>JAVRXN010000002.1:46491377-47218877 GCA_033556935.1 Timema podura
ATTTTTCTCTAAAGAGAAATAATTCCCATGGTCCCTAGGGTTTGGTTAATTATGCTTAAGCTAAGTTAAGATATTCATTGGCTCAACCCCGTCATATTCACTCCCATCATCCTCTTACCTTATCGAGAGTTGGCAAGATCCTCCACGGAAAGGATGTACGATTAGTACATTTGGGCGTCCCCTGGGCAACGGTAGGCTACATTCATACTGGCTAATCTTTCCGCAAAATGAGCTACAAATTGATGTAGCCCAAACACGCAACAATAAAATAATAAAATAATAATAATTAATATTAATATTAACAATATCAATTATTAATATTAATATTAATAATATAAATTATTATTATTATTATTATTATTATAGCTATTACTTAAAGCATTACCAATTATCATAAATATTTGATATATTGATTATTTTATCTTAATATGGCCATATGAAATATTTCAGCTTTATGTTTACACGCTTTTAAAACTATATTTATAGTGTCAATATATATATAATTATATATATATATATATATATATATATATATAATATATATATATATATGTTATATATATATATATTATATTATATATATTATATATAAAAGACAGAAAAATAATTAAATGTAATACATTGTACTTTGCTCAGGTCAGTCTACCATATTCAAGCACACGTTATCCCTTAGCTAGATGCACCGTTACCTGGTATCAAACTATTGTCCCCTTAACTTGTTGTCAGCTAAACTTACTACTCAGAAAAGATGGAAGAACAAAAATAATGATCATACGATTAGTTTGTATATAAATAATATTCCTGGAGTACTTTATGTATTTGTTATATATATATATATAAAACAAGTGCTGATACATTTTCTAGGTACTCTTCCAATCCATATCCTTTAGAATAAGGCGTCATTAGCATGGATGTTGAATGTAATAAAAATAATAAAAATACAAAGCTAGCTTCTACTTTATTGGGCCCATAATCTCTCCATTCATTCACTTGTTAGATAGTTTATTTTAATAGAAAATCAATTTATAGATAAATTGAAAGGGTCGAACGAATCTATCGTAATTTGAAACTTCTATACCGAAGATTAAGTTCAAACCCATCAATAGAAGAAAACTTATCGTGACCTGGAGCAAAGCTACAGTAAGTGGCGATCGAGCGACTTCTCGTCAATTAATTCTAAGCACTTTGAGCTAAATGGAAGTTCTAAAAGGGCCATTAAAAGTATTCGTGATTGATCGAAATACAATTCTAAAGCCAATGGGACCAAACTTGGATTTTTTTCACCATAAATTTAACAAAGTGTTAAGGAACAATATATATAATAACAATATATCATTTAAATAAATAATATCCCGAATCGGTGCGCACGTGGTCTAAATATAGAGCTCTTTTAGTCTGGTTTTGGTATATTAGGGTTGATTTTTACTTAATATTTATCACTGCCTCAAAATAAGTGCGAGAACATTTGACCTAAATTTTAATTTCTTCATTCCTGTTCCACTATCGGGAAAATGTATGTGTTAGTCAGGACCGGTAGTAAGACGCAAAAAGAAAAAACTGACACTTTTGGCAGATTGTATAATTGAATATACAACAGTAGTAATGAGAACTAACCGAGCGTAGCGAGGTTGTTTTAACTTGACCATTTGGTATTTTTTCTGTTTTTAAGGATTCTTGCAACATGATAAATGTCATATACGTGGACAAATTTTAACGAAATTAGCAGGGACGTTTTTTTAAACTTAGGCCAAACAAACTGTGTAAAGAATATTTCGATCTGGTTGTCCATTTCAAATTGGCTGCTGCTCAAAATTTTGCATGCTTTATTGTACCACGATAACGCCAAATGTGTGGACTCATTTTAAGGAAATTTTTCCGGGAGATCCTTTGAACCTAGTACGAAAACATTATGTACAGGATATTTCGATCTGGTTGTCCATTTCAAATTGGTGGCTGCTCTAAACTTGGCTTGTTTTATTGTACCACGATAAAACCAAATGTTTGACCAATTTCAGTGAAATTTTACAAATACATTCTTTGAACCTAAGTCAAACGATGTATGCACATAGTTTTTCAATCTGATTATCCGTTTCAATATGGTGGATGCTTGTTTAGTTGCTCATTTCAAATAATTTGAATTTACAAAACCATGAAATCAATTTAATATCTAAAGATACTTTTATTTTTATTCGATATCTATTGCGAGACTGAAGTTTTAAACCAAGTAAACGACAGGCTATTTTCTATGAATATAATGTATTATTTAATAGTGCATTAGTTTGTATTCTGTATAGATTGATCACCAACAAGAATATCAACTTCTTATCCAAGAAGAACTAAAACTTATTTATACTTGAAATCAAAAGAGAAATCTTAAGACTGTTTGTACTGTACCTAGTAACGACAAGAATATGACACAATTATTATTAACATGGTGTACAGTACTTATCATTTTTAAATAGACTGAGATCTACTGTTTACATAAACACAAGTATTGATATCTATTATTTCAATGTTGTCCAAATTGTTTTTTTATTTTCTAAATGAGTGTTTCGCATACATTCACCAATCGCATACCACGTTTGGGGCTATGACCTAACTATATATTTATAAAATAAATGGTATGAAGCAATTGTGTAGAATTTCACGTATAGTCTATTTAATTTATAACAGAATTCAAAACTAGGTTATCTGTAAACTACCTTTCAATAAATTTTACGCAGAAAAACGAACTTATTTTTTAACAAGAAACATTATTCAGATATAAATTTCAAACAAAATTGTTAAAGATATTATTTTATTTTAAGTTTCCAAAAATTAGTTATCAGTAAGCTATATCAAATTATTTATATTTGTAAAAAATGTAAAAAAAAGTTTATTTATTATTTAAAACAATTCTCAGTTACCCAACATGAGCTCGTATATATAATTTTCGAAAAATATCAATTTTGTAATTTGTTAGCTATACTTAAATTAGAAGTTATTTTACCCAAATTATCATGCAAGAAAATCCTCAAATACCAATTTTGAACAAAATCGTTAGAGCTATAAACAGTCACTCCAAATTTGGTTAAGTCTTAAGTGGTAAACTAATATACCCATGACAAATGAATATAAAGGCTTATTTATTTATTATACTTACTATAATAAAACAATATTTTATTATATATAAAATTCAGTAGTAAATCAGGTACCCCTTGAAATCCTTCACGTACTTTTGGAGGTTCACGTATCACTGTTTGGGAAACACTGTTCTAAATCTACTTTACCTCCCCGATTACACTATACTGAAGTACAGCCCGCCTCGGTGGCATAGTTGGCTAACGCACTTGTTTCGTGTAGAGCCAGACTGCCGAGGACGGGGAGATCGAGGTTAGAATCTCGGCCGGGTGAACTGGGAGTGGTTTTTCCTAAAATGTGTTTCAACTCTCCCTCCACGCAAATGTGGGTTCACTTCCTCTAAATTCATTCTTTCCCATTTCCTAATCCATTAGCGTAATTAGTACTTAAGCTTTATAACCCGAACGGGTAGTAAGACGTAGTGCTAAGTAAAAAAAAGAAAGGTAAGTACAAGTGTGAGCAATTCGAGCACGAGATAACTTTTCTTCCTGACTTTGATGTTTTGATTTAAACCCTAAGACTTCAAAAACAGCCAAAGGTATTCACTGCCGTCCTTACATCATGAACTTTGTTTTATTACAACTGCTCCGTATCTTCTCGTATAAATCATCTAAAATAAAAAGAAAGAAGAATTATTTCTTACTAGCCTCACTTTATTTCTTCTTTTACTACCTTCTGGTTGCTTGACTGTAATTAATGGGAGGATTAGATGGTATTTCACTTTTACAGACACTAAAAGTAATTGCGATATATATATATCTTTTTACTCACGCTGTAAAAAAATGAACAATAAACTGTAACAAGTGTATAAAAACCAAATCCCTACTCACAATAATAAATATATCTTTAAAATATTTTAGATAGCCACTCGATTCAATAACATTGTTTATATAAATCAAGGTAACATTTATTTTGAATCGACTAGTTGCACCGAGGATTTCTTACCCCCGATTCTAATATTGGGTTTTTATCCACTTATATTTAGCCCCAAACCTTTTTTGGTTAAGCTTTGTGTTAAGCCGAGGATCTATACACACAGCTATGACCAAGCTGTCCAGAGCGTTATGCTTCTGGTATCCATTGATGGGGTAGTTATTGACGTTAAGAAATAGTTTTACACATTTAATTTTCCCTCTAGTTCTCTCTCTCTCTTTGATTCGGGTGGTTTTTTTTATAGAATACTATCTTATAATCTCTAGCCCTTTATTAGACCTAAATAATTAATAATTCTTCTATTGAATGTGTCACTATGAAATAAAACTGAAAAATAAATATAGACAATTCTAAAATCAAGTAATGTAGACATTTTGGATTACAATAATATTCCAACAAATTTTTCCCTAAATAGTTTTCAAATCTTCCTCCACGCAAATGCGAGTTCATTTTCTCTGAATTAAGCCTTCCTAATCACTAAGTCCTTAGTGTAATTTTTACATAGGGTCTAACCTAAACGGTTGGTAAGACGCGATGCTAAAATAAGATAAAAATATAGCACCCTAAAGGGTAAAATTTAGTAAGGTATATATTATTTTTTTGAGCACAGCGTCTTACTAATCCACTAGGGTTCCACACAAGTAAGATATAATTGATAGGAAATGTTACTACATGTAAGTAGAGGGAGAAAGGGAAGCCATATAGTAAAAAAAAACACAATCTACCCATCTGGGATTCGAGCCTCGACTTCACCACCACTGGAAAACACATCAAGACGAAACTGGCGCCTTTGTTCTCTTGTCCACCAGGGAGGCTGCAAACTTTTATGACTTAGCATAAACCAACTAATAAAGACTCTAATATTACGATTTTTGGTACTATTAACATTTATTTGTTTAAAATATTTTATTCTTCTGAAATATTTCTTATTATTAATAGTTCCAACAACAAAACGGTTGACCGCATGATATTTATCTGACCATAAATGTGAGGTTCCGGACAGGTTTTCTGTGTGATGTTATTTTTCTACAAGCTATGGTTTCCAGGCGATTATTAATACAGTTCTTAAAAATAATTTTCCTTGTACTGTTTCTTTTTTAAATTTGTATATTTAGCACGCACGTACGATCTAATATATAAATAGGCCTGAATAGAATGAGCTAGAGGATCACACACCCACATTAGCGTGGATAGAGAATGGGAAAATTGCATTAAAAATTGCACTAGGGAATCCCTCCTTCTCATTAACAGCTCTAGATTCAAAGGCCGACCTCCTTCCTAATCAACGGAGACTAAGTAAAATGAGAGTTTAACGTCTTAAACCGCTCGACCATCACTTGTGCGTTATCTTTGGGTCTTCTTTGACTCTAGTTTTATTTACTACTCTTATTAATTTTGTTTTATCTATCAATTCAATTCACTTGAGTCTTTTAATTTCCTTTCTGTCTTTCATTGAGAGGCAATAATTTTACTTTGCTTCACTTACACAGTTTTTATCAACTTTTTATGAGAAAGCTGTACCTCAATTTCTTAAATAGTTTTTTTTTACCTTCTTAATATATTTTTTGAAACATTTTCTTTCCGTCGAAACTTCTTCCAATACTTTATTTTCCTTTGTATTTGGTTTTGTTCATTCTTTCTATATAGTCCGTTAGTTATGGACTGCTTGAGTCTTGTTGATCTATTCTTAGTTACTTCTTCCTTTTCTATCGGAAGCTCTTTCTATTTTTATCTAGATTTATAAACTCCTCGTGGGCGTCTAATATTTATTTTCCATATAACTATTTCCTCCTTTCCCACAGA
The DNA here is from genome assembly GCA_033556935.1 of Timema podura. Taxonomy (NCBI): domain Eukaryota; kingdom Metazoa; phylum Arthropoda; class Insecta; order Phasmatodea; family Timematidae; genus Timema; species Timema podura. Next base: position 46,497,234 of record JAVRXN010000002.1, read on the forward strand.
TGGTGTACTACAGGGTGATTCACTCGGGACTGAGCACATACTATGTGAAATATAAGATATGTGGAATATCAGATTGAGCGTGACACATGAACGTGATGATTCTTTATTTCCTGACATCCCCACTTGTCATGGGCCAAGGTATGTTGTACATTATTTAAATGTGACTTTACAATAATTAGTTAATTAAAAATAGGTGTTCAATCCAGAGTGAATTACCTAGTAGGTCCGCATTGGATTCCCTCTGTTAAAGAGGTCGGAGCTCGAACTAATGTTGCGTTTATTGGGAGTGATTTTCCACATGTGATTTATCAATATGGTTTACCTATACCTTCTAAAGGATAATGCGGGTTCACTTCTCCTAAACTATCCTCCTCATTTGTAACCCTCCATTAAGTAGTTAAGTTAGTAAATATATTACTCGCTTCGGTGGCCGCGTGGTCTAGCGCGCTACTCTCGCAGTAGACTAGACTGCCAATGACGAGGAGATCAAGATTCAATTCTCGGTCGGGTGTACTGAGGTTGGTTTTACCAAAATGGTTTCCCACGTAAATGCGGGTACACTTCCTATTAATATAACCTTCCTAATCCCTAAAAGCTTTAGCGTAATTAGTACATAGGCGTATAACCCAAACGGGTAGTAAGATGCGGTGTTAAAAATGTTAATTTATTTCCCCCGTGATTCACGTCTTACTACCCATTCGGTCTACCCACATATATATACACTAATGTATTATTGATGAAAAAGATAATATTTAGAGGAAATGCATCGGTAATTTCGTGAGGGATGGTGGGCGGGAGAAACTAGCTAAAAATACCTGTCCGGGATTTGAACATCCCCTTTTACGACCATTCCCGACTAGACTAGATTGATGCCTTTGTCCACGTACCAAACGGTGCGAGTATAAAAATTGTTGATAAAACCTGTATTAAACATCTCAATAGAAAATAAAAGGCTGATGCTATACTCATTAACGTTACCTAACCTCTCTCTCTCTCTCTTTCCCAACTTTCCCTTTGCCTGTTGAACTACATGAGGCTAACATTCCACGGCCGTTTGTGGCGCAAACAATGTACATTTCGATCAGCTGCCTCGCATTGTTTCCATTTCTCCGTTAAATAAACATGTGTTGATTTATGTACTCGTTAATAGTTGGACAAACTGTATGCATAAAATATAGTATTATCCTGGTGTTATATCGTGTCACAACATTTTCATTCATGGGGGTCGTGTTTTGAGAACACACATATAGTAGGAGTTTGATAAGAAGGGCCGTATATAACAGTTTAAAAAGTTAACTTAACCTCTTTAATATGATCATACGTCAAAACATGTGATCTGCAGCTGTCACATTTGAAAGCGTATCAATACTAATAAAATAACACTGGAAAACACTTATCAAGTGATAATTGTTGACAACACAAAAATATGTTTGTATTTTCTAAAAGGACTTTCAAACCAGAATACACTCTAGTTTAGTTATGTTCAATATTATTTACATCATGTTATTCAAGAGCCTGTATTGGCCATCAATTAAAAGTAACTTATCTATTCATGCTTGCATATACCAATATCAAAATTATAAACATAGGTTAAAGATTAAACTCCAGGGCCTGGATTCACTAACGGGAGCAAATCTGCTCCGGCGCAAGTCTAGAAATGGCGCAACTTTGCGCCCAAGAGGCTCCCCAAGATGCGCCTTATTTATTTGCTCCATTTTCGTATTCACTAAACTAGGCGCAAACTGGTGGCAAGAATAGGGTGACGTCATCACAAACGTCATCATTTGCGCTCCTTTCGACCAATCAATGCGAAGAATTTCCTTTCAAAGTCAAGGCTACTTTATTTTAAATCTCTAATGAAAATGACAGCAAATACAAAGATTTCTAAATATTTTGCTTGTAGACTAGCAATAAAATTAGAAACGGCCTCTTTGTGGGTGCTTTACAAAACCAATATTAGTATATTATTTAGTATTTATCTATATTATTAGTTTAAAGCTTAAGTTCCATTAAGAAAACACTTATATAAACTTTAAAATTTATTTTAAAGCTATACTAACCACCATATTTAGTGACGCGATGTCTTTGGATTTGGAGGAATACAAACCTCTTTGGATCTAGACAAAGACTACACAGTTCGTGGTTTCGTTTGACGTTTTGTTTTGTAATAATGCAATAAATGCCATTACGTTGCTTGAATGTAAGATTTCAACAATAAAAGGTAAGTAATTGCTTTGTTACCACTATCTAAATTTAAACAAATTTTGTGCTTGACAAACGTCTGTTATTTTAATTTCTTTATTATTAATTGAAGTACAGTTAACTAATTATTGTATTTTAAGCCATAACGATAATATGCCGCCATTTAAATTTATTGAAGTGACAATCATGATTTTAATAGTTGCGCCTACTCTTGAGTGGTGGCAAATAAAAGGCGCAACTTTGCTCTCAAATTGCGCCTGCTTCTTTTAGTGAATAGGGATTTGGGCACATCTTTTAAACTTGCGCCGGCGCAACTATTTGCTCCCGTTAGTGAATCCAGGCCCAGACTTTTGATAATTGTTACACTTAGTGCAAACGTTCTTGAATATATTATATAATTTACTAGCTACAACTACCCGCCTCGGTGGCATAGTTGGCTAACGCGCTAGTTTCGTGTTAGCTAGACTGCCGAGGACGGGGAGATCGAGTCTCGAATCTCGGTCGAGTGAACTGGAGGTGGTTTTTCCTAAATGATTTTTCACTCTTCCTTCACTCAAATGCGGGTTAACTTCCTCTAAATTCAACCTACCCAATTCCTAACCCATTAGCTTAATTAGTATTTAAGCGTATTACCCGAATGGATAGTAAGACGCGGTGCTAAATAAAAATAAATAAACTAGCTACAATTTATTCTTAATAATCCAGTAATATGTTTGATAAGTGGCTTAACCACATACAGAAGGGGTAAACATATTTTTCTAGCCCTAGGCAGAAAACAAACAGTGAGAGCTTAGAGGAAATCTTGTCTACGTTAATTTAATATATTTGCAAATATAACTGTTTGAAACTATTTTAAGAGGGGTTCATCTTTAAATAAAGATATTCTAAATATTTAAACAGTGAGTAAATATATTATTATTAGCACCGCGTCTTACTACCCGTTCGGGTTATACGCACTTACGCTAATGTGCAATGGTAGGGTGATTGTGAGATGAAATGGAGGACCTACAGTTTAACGTGGAATCCGAACCACGGTGGAGGCCTGGCATTCCTCACATTCACAAGTTGTGAGTAAATATAAATTATAGACACGATAATTAGTTTAAGAAAGTTTGGCACACGACCATTTTGTTAGTGTCTGATTTAGCCTGAAAAGGGGAGGAATGTAGTTTTCTTTTTTTTATTTATGAGATTTCCTTCCCCTTCACGTAAAACTACCGCCAATTGGCCATACAACATGATGTCCCAACTTCGAAATTTTGAGTAACCACATTCTTGAGATCCCACAGCAACATAAATTTACGTACCTTGATATTTATATACCGCCCGTTTGGAGATGATGTCATCATCCTAAATCAGACAATCCCTTCCTTCAGCGAGGACAGTCCAGCGCGATTTAGATAAGATCATTGTTTTTCTGTTATGTAAACCAAAATTTAATATACATTGTTCATGGTTATGGTAAGTTATCCATGAGTGTCGACGATTTTAAAGATACTAGTGATAAAAATTTAAATTTTCTTCAGTGGCGAACATATTATTTGGAAATTAAAATAAAGCAAATAATATTAATGACGTATTCTTAATGAATATTATTTGTAAAAGTCCCATTTTAACTCTCTTGTTGTAATTATAATATGTAACTTTATTTTATTATCTATAATATATATTATGACCATCTCTGTGTTCTAGTGGTCAAAGTTCCTATCTACAAATCCAGAGGTCCCAGGTTCGTTCCCCGGTGTTTTCATCATTCATCTGTGAGTCAATGGGTCTGAAACGGGGCCAGATTCAGCCTCATGAGGACAAATGAGGAGCTACTTGAACAGAGTATTAGTAGTTGTGGTTTAGAAAACTGAGATTAACGGCTGGAGGGCTTGTTGTGCTGACCATATGACACCCTCTATCCACGAAGGTTGGCATTATCATCGCTTACGGTGGCAGCCGCTCGGTTTGAATAGCTCTCTTTCGGGCTTACACCATGGAGTTCTTTTAATATGTATTATAATTTATCCTCTGTTTGAAAGTATGTGTGGGAACATAATTAAACCAAAATGTGGAGATTAAATAAACGTGTTTTATAGACTAATATATTATGAACTTAAAGAATGGCATCTTGTTCAACTGAACTATTAGAAAAATATAATCCCTTGGTATATTAATTGTTAAACCCTTGCATGTTAAGATTTTCCAGGATTATTCATTTTTCAAACCAACAATTTGCCAGTAGTAATAATGTTTTTGTGAATTATGATTTACTAGACTTTGTTTAAAAAACACGAGAATAGAGTTGAAAATGAAAATTAATTTAATATATTTTGTTCTTGTCTCTCTCTCTCTCTCTCTCTCTCCTTGAATATGCCCAATGGCCGTGACTCGCAACTAGTTTCGGAGCAATTTACACAATCTTCAAACTCAGTTAAATGTTGGGAAGGTAGAATTACTTACTTTATTTACATCTACATTCTAAAAAGCATTACTTAGCTTGGTCTAGACTCAGGTTGAGCTGCCTTGCGAAGCGAGGAAGTGAATAAGGGCTACGATTAATCCAGAAAGTATAAAAACCTGATAGAATTTAGTAAACAGGCTAAAATATATATTACTTTTAAACTTAGTTACCCGCATCGGACTTAACGTCATGATCGTCTATGTTGATTTGCCGATGACGGGAAGGTTGCGGTTTGTATCTCAGCCGGGTGTACGGAGTGACTTAATAATTGGTTTTCACTCACCCTACAAGCAAATGTGGGTAAATTTCCTTTTAATAATTCTACCTTATCCTCATTATCGCAATTAAATGCCTGTGTCAGTTATAAGAATCAGAGTAGGGAAAACTAACCTGAGTTGGTTCTTTTCCTCAAACTGGTATATTGATGGTCTTGTCTCGGTTTGTGTATTTGTTCTAAATATATATATATATTATATATATATTTATATATATATTTATATAATATATTTATATATATATATAATATTTAAAATATATATATATATATTTATATTATATATATATTTTATATATATTATATGTGTATGGAAATAGTCTTTGACACTTATAAAATTCGTGCTAAAATAATAACAATTTGGTTTTTACTTTAGTCCTCATTGATTCTATTTTATTAATCTTCGATGATTATTTGCAAGTTTACGCGTCTAACTTCTCCATTTTTTTTCTCGTTTGTAATTAATTCGCAAGCGCTAACTTCCACCAGGTGGTTTAAGACAAACAACAGAGTTTCTACGAGAGCTTGATTGACAGGCCAATTTCCATGGTAATTTTACTACTTCCGTTTGAGTCGATACAGCTCGAAGATTGTTTCAACATTTTTTTACGATAAAAAAAGTAAACATTGAAATCTCACTTAAAAACCTTATATCCTGATTAAATCACTTTCCATTAAATTATAAAGACGATCGTAAAATGCTTCACTTTTTAATAAACACTGCCATTTTAAATTAATAAACCGATCTCATTATTGAAAATACATAATCATATATCAATAAAAAACATTAATTTATTATATTGATATCAATTCTGATATGTTAATGACTAGGCCAGTGAGCGAAATTATTATACCCTCAGTTTGTCCTAAAAGGTAGTAATCTTACCTTTTATGGTTCCACTATGGCTCAGCATATAATATAAGGACAGAGTGTAATCTGTTAAGGTATGACCACTATCATTCAGGTTAAATGAAGTATACTTAGTTGGAAATAAAAAAGTAAAGAAATGGGAACATATCACGGCTTATTAACTGGGGTATTGAATACACGGTTACGATCGAATCAGAATTAGTATTATTCACCTAACAACCGCGAAATTGTGATCAGTTGAATGAATTAAATGAATCAGAAATGAATTCCTCTATACGCCAGTAAAGCAGAGGTAAGATAAGGTCGAATCGCCAAGATCTATAGCATTAGCCCCACCACCAAATGTAATTTTTTAAATCTTAACATACTTATTTTTCAATTTCGTTGTAATTTCTAAAATATGGTAAATGGTTTGATGGTTATCAATTACGTTACAATACGAAGCCTGGTTCAAGCTGTTATACCTACCTAAGTTACGCGTTATTTGAGGATCAGACGGGCTCTTAGCAACTTTTACTTCAAGTAATGTTTCTAAATAACGTCATGAACGAGAACAATTTGAGTATATCATAAATAATATTGCCGTGATAAGTCAAAGAGAACATTTCGTGTTCCAATATCAAGGTGTCTCTTTAAAAAAAAACTAATATTAATGATGTTTTTTGCGCAACCATTATCCGAGTCAAATGTAAATGTTAATATTTGTATTTGTTATTTAATTTGATGTCCTTAAAATATATTACTTAAAACGGTTACATTCATATATATTTTTTTTCGTTTAGAGATTTTGTTCACGTTCACGATATGTTCTCCATTGTTAGTGACGAAAATACTATTTAATGCATTTTCACTTTCTTACATACACGTAGCATGGAGAACATATTGTGAACGTGAACAAAATCTCTAAACGAAAAAAATATATATGAATGTAACCGTTTTAAGTAGGTACTTTAGAAATTAAAACGCTTGTTAGCTTGTTTTTCTCTCCCCTCACGTTTTACTGGCCGTTCACGTATTTATATATATCAATTACGCTAATGCTATGAACATTATCAAGGTGAAGTTTTAGAGTAAATGTACTCGCATTTGAGTATAAAGAAAGTGTTACACCATTTATTTTTAAAAACCCTCTCAATATCCAACCGGGATTGTAGCCTCTATTTATCGACACCTGCAGTCCAGTATATGATGAGAGGGATGCCTTGGAGGCTTTAAAAAGACGACCACTGAAGTGGATTTTTTTTTGTTTATGTATAATGTATGTTTGTAAATATATACAACTGTATGCTTGTTAGTATATTTGCTGCCTTCCAGTTTTTCTATGTAACTAAGTTGATTGGTTGATATTTTTATATTTTCTCGACCCCTAAAATAAGGGCAGTACCGGTATTTTGATAGTCAAAATAGTTATTGAATTTGAGAGTTTGAAACCACAGACTGTGTGCCTATTTCCTATTCGTGTTTTTTTTATGGTTGAAAATACAGCGTCCCTTTCGGATTGAGATATGGGGGTGATTGTGTCAACTCCACGACCTCAGGGACTCAACTAATCAAAACCCAGACCAACAAAGATTAATTTTAAAAATATATCAAAAAAACACTCTACCAAGGATATATTCGTTTTCTACCTCTTTCTGCACTAAGCTAAAATCAGTTTTCAGTTCACAATAAAAAAAATAAAAAATGGGGTTAGAGTTGGGATCCTTGAAAACAGGCTCTTTTTAAATAGCTTGTTTTTTTTTAATACCATGATCATAGACCAACAACGAGGTCTCTTTTGTCGAGCAATAATTATCATTGTATATACATAGTCAATGTATTTATCCTAGTTTTAAAAATAGGGTCGAAATATTTTACAAAGGGGACGTGAGCCTTATATATTTAGAGAGTATTATAAGAATTATTTGTTACGTTTATAAAAACAGGGTTGTTTGACGTGTTAGTGGTTTCGATTCTGATCAAGAAGATCAAGGTTCAATCGTGACTGGTTACTTTAAAATGTACAATACACTACAACATAATAACTATTTATTTATCTCCAGGTAAATAACTTTATAACTTTATTTATTCAGCACGATAATACGCATGCATGATAATTACTCTAATGGGGTAGGGATAAGGAAGGTATCATTTTAGAGGAAATAAACCCGCACTCGCGTGGGAGGAGAGTGGGTAATAATTTAGGGAAAACCACCCTCAGTAGACCCGACTGGAATTCGAACACTGATCTCCCCGTCATTAGCAGACCAGTCTAATACGAGATTGGCGCACTAGACCATTCGGCCACTGAAGCGGGTACCTATGTAAACTCCTTTATAACCTTCCTCAACCTTATTTCATTAAATTATATTATATCATTGCTTATACACATTGCGTATTGTAGAATTATTAATATTATAATTCGCTAAGAGTGTTTCATCTATAACTATCGAAACCAGATTCTAAGGTTGAATGCATATAAAAATGCATCATCACTCTTTTGTAAAATTGAAATAAAACCTACTTCAGTGCAGTGTGTTTGGAACTTAGTTCCACCCTTTCAAGTTTGTCAGGTTCACTACCCGTGTAACAAATTATAGCCATAGGCCTAATACATAATCTTGTTTCTCTTTCTGTAATTCTTCCTAACTGCCTTAGTGTTCTTACCAGTATATTATGTTGTCTTACAGAAGCTGGGATTTCTATTTAAATTAACTACTGCCCACTTTTCATATTTTATTGCTCCCGTTGCCACTTCCTCCCGCCCCCCCCCCCCCCCAACCCCTTTGAACTCTCTCATGACCTTTCCAGAAACTACCCTCTTCTCCCCACTACCACAATCCTTCTCCACCCCAACAACGTAAACCGGTGGTGAATTGCCAGAGTCTTGCTGTCAAAACTATTTACTATGAAACATGTTTTTGGGGCAGTATTTTATTTCGAGTTTAAGAGGAGGGGTGGGGTTTTTCCCACTCGATGTTCTAGAGCAGAACAATGGTATTCAAAGTTTTCCCTCAGAGTATCCCTTGGGAGTTAACATTTACCTGGAGAAGCGTTTTACAAACTGTTCTCCACAGTGCCCTTGACAGACTCCATGGGGTAATTTTTGAATATTATTTGTTTCTCACACTATAAAATAGCGTCAGTAATTAAGATTGCCAATTTTTTCAAATCTGAATAAATAACTTTTACATAAAGCGCAGCAATAACATATGACCTTTTCCTTTTGATTTATATTTTTATTGTAAAAATTTAATATTGGTGTGAAAATTTTTTTTTTGAGGGTTCCAGCACGTTTTTTTGTATGGTACAAGGGCTCCTTTGGTCTAAAAGTTGGGGAAGCCCTGACCTAGAGTACCTAGAGTAGAGTACTTTTAAGTATTAATATTAGTAGTTTTAAGCCTGTCTTTGACAGGCTGACTTAGCGTAGACTGAGTATGCTATGTCAGAAGTCGGTAAAAAAATCTTATCCACTGATATCTTAATCATCGCTGTAGGCTTTGTATTAGTTGAGAAAAAGGGATGTTGACAACAGAACTAATATAAAAAATATGGTTAGATTTTTCTTTTAACTTAAATTTTAAACAAACAATGTGTTTTAATTTAAACTGAGTATGCTATGTCAGATGTCGGTAAAAAATCCTATCCACTGATACCTTATTCATCGCTGTAGACTTTGTATTAGTTGAGAAAAAGGGATGTTGACAACAGAAATAATAATTAGGATATATAATAATAGGTATTAATCACACGAGATATCTTTATTCATAATACCAAGTTGGATTAGTTTTTATAACGGAATCATCTATATTTAAATTTCTAGTACAAATAATTTTACATGTCCCACATTTTGTCTGATTTGTCAGAATAATGTATAGGTTGAGTTTCGATTCCTGGCTACGTGTACTAAAAATTTCTTCCCTAAATAATTTCTCACACTATCTCTGTTTTTATTTTTAGTTTATAATCCCTATGAATAGTACAGGCAGGTACTAACACGTGGTGTTTGAAAAATATTTTAGACTTATTCCACCATAATCTTCCTCTTCCCGTGGCATTGTGTTTCGAGTGGTCAACCACCAGTCTAAGGAACACTGGTTTAGATACCCGTTCAGGTTATATACTGCACATATATCAATAACGCTAATATGGTAGGGATGACGACGGTATAGGTTAAAGGAAATGTACTCCCATTTGCATGGAATGATATTGGAAAAATATTTAATGAAAAATACTCTCAATACACTCAGCCTGGATTTGAGCCCCAACATTCTCGTCACCAGCTAACTCTAAGCCGTCATTAAAACTCCAGACGCTGGATTTATTAAATGAATAATTACACTATCCTAAGTCTAAACAAGAATATATGATCAGTTGTAAACTGAATCCTTTCATACTGATTAGCGAAGTAAAATTCTGTTCCTGCCATATTCATGCGATTGTGTGCAACGCTAACAGAAAGAACGCCTGGGCGGCAGTTAGATTCGCAGAAAATAGCCCCGATTCCAGAAATTTGTGGACCCTTCTGAGGAATTCTATAAGCTTGTGCTTGGTGACGTCATCCTTCACTTCCTATTTGTCTAACGGAAATATCGTGTTACGGTCACAGTCACAGAGCGCTACTCAACTCAAGAAGAAACAACATTCATTACGAACACGTAGGGATGTGGTATCGAAAGAAAAGTATCGATACTGTACTCATTAAAAGTATCAGAAAAGATATCGATACCGTACTAATATCGAAAGAAAAGTATCGATAAAATTAAGTATCGGTATCGAGATTTTAATCTAGTAATAAAATTTCAAATTTTGCATCATAGTTGTATTTTCATATTTATCCAAACATTGACAATAATAATTGTTTTTAATACATTAAAACACATTATAAAATATGCTTTTCCACTATCTAATTTCTTAAAAAAACCTTCTAACTTCTGGGAGGTGCCATTTTTTTAAACTACATTCGTCATTATTTTATAGAAAGATTAAATTACCTATTGACAAACGATAGAATAATGGATGCCCTGCCCTGCTTCATCTGCTTAAACAACACACATAAACTTTTCTGGTTCGTTTCCTTGGGGTCCCCTTAAGTTGAGTGAGTTCATTGAGCTTTAAAAAGCTTATTTTGTTTAGTTTGTGATGACCTTGCTAATTGATAAAGGGGTATTAGACTGGTCGCCACTCGCTCCGTCAGGTATAGGGCCGTATTGATTAACAAAGATGGAAACACACTATTAAATATGATGAGCTAAAAGAGATTGATTGCTAGAGTTTCTTTTTGCTTTTCTTGCAGAAAAGGAGTGAGAAATGAAAAATAGTGAGTTGTTTCTTTCGATACCGATCCGATACCGTAGTGTGAGAACTAATATCAGTAAAAGTATCGGAAAAAAGGTATCTAGTAAAATTACTAGTATCGAAAGGAAACTATCGATATTAGTAAAATATCTATACTTTTTTCACGTCCCTACGGACACGGGGATACGAGGCACTCGTCGATTCGAAGCGATGAGAAGAGAACTTCAGTAGCAGCATTTTAGGATAGATTAAATTCCTATGGTTACAATTATTAGATCCCCGTTTTAAATTATAAAATTTACAAAATTCACTTTCTATATTAAAATAACATGTTTTTTTTATTTGGGTATGATTCAAGTCAAATTATTTGGGAAGGGTCAGCATGGGCCTGGTTTCTTCAATGTGTGGTTTGTCCTTTCGAGCCGTTGTCATTATGGATTTAATGGACCAGCCTCTTTTGTTAAATTAATTTTGGGAACTAATATTTTCGTTTTACTTATTGCTAGTCACTTATGAAAAGTGACAAACTTTGGTACCCGTAATCCTGGACTCTCAAAGCTCTTGTATAATCCTTGTAAAGCCCTTTGGGGACTGTTAGCTCTAACTTTTTGCTTGTTACGAAAAGTGACAATCTTTTGTAACTGTATTCTTGGACTCCCACAGTCCTCATTTGCAATGCTATATTTAATATGACTGCTACTCACAGTTAATGACTAGATAGAGTCACGTTGTTGACTCATAAGAAGTTTTCTATCGTCAAATTGCTCTAAATTATTATTCACTTGAGAACTAGTGAATTTTTTTATTGAAACGGTGTTTCTGAACTCGTAAAATTATTAAAAATATTAATGAATTTGTATAGATTCTAAACTATTTTCATACAGCTAATATTATTATATGTTGAATTTTAGTTAATACACTCACAGGACAATACTTTTGTGTCAAGGTCAAAGAATCCTGTTTTTATTTAATAAATAAATTCATCTTTTAATCTAAAGGCCATGTTTTCATACTGACGTCTAACTTTAAATTTGACTTCTGTAGTGATAGGTTACACTCCTTCTAAGCAAATGCTTGAATAGTTTTTTTAAAACTCTACATTTCTCTCCTTTGCTCCGTTAGTGTAACCCAAGCAGGTAACAAGATGTGGTCTAGCTAAAAAAAAAACACGCAGGCATACAGAAAACAATATTTAATATTGTCATCAAATACAAAATTGCCCTAGGGACAAAATAAAAAATTACAAACATGAAATTCTTTTTTTGGGTACTTATGGTTCAATCAGTTTAAACGGTAACAACTATCCGTTTTAAGTATAGTCTGTCCCCCGTTATACGTGGTCCCACTTTACCCGATTTCGCGTCCAAGCGGTTTAAAAAAATGAAAAAGATCCTTGAAAGGTTTTGTATTTGAGCCAAGTTGCTAAATGTGTTAAAGGGTAAAGGGATGTCAGAGGCTTTCCAAATGATCAATAATGCCTTGAGCTACTTTTAAAACAATGATCCTGATGAAACAAGAAGTGTAAAAGTCAAAAGAGAAGTTGAACATGTTATAAAGTGCTACCGTGAACTATATAACTTGAAGTTAAAATCCTCAACTCAACTGTCCATAAAAAACTTTTTTCACAAAACAGAGTTGTGTCAAATGAACAGGAAACAAGCTCTTCTGAGTCTACACAAAATGTTGGCCACTAGTATTAATCTTAAAGTTAGTAAAAAACTGGATTTCTTTAATACATGTGTATGTACTAATATTTTACAGTAATTTTAATTTGGGAAAAACTACTTTACATACAGTACTGTATAGCTTTTTTATTTTTATAACATCTTATGTACCTTTTTTTAACATAATAAACTCACATGTAAAGTACTGATTTGGTTGTGTATTTCGTCAATATAATAAAATTAATTTGAATAAAAAACTGCTTGTTTTAATACTAAAATCCTTTTCAACCTTTAGAGTACTGTAAGCCTACTTGATCAATATCAATACATACTAAGCTGTATAACGTTCTATTTGCCGCTATCGCGTTAGGCTATAAATAGTCCCCGCTATACGCGGTTTCTCTTTACGCGGCACTTTGCCGGAAGGCATATACCGCTTATAACGGGGACTACCTGTGTTATAATTTCTTATCAGTTTTTCCATCGTCTAACACACCATTCTCGCGTCAAAATGGTTTGCCAGTGAAGGGGATATCGAGGTTCTAATTCTAGTGGAGCGTTTAGTGAGGGTTTTTTCCCTAAATGGTTTACTCCCACAAGTATATGCGGGAAAATTTTCTCAAAGATTCCATATTCCTCATTCCTACTCCATTAATGGGTTTTTAATGTATGCGTATTGCCTGAACGGGTACTAAGACGTGGTGAAAAAAATTTCACGATGACGTAAAGTTTTATTGTTTTCAAGGTCAAAAGTATTATCTTTTGAGGGCCACTAGTTTCCCTCATGCCACTAAAAAATGGGCCTACTCCAGTTCTAGAAAAATACTGTCAAGTTTATTATTATTATTATTATTATTATTATTATTATTATTATTATTATTCCATCCCCATATCCTATGACCCCTTACCTTCATACGCACATTTAATAAATACGCTAGTATGTTAGAGATGACTTGATTAAGGGCTAATCAAGATAAAGTGTAGCTGTATTTGCGTGGGACAAGAGTGATAAATCATACAGAAAAACCACCCTCATCACACCCGGCCAGGATTTGGACCCCTTCATCAGCATCATCGACAGTTCAGTAGTTCCCACCATTTTTTTTTCCATAAGATCTACCTCTCAAATGTAAACTTAAATGATATACTTTTTCTAGTAAATATCTGTGTTAAAAAACACTACATTGTTTCTTGCACTAAAATCACTTGGGATGGTAGCATAATATATTGATGGAAAACAGTTTTATAACTATTGATCAGATCATAGCTATCCATATTATTTACTTAGCTGAATAACTTAAATTCGGCTTTAAATCAATATGTGGATGTAGTATTACAATAGAAAATTAAATAATTCACTATTTTTATCAAAAGTAAATAATAAAAAGCTGTATATATTAATTTTAAAATTAATGTATTCATATTTAAAATTATATATTTTTTTAAACTTCTTGCTGCATTTGATTTTCTGTATTACATTGTTTTTTTTTCGTTTTTTAGTTTGGGGTGTACAGTACATACTAGGACAGTTTCTTAAGCATGAATCTAAATTCTTGTACGATATTTAAATTTGACCTCTTTATTTACGAAAATGCTGCTTTGCACAAATAAGTTGACCCAAAATGTGTGTGAAAATGTTCACTACATTTTTTCAAACTTCGATACTTCTGCAGATGTATACTTTCAACATGTTTTTTTCCAAAGCTCTTGATTTAATAGAGATATCGTTTTGTTGTTGAATAATTTCTGTTCCCAGTGTTTCAATATCTAATTTAAATTAGATATGTAAGATTTTCGGCTGATGCTTATACCTGATTGTCTGTATCAAATAGGAAACTCATAAATAAAATTACACTATTGAGTTTTTTAAAGTTTCTCAAGCACCGCATAAATATTTCTAATTTCATCTATGTATTTATTTGAGTCGCGACCGCGGAAAAAACTGAAACTATATAGTAATTACCATTAAAACTTTTGCTAATCTACAAATATATTGAAAAAAATAGTGTATCCTCCACATTATATTTGAAGCTGTGCCAGCCGTTACTTTTTCCCAAATTTCTTTCTTTCTTTGAATAATTAAATTAACCAAATACCCTTTCAATTATTCACTGAAGATCTACTTTAAATCATTACACGATCGTCCTTATAGGAACCATTGCCACTGAAGCAGGCTACTGTCAAGTTGTGGTGAGTATTGATCAACACAGCGAGAGTGTTAAATGGGATAATGGGTAAAGCGGTTACATTGGTCAGATGGGGACTCGAAGTGGCAGCACTCTGTAGACTTTAGTGAAACATTTGCTCCGCTGGAATACCCTCATCTCACGCCACTCTCTCATGGCTTATTCAACGAGACTAGTGTAATTAATGTTATTAGTGAGATGTCTCTTCTACTAGTGACGTTAATTAGTTTGTAGGATCACAATTAAGTGTTTAAATACATGTAGTTGATTTGTTTAACTACTGTTGCCAAAAAAGTACAGTAAAATTCGCATGTGTTTTTCCTACCCCGTAATACTACCTTTCCGAACTATTTACTTAAAGCGAGAGTAAAAAGCATCTAGAAAAAAAAATCACCTTATCATACACATCATCGGCAAACCAGACTAGTGCAAGTGTCCACCAATACGGTAATTTTTTTTCGAAAAGGATAGAATTAAATCAACCTAAGGCTCAAAACAAACCAATTTAACTTTGGCGGTAAAACTAAATATCAAATATTTAACTATAACACTCCATGGCGTCAATTCGCATTCGAGCTATAGCCTACCGAGTGGCCGCCGTCTGCTGGCGAAGTTAATGCCAACTTAAGCGAATATAGGGGGTCATGTTGTCAGCACAACGAATCCTTCAGCCGTTAATCTAAGTTTTCTAGACCAGAGCTGCTACTTTTTCATTCAAGTAGCTCCTCATTTGTCCTCACGAGACTGAGGGTCTGACCCCGTTCCAGACTCACTTCTTCACAGAAAAATTTGGATTTCCTGGGGATCGAACCCGAAATTCAAAACATAGAGACCAATATTTAGCTATAATATCAGAATGTTTAGCTAATACTTGTATGTTTTTTAATTTCTACGTTTGACACAAAAGGTTTTGCGGAAAAAAACACCTCAGTGCACTTGACTGGGTATCAACTAGATACAATGTTGACCTTTAGGGTCGGGTTCTAGAGTATAAACCACCGCACCAGACTATCTGATGTGTGTGTTAGATTCTGACCCGAGTTTAGACCATGTAATGTGGGAACGTTGATTAGATTCTGGTTGGTACTGAACAATATACTGTATTTACTTTTTTTTAACATCGCATCTTACTACCCGATCTGGTTGTACGCTTGTTTACTAATTATGTTAGTGGTTTTAGGGATTAGGGAGGTTATATTTAGAGGAAATATACCCTCATTTTCGTGGAGAGATAAAACTGCCTCAGTATACTCAACCATGATTCGAACCTTTATCTCCCTTTCATCGGCAGTCTAGTCTACTGCGAAAGTAGTGCGTTAAAGCGGGTATTGTATTTACTATTTGAGTACACATTCACGATAGTAAAGTTAATATATACTTAGTTTCTAACTCCACTGATTTGTCTGTGGGCTTTGAAAATAAAGTGAACATGTAATTACAAACAAACAATACAAAAAAAACACAACTTTTTTGAGATTTCATTGTATGAACACATGATAAGTATGATAGTTATGTTTAATTTTAAGTTTACATCCTTTCTCTAGGTGAAATGCCAATACATTTTCTTAAAGTTCATCTTAATGCTTTGTCTTAGGGTAATTATTGCCACATGTAAACAACTCCAACGGGTAACAAGATTTATTGAATATATATATATATATTACACTCATATATATCAAACTAAATTAGCGAAAGATTTTACACATGATTATGATAACAACATTTCAAACTCCGCTATTTATTTAGGATTGAAGTTTGAGGTAAAGGTACGGTGGCTATCACTCGCTGATAACTTTAACAACAATGTGATATAAAAACTCTTTTTAAATGAACATTTATTCCATGCCGTATGATTCTTGACGTCAGATGCCAATAGAAGGCTTCAGCCGATACAGTAACACCACAAGTGTATGACTTTGTTATTATTTTTATTATTATTATTATTAGCACCGCTTCTTACCACCCGTTCGGTTTGTACGCACTTCGCTAAGTGTAATGGTAGGGTGATTTGAGATGAAATGGAGGACCTACAGTTTAACGTGGGATCTGAACCACGGTGGAGGCCTGCATTCCTCACATTCACAAGTTGTGATTAACACACGTCTTGTCAGAGGTGAAGGAAGGGTTTGGCAATCAGATAAATCTGTGCGGACCGAGGATTGAACCCCGGACCTCCAGCACAGAGGTCTGACACCTTACCCCTAGACCGCCAGGTCACCCATAACTTAGTTGACCACTTACGTTACATGAACATAAATATATAACAATAGTTAAACAATTTGTAGTTTACACCAAATTAATAGCATTTATTTATTTTTAACTGTACGTCTCGAAAAGGTGAGTTTTGATTATGTTAAATGAAGCATTAGTCAAAATTTTGTATATGTAAATGAATTTGGACGCTAAAGAGCACCCGGTAAGAGCTACATGCCTACAGTTACTACTGCTAAAAGCATGCATAATAATATATTATTTGGACAGGTACCTTATATAGTTAAGAATCTACTTACCATAGGAGTGGTGGTAAGAGACTGCTAGCAGAAGATGTATAAACGGTTGAAAGATAAACATAATCAAAAAAAATTATTTGTTGTGAAAGTTATTACTGCCAAACGTGACAACAAAGCAACTTATGGTTATGTAGATCATATAGTTTGGAAAATGGATACATGAGAACTAGCTATTAGCTACCATCACTCCTACCGTGGCTGGGGTGTATATAATGATTATTTTCTAATTTAAAACAGAATCAAACTAAACCACCCAACCCCACATTTGATCATTTCGATATTTCACGATGTGAAAGTAGACTAATCCTTTATTTACCACACGCATATGAACTAAAAGGTACCAACAAATCAAAACAAAAGCTCAATTATATTTTAATTTGTAATACCAAAAAGAAAGGGAAAGGGTGATAGTATATTTGTTAATTTAAAATGATCAGTCATGCGGTATTGACAAATGCGATTTTCAGTAGGCTACATGGAAAATATCTCTTTTGTTGGTCACGTGGTCTGTGTTTGGGTTGGATTAAAACTTTAATGCAGGATTTCGATCAACACTAAGATTACAATCATACGGAATATTTTGGAAAATCATTATTTATCATATTCCTTCCAATAAAATTCAATTACAGTTTCTTTTACTTACTTTTCTCATAATGGCTTCATCGAATTAAGTATTTAATAATATTGTGAAGACTATCTTGTTTTTTTTTTTTGGGAATTTAACTTGAGCTTTTCAGACGCACAGCATATTAAATCACTTTACAGAATTAAAAACTAATTTAGCCTTAGAGAGTAGGACAAATAATACTCGATATTTGTCAGTGACCTGGTGGTCTAGGGGTAAGATGTTAGACTTCTGTGTTGGGGGTCGTGGTTCAATCCTCGGTCCCAGCACATAATTATCTGGTTGCCAAACCCTTCCTTCACCTCTGACAAGAAGTGTATTAACCACAGACTTGTGAATGTGAGGAATTCAGGCCTCCACCGTGGTTCGGATTCCACGTTAAACTGTAGGTCCTCCATTTCATATCGCAATCACCCTACCATTACACATTAGCGTAGTGTGTATAAACCGAACGGGTAGTAAGACGGGTGCTAATAATAATAATACTCGATATTTAACCCTAGTGCTTACTTTTTTGTGCTTACCTCCCGAACGGGCATATCCACATATTTGAGAATTATAAGGTAAATTTAATTAGTTCATAAATCCAGTCATGGATAAGGTAATGAACGGTAAAATTAGAGAAAATATACCCTTTTGTATGGAGGGAGATTAGGAAATTTTAGAAAAATCACCTCAGTACATCAAGTCTGTAATTGAACCCCAATACCTCTTCACCAAAAAATCAGAAATATGAACCTGACGGCTGTGTCCTCTTTCCTTCGGACGGAATTAAAAAAAAAGTATACTAAATCGATAAATGAATGAACAAGTATACAAATGGTAATAATTACAATACCATCTAATTACCATCCAAAAGAACCAGTGTATTCTAGACTGGTCGTCGGAAGCTCTGACCACTCATCCACGGGGTCAGTAAGATTGTATTTTTAAATTGAGTTTGCTAATATATGTTGTGCCGTTTGTAGATTCGTTTTCTTCCTTAGCCCTGAGTAGCCGTGAGAATAATGGCTTTCAGAAGGCAGGCATTCGTCTGAAGCCATTTCCGTGAGCTGAAGTGAGTCCTTCTTCCCGTTGACAATGGACGTACTCAGAATGGCCGTGCGTTTGCCTCTTAGCGCTCCATTTACAAGGAAGGAATAGCATGTCTAGTGTCATTAGGTGTTGAATAGCGTGAGTGGTGCGGCGTAGAATATTATCAACAACCTTTAATCACGCGCCTTGGGAGTTCCAACCGTAGATATATGATAAGTTCGAATACAGTAATCATCTCTTGTGACCTTTGATGAAAGAGCGAGACTTTTTACAAGTAGGCTGTTGGCAGAGTTGGCTCAACGTTAACGTGCTCGCCCCTCACCCGGAAGATCTAGGTTCGATCTCCGTCCGAAGGACACTCGTTTTTTCTAGGCACGTTTAACGCAAGGGTTGCTTAAAAGCCCATATCACGATAGATTAACTGGAAATTGGGTAAAAATTAAGCTCGACCTGGAAAAGTATCGAAATGCTAATTAAGTATTTTCATTTGTAAACAGCCTAATTAGGATCAGTTTTGACTCTTTTAAATTCTAAGATGACTTTTTTTCCAGTTTGTTGTGTTTTTAAAATATGGTAGAACTGTTTCATTGATTTAAAGTTCCAATTTTTTTTAAAATAGAAGACTCAAAATCACAATACAATGTAACGCCAAGTTTTAAAAGTATTATATACCTAAGTTGGGTGCTTTCGTGGAGTGAGACAGACTCTTAACACCTTAATCTAAAGAAGTGCTGATAAATATAATAGTAAAAATTTAACACCAGCATTCACCCGGAGGATTATGTAAACCTAGAGTGTGAAAAATATCCCCAATAGCTCTGGAATGGAATCCAAACCTATTTTTTTTAATACCATGTCCTATTACCCGTTTGGTTTTTGAGCCCATGTACTAATTACACTAATGTGTTAAGGATTTGGAAGGCTTAATTTAGAGGAAGTGTACCCGCATTTTCGTGGAGGAAGAGTGTAAAATTATTTAGGAAACACTGCCCTAAGTGCACCCGATCGGGTTTGAGCCCCGATCTTCCCGTATTCAGCAGTCTAGTCTATTGCGAGAGTAGCGCTTTAGACGATGTGGCCACCGAGGCGGGTTGGACTAATTCAAAAGTATTGGATGAAGAATTTTACTTTTAATCAAATGCAACATTAGACACAACAAAATGAGATATAAATTTCAAGTCGCAAAGTAGAATAACACTCCAAGATCACTTGACCTCGACCTCACGGGTCAGAGCTGACCATACCAGTCAAGCTCGTTGATAGTGAGCCAGCTCTTCCAGTTTCCACAATATTCCCGGTCTACGCGTCCTAAAACCTGCTCTAAGTTCCTGATATTTGCATTAGTGTAGAATGGGTTGATTAAGCTGCAAGTAGTCATCAAACTGGTATTAAGGCGTTCTTTAAAAAAAGTTAAAGGGTTTATGACGGAGGTTTGGATAAAATAAAATGTAAATAAACTTACTTCCGGGTTGCTGTGTTTCGTGGTAGTCAGCTACTGGGTTATGCAACCCTGAAATGATCTCATTCGTTGTCTAATAAAGTTACTACTTGTGTTTGGGTTTGAGCTGTAACCCAGGTTGTAAATCCAAAGTACTGTTGAGTGTTTTAAGTTAACAGTCATGGTGTAATAGTTTTTGTCTGTGATAATCTTAAATAATGGTTTATTGAGAAAACAGACTGCCGAAACAAATACACTCAACCCCAAAATAAACAAATTTAAAAGACCTATATAATTTTAAAACAGGTAAGGGTTTCACCATAGTAAAATTTTGTTGATATCGCTTCGAATGCTTACTTGACATGTCAAATGGTCTCAGGCAGCATACCAGCAAAAAAAAATAATATATATATATATATATATACCGCGTTTAACTACCTATTCTCCCGAAAACGGGGAGATCGGGGTACGATCCTGGTCGGATGCACTGAGTGTGATTTTTTTTCCTAAGTGGTTTTCCACACAAATGGAGGTGCATTTCCTCATAACTAAGACTTTCTAACACCTAAACCATTAGTGTAATTAGTACATAACCTGAGCAGGTAATAAGACGTGGTGCTAAAATAAAACAAATAAAACCTA
Source organism: Timema podura (assembly GCA_033556935.1). NCBI lineage: Eukaryota > Metazoa > Arthropoda > Insecta > Phasmatodea > Timematidae > Timema > Timema podura. The sequence continues at coordinate 46,518,407 of JAVRXN010000002.1, forward strand.
CCAATTCAAGTTATACTTATATATGATAATTACTCTAATGGGGTAGGGATGTGGAGGGAAGAATTGTATAGGTTATGTAGTTGAAGTAGACCCTACCGGGATTAGAACCCCGATCTACCCGTCATCAGCAGGCCAGTCTAACACGAGAGTGACAGCCACTGAAGCGGACCAGACCCTCTTTAAATGTATACACACATTTAACGTAGAATGTTTCCAGTAACAGGGAGGTAGAGATTTGAATCTCGGCCGGATGCACCGAGAGGATGGTTTTCTCAATGTGATTTAACATTTTTGTTTCTCCAATTATTAAAAAAAATGCGGCTGCACTTTCTCTAAACTAACTTTCCCAACACTACTCTTCAAATTAAGCCTTTACTAACAGTTTTGTTAAAATTGTTACTTCAAAACAGTTAAATAATAGACACTTTAATCTTAATTATCATCGCAACTCTGACATTGTTTTGTAGGTTTCGTGTCCTTAACACTCAGTACATTGACAATCTTCGTAAAAGACGAAACAAGACCGAAATAGAATCATGACTTTACCCACAAGGCTTTTTGTTACCACCTTGGTGACCACTGCTTTTGTCAGTTGGTAGAGTGTCTTCTTGTGCTAAGGTTTATTGGTTCGATTTCCTTTGGGGGACTGTAGCCTATAACGTCTAAAGTCATTATGTTGGCCTGCTATGTTTGTCATAGCATTGAGTTAGTGGAAACATTTAATTAGTTTCACAATTATTTTTTGTATTTTTGATACAATATATTCGTTTTAATCAAAACTGATGAGCCCGTGGATAAATATGTCAGTCTCATTATCTAGTTCTTCGTTGACGGTGGAACCGGAATTCGATCATAGCCGGGTGTACAGGGAGGCATTTTTTTCCTAAATGATTCCCCGCGTTATCTCTGCTGGTAACATTTCATATTTTTCTTCTCTATCCCTACGCCATTTAGTTTAAATATGCGGATATCCAATACGCGGCTCCCAGTTACACTATCCAGATTAGACTTTTTTGTTGTTGTATCAGGTGTGTTTTGTTCCTGTGTCAGTACAATCAAATTTATCCTCTTATATTATATCAGTACAGATACAACACCTGCGATAGAATTCGTAGCGCGCGATTGTTAGGAAACGTCATACGGACTTGACTTATCTTCCTTTGGATGGACGGACATATAGAGAAAGACAGACGGACGAGTAGAATAGTGACGTACTAGAGGAAGGAAGGTGTTTTATAACCTCAAGGGGTCACGGGATCGATCCTCTTCTCATCTCTCTCTCTTTTCTTCACTTTCTAACCTAAAGTCACTAAAGCAGATCAGTTAGGAAAACGTTCTCTTCTCTCGGCACATTTTCCGTCCTCATCTTGAAGAGAAGATCCCACCCTGAAAGGTCAGTTGAACTATAAATGTGTTGCTCTGTAAATATCCCTCGTTGGGTTGCCTGCTTTGGGCTTTTCTCCCTTCTTTTTTTTTTTATATAAACCACGCTCGCGCTATCCGCATGTTTACACTAATGAGGTAGTCGTGTGATGTTTTAACAATGTGAAACAAAAGATATCACTTTCCAAAATAAACAAGAAAACAGATTCAAATCAAATTTTAGGTAAAATACGATTTAAATAATTTGTGAAGTCTTGTTTACATTTATAATAAAAATAATATGATAGCAACCTACAATTAATATAGCAGCCAGTCAAGATTGGTTTTCTCATGCTAATAATATCGATTTTAATCTAGGAATGTTCTAGTTACAACAGAGGAAAGTACTTTCGTAGTTAAAAAAGAACTGTCGAAAACACTCACAAATAACAATTCGTATATCTTTAACGGAGTTTTCTACTTGGTGAATTCAAAACTATTTTTTCAAAGTGGGTCACATATTAGCTAAACGCACTAAAGCACTCTAAGCACTATCACTCTTAGACACCAATGTACGAAACCGAAAGGAAAGAAAATAACCAGTTTATTCTGTGAAGCCTCTCACTAACCTGCTGATAACATTTCCCCTCTTCCGTTGCTGAGTACACACTCACTTCACTATTTGCTTCTGGATAACATTGCGTTGCATTTCCAATTCATGTTTTTTTTTCTTGTTTCCTATTCTAGATAGACAATTCTTCTGTGGACGTTTAAAATCAACATAAAAGCAGGAAGATTCTTTCTGACTATTTTCATTAAAAAGTCAAAAATCCTTAGCTGAAGAAGATTTAAAAAAAAATACGTTTACAAGAAAACCAAATTCAAACTCTAAAAAAATAGCAGTGTGATATTATGAGATTTTATTTAGAATTATTTGAGAATTTGTCGTTTTTGTTTCAATGTTTTATGAATAAAACTTAATTATATTCCATGGAAAATCCTATCTCGACCTGCTAAGATTTCACAGGTAGGCAACGTCCAAAGTTGATTATTCTGTTGCTATACTTCTTTGAAGATGTTGAAAACAACATCTCATATGTAATTTATTACATGTGAAATTCTTTCTGGATGAAGTTGATCAAAACAGACGCGTTTTCTAGATAAAATAGGATGCAAGAAAAATGTTGTTTTAAAATTTGAATTAGTATTGGAATGGTCTGTGTATGTAGAGAAGAAAAAAAGCATAATGGCCAGATGGAGGTAAACAAACATTCCGCCACAGACACACATGATGAATTATTTATTGTGGTGCCATTATAGTAAGGGAGATCTCGGGTGCCAGAAGTTAGGCAAGAGGAATTTCAAGAATATGATTTGATATGCAACCCACACACTTTCCCTCTAGAGCTATTAACTGGACCTTATTAAGAAACAATAATAAATTCTTATTGTTAGAGTTCAATCTTTACACTTTTATCAAATACAACTTGATATAACTTGTGAAAGCTAAGATTTACGAGATTAGAAAACTAAGAAAATAAATAGTACGGGCACCACAGACTTTCTCTATCATTTCTCTTAAAATATGCATTTACTTAAAACTTGAAATAATTGTGAAAAGAAATAAAAATATATATCTTTATATTGTTGTATAACCACTACCCCAAGAACATAAATTAAATAATATATATTGTTTTGTACTCTATGGCATTAGAAACTAGAAACACTGTTACAGAAATAATGAGAAAAAGACACATATTAATTGTCCACCAAGACCTGAATTAAAAAGTATGTATACATTTTAATTCAGGTATTGTATGTATACACATGTATACATATTTGATTTTTGCTCAGAAGTTATTGGTTTTATTAAAATATATCTCAAATAAAAGATTTGTATCTTTAATAGTACTACAACTTTACAGCGATAAGTTATTTCATATCTCAAATAGATGCGAAGAAATGATGAAGATTGGAAAATTTCCCCTATTTAATGTATCCTCAAAATAATTCTCATTAGAAAATGAGAATTGCCATCTTGTTTATAACGATTAAAAGTGTCTAGATATAGAATTTAATCAAAATTGTTAGAACAAGTTTTGATAATCGATTTTTTTTCTTTTTGTCCTTAAATAAATTATCCTTAAATTTAAGGTTAGATAACTAAGACCAAAAACAACTAAGGGGGATCTTATGAAAATCCCAGATACCAAGTTTTAGCCGAATCAGTAAAAAAGAATCAGTTCTACCCACAGGTACAGACAGACAGACGGATAGACAGACAGGTAGACAGACGGCATTGCAAAAACAACTTTTTTTGTTTCAGGGGATCACGAAACTTTGACATTTATCAAAATATCAATTTCAATTTTTTTGGTGATCCAAATACTTTCTCTCCGAGGTGTCGAGCGATAGTTAAAAGCGTGATATCTCGTGTTAGGCTTTAATAAATCTATAATTATTTAAAACCTTTTAATTACTGTAACTACATTAAATAAGTTTGGGGGAAGGTTTTATTATAAATAAATGGTACAGAACTCCTCATGGACTTTCTCACTCCATTGTTTAAAAAATTGAGATATTTACTCAAAACTCGTAATATATGTTTAACGAAATAATATACACTAGCAAACCTGAACAAAAATTGCGCTATACTTACGTAAAACTTTTTAATTCCCGGTTTTTAATTATATAATTTTATAATTGTTTAAAAATGGATATATTTACACAAAACTCGTAAAAGATGTGTGAAACGAAATAATATGCACTAGCAAACCCAAGAAAAAATTGTGTTATACTTACGTAAACAAAATTTAACTCCCGGTTTATATTTTATAATTTTATTTTTAAAGTTAAATGTTGACTATTAGTCTAAGCTGATATAGATAGATCATCATTGTACAAATATTTACATTCAGAGATTAAAGAAAAAGAACATCAACTCTTTGAGAGACTCAAAATTGTATTAATATATTTGTCAATATCTCAGGAACTATTTGTTTTATAAAGATATATTTCAATTAAAAGTTTTTTATTTCTAATAGTACTACTATTTTGCAATGACAAGTATTTAGTATCTCAAATAGTTGAGGATATACGGAAATTTCCGCATCTATAAGATACCCTAAAATTCATTTTCATAGGAAAATGAAAATATCAATTTTATTTATAATCTTAATCAAATCCTAGATATGAATTTAATCAAAATCGTTAGAACCGATTTTGAGAAATTCGATTTTTTTATCTTTTCATCCTTCAGTAAACTACCCTTAATTTCAGGGTTAGATATCCCATTCCAAAATTCCCTCAGGGCAAACCTATGAAAACCTCAGATACCAAGCTTTAGCCCGATCGGTAAAATAGTTTAGGCTCTACTTCGAGGTACAGACAGACAGACAGAAATGCAAAAACCACTTTTTCGGATTTGGGGGGGTCATGAAACTTTGAAATTCTTTAAAATCTTGAGTTCGATTTTCTTGACGATCATAATACTTTCTCTACCTGTAAGGTAGCAAGAATTTAAAAATGGTTTTTTCCTAGTTAACTATCAATAAACATTTAGTTTGTGGTGAAGTAAAAAAACTCTTTTCAATCCCCTTGGGCCCACTATTATGTATTAGAGAAAAACTTGAAACCCCTTAATGTCCAAGACATTGAAACGTTTAGTTCTAACATGAAGTGTTTGGATTGTATTTATTCTACGTGCCCGTGTTATAAAAGCGTGCATATAATTGACTTTAGTATATAAAGATAGACATTTCACGTCACGCAGCTAGATTCTTTTGTCTGGAATCATTAATAAAAATTGCTATTAAAATTAATTTCTCTAGTAAATATGATATTTAAATTATTCACTGGAGTAACGCTTATTAGTTTCATCCAATTACAATGCCATACAGAATGCCTTGCTATATAGCACGACAGCAACATTATGATAATGTAGATATCGTACTATGACAGTTGATATCGTAGGAAATTATATACATTTTTAGATACAAGTTAATCTAAACAACCTTGACAAGTAGTCTATACACTTTGTTGAGTCTATCTCATAGTCCCCTCAACCTATCGTAGCTCTCAACAATGTTGCTGTTTTTTCCTACCGCGTCTTAATACCCTTTCCTATTATACGCAAATATTAATTACGTTAATTGTACAGGGATGAAGAAAGTATAATTTGAAGAAATATCCTCGCTTTTGTGTAGAGGGGAGTGGAGAACAAATAATGGAAATCCACCCTCTGTACACCTAGCCAGGAATAGAACACCAACTTCCCCATCACAGATAAACCGGACTAAGTGATTTTGATATTTAGACCGCTTACCCACCGGCACAGGCCTGACCAGTGTTCATGGCGCTCTAAGGCATCAGACTTGTCGGTGTAGGAAAATTGGCGCAAACCGCAATTATCCTAGCTGAAATACATGGGTTCGTTTAGAGTAGGTTTGTCGTAGATCCTTTGACGCGGCTGTTAAAACCTTTTGTGTTGGTTTACTTCTGACTCGGGTTTATATAGCCAGTATCTGTTTAACGCCTGTGTCTGTCGATGGATGTAAATTTGACGATATTTTATCACCACTCTTATGACCCGTTCGGGTTATACCCTATGAACTAATTACTCCAGTGTGTTGGGGATTGTAAAGGCTGGATTTAGAGGTAGTTCATCTGCATTGGCGTAGAAATAGAGTGGAAAACCATTTAGGAAATAATCTCAGTACACCCGAGCGAGATCGAGTTATGATCTCTCCGTAATCGGCAATCTGGTATATTGCGAGAGTGACGCCTTAGACCAGGCGACCATCAAATAGGGTTTGATGAAGTTATTACAACGAAGCATGGCCATTTTGGATTATCACAGAATGTTTCAAACTTATAAATTACAGCAGCCTAAGTAAAGGTGAAGTAAAATTTCACTGTACTGACCCGACCGTAAGCGTTGTGTTAACATTATATTGTGACGCTTAACTCACGAAACTTACAAACGTCAAAGGTTAGGCTATATTAGCTAAGGTTAGGTTAATAGGTAAAGCGTGGATTTTTATTGTACCAAACGTCCTATCTCGGTTAAAAATAGGTCGTTTTTCGAAGGGATTTCGCAGAGCGTCCTACGGCTAAAATTTTCAGGTTTCTTGATTTCTGGAGACAAGGAGGTGGAAGTTCAAATCTCAATCATGTTCACAGGATGGGGCTTATTCCACAGGATTTATTACTATGGGGTTTCCCATACTTTACCCACGATAGTTTGTTTACACTTAATCTAGCGTCCTCATATCTAACACTTGAATTAAATCGTTACCAACCATATTGTGTTGGGGGTCCTATGTTATGAAACATTAGCACCAACTTTTTTTTAATCGAGTGTATTCTAGTTTGAAGAAAAGTTACGAAATATATAATTTATTAGGATAGTCAGCCCTTAGTAGCTTTTCCTCAGAAAAATACACACATTGTTTATATTATCATATGAAACAAGCCTCAAATATATATTTTAAACAAATTCGCAATTTTAGAAAAAATCTAATTTTCATAAATCAGTCAACTGTAAAATACCCTTAATTTTAGGGATGGACTCAAAATCACGATTAAATGTCAAAGTATTTTCACATAACATATCATAACATAAATATCAAGTTTGAAAGAAATACATCAAACCGTTTCGGTTGTACATACAGAGGGCGAACCAGAAATGTAAGACCCACTTTTTTTTTATTTCAGGGGTACATAATTTTGAAGTAAAACATTTTCAAGATTACAATACTAGACCTATACGAGAAAATTAAACCTTAATTTATTCATCACTGCGTCTTACTACCGGTTCAGGTTGGATGCAAATTTATAACAATCCTAATGAAGAAGGGATAAGGAAGGGAGCATTTTAGAGGTAATATACCCGCATTTGCGTTGAAGTAAAGTAGGAAACCATTTATGAAAAACATCTCTCAGTAGATCCGACCGATATTCTAATATCGATCTTCCAGTCATAAGCAGGCCAGTCTTACACGATAGTGACGCCTTAGACCATTTGGTCACTTAAGCGGGTAAAAAACCTTAATAATTGACCTGGGAAAATATGAGTAGTTTTACAATTAGGTGTTTTATATTCTAATTTGAGATGGGATTTGAAACCAGGATGGGGGAGGTCTGAGGTGTTTGTTCCTCAGTGGTTTTACACTCTACCTTCGCATAGATACAGGTAAACTTCCTCGATATGCTACTTCCTTATCTCTTTACCATCTGGTGTAAATTTGTGGATAGCCCGCTGATCTGAAAATAGTCTCGGCTGCTCTCTTAGATGTTCTGACGTCAGCCTCTCGTAGTTACGGGTATAGTCGAACAGCCAACGAAAGAACCTCATTTGGCAGTTCTAATAGTAACTAGGTCTAGTTCTATGTACGCAAACACAAATACACGTGTTTATCTTCGGTCACTTTTGACAGCTGGAAGATAAATATTGGCTACTCTATATCAGTTTGTATATTTACTTTAAATATTATTTACCCGCCTCGGTGGCGTAGTTGGCTAACGCGCCAGTCGTGTTGAGCCAGACTGCCGAGGACGGGGAGATCGAGGTTCGAATCTCGGTCGGGTGAACTGGGGGTGGTTTTTCCTAAACTGTTTTCCACTCTCCCTCCTCACAATTGTGGATTCACTTCCTCTAAATTCAACCTTCCCAATTCCTAATCCATTAGTGTAATTAGTACTTAAGCGTATAACCCGAACGGGTAGTAAGACGCGGTGCTAAATAATACTAATAAAAAAATAATTTAAATATTATTTCTATGAACGTTCTATTAGACAGAAATAGCTCGTAGTGGCTTGAAAAATCATACTTGTAGATTAAAGAAATTACGATCGCCCGATGAATTAAACTCCAATATATCTTCATTTATTAATGTATAATATGACTGATGTTTCATTAAAGCCAACCGCAAATGCCTAAAATAGTCAAACTAGAGAAAGACTAGATTTTTTTGTGTTGGAGAGTTTGAGGTTCGAATCATATTCGAATACACTGGGAATGGTTCTTTCCAGGTGATATTTGATTTTTTTGTTTTTTCACTATATCCAGAAGCTAATGCGTGTGTATTTATTCTAAAAATGTCTCTCAATTCCTACCCCTTAAATAAAATTGTTAGTAACCTTTACAATGAACAAATCAATACAGATAAACCCCTTCAAAAAGAATTGTAAGAGCACGTTGAAACCTTCTTCTACCATTTTGAAGATATAAAAAATTGTGTCAAGTGTTAATGATATTATTTAGTAATTTTATTGATAAGAAATTGAAATTATTATTTAAATTAAGGTTGGACCCTTTGTATCTTTAAGCCCCTTGAATATTTGAGGACATAAGTAATTCTAGGATTGGAAAAAACTCAGTTTGAAATTAAAATAATAAATACTCTTATTTATTCACTCAACATTTTGAGTTAGAAATTTTATTTTAGAAATAGTAAAAATCCAACAATCAGAGCCTAGATTCTTAATCTACCACTCAATGTAAACAAAATTAAACTTTAAAAAAATCGTACCATGGGGAAATAACTTATAATCTCTTAAGCTTTTCATGTTTTCTAAGATTTAGATTTGAGATTCGTGGCTTAAATGAAGATTAGAATCCGATATTTTAGTTAGAGAAAAAATTAATTCATCTCATCTCTAACTAGAACATGTTTACATTTGAAAAATAATCAATTAAAATCTTACCAAACACAATTTCTAGATAAAGGACGTTCCTTCCCATTAGTTAAAATTGACTTGAACATTTCCCTTGCGAAGGACTAAATGCGGTGGCCCACCCCTTAAATACAGCCTTGATTGCTAGAAGCAAGATCATTAATGCAACCAGGTCAAGTCAAATATTTAAATCACTGGTTTTAGAACTTTGTTAGAATAAGACTAAACTATATTTCCCCTCTCTCGCCCCTCGACAAAAATACGTCCAAACACCTTCCAGTTCCTTTCCCCTGTTCTACCCCTCACCAAGTCTAATCAAAGTAACTAAACGCTGTAAATAACCAATAAAATTAGGGAAAAAGGGGGTTATTTCGCAGAGGTTGTGGGTGTTGAGGAGGAGATAGTGTGCTCGTGTGTTTATTCTCTTCCTAGTCAAACAAACACCGCACGTCGGCTACACTCGGACAGGAACAGTGTATGTGACATTTGATGGGGGTGCCTATTGACTGAGTGTGACGTCATCACAATTTCAGGTCAATGTTCGATTACTGTTTTAGTTGGTGAGAGAACGACTAATTTAAAATTATTAGTTTTTGTAATTATGTATTGGGTGTGAATGAAGGTTGATATTTGCACTAGGGTGACCTGGTGGTCTAGGGGTAAGGTGTCGGACTTTTGTGCTGAGGGTCCAGGGTTCAATCCTCGGTCCCGGCAAAGATTTATCTGATTGCCAAACCCTTCCTTCACCTCTGACAAGATGTGTATTAATCACAACTTGTGAATGTGAGGAATGCCAGGCCTCCACCGTGGTTCGGATTCCAAGTTAAACTGTAGGTCCTCCATTTCATCTCACAATCACCCTAACATTGTACATTAGCGTAAGTGCGTATAACCCGAACGGGTAGTAAGACGCGGTGCTAATAATAATAATAATAATAATAATAATAATAATAATAATAATAATAAAATAATACTTGCAATAGTATCCCCAGTTCCCCTGGTCTAGATATGAACCTTGACCATCCCACCAATGAAATTCAACATTTTGCAAACACTACGCCTTAGACACGACCATCAGTACGTGTTATTTAAAAGCTTATCTACTGTAAACTTAAAATTATAAGCGGATTATTGTTTAGAAGAATAACTAGCTGACCCATCATTTACTATGGAAAACAACTACACAGAAGAAGAAAAAAAAAAATACTCCGAACAGTCTCTCGGGATTTGGATTTCGGCCTTCCTTATATTTAGTCTGGTGAACTAACAGTGAGACTAACCCTGAAATTTATGTTCAGTTTATGTCTGAGCCAACTGTTTCAAAAATGTAACCTTCCCGTAGTGTGAATGTAGTTGGCGTACAAGCGATTCAGACTAGTGGGTTCAACCTCCATCAACTCGACTCTCACTTAGTCCCAGTTTATTTTTTTATCATCGCATTTAACTACCTGCTCAGGCTGTACGCATGTATGATAGTTACTCTAATGAGGTAGATACGAGGAAGGGAACATTATAGAGGTAATCTACCCGCATTTGCATAGAAGGAAAATGAGAAACCATTTAGTAAAAAAACACTCTCAGTAGACCCGACTTGGATTCATCAGCAGGCCTATCTAACATGAAAGTGACGTCTTAGACCTTCGGCCATAGAAGCAGGTTTGAATACCCAGTAGGTTAATATAAAATCACCATCACATTCAAGTTTAAGTCACGGTTTAAGATGGTAGGTTTAATCATTTATTTGTTTATATGTATATATTATGTATATGACTAACCATATATTAAAATGTACCTCAAAAAGTGAAAAGAGGTTTTCCTTTAAAAGCTGTAATTTACAATTGCAATTTAAGTGAACCTTTTAAACAACTACAACTGTCCTACGCTAAATTATCCTCATTAATACACACTTAATAGCTGTTAATATATACCAAATACGCATCTGTGGGCTAGTGGTTAAGTTTCAGGCTCATTTCATTCTAGTTACTGGGTGACGAGGAGATGGTGTTTGAATCCTAGTCTGTGCTTTTAGGATGTTTTTTCATAATTGATTGCCCCATTTTTTTCTACGTAATTGAGGTACATTTCCTCTAAGCTATATTTTTCATCCCTACCTATTATCATAATTGTGTCTTACTATCGTTTGGTCCATCGAATTTAGCTACGCGTTTAAGTAAGAATTAGGAAGGTTGGATTTAAAAGAAATATACCTACATAATATGTTAATCTATGACCTAGTGTCAATAATAATTGTATTAGTGAAAATATTAATTCTAGCTTCTACACGGTTAGTAAATTTCATGTAGGATCGAACCAGGATATTATCTACATCTGTGTTGTATACTTTAGATAGGATGATGATACGTACTGTTTTTGGAAGGAAAGTATTGTTTTTTTGTGGGAATGTCCTGTTGTCTGGTGGTACATTACGTAAGGGATCGTCCATAAACCACGTAACGCTTTTTCTCTACCTTTTTACCTCCATCCCCCCATGTAACACCATGTAGGCATTTAGCCCCCCTCCCCCATGTAACACCATGTAGGCATTTAGCCCCCATCCCCCCATGTAACACATGTAGGCATTTAGCCCCATCCCCATGTAACACCATGTAGACATTTAGCCCCCCTCCCCCGTGTTACGTAAATTTTCTCACCAAGAATGAATGTCATTATTTCATAGGAAGGATTTGTGATACTAAATGAGGGATTCAGAATTAACACTTCTCAAAATTCATTTTAAATCCTGAACATAAATGATTTCAGAGAGTATTATTATTTATGGATAGCTACACATATAAACAATAAGACAGACAAGTATAGATATAAAAACGTTGAATTCAAATTCCTCAGGTTCATGAGGAAAAACCTCTGATATATTTATATTATGGATGTCAGGTTTGCGATCTGAGTAATATCCAGACGGCACTACTATGTGCTGACTAGGATGGCACTTTTCTATAATAGCACTCGCTACATGATGATGTTGAAGTGTCCACATCAGATGCTTGAAGCTGGGGGGAAGATATCTTTCTTAATATTGTGCACTTTTTATAATAATCATATTATCATCAAGAGAGCTGTTTAAAGAATTCTAAGTATACAACTTTTCTAAATTATTATGGGATTAATCTACAACTTTACTTTAATTAACTAATCAATACCTAGACTTATGTTTCGTTCCAACATCAATCCTGGATTCTGGCTTCACTCTTGAAAATTACTAGATGGCCAATGAAGCAGAGATTGGGGTTCAAATACCTGTCGGGTATACTCAAAGTAGCTCTTCCTAAATGGTTTATAATATCTCTCCACGTTAATGAGGGTAGATTACCTCTAGAATTATACCTTCCTCATTTCTAATCCATTAGATAAATATAATAAAAAATATTAGAATAACTACAATTAGACTATACCACCCTACAAAATGTATATAAAAAGGTAGAATTTTAAAGAAAATTTACCAGAATTTGCATAGAGGATGAGTGGAATACCATGTAGGAAAAGCAACCCTCAGTAGAACTGACTTGTATTCGAAACCCATCTCCCCAAAATCAGTCGTCTAGTCTACTGAGAGAATGAATATTAACACAGTGCAGCCACCATAACGTGTGTATAATAGTTGCATTTATATACATACAAATTAGATTTATCAGAAGGGAAAAGGTATAGGCTTAAATACACCTGCCTTTTGTGAATAATTAATGATATTTTAAGTTTTACTTTTCATAACATGCTGCTGGTATGAAGAAATAACACTATTGATGGACTCCTCAAACTTGCCTTAGATAAATTCTGAACATTTGCTTCTTTCCATTTCACTACAACATCTCTTTGAGACTCTTCCACTATTTTTTTATATCGTTTTTTATATGCTAGCAATAAACAAGTCTCTTCTTTTTGAAGACTTTTTTTTCTGTACAAACACAAGTGATTATTCACTGCCTATGTAAAAGAATGTGAAGTAGGAATTTAAATTATACTCAAACTCAACTATGCTTATAAATTAAGGACTCTTCGACTGACAGCTGCTATCCAGCTAAAAGCAAGTGAGGGGGGTCAGTAGTTCGGACAAATATAAACAAGTGTCATGAGTATAAACATGTCACTGTCATGAGCATGTAAATATGTGTTTTTGACTGTGCTTGGCGTTCATAGTCTCGAGCAGACAATGCCACCTAAGTGAATTCGAAATATTGATAAACAAAAAGTGCTAAACTTGCAATTTCTACGCCACAGATATTCGGAAGTTATCCATAAGTATGTTTATCACAGGTGAAAACATGAAAAATAATATTGTTTTTCAACATTAGAATTTGAGTTTAAGACCTGTGTTACGTAACACTTTGATGTACCCCACCCTTCCCCCATGTAACAGCATGTAGACATTAGAGCTCCCTCCTCCCCCCTCCCCCCTCCCCCAAAGCGTTACGTGGTTTATGGACGACCCCTAATAAATGGCATTAGGTACTCGAAAATTAATGTCCGCACTTAAAGAAGTATGCCACCTATTTATATCTTTAATTAGTTCTATTTATTCCAACTCATCACGTTATCTCTTTCAGATCCCTTTTTTTATCACCAGGTTTTATTACCCGTTTGGGTTGTACGCCCAATTTAATGTTATTTTCCTATTTGCTTCTAGGTCTCCCAATGGTATCTTCCCATAGTTACTGGTTTTTATTCAAGTATTTCCAAAAGTACTTGTTTTTGTATTTGGAGAAAATAATACATATAAGTGAACAGCGCTAGCATAAGGAATAATACACTTGTGTTTAATATGTTTAAGATATTTTATTTACAAGCTATATTTTATATTAAGCTACGTAGGCCTACACGTGCAAAAACAATTAAAATTATTATATTTTACGTGATTCATATAGTTTACCATGTAAAGAGAAGAAATTAAATATGTTTTACTTTTTTGTTGCATAAGCCTACCTCTCTAAGAGATGTTTTTTGTATATTCTTGTATATATTTATATTTTATATTAGCTACGTAGGCCTACACGTGCAAAAACAATTAAAATTATTATATTTTACGTGATTCATATAGTTTAACCATGTAAAGAGAAAAATTACATATGTTTTACTTTTTGTTGCATAAGCCTACCTCTCTAAGAGATGTTTCTTGGTATATTCTTGTATATATTTATATTTTATATTAAGCTACGTAGGCCTACACGTGCAAAAACAATTAAAATTATTATATTTTACGTGATTCATATAGTTTACCATGTAAAGAGAAGAAATTACATATGTTTTACTTTTTTGTTGCATAAGCCTACCTCTCTAAGAGATGTTTCTTGGTATATTCTTGTATATATTTATATTTTATATTAAGCTACGTAGACCTACACGTGCAAAAACAATTAAAATTATTATATTTTACGTGATTCATATAGTTTACCATGTAAAGAGAAGAAATTACATATGTTTTACTTTTTTGTTGCATAAGCCTACCTCTCTAAGAGATGTTTCTTGATATTATCTATTATTGGTGCCTAGAATTGTTTTGTTTTATTGCTTAGTGTTACTAGAACATTTATACTGAAGTATTGTATTGAAGTGACTGTCAACTTACTTTCTAATTATCAAAAATGAAGGTCGGGTAAAAAATATAATTTTAAATTTATTGAAATTGACGCTGAAATTAATATTACTATAGGTATTATTTGACTCGATTTAATTCAGTGTTACCTTAAATTAACAATAAAAAGTAAGTTTTAAAAATAGTTTTGTGTTTCAACTACCAATTTTTTTTCTTTTCTAGATTAATTTTTCTCTATCTGCTCTATTTCGCCTTCTTTCCCTTTTTAGTAAGTCGTACGACACAATCACACTAACTTTCACATATTTTGTATTATAGCTTCGAAGAAAATCTTCAAAAATAGGTTTAGAGTAAATTACTTTTAAGTAAGTTTTACTCATAAAAACAAACAAATCACAGCAAAAAACACAATAAAAGCTCTTGATTTATAAACTTCAAGCAAATTTTTAATATATTTTTAGCAAATTTCTAATTTTCAAAAATAAGTTTTTTCTAAAAAGCCCTAAAATTATTTGTAATTTCTAAAAATAAAAAGTATTCTTATTTATTATGAAAAACTATCCCCAGATACCCATTATAATCCTAATCTTTAAGGCTAATTTTGAAATTATTCATATTTTCTACAGTTTTTAGTAAGTAAACTACCATTAAATTAGTTTATTTTAGAAAAATAAAGATGGGTTATTCATTATCATGTGCAATTGTCCCCCGATACAATGGTGAACAAAATAAATATGTATATTTTCAAAAATATTCAAAACCAACAAAATTCAATCTTCAGTAATATACTTTATATATATTTTTTAGAAAAAAAAACCAATGTATCTATTTATTATGTAAAAATCTTAACAGCTAATCATTTTAAACCAAATCGCTAGAGATTTTTTTTTAAACATTCAAAATAAAAAAATGTCACCTCTTAAGCCCCTAAGCCAACTTAACCCCCAAAAAATGTATAAAGTTTTATTTGTCATGTAAAACCTTCCCAGATAATGTTCAAACGAAATGGTTATTACCATTTTCAAAATATTTCTTACTTTTGAAAATCACTCATCAGTAAACCACCCTTTAACGAATTTTTACCTAAAAAAAACTCTTCAGTTTAATTTGTCTTTACATTTACCCATTTTGAACCAAATTGTTAGAGCCATTTTGAAAATATTTCAGTCTTTGAAAAATCAGTAATCACCCATAAATTAGTCCCAACCCCCCCCACCCCCCCAAATACAAGTAGAGTGTTAGTTTGTCATACCATAAAATCCTCAGCTATACATTTTAAACAAAATCGTTAAAGCTATTTTCAAAATATTTCGAATTTTCAAAAATTTAGCATCGGTAAACTAACCTTCAACTAATTAAGGCCAAAAACTAGTGATACATTGGTATTTATCATGTCAAACGAATCCAAGATATTCAGTATGCTTACAATTGCTAGAGCCACTTTATAAAAATCTGAAATTAAAAAAAAATATTAAAGAATTAAACTAAGTTACTCTTAATTTGAGGGCTGAGGTTTAAATAAAAAAAAATATTTCTAGGTATAGCCCTACCAAATCTAAATATTAAGTTTTAATAAAATCTATCAAACCGTTTCGGGGCCATGGTCAGGGACAGACTGATAGACATATATGGGAACAAACATAATTTTAAAATCAATTTTTTGAGGGTTCGGGTTCATATGAGAGGTAAAGATTTATCATAATAAATTTTTTTCACTGTTAACAATACTTTTACTTGATATGAGGTTTAATGAGATTTTTTTGTCCTGCTTTTTCTAAACAAAAATATAGGCACATACTTATAGATAGCCCTGGTTACTACTTGAAGATTAAATGTGCTAGGTTAGAGGGAGTTCTTCCCATTCGCTCGTACCCACTTGTTTTATAGCCACTAGAAGTCTAAACTTTGACGCTGGCACAACGATCTTGACCACAGGAGATAAAATAGAAGAGATGTTTATAATAATGTCAGTCCGGTTTTTGAGAATTTACTACTGGTAACGCTTTTCATAAAACTTTAGGATTGCACCTTAGGCGAAACAGCATTTGCGCGCGTGTGGAAAAATTAAAGGAGATAGCTTTGTTTATGAACGTGGCCTCAAGTGTATATGTAAAAAAAAAAACTTTAGGTGAGAGTATGTGATCTAGTAGTACATATTTGTTTATATGGTAATAGCATCAAGTGTGTCTCACGTGAAAAAGAAAGAAATAAATAATTTTCTCATTTTCAAACCACAATTATAATACTACAACAAACACTACCCTATCTTACAAAGAACTATACGTTATATTTTAATGTCTAGCCTCACGATTAGTATCTGTAGAGAATTAAAAAGAGTAGATAATCAAGATCACCCTAAGAATGTTATCAAATATATTATATGTTATGTGTTATATGTTAAAATAAAAACGAGATATTTAAAAATTTGTTCAAGCACAAATCACCATAGCTAAATGAAAAGGTATTATTAAAAAAGACATCCTTGAAGCACGTAAATACTTGTCTACCAGACAACTATTATTCATGTCTGGAGACGCTGGTGAGACGCTATGAATACAAACGACGCCGTAGTGAAATATTTAAAATTCCTGCTCACGCCCGAACCAACATCTCTACTACTTTCATCGTCTCCCGACACACACACACACACCTTTTAACACTTGTAATTTGCACCCACTTCTTACTAGGTGACACGACTGTACATTCCACGGTATTTATGCAGTATCTGGGTCACAAACCACTTACTTAAAGTAGTTCTCCCATCATATATACACGTATTATTTATAGTAGTGGATCTTTGCGTGCAAGCTATCTTGCTAAAATGTAATGAAAAATTTATTGGAAATTTGCAATTATGCAGAAATGAGTCCTCACTCAACTCGTCGAAAGCTGTAAACTTTAAACCTCTATAGAGCTTTTAAGATATCGGTGTTGAAATTTAAACAAATCGTGATCCTTCTACCAGCTCCCTATCTTCATCCTAATCCTAACAATTTTGTAGAGACTGGTCAGCCTTATTAATTGTTTATCAAATCATTTGTATGGATTAAATATAAATCAATCTGGCTCGAAATGATTTTTCATAATTATTCATAGATACTGAGAAATCGTTGATGGTGTTAGTGAAATATCTCCACATTACGGTGTTTCTTAAAAAAAAAAAGACAGTTCTGACGCTTTAAAAGTTGCAAAAGTTCACTAATTAATTATGTTTTAAATTTTGCTGTTGTGACCCTGTTAAAAATGCCTTTAATTTTTTTTAAAAAGGGTATAGCTATACTTCTCACCATTTACTTTGTTCTCAGAACCACAAAGTTCTACAGCATCTTTTAAAATTAGTCAATTTCATAGTTTCTTACCATTTTAGGCATAAAATTTAAAATGTAATGTTTATAATGATATAGGAACATTTTGTTGCCTTTCACTTTTACTTTGACATAAAACATAATTTAAAATCACAAAACAATTCTTTAATAGTGGAAGATTTCTAAACGTACGAAATGCTTCTCAGCGCTCCAAAAGGTGGACCCCTTAACGAATGTTTCCTAGAGGCCAACTTATAGGAAATAAATTCGTATTAGGATAAAGATTTTATGAGAAAATCACGATAATAAATCAGCCGAGAATCGAACTTCAATCCCATGTCACCATGACCAGCATCATGACGCCTTTGTCCATGTGACCACCAGTAAATTCTATATTGTTTATCGTTCGGATAAAAGTTAAATAATAATGACTATGCTATTTTTTTTTAAATAATGTAAGTTAAAAAATAAGATATAAACCTGAGCTTAGTTAACTTTATTAAATTTGAGAATAGTTTATTCTCAACAAAGAAAAACACTATCTTCATTACTTTTCTATAAATTACACTTCCATAAATTTAAACAGGTTTTATTTTATAGAAATATTTTAATACTACAATCACGTAGTATATAATGGGTAAACTCACCAAAGTTAGAAAATTAAGAGTCTCTTACGTTAATAGCAATCTTAGAAAAATCTTAATTAGATCTCTAAAATTACATACATACATACATACATACATACATACATACATGCATACATACATAATCATGCCATTCCTTTCCGGGGTAGGCAAGAAACTGTATATATAGCCTAAAAAAACTCCGTACTTAATCCATTCTCACTTTTCCCACACTTTCATATCCTTGCATACTCCCTTCGCTTCAACATTCGTCTACAACATTTAACCACGTCTAATATGGTTTACCCCTTGCTTTTGATTCACACACTCTACCTTCATATATTTGCTTCATCAATTAATCCACAATCATACTTTCAACATGCCATAAACAACTTAATGTAAATGTGACTACATTATTTTTTTAAAGAATATGCTATGCCCCGAATTGGTGGGCATCTGGATTAAATATGCTCAGATTATACTCGTATTTACACCCTTACAGTTTATAGACCATGTACTAACTACTCTAATGTGGAATTAGGAAGGTTTAATTAAAAGGAAGCTCAACCTCATTTTATAATACTATTATATTAATTTATAATTACCCTGAAATTATTTATTTGTAAAAATAAAAATGAAATTTATTTATCATGAAAAACAATTCACATATTTCCATTTTATATTCATTCTTCAAGGTCTATTTCCAAAACATTCGAATTTTCTATAATTTGTTGTAAGTAAACCACCATTAAATTAATTTATTTTAGATAAATAAAGATTATATTATTGATATGTAAAACCCAATAAAAATTTTGAACCCAATCACTAAATCCATTTTTTTTCAATATTCAAATTAGAAAAAACAGTCATCAGTAGATACTCATAGCCAAATTTTCATCACAAAACTAGTACAAATATTTATTTGTCGGATTCATATCAAACGCTCCCAGATATATACATATAAAAGCAAAATCGTTATCGCCATTTTCAAAATGATTAAGTTTTCAAAAATTATTTCTCAGTAAACGACCATTTATAGGTTTTTACCCAAAGCCAAGTAAAATTACTATAGAGTATATAATTTCTTATCCACTTATTTCATCAAACAATTGGTTTCAGGGATTTATTTTTTATTAATTTTTCTACAATCGTAGGTTAAATATATTCAACCTAGAGACTTTGTTGAGGCTTAATATATTCCACCAAACAATAAAAAATTATGTCCTTATTCAAGATAATATAGGTCAGTCAGGTTTTGATGGTCTTTGAGCTATGTTACGTATTTCAAGTAAACTCATCACACACACACACACGTACATTTAGGGTTTAGATAGTTAATATATTTAACCTCCTCTTAGACCAGAAATTATTAAAACCTCGTTCATAGCAGCAAGGCTTAACAGTCGCGGATGAAAAAAAAATTATTTTTAACATTGTCTGTAAAGATAAAATATGTTACAAAGTGGAACTTATCATAGTTATTAAATATTAGTTTTTTTTCTGGAATACACAAGGGCTTATATTATCTCTTCTCACAAAATAATTCAAAGAGGTTTGTTCATTCAATCTTAAATTTTTAACTAGGCGAATAAGGCCTATGATGGTTGTAGCGTTTAGGAGTGAAAAAATCTTCTTTCACAGCAGATTATGAAGATAAACATTTTCAATCCCAGAGTCTTCCTTGGTTGATTGGTTAAGGCGGCCGCCTTGTTAAGCGAGAAGGTATCAATCGCTGTCAGGCCACACGGCTAAATCTAGAGCCCCTTTTTTATCAATCCTATTCTCATAGCTCTGAAAATATGCTTAAGAAGTCATTGAAAATAAGCATATTCACACATTTTTTCTTAATAAAATTCAAACTATAGGGTCGTTGAATAAAAAGAACCATGTTAGAATCTTACGACTTCATTTTGGTGTGAACCATATTTTGAAATAACGCATCGTATAATTAACTATTTTGTTAGAGCTGAATTTCTGCGTGGCAATTTCTTGCTTACCAAGGCAGCCACCTTAACACATTTTATTTATTAAATATAAAAAGGTTGGGAAAAAAACCCAGCCAATAGAATGTACGTCACCGTATAGAAGTCCGGCGAGGGCGCCCATGGCAATACCTCCTTCCTCCCGTCATCTCTATGAGCGTTACTCCCTCACTCGCTTTCCTACCCGTGGGGGTTTAGGGGGGTCTCATTACAACAACTCACAAGCCTGTTGACCTTATTTACCAACTAGGGTTGAGTATCAAGGATCAACACTCACACAGACCTAGCAGTGCACTTACAAACAAAACAACAGACTAAAGGGGAAGGCAACACGGAACCCTTAAACAGGGTGCAGACAGGAAATACGAATTAACATTTTATTTACAATTGTATATTTAAAAAATGAAAATTTCATTAAGGAATAGAATAAGGGAACTTTGAATTAAAGCTCGAGAACTCTAGAATGGTACGATTGTAGCTATAGCTAGGCCTCAAATTAATAGAATTATCTGATAGTATATTTTTAATACTGGATTAAATAACCAAGCTATTATATTTGTTCATTACGGTTATAGTCGCATATAATATTCTTTAAATGATCATTTTTTAATTTAAACAGTATGATATTTTTAATTGTTACGTTAAGCTCCAATGCTCTTAACAACTTAATTTTGTAGAGACGAGGAAATGTACTCATATTAATGAGGAAAGGGGATAAAAAAAATTACAGTGATATTTCACATACGAGGGGTGTTTGGAAAGAAAGGACCAACTGGTTATTAAAAACCAAAAAGAAAAATTTTCAAATTTGTAATACTGCCAAAATTAATATATAAACCTAGGCTATTTTTCCACATAGTCATCGCAAGGATTCAGATCTCAGCCGTAGAGTAGCACAAGCTTACACCCTTGCCATAGAAGCTTGCCGTCGTGAGCTCAACCGGTACCAGATCATCTTTTTGAGCTTTTAGCGTCACCGAGTATTTGTGGGCCAAGGGATTTATTCAAGTACAATAACAAGTGGTAGTCACATGACGCAAAGTATGGGCTGTAGGGAAGATGATCGAACATTTACCAATTAAATTAAACTCTTCAAAGTGTCTGACTGTACCAGATATGTGATATACCAGAGGACGATGCCAATACACGCCTTTAGTTCTGAATGGCACGCCTCAGATTTTTAAGGTTTGGTACATGTCATCCTTGTTTGTCGTTTCAGGTTCCATAAATTTAAGAAGCAGAATTCCTTTCCGACGCCAAAATACAGTTGCCATTGCCTTTTTGTTAGAATTTCTTAAGATATGGTGACACTGTGTGCATCCAATGCATGGACTGCGGATTTATTTCGAGATCAACCTGCAAAATCCAGGTTTCGTCTCAAACTACGATATGGTGAAGAAAGTTGTCACTATCAATCGCGTAGCGTTCAAATAATATCAGGGCTAATGTCATTCATTGATTCTAGTGAATGTCCGTCAATCTCTTTGGCACTCATCAAGCACAATCTTTACAATACTGAAACTTATCGGTAATGATCTTGTACAAACAGTACGTAAACACTGGGTAAATTCTGATGAACGTTCAGAACGTGTGAAGTGTCTGTTTTAATTGATCTTCTTGTTCACGGGTTCAATCAAGTCTGGGGACACAAAAGAAGGCCACCCACTCCGTTATCTTCATGAACGTTTGTTCGGCCATCTTTAAATTCACGACACTATTACCTAACCCTACCTTCACTAATTACAATAATGACATAAACTTGACAAAGTTGTCAGTGAATTTCCACTGCGTTAGTGTTGGGTTTTTTTTTTTTTGCGTGAAGGCATTTTATCACGATACGGATTTCTCACGGAGTGGGACTATTTATATTACTGTTTGTTTTAAATTCAATATTTAGCACCGCGTCTTACTACCCGTTCGGGTTATACGCTTAGGTACTAATTACGCTAATGGATTAGGAAATGGGAGGGTTGAAGTTAGAGGAAGTGAACCCGCATTTGCGTGGAGGGAGAGTGGAAAACCATTTAGGAAAAACCACCCCCAGTTCACCCGACCGAGATTCGAACTTCGATCTCCCCGTCCTCGGCGGTCGAGCTCAGCACGACTAGCGTGTTAGCCAACTACGCCACCGAGGCGGGTTTTGTTTTAAAGCACTCTTAAACTACCTAAAATTATTACAAAGCTCTGAAAACTTAGGCGTCAATTCGTGATATCACTCTGTGCAAGCGCAAACATGGCCGCGCCCATGACACGGCTGCCATGAATAATCAACCCTTACTTTTTGAAAATCCAGATTATTAAAAAAAAAAATTCAAGTTCATCCTGCCAAAATTCAAACCAAAACCTTTCTATCTGTGACAATCCAGTATGTTACACCTTAATAATACAGGTGGTAGTATAGTAGTTAAGTGCTGGATTGCTAATCCATACGTCAAGCCTCAATTGCCATGTACG
The DNA here is from genome assembly GCA_033556935.1 of Timema podura. Lineage (NCBI taxonomy): Eukaryota > Metazoa > Arthropoda > Insecta > Phasmatodea > Timematidae > Timema > Timema podura. The sequence continues at coordinate 46,541,355 of JAVRXN010000002.1, forward strand.
GATGCAATTTTTCAAATTTGAAAATGTTATGTTATCTTTAAGATTTCTAAAATCTAAGTATGGTATTCATTTTAGTATTGCAAATTATACTAACACTTTTATTTGACCTATTTTTACAGCTACAGCCTTCATACGCGAATTTAATATTATGAATGATGAGTTTGTTAAACGTTTTTCTTTGTGTTGCCAGTGTATTAATCACAAAATAAAGCTTTACGAACATTTGTTTCCGTCACGACCTGGAACAGCGCATTTACTGGTGGGGTCATATGAAATATTTATTAATCCATCAAACACATTCTATATCACTCTGGTCTATTAATTAAAGTTATGAGCTTAAATGAAAATATAAGAGGCATTAATTAATTATAAATATTGACACGTAAATAAAAATATGTTGGTTAGTTAAATATTCTGTTTAAGATTAATAAAATGGCTCTTACGGTGCATCGCACAAATTTCTTTTTATTCTCTCTTAAAAAAGAAAGCTTTATTAAGAAATCGTAAGAGTTGTTAAATGAAATAATACACATTGTTCAGCAACACTCCACCAAAGAGAATAAAATAAATAACATAAACTGTTACAGAAACATTGACAAAAGATGAACCTATATATCCACCAAAGAGCATAAAAATCAATGTCATATTTAAAACTGCTCAATGAAAAATATGTGTATGTGTTTGCTTTTAAATCAAAATATGTTAGCTTTATACAAATATGAAACTTATTCAAAATAGTAATAATATTTTTATTTTTCATAGTGCAACTTCAATGATAAGTTATTTAGTATCTCAAATAGTTGCGGGCAATGATCAAAATTGGAAATTTCTGTTTATGTAAAGTCATACATAGTCATTTTCATGGGAGAATGAAAAAAAATTTTTTTTTGTAATATTAAAATAAATAGTGTCTAGTTACAAAATTTAATCAAAATTATTAAATCATATATCTAGAAAATTGATTTTCTTTTATACTTTTGCCCTTTAGTAAACTACCCTTAGTTTTAGGTTTGAATATCCAGTTCCAAAAGTTCCTTAGCCTGATCGGTAACATTATTTCGGTTCTAGTCCAAGATATAGACACACAAACAGACGATATTGCAAAAACAAATTTTCAGGTTCAGTGCATCATGAAAAGTCGATAGCCATCAAAATTTCGAAATATATTTGTTGCGTTAATAAATCTTTCTCTATCCGAGGGGTTAAGAAAAAGTAGCAAATATACATTGTTTATGTTTAAAAAAAGTTTCGGTCAATGAAAAAACATTTCCACCATTCGTTGAGGCTATACAAATTTTGATTCTATTACTCAGGTAGAGATGAGGAAGGTAGAATTGAGATGAGATTTAACTACATTTATTTGGAGAAAGAGTTAAATTTTATACAGGAAAATTACCCTTACTATATTTAGCCGATATTCAAGTGTCAACCTCCAAGTCAAACTAAAATTAACATATACTAGCCCCACTTTAGCCCACTAAGAGTCGTAACAAGGGTTGATGGAGGTTGATGGCACATAGCGGTCGATAAAAAAAATTGTGCCTCTTGAATGAATGGTGCCCCTTAAAAAATGTTGTTTAAAATTAGGATGAATTACTGTTATTGGTATCAAAATGGTTACTTCTTTTAATACCAACTACAAAATAAAAATAAAATATTTATTTACTATGAAAAAAATTAAACTTCTATAGATGAAACTATTTATAATGAATGGTGCACCCAATGCAAACGTCCCATTCACCTCGGCCTAGTTACGTCATCACAAAGCGGGTTTATGTAGATGAAATAGCTACTTTACACCTTCTTGTTATTTTTAGAGGCATTAAAAATTGATCGTATAATTTTAAAACTTAAACTTCATAAAAAATAATAATTTATTGCTAATAGTTATAGTAGTTCAAAAGGAAACATTTTGTATGTGTGTTTGTAGGTTTAAATAAAAGGCTCCATTGTTCATGCCAGAAACGGAAAAAATTCTTGCAATCACGTGATCAAATTACTCTCTACTTTGCAAAGAAAATTAGAATGCGTTTTTTATTCAAGCGAAAGAATTTGCTACATAATAGTGTCACAATCACCATATTACTAGTTTTTTATAATTAACATGCTTGATAAACCCTTTCATCAACACGTACATACGCAGATAAATAAACGTATTACTATTGCATATTTATATCAAAATATTTATTTTACATAAACAGGCTTACATTGCTGTTAAAATAAAAGAGATAAGGATTGACATACTAAAAGTTCTAGACACTATATAATGTTGTTTATTTCATCACGTTTAACACTAGGGCTGTTAACAAATTAATCTAATGGGGTAAGGATGGAAAGGATTACTAAAAGTAAATCAATGAACATTTGCCTGAATGAATAATGTATACTACAAATAAAAGGCCTTCCAAAGCATCCAGCTAGGATTCGAACTCGAGTACTTACTCTCCGTGTCAGAATCATGTCGATCGGTCAAGTACGCTGACGTTAAGCCTACAATGGCAATTTATTCTAAACATATTTAAACCCAATAAAAGTGTTTTGTAATGTAGCTTGCATTTTCTGAACACAGAATGGTACAAGTAGCCTAAAGTTAAATGTGACTAGACACCTGAATCTGACTTTATGGTCTAAGCTCGATCCCGACAGGGTGCGCTGGGGGTGGACTTATCCCCTAAATGTTATCCGTCATTCTTACGGTTGAATGCCAGTGCATTTAATTTAAGTGCCCATCTCCGTGGAAAAGTCTGTAGCGTCCTTTTATTACATCTAATAAAGGCGAGTGCAGAAGATATGAACAAAATAGCAGAGTCAATCAGAGAGAGTCGGTTGCGTCTGAAAGGTCAATAGAATGAGGGCAAACTATTGCACTCAGAGACACGCAACGCACTGGTTGCGGTAAAAACCTATTGTGTTTATGAACAGTCCTCCTTAACAATGAAGCATAAATATTTTTTTTTAATGACCAAGGATATGAAAAATTAAATATGTCTTTAATTGAGATACATTAATATTTGGAAGCACATAGTATTATAAATATTAACAAAAATTTAATATAATGAAAATTACAGTTAATCTTTCAGAAATACTTATCCCTATACGTTGTATGGCATGGTTTATTTCTAGCTTACGGAAAATATAATTTTACCTTAATATCTTCTTGTGGTAAAAAATATGTATGACTATAAAATTGTATTTATTTGTTTGTGATATAGATCAAGATTAAGTATAAATAAATTAATTTTATTTAAATTATATATATATATATATATATATATATATATATATTGGACGCCATATACCAACCCCTTTTATTTTCTGATGTAGGTAGTTTTTTAATTAAATAAATTTATTCCCAGAAACTGCTCAGTGGTAAGACGAAAAACTCCTCCACTCAAGACCCCTGGACTTTACCTAAAGTTTTAAAATAAGTTGGACACTTACAACTAAGGACTTCCTGGAGCAGATTATTATTCTTGCCATGAACATCTAATCTACTGAAAAATCTATACATGGGATTCAATGTTCAAAATTACAATGCACATTAATATACCAAATAAAAAATAAATCACACAATTAAATGTATAGTGTGTTTGTAATTATTGTTTAAGAGAAAAAAATATTTAAATTAACCCTACCTAATAAGGCATGCCTCCTATGTTATAAAATTAATAAAAGTATTGCTAAGCAATACTCAAAAATGTAAGATTATCACTTGAATTGTGATGACAAAATAATAGTTATTAATTATGATACATAAATAGTATTTTGGATTAAATAACATCAGGTTTAAAATATTTGTATAGCATGTTAAAATAATGAGTTCTTCAAAAATGTAATTTAAACTCCTAGCAACAGGATGATGATGGATGATGAATTTTGTCTCACCCAATAGTGTTGACTACTTATCTCTGGTAGCAATTCTAATTTTATTTTTATTTTTATTGGACTATATTTTATATTATCTGCACGAAAACTCACGTTTATCCTTCCTTGAAGGTCATCCCTACTTTTGACACCGTTTTATTGCCGAACGTGACAATCCATTATATGAAATTCAATATTAAAGGACGGCCCAAATCGGGTCCTTATATTTATTTATTTAAACCATTTTTCGAGAGTAAAAAACAAAAAACCTAATAATTCACAAACATTTTCTTTCTTTTTTAAATTAGTTTACGGTCTAGGAGAAAACTAGTTGCCGAGATTTATAAAATAAACAAAAAACTTAACTATTTAGACAGTGAAAGTATTATTATAAGAATCACTAAATATTATAATTTGACAAATAAACATAAATCATCTTTAAAATTAATTTAAACTTCGTACCAAAATCCAAACGAGAATAATAATCTCTTCCGCTAGTGGCAATTAGTTCTTAAAATGACAGCCAGAAGTTATGTCTCCAAGAACATAAAATAAATTAAGATCATAACAGTTTCGAAATAAACCATTCTCTAAATCAGATAGCGTTAAAATCACCTATAAAAAAACATGGCGAGTTGGCAGTTTATGAATCAAAATAAAGAAAAATATATAATATATTTAAATAAAGGTAAGTAGATTATATACATAATATAATATGTTTTATTTGTAAATAAATAAATAATTAATATTCGAAACTTTAGGAGTTGTGAATGAAATTTAAAACCAATAAACAGTAAATTTGTCAATGTTATTACATATTTGAAAGATTGAGTCAACCGACTATTACAATTATATTATAAGTAATTCTTCTAGCAAAAATAACACCACACCTTTCATTTATAAATATAAATTATATGAATATAAAACATAGTTCTTTCCTAAAATGTTAACTATATTCATGCAAACCTAATTCCAAAACAAAATTAAGAGGTATTATCCATACGCTAACCTACACGTGCACCACGCACAAAACCACATGACCAGAAATATTATCGAAATATTGTGTTTTCCTTATCTATACAATATACACGCAGACATATTACTCAATATTAAGACATTCTTAAAAATGCCTACATATGTACGACGTACGAAATCACATGATCAGAATTATCAAAGTATTTCTCTTTCTCATCAAATCTAAAGTATAAATCAATTCCTAACCGCTAAATCATGCCAACTCTCATCTTTCTGAGCAATAGAATTTTTGACAAAAATATTTATTTTCCCCAATGATATAATAGGCACATTAATTTAACATGGAATAAGGCACATCGAGTAAGAAAGCACCAGTCAGCCTGTTGATGTTGAAGTTTCTAGTGACCTGCTCCGAGTCAGACAAGTTGGTGAGACGTCGCATGTCCCACCTTAAAACCGAAATGCTCATCCACAAAGATGCCCGCCTAGCAAACATGCCGAGTCAGCCACGTCTGTAGAAATCTCTCGAACTGATTGTCCAAACAGTCGATCTCGGCAAGATGAGGTTAGGGCCGGGTTCTTACTGATTTTTTGAAAGCAGAGGACGTTGGCATGCAAGAGGAAGTTAATCGCCTCCAAGGGCAGCTTTCTGAGTACCGCGTTAATCGTAACGTCTGGTCTGGAGGCCTTGCTTTGTTTTAAAGTGGCTAACGCCCACGGCACTCTATCACCTACGTGGGTTCGGGTCTATCTAAGGGTATGTACTAGACCCTACTGATGACCTGAGCTACCTGCGCAGTGTGCACCGGTTCTGACGTGTCGTCAGTAGGTACGAATTGCACCTATTATTTCTCAGCGAGAGCATCGGCCTTCACCTGGTCGGAGTTGGCCACCGCCGGTTAAGGTTTCGACAACCTCCATATATACGGATAGTCCTAGAGAAATGGGTGGTAAGGAAAATAGGATAATGGGTGGGAGAGGAGTTATGTGGGAGAGGAAACACATGACGATTGAGATTCGCCGTTACGACCAGTCAGCCCATGATGTTCTGGAGTTTTCGGTCTCTCGTATCTTGTAGAAATTTCCAGGTATTTCTTGATCATCCCTGATTCCAGTTATAGCACGCTTACTAATGGCAGAAACCCTAACCTCAGCTACATATCTCAGTCCGCCAACACATGTCTAGTGGATGTGGATCAGGAGTTTGGATAGTTGAGTCCAGTTGAGGGTGAAATGGGACAGTTTGGGAAACTTGAAAACTAAGTCCCATTATATCGTAGAGATTAATGTTTTATTTGTAGCTATGCATGACGCTACAAGTGGCTTGAGTGGTTGAACACAAGTCTAGGATCTCCTGTTTCAGTTCTGAGCGGCATTGACTAAGATAATTAACTACTCAGTGAGTAAAAACATAGGCATTAGAACTGTAGTATAACTACAATTATGAATTAACTTAGATTGTAGTTTGTACGTTTTTATAATCTGTGTATTTAGATAGTGCTCAGTAAGGAGGTCGACTACTGGAACGCTGAAACGTGCTGCAGACGTCAAAAAAATTCAGCGTTATTTAGGAAGTAGCTTGTTTATTCTTTCCAAATATGGCTTGCCCCAAAATGGAGGGAATATGTATCAACTAGTTTAAATTTTTAGTATTTTTAATTTCAAGAAAACTCATAATAAGTTGAGATCAAATCATTAAAATGACGTTTTTTCGAAAATTTTGCAGTTCTCAGATCAAAGTAAATCGTGAGAAACATATAGCATTTCACAAACAAATAAAATTCCAACATAACTTTTGCGGATATTTGAGGATTTTTGGTAACCTAATAAACAAACAAGACCTATTTTGCTAAAATAATTTAGGATAAATTGAAAATTTAATCCCAATTAAAGGCAACATTATTTAAGTAATAGGATGAAATGGTGCACAAATCATTACTATAGCACTATTCGGGATCTTGACCGGAGCACCTAGATTTAATTATTCTACTCTTTTAACTACGCGACTACAAGTACGTATATGTAGACCTTTAATCACCTTGTATTGTAAGTTATTGTTTTACAAATTACATTAAAATTATTATTTGCTATGAATCTACGACTGTTCACAAGTATTCATTTAAATAGAATTTGAAAAATCGGACGTGAACAATGCATTTGATTTTCGCGTCAAAATGTCATTTTTCCACTATATCTATTAACGTTCTAAATAATAATCTTACACCAGTGTTTACGAAGGTTAAGGCGTAAATCTTGCAATATACTGGAACGACGGTGACGTTGAGATAGAGGTTCAAATCTCGGTCAGGTTTGTTGAGGGTGGTTTTCCACAAGTGATTTATCATCCCCAATCCACTAAAGCACATGCACTTTTTCTCCACTAACTTCCCCTTAAATTAAGAAGCTAATTTTTTTTAGCACCAAGTCTTTGTACCCATCTGAGCTCTGCTCACACGTACTAATTACACTAATATTTTAAGGATGAGAAAGGTTGTATTTATAGGAAGTGTAACCACATTTGCGTGGAGGTAAAGTGTGAAAACTTGTAGAAAACCCATTAGTACATTTAACCGGGATTCTAACCCTGACCTCCCTATCATCTGAATTCCAGTTTATTTCAAGAGTGATGACTTAGACGACCATCCGGTCACCGAAGCAGCTAAGCCACTAATATACATGACGGTAAAGGTAATGCTTAGGGGGTGGGGGCAGACGAGGAATCCAACAAAATAAGTAAAACAAAACAGTGCTTTATGTATGACTAAAAATAGCTGTATAAATATTTATATTGGAGCAATAAAACTATTTTATTCAAGTCTTGGTTTATAAACTCTCTTTTAAAAAAAAAGCAGGTCATGAATAAAATAGTTTCCTATCGACTTTTAAAGTATATTTTTGGGGCGAACTATTTATGAATACTTTTGAATGGGTCAGTTTCAACCTACTGCCTATATATGTAAGTAGTTTAAAACGTTACTACATACATATGGATGACTTAACCACGACTAGCTTTGAATAGTTTAAATGTACACTCACAAACTAAACACATAAAAAAGACTGTCAAACGTATTTAAGTTTATTTGTAATAACAGCCACCTGTTCAGGTTGTGCGCATATATGATAATTACTCAAAATGGGGTAGGTATGAGGAAGGAATCATTTTATAGGTAATTTATTTGCATTTGTATGGAAGGAGAGTGAGAAACCATTTAGGGAAAAAACCCTCTCAGAAGACTCTACCGGGATTCGGACCCCAATCTCTCCGTCTTCAGCAGGCCTGTCTAACAGAGTAATTAATGCCTTAGACCAGCGGTTTCCAGCCTTTTTTCGCGTGCGTACTCCTTGGCAGCCCATTTCCAAAAATTGTGCCCTTAATATTAACAAAATGTTTAAATAATTACAGTATTAGTTATTTCTGATTTATTTGTTGAAATTGAAAATAAATGGTATGGTAATGAGAATTAAAAAAATGTAATAATAACGTGAATAAAGAGTGCATATACTTTTACATTTAAAAAGCAAAAGTTGAAATAAAAACTTACACATTCAAAAATATGTATTAATCTATTAATAATTTATAAAAACTACTTTATGTTTGAACCTAAAAAAAACCTCAACGCCAAACATAGAAGAAAACCAGCACCACCCCTCGCCATATTGTTGAATTAATTTAATAGTTTTTGACTTATCTTTTGTCTTACGCTGTCATATTATGTAGCTCTTTCTACCACTCTTCAAATATTTTCGCGTATCCTCAAATGTCCTGGCACATACCACGCGTACCGCACGTTGGTAACCACTGCCTTAGACCATTCGGCTGCGGAAGCGGGCGTATTTAAGCTATTTTCCTGTCATTTACGTAGCTTATATGGTTTTATGGTAAAAAAATCTTATATGCTTGGTCAATATAGGTTTTTAAATTCCTTATGTAACTCAGTACAAACTTCATAAATATCTCTTAAACGTGTGGGGGAGAATCTCTCCTAAAACATAAAATCATTACAGAAAAGCTTTACATAGCTTTACAGTAGCTATGTTTTACTGTTTTAAAAACTACGGGATGAAGTGTAAGGCTTGGGATAAACTGGCATAGCAATATCAGGAATGTTGAGGTTGTTGTCTCAGGCAACCCCTTTCCTTCTCCTTGGATTAAGTTGTTAGTAGCTTTTATATGGAAGTACTTGTTAATAAAATATAATATTAATTAGTTAATAATTTCAATATTAGATTTAGTGACCTACTCTAAGACAGTGTTTCTCAAATTGTGATCCGCGGTGGCTATCGAGTGGCCCGCAGGATCCCAGGAAGTTTATTAATAGTGATGAATTAAAAAATTCTGATCACTTATAATACAAAAATTTTAAATGCTAAAGATTAAATAAAAAATATCTTAATTATGCTCTTTTTCTTTCCTTGGTGGACACAAGTCACGTATAAAAGGAAGTTTGTACCAACCTTAGGAAAACAAATCGGAACAATTATTTATCAATCATTATGAGGTTTAGAATGTTAAAAATAATCAAACAACAATTACTTACTAATTCAACATTTAATTTAACAATTTATTTTGTATTGGCGGTCCTAAAAATTAAACTAAACTAAATCTAATATTTTACAGTAATAGTTTTCCCAGGTCCCAGTGGACGCCCAGTGTGCCTAGCTACCATTTGGTGATCTTCAATCACTAAAATTGTGATAAATACTGATCTAAGAGAGAGGAAAGTTCGCATTAAATACAATCAAAATCACATATTGTGTAAAACCATCTTCAGTGTATCCAGCCAAGTTTCGAACCACAAATCTTTCCATCAATGGCAACCAAGTATAATGAGACTCTAGCGCCATAGAACAGGACGTAGGTGCAATTAAATTAATTCAGTTATATTAATGTAATTAATTGGGTTACAGGTGCATATTAAAGTAGTGAATTCGGTAGGAAGGAGCCCTTTAGAAATATAAACATATTTTTGGCAGTAAGCATTGATAACATTTTAATTTTTATTATTATTATTACTATTTTTATTTCAAATTTATTTTCTCTGTGAAAAGAGACAGCTGCAGATAGAATGAATAAACTAGTTTTAGTAACTTTTGTAATTGTCTAAATTTACCTTTCTATTCAAACGGGACTGTACAGACCACGGAGTGAGAAGGAATATAAGAAGTTTTAAAATAAAAGTTTGTTTACGGTTCAAGCGAGTTTTAAAACTAAGCCTAACGTTTTAATTTTATGAGGTAACAGTTTGAACTCTTTGCATGGAAAACTTTTGTTCTATAATAAACATTGTTTGGGACATTCTCAAATGTTTGGTAAATAAAAATAATATCATGTTTTTTTTGTTTAAAGTACTTATCAATAGTAAAACCTTCACAAACGCAATAGATACATTAAAGTTTTTTTTAATAAAAATGAAGATGTTAAAGAAAATCCCCATTAATGTTTTATATCAGAACCAAAATTGTTAGTAAAGATTCTATAAATGGTATCCCCCCCCAAAAAAGTTAAAGATAATCCAATACTAGCTTGATAATGCTTAACGAATAACAAATCATTATGATATTCATTTAAAGCGTTGTTTTTAAAAGTAGTTTTCCCTGTAAAACCAATTTATCTATGAAAAACCAAATGGATAGTTTAGTTTTTATTATTATTTATGTTTCCCATATTTTGAGGTTCCTCTTCATGTTTTGTTCCAAACGAGAACGAGTAGTTTATACGATACCAATCCATGTTTGCAGGGTAGATAAATCGAAAATCAATACGTTACTTGGTCAAGCTTGTAAATCACCCCTTCTACGTAACTGAAATTGGAACGATGGAAACGTTACATTTGTTTCGCGTACACGAGGGTCAATATTTGACCGATCGAACGGGTTTTAATTATTTTGAGGAGAGTATTAAAACCAAAATGTCTATTGTGTGTGTTGGATGGGTTGGGGGGGGGGGGATTAAGAGAGGGTAATGCTGTCTATTAGATGCGTGGAGTTATTGGATGTCTTCAAAGCTGTTTAGTAGGTAGATCTATAATGATAAATTGTGAAATCATTTTAATCTATCGATTCTTACTATCCGTCGTTGGTACACGCATTATAAATTTCGTCAATGAGGTAAGAACGAGTAAGGTATAATTTAAAGGACATGTCTGTATTTGCGTGGAATTAAAGTGAGAATTTTGTAAAAACTCTCAATCTTCTTCCTCCAGAAATTTAACTCCAGCCTCCCTTCATCGGATGCCAGACTAGATGGTTCTAAAGATTAGTTCTCGTGCCCCACCGATTTGAATATGTAGCCTAAATAACTATATTTTTATTTATATGTAAAAATTGCTGAGTTATAAATATATAATTGTTCAAAGATAATAAAACATATTGACAAGTAAAATTACAAATTATCTCATTAACTTTTAAACACATACCTTATGTATTATGAAACATAATAAATCCTAGGCAAAATGCAGTGACGAAATTTATTTCTGGACTAATTTTAAAATTAACTATAGTTGAGTTTAGAAAAAATTACTCAAGTTAATAATGTCAGTCCATAGAAAAAATATTTTATTCAAAGAATTCCTGTTTAGACTCGTTAGATGTATTTTAATTTTCAAATAACCCAGTACTTTGAATTTAAATGTTAAAATACTCAGATTTCAATAAAGTGTATGGGACTTAGTATCTAAAATTAATTTTGAACTGCCTTTTTATTTTAGAACATAATATATAAAACGTCAAAAAAATAATTTTGGTATATGATTGTCATAAAACTCATAATTCTACTGTGACTTAGAAAATTAGATAGATATGTTTTCTATGTTTCTAATAATGTGGAAAAAATTTCAAAGTTTTAATCTCTCTTAATTTATAAATAAGTTTTTTTAATAGTTTAAATGATTTTGGTCAAAATTGGGTTTTTCCTTTTCTTACATACATCCATAAATACTTAATCACGCCGTTCCCGTAATGGGTAGGCAAATAACTGTGCATATAGCTAAAAAAAATCGTACTTAATCCCTCCTCACTAACTTTCCCCACACTTCACTATCCTTGCATACTCCCTTCACTTCAACAACAATCCATACACAGAGATCATACATGTTCTTTTATTCTTAAAACTTTTATAATATTTCTCTTTTTTCACACATTCATCTAAAAATATTGAACACGCTTTACAAGGCTACTCCTTCCTTTTGATCCACACATCACTAAAACCTTGATAAATTTGCTTCATACTCAATCCACACTCATCCTCTTAACATGTCCAAAACAACGCAAAACAATCTTTTTCACATTGACCTGGTGACCTGGTGGTCTAGGGGTAAGGTGTCGGACTTTTGTCTGGGGGTCCGGGGTTCAATCCTCGGTCCCGGCATGATTTATCTGATTGCCAAACCCTTCCTTAACCTCTGACAAGACGTGTATTAATCACAACTTGTGAATGTGAGGAATGTCAGACCTCCGCCGTGGTTCGGATTCCACGTTTAAACTTAGGTCCTCATTTCATCACACATTTAGCTTAAGAGCGTCTTAACCCGAACGGTTAGTAAGACGCGGTGATGTATAATAATGCACATTGACCGATTGGATTTCTTTTCAAACTGCACTCCTAAAGCACCCATTTATTACTGAATTGTCTACACGAGTTTTTCCACATACATTTCTTAGATATCTCATTCCAACCACATTCACCTTGCTCTTGTGTTTCTCCCGATAAGACCCACGCTTTATTTCCATAGAACAATGTTGGTGTAGATACACTTTAATAACTGCCTTCTTTCTCTCTTTCGATACAACTTCATTCTTTGCAAAACGGATATCCACATGCATGCATCCATTAGTACAATTAACAATCATGGAAACATAATACAACCTTGTATAACACCCTGTTCAAAGTCAAAACATTTGCTTAAAGCTTCAACCACCCTAACACATGTTTATTTCCATCATACACCACCATAATTGCATTTAACTAACCATGCATCCACATCATACTCTCTCAGAACATTCCACAACATACCCTATTCACTCAATTCTACGCTTTCTCCAGATCAACAAATACACAATACACTTTCCTCCTTACTGCCATACATTTCTTAATCAGTTTGTAATGATATAGATCTTCCCTTTCGTAATATTCCAAATCAAAAGTTCCCACTCTTAATATAGTTCAAATTAACGGACAGCTTTATAATATTAGATCTAATGAATCTATATGTGTTAAATCTTCTCTCTTGGTTTAATAAACCTGGGTGGTCATTTTAATTTTCATGTTGTTGACAAGACTCTGTATCACCGTCTTAAAATCTTAACTTTGTTAATAGGTTCCTACCCCTCTTCCGAGTATTTGTGAACAATAAGTCACTCTCAGTTACATTTTATAGCGGTCTCTTCCGTTTCTAAAAGTTTACGGAATAATGGTGTGGTCTCATGAAATTGGAAGATTCTAGACGCCTTCTTGTCTTAATATAAACAAGTAAAAGTGTTCTTCCAACGTCACTTAGCCTGCAACCCCACTGTAGTTAAGGTCCGCGGTGTGCTAACTTCCACATTCTTAAACTTTAAAGCTGTCGCTTATCAAAAACCTTTTTTCTCTTCCGACTGTGATAGTTTCTGGATAATCATGTGTAATTCCATTTGAATAAATCACACATAGTTAATTACCTGTGTTTACATTATAAAATAGACCTGATTTTCAAATTGTATAAAACCACAGTTACACGTCATTATTATTAATCCCATGGTGAACAAAGAGAAAACATTAGAAGAGAACCTGAGAAATGTAACGTAACAATTTTAATTTCGCCGGGAATGAATGAGGTGAAGAAAGATAACACTTCAAATTGGCTTCCAACCAGCAGGCACAATGAGAACGTTAAAGTTGTTACAATACAAATATATTATCCATGCAACCCTACTTAGCATGAAACCACATTGTACACCCCAAATCTTGTCCCAGTTTTTTCGCACACCCTCTAAGTTAAGACTCTCCTAAAAACTATGCATGAATACTCAACAAATTAATTGCCTATAATTATTCTTATATTCATCTTACTGCCTTTGCCTTGCTACAAAGGAACAGTGACAGCATCCTTCCAGGCATTAGGAACATTCGAAATCCCAGTACACACATGAACAACTCACACAATCTGGCAACTTGTACCATGCCCTTACACTTAAGCATTTCACTTGTAATCCCAACAAACACCGCAGATTTACCATTCCTTAATGTTTTCACAGCTTTCAACACCTCAGCCTCATTAATTCGGTCACTTATCTAAACATTTTCCCTATTTTCTGTACTTTCTTACTTTTTACCATGACAAGTGCTCAAAATACTCCCTCCATCACTCTTATATACTGATTTAATCCCAGATAATCTCACCACGTACATTCTGAATGCCATAGGTCAATTTTATCTTGCAATTTTTCCACTTTCACTCTTACTTGCTTAATACTCTTGCACTGCATCCACATACAATTCCTTCTATTTGAAATAATTTATAGTCTTGAATTTACTAATGTTGACGTTTTGAACATATTTTCAATACAAGTATAGCTTTAAATAAACAATATTTTATAAATCAATATCTTAGAAGTAATAATATTTATTCAAAATAAGGAATTATATTTTATGTAACTTTAAATTAGGTTGAAGATTTTGTTGTCAATATATATCAATATTAAATACAGTTTATTATTACGAATAGTTAATACTAAGTCTATCATCAATAAAAGAGATAGCAATCAATGAGTGGCAGAGATAGATTAGTTATGGTGTGCTCGACTCCGATTGGAAAATCAGGATTTTAATCCCAGTCATGTTAGTTGGAGAACGTTTTTTCGCCTTGACATTTTACTCATCCACTCTAGAGAGCTCATGTTAAATTGGTTTAAATTCACTTTCCTCATCCTTAATACTCAGAGTTAAATCTCCTGCTTGTGGCGCTCCGATAACTATTACTCTAAGGTAACAAAATATATTTGAAATGTAAAATATAAATATATGTCAATTATTTTTACTAAATTTGTAATCTCGTAACAATTTTCACTTATAATTTAAAAGACTCTATTAAATAATATTAAACGCAGATAATATAAATAAACTTTGTTTTCAAGTAAACCAAAATGTATTATGCTTTTAATTATTTAAATTAAATATTTAAGATTGAAAATTTTATATTATTGAGAATTTAGGAAGAAATTATTATGAGTTTAACAATATCTGAGATCATGACAATGAAAGTTGACAAAAGTCTAACAATTGAAAATATAAACTTGATAATATCATTTTGTAGAAACATAGCTTTTATGATGGTACCTAGTTCAGGTTTTGTAGAATATTTCAGACTAATAATTGTTCTTGGATGGCTTGAAATGAGGAGGGATACATCTCAGATATAAATAGAAACATCTAATCCATTGGGTTGGTCTTCTGTCGAAAAAAATATTGTAGAAATTATTAAAAATGAAAATCTTCATAATACAGTTAATATTTAAGAACTGTCCTAACAAATATTCTCACTCCTAGTTGGAGATCCATGGACAAATGTTAACACATTAACTTTTGACTTCAATAAGATTGTGATAACATTTATTCTTATGGTAAAATTTACAACTTTGGATTTATGACATCCTTTAAACGACGCCAAGATAAAGAGCTTAAATGAAAATTCGAATTGAGCCAGCTCATTCAACGGGGATAATTCAAAAACGTTCCAAACTGGAGTTGAAGAGGTGAGCTGTTACCAAAAAATTACCACTCATGAAACTATATAATTAACTGATTATATTAAAATGTAAAGTTCATAAATAATAATGGAAAAGCGAATGCCGTCTGAATAATAATAGAATCGAAAGGCCTATAATATATTAATTAACCTTTCTTTTAAAATTGACAGATCACGAAATTCAAAGCTCGTGGCGTTTAATTGTCAACTAGATTTCCTCTCTATTGTTTGGTCTATAACTTATCTCTCACCCGCTAGTTCTCCTTATTGCTACTAGGGGCGCCAGCTTGAACACGAAAAAGGCAATGGCCTCCATACGTAATTACTGTTTGTAGATAAAATTGACCATCTCAACGAAAATTGAAATAATTAATTAACCCACACTGTTAAGTGTCCAATATATTAACTACCATTTTTATTCATATACTTCCATGTCCTCTTATATTCGTAGACCGTTCAGATGCCGTGTTTGCTTTTATAAAATAAACGTAATGGAAATACGCCCTTATTGGATACATTTCAAAGCTCCATGTGGTTGTATTTGAATAATATGTACGCTCAAAATGTAACAGAAAATTATTAGATTACACGGGGGAAAGGACAGCTATGTCTAACGCCTGTGGTCTCTAATAATTTTTTATTATGGAAATGGCTAACGAATATAGTTTAAAAACATGTGCATTACACCAACCAGTAGTTGTATTAGAGAGGAATAATATAATAAATATTATTTTTTTAAGAAATAATTACCCACCTGATTTTTTTAAATAATAATATTATTGATTTAGCATTATATTATTTACGTTACAAAATTGTTACCCATTTAGCAATAATGTATTTCAGTCAGCTAGTCTTCATACCAACGTTCCAATAAGTAACAAAAAACTTATATTAACAAATTTGTTTGAATACATCAAAAACTGAAAACTCTTGAACGATCCATAGAGAAATTTGCCTCTTTTAACACAAAGCCGTTTCCCGAAGTACTTTGGGAGGCAAAGGAGAGAGTGACTAGTGCCGACAGAGAATTTATCTTGGTCGGCCTGTTTTCCCTGTATGTTCTTTACAGCTCCGCCTTCCTTTCCAACATACCTATCCTGGATTATACCATCCCTAACCCCTCTAAATCCACTGTCACCCCATTAACCAACCCTTCTAGCGGCTAGCCTACCCTTCTTTGGCTCAGCTGATAAATAAATCACAGTAACACCTTGCCCGAGACAAACAACAGATCCTACCCCCCTTTTTATTATTATCATTATTTTCACTAATTCCGCTTTCAGCTGCACCACATTTTCCTTTACCTATTTATACGTAACTGACCTCTTGCTCATAAATCATTCACTAATCACCAGTTCTTTGTGTTACCAGTATCCACTGGCCAGTAAATCTGATCTACGGAAGGAATTAAATCTCAAAATGGGTGATATTTTTCTAAGTCGTTGTATTTTATTTGGTATTCAAGGATGTTATTGAACTTTTTGTAACTCACAAGCCCTACCTTAAGGTTTTAATTAAGTTATTTTCAGCTATATAAATCTAAATAATACTACCAGGACGTTGAAAGAGTAATTATGAATACTAACATAAATTTTATTATAACAAATGGCAAGAGTGAAATAATTACATTTATTTTCTAATAGCTTTATTTTATTTTCCATGATAAATATTATAGTTTGATAGTTTAATTTATACAAAAAAGTAGAGAAGTTGGAATATATAATTGTATAAAAAATAGAGAAATGATTTTTTTTTTTTTTTATAAAATAAGACAATGCTATCACATATACACAAGCACTCCTTTTTTTAAAATAAAGTGTTTAGATGGACCTAGTCTTAGAATGAGTCTTGATATATAAGTGTTAGGGCGAGCTGATGGAGCTAATTTTAGAAATGAGCCATTCGATAGAGTTAATGGTAGAATGGACTCAGTTTTAGAGCGAGCCGCTATAGCTAGTGTTAGGAAGGAGTCAGTTTTAGAGCGAGCCGCTTTAGCTAGTGTTAGCAAGGAGTCAGTTTTAAAGCGAGCCGCTATAGCTAGTGTTAGCAAGAAGTCAGTTTTAAAGCGAGCCGCTATAGCTAGTGTTAGCAAAAAGTCAGTTTTAAAGCGAGCCACTATAGCTAGTGTTAGGAAAGTCAGTTTTAGAGCGAGCAGCTATAGCTAGTGTTAGCACGGAGTCAGTTTTAGAGCGAGCCGCTATATTAGTGTTAGGAAGGAGTCAGCTTTAGAGCGAGCCACTATAGCTAGTGTTAGGAAGGAGTCAGTTTTAGAGCGAGCCGCTGTAGCTAGTGTTAGCAAAAAGTCAGTTTTAAAGCGAGCCGCTATAGCTAGTGTTAGGAAGGAGTCAGTTTTAGAGCGAGCTTCTATAGCTAGTGTTAGGAAGGAGTCAGTTTTAGAGCGAGCCGCTGTAGCTAGTGTTAGGAAGGAGTCAATATTAAAGAGAATCGATGGAACAAACATAAGTGGAAATTCAGTGTTAGAGCAAGCTACTAATTCACCATTTTAAACTAAACATTATATGCTATTTTTGATTGTTTATTTTCTTGAAAAACAATAATATCGTTATGAGTTGTTATAAAATATCAATAATATTAATATAAGATGTCATAATGATGCTATAACTTTGTAGAATTTAAACTGTACAAGAGAATTTGAATATTATTTTATAGTAAATAATTTTTTATTTTGTTGTAATAAGTAGAAGTAAAGATTAATTAATTGAATAATATAAATTGACTAGATTCTTTTATATGTAGTTATTTTCTCCTCGTTTGGATGGCTAAGCTGACTGCTATATATTTTAGACGACTAATTTTGATCCATGGTACCTATCACCTCCAGGTCCTGATCTCAATGTGGTAGATGTAAAGATAATTAATTGAATAATATAAATTGACTAGATCTTTTATATGTAGTTATTTTCTCCTCGTTTGGATGGCTAAGCTGACTGCTATATATTTTAGACGACTAATTTGATCCATGGTACCTATCACCTCCAGGTCCTGATCTCAATGTGGTATGTTGATTCTCTCTGTGTCGTAATGAGACTGTTTACTCGATAAATATTTACTTTCAGGTATACATTTCTTGTATGGACCTAATTATATTTAATACAAATACATTTTTGGATTAGGACAGATGCTTTCTAGTTTTATCACGGAGACAGATATATTTAATTGATAAGAAACTTTTCCGATCAATTTTTTTAAATTTATCAATACAACCCAAGGATGGAATTTTCAATGATTTCTTTTAATAATCGCTTATAAAACCAGTCGATCTTATTGCTATGATTATTTTACTTACCTCTAGTGATGTGGAAACGAAGTTCATAGATCTTTCCTTCTGACGCATGCGCTTATGAACGGGCTGGACTATATATAAAAATAGCGATTGGTTTTTCAGGTGAGACCCGCTTTTCCCCAGGGACACCACGTCACAATTTCTACTTTCGATTCAATAATCTAACTGTCTCGTAGCTACTCTTATAACTTTCTTTCCTCCTTTTTATTTTTATCATTTACTTTCCTTTCTTCTATTTCCCGCTCTCTGACCTATTAAAGACACAAAATATATTGTTAGCCTACTCTTGGAAAGAGCTGATTCCCTAACTCAGAAAATAAAACTTCTCTTTAAAATTGAATTATATTTTTTAGTAAACAAAAAAGCCTTTGTCATTGTTAAAATTACAGATTTAGAGAGGAATTAACAAATGAAATTATCTTATATTTTTCACAAACCCGTTACCCTTGTAACAAACATGTATTATATTTTTTATGTTGGACAATCAATTCATTATTGTATTTTCTTAGTTTAATATAACGAATTACCTCAGATCTCCAGTTATTGGAAATATACCACCAGATTTCAGGGATAAAATGTATGGTATAAGTTCACCCAAATGATGAGAGAAAGATCGAAGTATTAAACAGCTTTGGGATTAATCAAAGCGCCTCATTTCATATAAAGTCGAAACTAAAACTTTCTTGGTTTTTAAATAAATACATTGGGCTGCACTTGGAAGCCATTTTCAGAGGTGATATTCACTCACATTTAAAGGCAAAATTGGTTATAAAATTGGTGGATTTGTCGGCTCATATGTGAATTAATCGATTCATAGATCCAGCTTTGAATCACAACTACCAGAAACTCAGATTCAGCTTTATGTTGCTCCACTTACGATATTTAATTGAATGATGTTTAGAGTGGCAGCTGTATCTGTAATCAAAGCAAATTTCCATTGTTGAATATATTATTTTAAAAACCGTTTTGATTTGACATTACCACTTCTGTGATCTAGTAGTAGGAATTTCCTGGTTACAAATCCATATATTCCGTATTCAATCCCCATCGCTTCCAGATTCTCTGTAAAGCAGCGAGGTCTGGAACGGAGTCAACTCAGCTTCATGAGGACAAATGAGGAACTACTTGAATTTAAAAAGTACTTGCTTCGGCCTAGAAAACTGAGATTAACAGCTTAAGGGTTAGTTATGTTGAACTAATGACCCCATCTCTCTGCAGAAGTTAGCACTATATTCGCCAACAGACGGTGGTCGCTCTGTAGATAAGGCTAGATTGCGCGCTAAAGCTATTATGTTTTTTCTTATTTTGACATTAATCACTTTAATTTTATTATTTATATATCAACTAAACGTATTTATCGGGGTATATTCATCATCTAACAACCTTACGAGAAGAAAAAAAAGGATTAACCAGAGTACCATGAAAGTAAAGCCATCCTCGCTGAAGTTGATCAGGATTGAACCTCGACCTAAAAATGTAATTACACGCCCGACCCCACCGTGGAAATGCGTCCTACAAAGTTGAAGGTTTAGTCATAAAGGAGAGGAAGCTAACTAACAAAGTTGACTAAATGAGGTCCAAGCTGTTACCATAATTTACTTGAGAGGAGATTAAAACAAGCAGTCAGGTGTAAGTACGCTAGCGTGCTTGAGACTCTGATTGAATCCCCACCTAAATGCACTCAGTTGTTGTTTCCTGCACAGTGGGATTTACATTCCTACGTCAAGGTACTTAATTAATTCAGAAAATAATGTAATTTTATAGAAATTAATTGAACTGATTAGGTCTTTATAGCAAGTCATATAATATTAAAAATTTAATATTTAATATAAAATCAATCTAGTAAAAAAAAAAAGACATTAACTGTGGTAAATTATAGCATCCTCTAACATATTTCATCACAATATATCACGAGCCGATAAAAATAGTATTTTAATTATTTGTTTTTACCACAGCGTCTTACTATCTGTCCAGGCTATATGCATATATAATTACTTAATTGGGGTAGAGATGAAGAAGGAAGCAGTTTAGAGATAATCTACCCGAATTTTCGTGGAAGGAGAGTGTAAAACCATTTATGAAAAAAGCACTTTCGGTAGACCTTAACAGGATTCGAACCCCATATATCATCGACTCAAGAGACATTTTAACACGAGATTGACGCCTTAAGACCATTTGGACAATGAATTGGGTAATTTTAATTATTAATTATAAAATACTTAATAGAGATATACCCATTATGTATTAGTAAAATTTTTATGTGTATTTATTTTATAATAAAATATGTAATGCTGTTTCTTGAAATATATCTTTTAGCTCTGAAATTATAAGAAAACTGTATGGTATTGCACGAATTATTACTAACCCATATTTAGAAGCGCGAGAAAATAAAAAACTATTACTACACACTAGGTCAGAAGATTTATAGCATAAAATTAATATCAAAAAATATTAGGTTAAGTTTTTCCATAATTGATGTTAAACTATAATATAACTTTCAATGTTATCTAATTGGCTGCTTGTGACAAATATTTGTAGTTAAATTCTATGTTCATAATATATTAAAATGTTCTTCGTAGGAAGAAAGGCTTAATCTGAGATTTAAAACTCTCTCTCCCTCTCTTCCTCGTCTAAGCTTCACACCATCTCACCCCTACATCCAACCTTGCATATAGAAAATCACATCACAATCCTCTACTTTATCCTGGTATCCACTTTACCCCCGCTGTCGCCAACCTTTCACTTGCGATATTTCACGCTCTCCGACTTTGAAAAGACCCAACTGGTGATACCCAAGAGTGATTTTACCGACAGAGGTAGAACTAGTTTCCTTCTATATAGGATATTGATGCACATGCTTCTCACTGTAACATGATATTACCCTCTTTCAAAAAAAAAAAAAAGAAATCTTCTGCTCATGCCATCATAATATCGTGAAAGTTTTTCAGTGTACCTATGCTAAAATATCGCTAGGAACATATTAATAAAAAAGTTGCATTGTTAAAATATTTCTGTCCCTATTGGGAGATAGAATTTCGGATATTTGAATTATTGTTTGTATCAGAGAAGCTCTTGACGTATAAATAATTGAAAAAATGTCCATAATATATAGATATGATTTAATTGCTATCAAACCTAAAATAATTGAAGGTCACAAAACTTCATTAAAACTATGTTTAGTAACTTACTTGAAGAAAAGCTAAAGTTTTTTCTTATCATTCAATTTATATTTAGATGCTCACTTTGTCCATCAAATAATTCAACTTAGCTTTGTATTTTGAAGGTTGGAAACTAAACCAAAATACTTGTATTTATTTACAAATTATACCTATTTTAATAGTTACTCTTTGAATCAGAAACGATGTTTACTAACATTTGAATGTTATCAACTATATTTAATAAATAATAAATAATATTTATGTAGAGATAAACTTTACCATCGTAAAAGTGTTAATAAGATAAAACAAACTGTGATATTAAAATAAAACAATATTATTGATACTTTCAATGTTGTAAGCACTTTCAAAAAGTAGGATCTTAATTATAAATACTAAATTAATAAATATTTACATTTAGTTTTAACTAACAAGAATATTAAATTGTTGTGAGAAAAGAATACACTTTTATTTTTATGTAAATCATTTTACAAATTAAAGTAGATTTTTTTTAATGGTTGAATGAAATGAGATTCCTCCTGAGAATGGATTTTCAAAGATAAATTAAGTTACCACGATGCCTACGCCACCTACTCTTGAAAGCTTTTCAATGTTGCCGTTAAGTTGGGTTCTGCAACACCACTTATTGAGAAGTTCTGTCTCTGCTCTACCTGGCTCTTTAGTGGGGTATGTTAAATGAATCAATCTACTGTGTTTCGAGAACCCTTTTAAATATATCGTAATGTTTAAAAATGGTCTTAAAATTTTAAACAAACGTTTCAGAAACAAATATCCTCCATGATATAGCAAAGTATTTTAAATATGTAGTCTTAAATTGTATTATTGTTATTATTGTTAGCACCGCGTCTTACTACCTGTTCGGGTTATACGCACTTATGCTAATGTGTAATAGTAGGGTGATTGTGAGATGAAATGGAGGACCTACAGTTTAACGTGGAATCCGAACCACGGTGGAGGTCTGGCATTCCTCACATTCACAAGTTGTGATTAATACACGTCTTATCAGAGGTGAAATAAGGGTTTGGCAATCAGATAAATCTGTGCCGGGACCGACCGAGGATTGAACCCCGCACCCTCAGCACAGAAATCTGAACCTTAACCCTAGACCACCAGGTCAACTTAAATTTTATTACTTTTTAGTAACTAATTAGTGAAGTAGAAGTATTTTTTAAAAGCTTCCAAGAAGACTTAAAAAAGAAGGTATTTCACGAATACCAATTTTATTTGTAATTGGTAGATTGAAGGGATTTTTGTTCTTTAAAAATGGTATTTTAATTTTACCGAACATTGTGCGTTGCTTTAATGTGCCTTTGTTATCAACTTTAAACCTTAAAATTGAGTTTTTCTTCTATGTTTTATAGTTATTATTACTATTATTATTATAGTATACTATATTATAGCACTGCGTCTTATTGCCCGTTCGGGTTGTAGGCACTTACGTTAATGTGTAATGGTAGGTTGATTGTGAGATGAAATGGAGGACCTACAATTTAACGTGGGATCCGAACCACTGTGGAGGCCTGGGATTCCATACATTCACAAGTTGTGATTAATACACGCCTTGTCAAAGGTGAAGGAAGGGTTTGACAA
The DNA here is from genome assembly GCA_033556935.1 of Timema podura. NCBI lineage: Eukaryota > Metazoa > Arthropoda > Insecta > Phasmatodea > Timematidae > Timema > Timema podura. The sequence continues at coordinate 46,564,985 of JAVRXN010000002.1, forward strand.
TCAGTTAAATCTGTGCTGGGACGGAGGATTGAACCCTGGACTCCTAGCACAGAAGTCTGACACCTTACCCCTAGACCACCAGGTCACCTTATTTTCTAGTTGTTTGTGGGTAAGAATAAAGATACCTTTCAAATTGAAAGATTATTGGACATTTTTATTTAATAGTCTTGATTCCAAAAGACCTATATGTACTCATAATACTCTTTACTTGATTATTAAGTATTATTTGCGTTAGTTGATTTATTACAAACTTAAAATATCTAAGAAATAATTGACTATTTCACATACATTTTAATAGTAGAAAAGTATGTTTACGATTTATAAATAACTAATTCATATGGGTATATTAGTTTTGGGTATAGGTTTAGTCACATACTAAATTATATTACAGGACCTATGGGATTAATTGCGTTTATGTTCATTTTAATTTAGTAAATAATAGATTTGACTGATCCTAAACAACTCTTTTTACAATCAATTGATATAACAACTTTATAAGGTTATGTATTTTAGGATTACTGTAATTCTGTTTGTTTATGTTTTCCTTGAGTACTAATGTGACTATTTTTAAAATATTTTAAAACTCAAATTTTATCCTTTATTTGTGCATTGTAATTTGGTATTATTCTCATATATTAATGACCAATTTATTAAACTGACTAATATAACAATTTCTATTTACTCTTCTAAAATTTAACCCATTTTTCCATTAAACTTTCTTCTCAAGTTTTCATATTGCTCGTTCCTTACAAAAAGTATCTATGGGATTAACTTGTATATGTATTATTTAACACGTTAGATCAGTGTAAGATGAATCTTATAATTAAAGTTAAGACATAGATAGAAAATTCAGGAAAAAGCTATAACAAAATATCAAAAATTTTAGTTTAATAATTAGATAGTTTCAAAATATGTGGATGAATTAAGTGACGTTAAAATGAATCTTAAAAGATGAAATGCTTCGGAAGACTAAAAGGGATGAAGATTCTGGCGAGTGAAGGAAACTACATAATTATGAGATACATACCATGTACGCAACACACGACATTGTTAGGATGGTAAAATTTCGTAGGCTACAGTGGCTCGGACATGCAGTTTGAATGGATGAATCTAGAACCAGTCAATGATCTAAAATAACATTTGAAACCCAAAATTAATTATCTTCTTAGTAAGACCATATTTATTTAAATTTCAAATAATGTTGCCTTCAAATATGTTTTTTTGTTGCTCCTGAGCTATTAATCACCTTCGTAATGGAGTTCAATATTTTAGTATATTTTAAATAACTAATAAGTTTGATACACATTAACTTAATTCATTAAGTGAGCTATCTGTAGGATTTTTTAGTTTCAATTCTTAAACTGGTATTTATATCCTTATTACAAAACCTAAATCATATTTAAATAAACATGTTAACTGAAAACCACTTAAGTTTTGTAACATTAATTAAAACCATTCAATTTTTTTTTTAAATATTGATATTTTGAACATTATTTCTGGTGGGCTCAAAATGTGACATAAAGGTCAAAGTTTGGCTAAATGGCTACATTTAATTTCAGAATTTCATAGCCGATTTTAGACATTTTGATTTTATTTAGAAATAATTTAGATTCATTCATATGCTTATTTTTATGGTTTGTTTCAACGAATAAAGACGTTATATATTTTTAGGTATTTTAAAACCAGTTTTTCCACATATTTAGATCCAAAAATTCTCAAAATAGTTTATTTTCATACTTTGAACACATTTTAAATCAAAATGGAAGCAAAAAGAAATAACCGAATCCAAACCAAGAGGTATTTTGGGGGGCCAATGAGTTCTATAAATCTCTCAAAATTATTTATAAACTAACTAAAAAAAAAATCTGAAAGGATGATACATAGCGCCAGATTAGTCCCTTTTCATTGGTTAATCATTTCATATTTAGAAACGCAATTTAATTTTTTTAAATTTTAGCATCGCGTCTTACTACCCGTTCGGGTTATACGCTTAAGTACTAATTACACTAATGGATTAGGAAATGGGAAGGTTGAATTTAGAGGAAGTGAACCCACATTTGCGTGGAGGGAGAGTGAAAAACCATTTAGGAAAAACCACCCCCAGTTCACCCAACCGAGATTCGAACCTCGATCTCCCGTCCTCGGTGGTCGAGCTCAACACGACTAGCGCGTTAGCCAACTACACCACCGAGGCACTGATAAAAAAAAAGTCTTCAAATTCACTGTCTGGGAGGGCTCCCACTATTTTTCTTTCAAAACTGTTTCAACGTTTTTAGCTGAGAGTTTAAAACGTTATCTAACTTCCAAAGGGTCTTGTTTTATTGAACACTGAAGACACTGGTTTATGGTCGCCCTAGATTTTCCCTTGCCACAGACCAGAGAGGCAACCCCTTCTTACAAGGAAGTGTGGCGCGTAGCGTTTCAGAATACTTGTCAGTTGTCAGGCTCAGCAAGCAGCAGCGTTGTCTACAACTAGCCGTGAAGAAGGTAAGGGTGAGGTGAGGGTAGAAAGGGGTGAAAGTGGAAGGGAGGGGACGACAAGAGGAAGAATAAAGTTCTGGGAAGCGAAAAGGGCATCTCCGAGCCTGCACGAGACAAGGTTACTTACATTTTATTACTATACAAGTACGAGCTCGTGTTTATCGAGTTTACCAACATGCGGCCTGGGACTGCGGTAATTGTTTTTACCGCAAACTCGCCACCAACATTTAATAATACAGTATACTGTATTTACTTTTAAGAGGGAGATTCTTATATAATGCTATCAATACGTTACGCTTTCTCAGGGGTCAGTTTGTTGCCTCTTAATAAATTAAGGGGGTTGTAAGCTATTATTCTCCAAAATTTATTTGTCAAACTTTACTATCAGCTGTATCCACTATCACAATAATTGTGTTTGCTTTAATAGTACTTAAATAAACGTAGATAATATATTAAAAACTGTCCCAAAAGCAGATCTGCTCTCTAAATAGTTATAAGGGTAGAAATTTGAAAATGTATTTTTCACTTAAAATGTCAATTTATCAATAACTTACCACTGTTCCTAATTTAGAACAATTGAAATAAAACAAGGGTAATGATTTAGACCAGTGGTTCTGAAACTTTCTAACCTTCAGAACTCTACACTCCTAAAAAAAGATTGAATAACCCCAAATAGATTTTGTTTAAGTGGATTCTAGATGTTTACCGCATTAGAATTTAAAACTTTGAGAAATGTTGTTAATAAATATATTTATAATTTATTTATAAATTAATTTAATTTTAGTCATGATTAGCTTGTTAAATGAATAAAACCCATTCTTTTTAGTATATTTTTTTATTTGGTCTCTAGACGAAATTATTTTTAATATTGGACTCATATTTCTAAATGTCTCCTAATAAACCATGAGTTATTATACTAATAATCGATTATATATTTACAATAGGTAATCAACGTCTTAATTTTATCAAGTAATTTCCCATTATATTTCGAATATAACATATGTGTAAACCTTTAAATTCACCTTCGCCCTTTCACCTTAGGCTAGATTAATTAAGTCACTGGTAGCAAATTCTGGTACTGAAGTGCATTCATTTTTAAATAATACTCCTCTAGAATAAGTCACTACCACAAAATAATAAGATTGTATTAATTCATCAATAAATACCATATGGCCCAATGTTTTGTTCAGTGCATGGTAAATACTTTCATGTTAAATCCTTTTAACTATGAGGTTAATATTATTATTATTATTATTATTATTATTATTATTATTATTATTATTATTATTATTATTATTATTATTATTATTATTATTTATTAGCACCGCGTCTTACTACCCGTTAAGGTTATACGCACTTACGCTAATGTGCAATGGTAGGGTGATTGTGAGATGAAATGGAGGACCTACAGTTTAACGTGGAATCCGAACCACGGTGGAGGCCTGGCATTCCTCACATTCACAAGTTGTGATTAATACACATCTTGTCAGAGGTGAAGGAAGGGTTTGGCAATCAGATAAATCTGTGCCGGGACCGAGGATTGAACCCCGGACCCCTTGCACAGAAGTCTGACACCTTACCCCTAGACCACCAGGTCACCTATGGGGTTAATAGTTGATATCCACAGCATTAGCTAAAATGGTAGACCTGTATCTAATAAGCTGAGACTCCTGGGTTCGATTTCTGACATGTTCAAAAAATGAACAATTAGTGTAGTTGGATTTTGTCTTTCACTGAAAGCCTGGGTGTTGTGTCTGCCTTATATATTTGGTTTTTAAATCATGTGCCAATACATTCATTTGATTCAGAAAGTGCACTAAAAATTGCACTAATAAAACTATTTAATTATTTATTTAGCACCGCGTCTTGCAACCCATTCGGGTTATACGCTTAAGTACTAATTACGCTAATGGACCAGGAATTAGTAAGGTTGAATGTAGAGGAAGTGAACCCACATTTGCGTGGAGGGGGAGTGCAAAACCATTTAGGGAAAACCAACCCCAGTTCACCCGACTAAGATTCGAAGCTCGATCTATCCGTCCTCGGTGGTCAAGCTCAAAACCAAACTAGTGTGTTAGCCAACTACGTCACCGAGGTGGGTACAAATAAAACTAAAATTTAAAATATATCAATAAAGATGAACTACCAAGTTAGTCGTTTATACTATTACATTGTTCGAACCTATAATAAAATATTGGAATTTGATTCAAAAGTAAATTTCCAGTTAATTATATTTTAATTTGTCTGCTGCTTGCTAAATTACCATGTTGTTGAATTAAGACATGTAAATACACTGTCTAGAAAATCTGTGAGTATTAATAACGAACACCTGTACGTCTACAAATGCATGAGTTTCGTATTTTCTCGTTGGTCAATGACGTAGAAATTTGGGTTTAAATTCAAGCCAGATTTAAAAGGAGATGATTTTTTCCACTTTCCTCCACTAAGCTATATTTTTCTCATTCCTACCCAATAAATATGCTAATATTTTTGAAAAATATTTAAAATTGTTCAATAAGAAACGTTTAAGAATCTTTATGACAAAAATTCAATTTTTAATGAAACTAGTTTGAACAATTTGTATTAAATTAAAGTGAAAGACATAAATGTATAATACAATATAAAATATATGCACCGCATTTGAATGATATTTGTAAGAGATTGGTAATATTAATTACATGTTAAAATACATTATAATTAGGAATGTCTTGAAGTTATACAAACATCTAAAGAATTCATCAACATATTAAAATTATAGACGTTTGAGTCAAATTAAGCTTAAAACTATGTTTTTAAGACCAAGGATGATATGATCATGCAATTTCGTAAGTCTGTTTTAATTGAATAATTTATTGAACAATATATTAAATTTTGAAAAAATATAAAAATGGCATTTCTTTCTTATCTGTATTTCCCCGTTTCTTGGTTACTGCTGCAAGTGCTGCAAAGTTATTTATACATGTTTCGATGTTACGACGGCATCATCCTCAAGTCAGATATTAAAACTTATGAACTTGAGTATTCCATGTTGTGTGATTAAGGAGTTTCCTTGGAATACTCAAGTTCATTGTTTTAATATCTGACCTGAGGATGATGCCGTCGTAGCATCGAAATATGTCGTATAATTTGCAGCAGTAACCAAGGAACAGGGAAATACAGATAAGAAAGAAATTTAATTTTATATTTTTTTCAAAATTTCATATCTTGTTCAATCAATTATTCAATTAAAACAGACTTACGAAATTGCATGATCACATCATCCTTTGTTTTTTAAAAACATAGTTTTAAGCTTAATTTGACTCAAACGTCTATAATTTTAATATGTTGATGAATTCTTTAGATGTTTGTATAACTTCAAGACCTTCCTAATTATAATGTATCTTAACTTGTAATTAATATTACCAATCTCTTTCAAATATCATTCAAATGCGGTGCATATATTTTATATTGTATTATACATTTATGTCTTTCACTTTAATTTAATACAACTTGTTCAACCTAGTTTCACTAAAAATTGAATTTTTGATATAAATATGCTAATAGTTTAAACTGGTCCTAAGTTGTGAAGCACATCAAAAAACTCAACCACACAAAATATTATGTTTGTAGAATATGCATGAACATGATAGCAATAGATGACTCTTTCTTTAGCACCACGTCTTCTTATCCGTTTGGGTTATATGCTTATCTAATAATTACGCTAATGGTTTTAGGGATTAGGAAGGGTATATTTAGAGGAAGTGTACTCGCATTTGTTTAAAGAGAGAGAGTGGAAAACTCTTTAAGAAAAACCACCCACAGTACACCCGACCAAGATTAGAACCTCGATCTCCCCGTCATCTTTATTCTAGTCTACTGCGAGATTAGCGCCTTAGACCATGCGGCCACCAAAGTGGGTACGAGATAACGTGCTAAGTTCTAGTTTGTATTCATACTCTTTTAAATGTTACTGGGTTAAAATTTATAAGCTAGCGGCACAAAAAATAATTTTAAAATATTATATTAAATAAGGTGTATTCTAGAACTAAACTAAATCCTTCATATAATTTTATTACTTAAAAAATAACCCATTTTTGGAAAAAAAATATTTTTTTTACGGATTTGAAAGGGTTTCTTATTTAGCTAGTTATTTGTAGAAGATTATCCACCTTTTCTTTTAACATCAGCTCATTATTCATAGCTATTAAACAGCATTAAATATTTAAAAAAAAACACAAATTCTTTTTATGTGATTGGATCTAATAATGCAAACAAAGTATAGCCCTGTATAAACATTTAGATACGCTTAAAATTCGCTAGAGCTCAAAGAGCTAAATTAATAAATTTTCATTGGATTATAAAATGTATATAATTGTGTGTAATCCCCTAACTCTCTAATTCAGAGCTTCTTGTAACTGATTTATTCTGGCTTTCTCTCTCACTCTTTGATAATTATAGAGACACTCTCCCTTCCTCTCACCAAGCTAGTCTAGGTGGTATCTGTGGCACCGTGCCAACACTAAAGTGATACTCCATACCACCTCCACTTCATTTTCAAAACATAGTGACGTCATTCTTCCTCTTCACTACTTTCTCTCTTTTTTTTTCTTTCATTCTCCTTTTTGAATTCTTAGGGAAAGAGGAAGGGGAAAGTTGTTGGAAGGAAATAGAGTTGTAGCCATCAAAACCTACACAAAGACCTCTATACCTATGCACAGAAAGAAGGTTTTAAAGAAATACGAGTCGCTACTATAGCTTTACAAATATATAAAAGAAAACTAAATGTTATTGAAGTTATTTACTACAACTATTTAACCATTGAAAAATGGAGCATTTTTCAATGTTCCAAAGCAATTATTAAAACAAATGTCAATTAATTACGAGATAATGTAATTATAATATTTATATAAATGTTCGTAATCTTGGTAGAGCTAAAGTCATTAACGTCTTCCAAACAAAAAGGATTATTATAATATGTAATATATGCAATGAGGAGTAAGTCAAAATCCGGAAAATGTCGTCTTTATTGGGGAAAAAAATAAATAAAAAAAATTGATGGTAATACATAAATAACATTGTTTTTGTAAAATTTAATAGTTATTAATCTAATAAGTAAAGTAGGTTTTAACAACATTTAAAAACACAAAGTAATTGACATTTATTAAAACATATTAATCCCTAAATATATGTGCCATTGCAAAAATAAAATCTTCCATGACTTACTATCCATCTGAGCTATACATATTTTAGTTACGTTAATCGGGTAGGGATGATAAGGTTATAGTTTAGAGGAAATGTAAAACTATTTAAGAAAAAAAAACACCCTCAGTTAATGCCGGGAATTTGAACCCAGATATAACCATTTACAAAAAACCATACTAATTGAAACTGACATTTAGTCTACGTGCCCACCGATGTGGGTTTAATTTAGCTACATAGCCACCTAGAACTCATGGGATTCGATTTTATTATTATTTAGCACCACGTCTTACTACCCATTCATGTTATACGCTTAAGTACTAATTACGCCAATGTGTTAGGAATTGGGAAGGTTAAGTTTAAAGGAATTAAACCCGCATTTGCGTGGAGGAGAGTGGAAAACCATTTAGGGAAAACCGCCTCCAGTTCACACGACCGAGATCCAAACCTTGATCTTCCCGTTCTTAGCAGTCTAGTTCAACAAGAAACTAGCGCGTTAGCTAACTACGCCATCGAGGCGGGTATGAGATTAGTTATCACAAATAATTTTATTTAATATATTAAAACCTATTTGTTAACATTTGCCAAGGGTTTGTTGGATGAATAATCATATTCTGATTCATGTATATTCCAAATGCGTGACATTACATTATTAAATACTTCACCCAGGTGGGTGACATTCGTTGTAAATGCATAGTCACAGTAATCCCCCTGATGCATTCCGGAAAACGCTGACTAAGCCCTTCATTCTGGCACTACAAAGGAGCTATAAAACTAGATTTTGGTAGGACAACCGCAATACATATTAATTCCCTTATTTCCCAGTAGTAGTCAGACCTGTATTACAGGACTTAGAATTTAATTATAGTAGAACTATTGTCTAATTTGCTGATGTGATATAATTTAATGACATTTTCATTTTAGTTGATTAGGAAGTAGTATTTACAATGGTACAAGATTCATTTCAAACAGCACTTATTAATTATGTGAATGGAATATATAAACAATAATACATCCAAGCACACTTCATACAAAAAGTGTATTCATAATACCACCAAATTTGATCAAATATTAATAATAACAGTAAGATAATTACGCCTAAGTCTCACTTCTTTAATAGGAATTAAGTATCTGCAATATGATTAATAAATTTTAGGGAGATTATTTTTTAAATAAATATACCAACATTTCTCTGGAGAGTATTAGGTAACCATGGTTTTGCAACTTGTTTTTTCAGCTAAATTTTAGCCCGGCAACCCCTCCTAGTATTCCTATTGACATATTTAAACGACCTGTTTCACGTTTAAGAAGAGTGCGTGGTTTATTAGTGGAACTATCATTTAAGTTCAGTAATAAGTAAATTAACGATTAAATTCCCTAAAGACAAAGGGAAGTATCAGAGGTCAGCACCGAGATTGGTGTCCACATTTAGGTTTAAATCTCACCAGATAAGGTTTCATCTAATTAATTGGCTTCTAATAACATCTAATTTCCATCAAGGCTTCTTTAATATTAACTAACAAAAAATTAACTTTAAAATAAAGTTTTTGAAAGAATTTTTAAATTAAATTTGTAATTTTGAATTGAATTATAAAAATACCATGGGTATTGGTTTTTTAATTTACCCAAATATAAATTGAAAACATTTTATAGATATAGATTACGAAACGAAAATCCCTATTTACATATTGGTTTAACATTTTAATTTTAATTGTTCTACACCACAGCTCATTAGATACCCACCATAGTTACCAAGCTTACTCAATTTGCTACCACGGAAATTATACACAATCGTAAGAGCTTACAGTACTTAAAATATAATTTTTCGTATAAATTACATTGATTAAATTTAAAATACCACCGAAAAAGTGTATATTATATAGAAAATTATGAATTTAATTATTTTTGCTATACTTATCAAATGCATGCATAGTGACTATTTTCCAATTTCAGCTGTAAATGTAATGTTTCAATTAAATAAATGTTTTTAAATTTTCATGTTTATTTTGATGTTAATTATTTGAGCTTTACTTGTTTTCCGGATTTATAAGACTCTAGAATACTTGTAGGTAGTAAATAACTTTGGACACGTGGCTTTAATGTTAAACTTGTCCAGTCTGGTTTGCAAAAGTCGAGAAGGTTCGTATCCAGATCAGACGTATTCAGGGTGGTTTTTTTTCCACAATTATTTCTCACTTTTCCTCCACACTAATGGGGATATATTTTCTGTAAATAATGTCCTCCTCATCAGTGTTAATATGGGGACAGCTCAGATAAATTAAGACGCAGTGTACAAAACATACCTTCTAAGCATCCTTCCTAACCTCGTGTTGAATGCATCACTTTGCTCAAGGTCCTTTTTTCGTTACTGTCTACTTGACTACGGTTTAAGTGTTTAATAAGCATTACGTGACTAAGAGGCAGCCGTTCCTTTTCTCACGACCCACAAGAGTTAGATAAGAACCAAATTGCGACCTCTTTAACCTCTTCTTTTTGCCTATGAAAGACTGTTGGGCATCGCATGATTATACCTTAAAGAGTATATAGCACATCTAGGTTAACTTTAATAAGATAAGAATCGGTTGTTTGTCACAGATAATTAAAATTACCCGCAAGCTAGTTGGTTGTATTTGAAAAAGTTTATTGATGCACACCTTCCTTATAAAGGGGACAAACTAGTACGTTTCTCATTTTTGGTTTGTTCTACAAGAATTAACTAGAATTACTACAATCGTCATCCCTTTATCATATGCTAACAAAAATAGCAGTCCTATATTTGTAACACTATTACGAGTACAGTATAATAATAGTAATAATAATAATAATAATAATAATATATTTATTAAAAAAATACGTTTAGCAACAAGGCTATTCACATTTTAGCTTAGTAATCAGGAACGAGTAAGATGGTTTAGATTACACCCACATCAGATTGGAGAGGGAATGTGGAGTTCACATCTAAAAATAATATGTGACAAACTACTCTTAATACTCCCAACTGACTGAACTTGTCACTCACTGGCAGTCCAGTATATTGCAAGACCGATGTCTTAGACAGTGTAATCACTTATATGGGTGTAGGTTTACATTTTGTATTCATTAAACCGTCAGTTTTTCCTTTAAAGATGGATTACACCTCTTCAATGATTAGACTTATAAAATATATTTGTGGAAAAATTAATGCATTGAATACCTAGTTTACGTTTATATATTTTAAATTTCTTTCTCCTTGATTTATTTATAAAGAATATGGCTTGGCATCGTAATTTGATAAATTGTTGATGAAGTTTGCTTATTGGAGTGCATATGACTTTTTTTATTCAAGCTATTATATTGTTTAAATTTTTAGATATTAATAACATAAAACGTGTTTTAAATATTATTTGCTAACAAATGGTTTATACTTAAGTACATAAAATTTAATTACAAAAAAGTTTTCTTATTTATAATGGAAGATAATTAAGTATGAATTTTGAATTTCTTTGTTTTATTCTGGCTCATTCTTTAACCAATATTTTTAAAATTTAGTTTGTCTAAAAGTAATTGCTAATTGTATAATTGAGTAATGAGTAGTTACAAAACTATTTTAATGCCCATATGATATTTTAATATAGAGTGGTTTATTTGTATACACCGAGAAAATCTATATTATTAAATGATAGTTGGTTTGTCAGTCTGTCATGAGCATTGCGCAATATTTACCGCAGGTAGAAGGCTAACATTTAAAACAAGTATCCCCTGTACACCTTGAAGCTGGAATTTAATATTTTATTAGATTTTTAGATTATTAATACTTGGGTCAAAATAAATAAAATGAATAGATTTTAATTCTGTCTGTTTGAAGCAAAGAATTGCCCGGGTAACCACGCAATGTATCACATTTGTTTAAATCTTTATTTCGTATTCTTATTCGACTATTTCAGTATAGCAGTCTAATACGTAGGTTTTTAAGATATTTGATTAATTAAAATGAATCTTCAAATATTTTTATAATTTCCAGTGGCGTATTCCATAATTTAAGTTTTGTGGGAAACCCCTAGTGCAAGTTTTTATATATATTTATTCGATGTCAAAGGAACTTTTTTTTTTACCAAAGAGAGATTTTTGAATATGTCATTTTTTGGGTTATAAATGCCTCTAAATAGACGATAATACTTTTTAGTTGCTGTGTTGTTTAATCAACTTAATTGAGGTTCAATATCAAATTCATTATTTCTTACACACTATTGATTACGAAATCATAACGGGATAAGGGTGTATTATACCAGTTGGGGGCTATCAGCAACTAATACTTCTTCTATGACAAAGGAAATAAAGTTGTAAAACACACTCGAATAATCCAGATAATCCGGACTAGGCGCTAAGCGACTCAATTTATTTGACCAGAAACCAAGTTATGACCAGACATAATCTTTATTTTATTTATATGACGACGTGTTACATAGGGGGTTTTGGTCACGTGCCTATAGTGACAAGATGTGTTGGGTTCATAGACAAAACTGGAAGCCATATAAGCATATATAAAAAATACATAGAGAAAGGCCTGGTCTATGCTGGAAGATAAAGGATTTTTACACTATCACTATCATATCCTAAGGAAGATAGATAAATGTAAAGTACGTTGATTGCCATGAGGCGAACCTTTTAGAACATACACAAATATATGTAAATTAAACTACATCCACACTGGGTAGCTTACTGCATTTGTATTCACATTATTTAATCAAACTAATATTTTTCGTCTAGCTTAACACCTGAAAAACATATGGCTAAACGTTTGAAGTGATAAGCTAGTTTTTAATTTCTGTCGAACCCCTGAAGCTAAAAGTATTGTGATCGTAAAAAACAAACTTGACTCGATATTTTGATAAATGTCAACATTTTATGACCCTTGAAAAAGAAAAATTTGTTTCTACGATGGTGTCTGTCTGTTTCTCTGTCCGTGTATGTGTGTCCGTATCTCGGCCTAGAGCTGAAACCATTATATCAATCGGGCTAAAACTTGGTATCTAGGGTTTTCATAAGGTCGCCTTAAGTACATTTTGGAATGTTATATATAACCCTAAGATTAAGGGTAGTTTACTGAAGAGCAAAAATAGAGAAGATTTATTTTATCAAAATCCGTTTGGAAATCTTTATTAAAATTCATATCTAGGTCAGTGTTTAACACTTAGAAACAAAAAGTCATTTCTTATTTTCCCATGAAAATTACCTTGAGGATACTTATACATAAGCATACATTTCCAAATTTGATCATTTCACGCAATTAATTGGATATAAATAACTTTCACTGTAATGTTGCAGTACCATTAAGTCATGAGCGTAAATATATTTAGGTCTTTGAAATTTGAAATTGATTTTTATTTACTTTGGGGAAGAGATGTTCTATTTTATCAATGTTTTCCGTAAAGTGTATAATATTTCATTTATGATCTTTGGCGTGATGTTTCTGTAACAATGTATATAATTTAATTTGAAAAATCTTATGAGTTTTTATTAAATATTTATACTTTAAAATAAAGTTGAGAAAAAATTTTCTGTGCACCGAACCATTTTTATTTTTCCCATTGGACAAATACAGCCCATCATCATCAATCATCAAAATAAAATTAAGTTGTTTAATATATCAGTAAAGATAAAATAATTTAATATACAGTCAATTTATAAAGAGTATCTATTTATTAATACATCAAAGTTTGAAACACTAACCAAAGTTATTTCAAAGCTAGCATTAAATTAAATGTCAGTTGCTATGGGTTACTTTATTAACTAACAAATCTTTATTTGAAACCCTCAAATTCTTGATTTTATTTCCCTTAACAATAATCAACATTGTTCATAAAAATGTTTCCTTGTATAGTACTCTAATATAATTATTACAAGTTAATTTTATTTCCATATAAATTTTGTTGATGAGAAATTGTGACTAGTTAATAGGTAGCATTACGTATGATATTCGTACCACACATTATAGGTATAGTTAGAGCAATGATTATGTTTGTATGTATATTATTAGAATGGTTTTTAATTTGAATTATGTGTAGCCATGTTGTTGTTTTTTGTAAGTATTTCTCCCAATAGCGTGACACAAATTACCCACGTTTTTACAAACAGCACGTAGTCTAGCCATTATTTCCCCGAAATGAAAAACTCGATGTAATTCCATGATGTTGATAAAGGTAATGTAAAATAAACCTATTTAAAATAGTCCAACATCTTAGCTCAGTCGGTAGCTTGCATGTCTACTGAGCTCAGGGTCCCGGGAATGATTCCTGGTATGTCCAAAAATTTATCAATGGATGAAATGTGGGTTTACCCTTACATGGTGATAAAATAACGACCGGGGGATGGATGGGATTTAAGTTAGTTTATAAGTCGTGTGCTGATATAATCAATCGGATTAGAAAGTGTAAATACCTCAAATACCTCAAATAAATGAAAAAATATTTAAAATATTATTTTGTACAAGAAGAGAAATAAATAAATAAATAAGAAAATTACCACAGATGCGTTCAGACAAGAATAATTTATGTATTAGCTATCAGTTTAGAGTTATATATAATTTAATTAGCATACTTTGGTACATTTAATTGAAAGTATTGGCTGCACTGTTGGTGTGTCTGTCTCTGACAAAATATAACGAGATTCGATCGCGAAGTGAAGAACCAACTGTCTTCTCTCCAGCCAATCGATATACATTTTTTACTCAATTTCCACCACGGTTCATTTAAATAACACTATTACCATCGCTTCCATTTTTAAATAAAACTGTTTCATATAATTTATCACATAAAAAAAAGAGCATATATAATAATTGTAATTACCTTAACATAGACTTTTATATTTTTCTTCAGAAAAATAGTAGTAATCCGATGCTCTTCATGGTAAAAGCCTCGTCTACCCCCTTTGCCAAAGATTATCTCTTCTCTCCTCCTCCCATCGTGAGAATCTAATAAAATGTCAAAGTTACTTTATCCCGTTTCCCTCATAGGATCAAACACTGTCCCAACGGAATTCAATTATATCCGTCTTCACCACCATTACCCACTCGTAAAAACCCCAGGGTTCGAGCCCCCCCTTCTCCCCTTTCTACTATGTTTTATAACCCCTTCCATTTTATTGCCAAATGCGGGTTTATCACTTTATACCAGAATGTCATTAAATGACGCGCGCACACGATCATCAAAACATCTTGAAATGCTTTTATATTTTTTAATAATGCGTTGCGCAGTCATAAAACATAATATTTCATTCGTTTGAGTACGAGATATGATGAAGATATTATTTTGATGAGTGACTTTTGAGCTGGATGGAAGAACTAAGCTGGGAGGACCATTTATAGAAAATAAATCTAAAAGTTTAAAACAATGGAATTAATCACTATCAGTAGTAAAATCTTACATTTAAAAGTCAGTCTAGTGTTACATGAGAAAACTAATATAATTCACTATTCTAGCACTGCTTCTTACTACAATTCGGGGTTATACACTTATGTACTAATTATACTAATATGTTAGGAATTAGGAAGGTTTAATTTAGAGCAAGTGCACCCGCCTTTACATGGGTGGAGAGTGGAAAACAATTCAGGGAAAGCCACCCTCAATGCACTCTACCGGAATCGAATCCCAATATCCCCGTCCTACACAGTCTAGTCCATTCCGATAGTAGCCATGGAAACGGGTATTTAATATAAAATTGACCTTATTACAACCGTTGGATGTCGGTAAAGTGAGACTAGATAAAGAATTGAGTGATTATATGATATTTTGGAGCATCTAACAATAGTTTAGAGTGCTACCCATATTTATAATATGTTTGAAATGTAGGCTACGTAACTTATAAAAACATTAAATGGGTAATATTAATTTAAAGTAAATGTACCAACGCTCAAAGATGAGTGTTTCATTAGAACACACTAGTGCCAACTGTGTTAAATTGTGAGGACCATATGATATTTTGATCTAAGTATTAAATTGTAAAAACTACACTTTGGTCTTCGGGGCTATAGTATATAATGTGGTAAAGTCGTATAGGACTTCAGACGCCCATTCCACTGGAATGCAGGGGACTGGGGAGTGAAATTCCGGTCCGGCAGGGTACAATATATTTATCTTTCTTTGTGTTATACAGGTGTTCCCTGGTTAAACTGCCAAACTTTGGGAGGTGGTAGTGGGTCAAAAAACTATATCAAAATGTATTTCGAGATTTGCTAGTTTTCACTTTCTTTCCACGCGGACATCAAAAAAACTAAATGAAAACTTAATAGATAGGTACTAAATAAACTATTTTATTAATTTTGTTTAAATTGATGGCCTCCAGCCCTGATACAAGTATTGCAACCATCAATGACAGAACGAGTCGCTGACCGACATTGTGCGACTGTTGTTTCCTCACACGCTTGCGTTATCCTTTTTTCGTAATGATTGAAGGTCATTAACAGGCACTTTATTAATTTTTTGCTTGAGAGTTCCCCATACTAAAATATCTTATGGTGTTAAATCAGGTGAATGCAGAGGCCAAGCCACAGATCCAGCACGACCAATCCATCTTCCAGGAAAATTAATATTAAACCATTGCTGAGGATCTCTGCAGAAAAAGTGTTTTTATTTAATGTATTTAATTATTTGCTGTTTGCGCGAAAATGAAGCTAAACCGAGCAAACCTTCTAAAGATACTTTTGAGTTAGTTTTTTGATCCACTACCACTTCCCAAATCTTAGCCGTTTAACCCGAGAGCACGCTGTATGTCTATGTAGTTTTCCCATCCTTTATCCCCACTAATGCAGGTATATATCTTATCCAATCATATCACTCTATCCATCCCTACTACTAAGTTTAAGCCGTTGTGTAACCAGGTAAATAGTAAGAAATAAAATAAACTATATTGTGGGCATAAGTGCAATTTAATGGAAACCAAAACTTAATCACAATACCTTCCCACACATGCACTACATATCTACTGTATATCAGATCCTGTATTCATATTTAAAGGGAATACCTGAGATTTAAAACTGAATTACAGTCGCAAACTAGTCGTTTAATGTCCTTTAGTAAAATTTGTCCCTGTCATAAATCCGAAACAACGGTGCTTTTATCACTCTTGCTGACATTAGTTTTGGAGGGTAGATAGAAATACTAGGCTCATTAGGAATATTTTTACAACACCGATAAACAGATAAACGTTATTAAAATAATTCATTTTTTCATCCTCTTTATTAATGGTGCGATTTATTTATTAGTAATTTAAGATATATATATAATAGGATTGGTTGGTAGTTTAAATACAGGTATATGTGTGTGAATGTTAAGTATAAATAGCTTAACTATAGGAGTTTGTGATTCCAAATTTAAACATTAGGCTAAGTGATTTTCATCACAACACAAATATAATAAATAAATAACCTAAATATTTATTGCAGAGAAGCTGTTTTATTTATTTTTGTTACGTGATAAATGAAATGAGGAAATATTTCAGGATGAACATAGTTTAATAATTTAAGAAAATTACAATAGCTTTAATGTTTCCAAAAAGCTATGAAAATTATCTTGAATTGTCTTAGATATTAGTTACACAGTGTGCTCATTTGAAAACTTCCCACCTAAATATCTTGAAAACAAAGTATTGTTAGAAAAAATAAGTTTGGAGCAAAGGTAAGTTTGTTTGTTTTTGAGGTGGAGGTAAGCTGGAGATATTTATATGATCTTGGGTGCTTTGCTAAGGTCACGTTGATGTCCCTTTGATTTTTTTAAAATGAAATACACTATTTTTATAGAATTTTCTTCTAGCTCACGTCGTGGTATTTTCATAATGGTAGCCCTGGAATAAAGGTTTGACGTCAGGAATAATTAAGGAAATGCTTAATTTTGGCCAGTTCTTAGACCACTATAAAAGGTGTATCTCCCCAAAACTCCCCCCCTACCCCCTGAACGTCACATACACAGTCTCTTAGAAATTGTCTTATATATCTATAACCAACTATTGCAATGATATAATTTCTTTTTTATTTGAATCCTCAAGCTACACACTACAAAATTGTCCCTCTTCAATTTTGCGCTAATACCAATAGTTTTATCTTAATTTTAATAAAAATTTAAACAAATATTAATTTTATTTTGAAATTAAATGTAACATTGTGGCTTATTTGAAAATTATAATATGATAATATGTTTACTATAAGAGTTGAAGCCTGATTTGAAAGCTTTAAAATGATATGTATCAACTGTTTGCACTCATGACACTTCATAAAATATGTCACCATGTGGATGATACTACAACTGGCGTACCACGCAGTAGACAGTAGCATATCACTGCACCCACAGGTGATTGCCTTAACCTTTGACCAAGCATAAACAATTTTTACAGCTACAATTTACAAACTATTCAGAACTACTTGTCAAAAGTAGTGTCACTTTTTTTGCTAGAAAAAGGTGAGTTGTAGCATAAAAGGCCATTTCAGTGCTCACACATTGCAGTGAAATTTGATACAGATTTGCGTTATCCTCAATAATTTACACATGTTGATTTAGAGTTAGTGACATGAGACGTAGAAGTTGATCCATATCAAAGGATATTGAGCTAGCATTAGATCTCAGTTCTTTCTTCTTTCCTCAGTTTTCTTCCAAGCGATCTAACGTCCATCCTCAATCAGATACCAGAAGTTTATTTCCTAGCCACCGTTGGGCTTGTAAGTAAACACCCAGAAGCAGGGCCGGATTTACCACTAGGCCCGGGCCTAAAGCGCAAAACCCTGTGGGACGCCTCTTGTAGGGCGAATGTTAAGGAACTTCCGTCAAGATTTTTTTTAATAATCTAATAAACAAGTCTACGTAGAAATAAGCCATTGAGTAGGCTATATTTAACAAATTGACATTTATATATGTGGTCTTTAATATCTGTCATTGACCCCTTTTGAAGGTATTTGGTTACGTAATGTACAAAAGAAGCTGAGCGCGCTGCGACCAATACTGCCGGTTCTTTTACAAAATAGTTTTTTCTACTGCATTTAGTTATGTAGAAATTTATTTATTTATAATATTCAGCATGTTATTATGTCCAAAAATATTAAGCAGGCGGTAAAAAGTGTTTATTAATTTAGCCTAACTATAAGATGATTATTTTTGTTACCTGGAAATGATATTTACTCAAAATATGCGGCCTAAAACTAACATGCTAATATTTGTAACTAACTTATTTTAAATACCGTAAACTCACTTTTTGTTTACCTGGTGTATTCTGTGTTTAGAAAAAGAGTGTGTGTGTGTGTATGTGGTGGGTGGTTGGGCGGGGGGGGGGTGCAACGTTGACAAGGGCCTGGTGAGTTTCAACATGTAATTCCGGCCCTGCCCAGAAGATTATGATGAGATGCTTTGGATGTTGGAGGGAGTTTCCCCAGGTCAAAATTTGACTATTTCAAAGCAAACTTTCTAATTAAGGTCGTGAACTGGAAATAACAAGCTTCGTTCAAATTCGAGTATTTGTTCATTCTATACAACGCAAGGATGGATATATCTCTTTTAACAAACAATTATTCTCGAGGAATTACTTCTTTAATAAAAATCCCAGATTGGCCCTCAGTTTCAAAATATGATTTTATAATTTTAATGGATTTGATTTTTACCAATCCATAAACATGATATCTGTCAAACAAATTATTGCGTGAGCAATCAGCCAAATTTTTCTAATTTCGCTGTACTGCTCGATCAAACTTTCGATTTGATCCTGTAAAAAATCTTTTGAAGGACGTTTACTACTTTTTTTACATAAATAGATAAATTTATTTTAAAAGGGAGCGAGAGAAACTAACAACACTATTATATGTGTGTTTGAGCCTACGACAACAACTTTAGACTAGGCCCATTTGTTTAGTTTTTCGATCCCTACCCTTAATATATTTACATCAGCATATCTTAAGAAACAAACGTTAATAAACCCATTTTTATCTAGATCTGATTCTACTGAAATAATTACTAATATTTTATTGTTTCTTTTATTAGCTAAAAAAAATCCTCTTTTCATGTCACACATTTGGTTTTTTCTTCAAAAGTGATGTCATACGAGTTTTCTTTTTCTGTTCTTATATTTTGTTTTTCTTGTTTTTATAGAATCCTTGGGGTAGCCATTAAAACAGTGGTTGTATTATTTTTTTCCACACCTTGTAAGCACAAATGAACAGTAAATTTTTCACTATTCCTCCATATGTGCTATTCTTTGGCTAGGATATGTAGTGGATAATAAATCTTCCATCTATAATTATTACTGCATCGCTTAGGTCAATTTTTTCTACATAGCTCATACTCAAGGTGAGTTTTTAGTATACTTGGACTATCTCTCTCTCTCTCTCACTCACACACACACACACACACAATTGGGTTAAACAGCTATTGGGGCTTTTTAACTCAGTGGTTCTCAAACTTCTTATTTCACGCGAACCCTCTAACCAGAGTACAGCTGATTCGCGAACCCCTTGATGTAGGATAAATTATTAAAATAATGATAATCATAAATTTATAGGGATAAATTAGTCATAATATTTTAATGTAAATATAATTAAAATATAAATGAAAATAAAATAAATGTAGGTACTATATTTGTACATTTTTTGACATAATATTTTTTAAATAGATGTGAAAAGAATTACAATAAAAGTTAAAATAATACAAAATGCTTATTATATTTATACATTTATAATCACTGATAGGTTATGTGAAGATTGGAACTGCTTTGTTTGACTTTAAAATATAATTGAAATCTGTAGCAATTTTACTGACCATCTTTTAAAGTCTCATTCCACATTAAGACAATTTCATTTCACAATTTTTAATAGCACAAGGAGCAGAAAAAGCTTGCTCGCACAAATAAGTTGTTGAAAAAGCATTAAATGTTTCAGTGATTTTTTTACGTTCTGATGCAGTTTTAGAATTAACACTTGCTTCCTTTCCACAAATCAATCAGTTTGTTTTGAAACCAAACTTATCTTCTGAGATTCTTGAACAAGATGAAAATGCAGAAAAACGAAAAGGGTTATCAATCTGTACTTTTGTCAAGAACAGCTTTTAAACTAGTAGGTCATGCGTATTTATGCTTACACTCACCGAAAACCCGAATAGTAATTCGTCTTTCCAATTTTTAATGCAGTCCATCGCTTTTAAAATAGCCTCAATAATTGTCCGTAAACCCTTTTTCCCGTTCACAGTTACTCCTTCAAGTTCCTTTCCACAAAGAGCAATCAATCAGTCGAAATTATCCATTTTCTGGTTAAAGAAATGAAATAATGTAGCCTACATGTTAAAAATGCAATAAATGTGCAATTTACTGTAATTATGATAAGTTGCCGTGAATCAACGTATTCATATGCTATATAACTTAAAATTAATGTACTGTGCGTACATTTACAGTACTGTGTTCTCTCATTACATGTTGTCTTCTCACAACTTTAATACGTTGTTTCTAGAAATATAAGTGGAAAGTTTTCAAAATGAACACATGCACATATGTATATAATGTATATTAATATAACTATTTACATATATTGGCAAATGGTAAACATTATTTTTATTGTTTTAGAGCACTAACCCCAACAATCTGAGTTAGTTCTTTATTTAAGTGATGTGTATTTGTAGGTAGAGCAAGAAACTTACATCAGCAACTCTTTTATAATGGGAGAGTTTCTCCTACAAGAATTAAAGACCCATAATTTAAAATAGAAGAAATTTTTAGGTTTATGTAATACCATTCTTAAAATAGTATACACATGGTCATAATCACGTTTGACCTAGTAGATCTACATAAAATAAGGGCTAGAGAGGAATAAACAAATGGTACTCTTTTTTTCTTCTTCTTTGTGTTTTAGAGTAAAAGATTTTCCCGTTGTTCTAGAGTTATACTATGTCGAGCTTAACAGAGAGCTTTGTAAACAGATGAAGAATATTCTTAACAATATTTGAGTGATTTAATTAATCCTTTATGGACCAAATAATATATATCAACACATAAATTTCAAACCTGTTTAACCCCAGCGCCAACTCAACATCCAATTCCTCAGCGGTGAATTCATCACTACTAAGGAGATTTCAATAAAGAGAGGCTACATTTTTTTAGACCATCCCGGAATTCAACGTGAGAGATTGGGCTCAGTAAGCAACAACAAACAAATCTAGTGAACCAAGTTGTTGGACTAATGTGTGAATATAAAAAGTATCGAAAAACTTCCTGCGTGACCCCGAGATCCTCACAATGTTTTAAACCCCTTTTGAAAATGGTACCGCGGTATCACATTTTAACCCCGCTAAACCCACTCCAGTTCCCTGTGTATGATTCCTGTCGGGAGTCTCTATGTGTGTGTTCCCCCCCTCCCCCACGCATACTCTTGAACACGATCCGGTCAAAACTGCACATGACTGAACTTGATTAGCGCGACATACGGTGTCCACAATGCGCAACATGGACGTGTACCGCAATTCCGCTGCGTTCATATTGAAGGGTTTTGAATACGAGGGCCGCCTCCTTCACGGGTTGCCTTTTGATTTCACGATGTGAGAACCTTCTAATTAACTGGATGGACGATGCTCTTCGGTTTTTTGGGTTGGGTTAAGTTACACCACATGGGGCAGGATTGTAATCATAACGGGTTGTATTTTTTTTTTTGTTGCTTGTTTGAAGAATAAGTTTATCTTTTTAACTTGTCTTGCTACCCGTCCAAGATTTGCGTATTTAACAACACAAGTGGGGTATGGATTAGGAAGGTTGAATTTAGAGAGAATTTACCTGTATCTGCATGTAGGGAGAGGGGTAAAATCTGGTAAACACCATCCTCAGTACACCCATTCGGGATTATATCCCTGACTTATATGAATTTGACATTTAGTCTGCGGGTTAAAAAAAATTAGGCCCACTTCGGTGGCCGCATGATCTAAGGCGTTACTCTTGAAATAGACTAGACTGCCGATGACGAGTACATCGGGGTTCTATCCCAGTCAGATGCACTGAGGTTGATTTTTCCTAAAATGGTTTCACACTCTTCCTCTCTACGCAGATTCGGTTACAATTCCTCCAAATCCAACCATACTCATCCATACTCTATTAGCGTAATTAGAATTAATACATAGGCGTACAAACCGAACAGGTAGTAAGACATAGTGCTAATATATGAGACTATATATATATATATATTCATTGTGTGATTGATGATTGAATAAGTTTACACGCCTATGAGAATTAATTTTCTATGTTGGAAGCCATATAGATAAATATATGTTTCTGTGTTAGAGAAATTGTGTGTAGTGTGTGTGTGTGTTTGGTGTGTGTGTGTGTGTGGTGTGTGTGTGTGTAGTGGGTGGTGTGTGGGTGCGTGTCGTGCGTTACGTGGGTGCGTGAGTGCGTGAGTGCCTCCGCACTATATTTGACTCCGTAGTAGGATTATAGTAGGAAGAACAGTTTGAAATATAAAACTATGCTTGCGATCAAGTTGATATTATCTATAAATAGCGAAACTTACAAATCACATGAATTGACGCATAAATACATAAAAGTTGTTATAAAAGCTTTTGAAGTGGCCGGATATAATGTGTATAGCATAATAGGCTTTTGATATTTTATTTTTTTTATCATTTTTACTGCATTCTAACACTTCAAAATAAATCGTATGAGACATGCATATAAATTGTATCATATAGTGTATAGTAGTTCTAAAGAAAATTTTCAAAAATAGATTTTCAGAAAACTACTCCTAATTAATTTTTTCTCAGGAAAACCTACACTCAATTTTTTTAATCACATTAAACTCTCTTCATATATACTTTTTAAACGAAGATTTTTAAACGTTTTTAGACATTTTAAATTTTAAAAATCAGTTATCAGTAATCTATAATCAAGCTATTTTTAATATGTGAAAATAGAAAAAATTCTTATTTATAGTTAAAATTCAAAGGTAACCATATCTTATCCATAAAATTTGAACAAAATTCACCAAACCATTTCAGATCTGTGGTCAGGGAACAAAGAGAATAATTTTATAATTCCCCCTTTTTTTGTTTTGGGGACACAAAAGGTGAAGGCTCATAATAATTTCCAGTTAAATATTTTCACCATCACAATACTTTCTCCTGATAATGTTGAAATTGTATTTTTTGTTAAATTCTTAACCGTTTTTACACATTGCATTATGAAAACAGTACCAAACTTTGCTTTTCACTCACTAACTACTGATTTGGGTTGAACAAAAATGTATAATACGTTAGTATGTTAGGGATTAGGTGAGTAGAATGTAGGGAAGTGTATCCACATTTGCGTGTAATTAGTGAGGAAATTATTAATTTAGCACCAAGTCTTACTACCTGTTCGGGTTATACGCTTAAGTACTAATTACGCTAATGGATTAGGTATTGGAAGGTTGAATCTGAGGAAGTTAACCCGCATTTTCGTTGAGGTTGAGTGGAAAACCATTTAAGAAAAACCAACCCCAGTTCACAAACGAGATTCAAACTTCGATCTCCCTGTCCTGGTATTATAGCTCAACACGACTAACGCGTTAGCTAACTAAGCCACCGAGGCGGGTTAGTACAAGAAATAACTAAGGAAAAACCATCCACACCACAGCCAGCCAGGATTTACACCCGGCAATCCTATTCAGATTAATTTAGGGTGACGTTTAGACCATGGTCCCACCGACGCAGGTAAACCAGCATACCACAGTTGGTACATTTACAGTTACATGTAAATATTTGCGTATGTTTTATTTTGATTTCTGCTTTCTGATATCATCTAACATATTAGTATTTTATTTTAAAATATTTTAAAACATCTTATTCAAGCATCAAAATTAAATCATCCTAATCATTTAATAAATTATAGTTGTGAAATTATCCGACACCTTAGCTCAATCGATAGCGCATCTGTCTACTGAACAAAGAGTCCCGGGTTCGCTTCCCAATATGGCCAAAAAATATATAATTGTTAAAATGTGGATTTATCCTTTCACAGTGAAGAATTAACGTCTGGTGACTGATATGTTTGCCTGTCCTAGTCTTAAGTTGGATTATAAGGTGTATGAAGCTACGACAGGCCTAGCTAGCCGGTAGTGTAAAATATGGCTTGGCTAAAAAATTAAACCAGACCATAGACTGGAAATAGTAATGGATATAAAAAAATAGTATTGTGAGATTACAAATATATATATATATTAATGAAATAAAAAATGTTTGAACCTTGAATGTACGATACTTTAAGCTTAGTTGTGTGTCTGTCTAATGAACTAATGAGATTCTGGTTTTATTCCCGGCATGACTCTAAACCCCACCATTGATTAAACTGTATCCTTTCCTTTTATGATAAAGAAAAAAGAGCTGAGGGAATTGGGGTTGTGTTTGTTATAAATTTGAATTAATTTGTAAATTGTAAGTTTATATAATCAGTATATTCAGGAAGTGTAAGCTAAATAACCATTATATATTAATAATAATGAGTTACATATCCTGTATTCGACACCAGAAATTGTTAAGGTAATCAAATCTCGCAGATTACGGTGGGCATGACACGCAAAGCGAATGAAAGAAACTAAAACCGCGTTAAAGGTATTTACTGGCCAATCTAGTGGTAAGAGACCATTGGGAAGATCTTGACGCAGATGAGAGGATTACATTAGAATGAACCTAAAAGAAATAGTTGCAATGAGGTGAAATGGATAGAATTATCTCAGAATAGGGATAGATGACGTACTTTTTTTAAGTGTGAAAATGAAATTTAGAGCTCCAAAAACCAAAGAGCAAGTAAGTAATCGGGAACAATTTTTATAGTAATTTATTTATCACTTTGAAATCAATCATCACATAAAAAAAATCAACCCCTTGGAATCGAATCAAAGTAGCTCTCGATAGCACTTCACCATGGATCAACATTGAATACATAGGCCTTAATACTCGGGTTGGACAATATTAATTAGACTACAAAATCAACTCCAGTGGTAACTTATGCGATTGTTCACAATTGCATACATCAATTTATTTCTTTAACACGGAAGTGTATATTCCTGTAAAACCCAATACCAACCGATTTTATGGGTCTAAATTGAAAAATCGAGGACTTAAAGGTGAGGATTTATGAGGGAAGTGAGAAAAAGGTATGTGTTTTTGCAGTTTTCATATAAAAACATTTTTGGTAAAAATAAATAAAGTAATTTTCCATTAAGAACATAAAAGTTGTATTTTATTAATATAGTGATATCAACAGTTCTTGAATATCTGTCAAGGTAATTGTGTGTGTTCGAAATAATATGTAGGTTTACGAATTTTGTTTTAATTGTAGTTACTAAAAGATAATACAAAATGTGATGTTAGTCGTAAGATAAAGAAATAGAGGGACTGGACGCCCGCACTCGTAGAAGAACTGGCTTAACTTGCAAATTCTTATACAGTACCTATAAAGTTGACAGTTACTGTGCGTGACCTCTACAGAACTCGATCTCGGGGCTCTGGGCTCAACGGATGCCCTCTAAGTACAAGTGCTACCGATGACCCGAAGATGTCGTCTGATACGGTACGGTGTTGGACAGAGTGACCACCTGCGATATAAATGGAATTTCGACAGCCACGATGCCAAAAAATAAAATTATTTTATACCCCGCAATGGCCATTGTACTGGCCAACTAGTTCAATTATTGTTATGAATTGTCAGCGTTCTCTTTTAACCTTTCTAGTTCGTTACGTCATATACGCTAAGCCAGCACTTTTCAGCTTGTGCATCCCTTTGAGTTATGTAAATCAAAACAAACACTCAAACATTGCTCCGTGGTTATGACAACAAACTTTTTAAATGAAGAGAAAAAGTTTTCATTAAATTTCAGGACATAATTGGCAGATATTCAAGAACTGTTGAAATCACCATATGAATAAAATAAAACTCTGTCTGTACTGAAGCAATATTTTACTTATTTTGGTCAAAAGGTTTTGCTATAAAAACTTCAAAAAAGCACTACCCTCTTTCGCGTTCTCTACATTGCCAGTGTCCACTCTAGTGGAAATGTGTTGACCTGAAGATGTGGCACCACTATTAAAATAACCACATTTTTTACTGGAAATCGAAAAGGTAACCTCTTCCATCCCCATGCTCCCCTCCCAACCCCCTAAAAACGCATCCCCGGAACTTTTGGAGATATGGGGATCATTTTCGGGTAGGTACCTTTTCCGAAAAAAGTTTCCCCTCAAAACCCTCGAGCTCCCTTTTCCCCTATACAATTCAACAGAAAAATTTCCCAACTCCTTTCCAGCTCTCCTTCTATCTAGACGCATCTACGGGAAAATTCGCCCACTCCTTTATAAATCCTCTTACCCCCCCCCCCCCCCCCCGAGGTGTAACTAACGTTGTAGGCTATTCACTGAAGTTTTCTAAAATACTTTGTAAATATGAATGCATCGTGTATATGTTATAAAATTTCTATTTTTAAAAAAGGTTTTTTTCCAAACTAAAATTTACGTATCTTTGTGTTTCATTTGAGAGTAAAAAATCTTTAACCATTACTTTTTTAAATAAAATAATATTTGTTTCTATTTTCACTTAAGTACTGCGCAATTTGCGCACGGGCTTACTAGCTGTATTCTATATTTATATTTTACTATTGTAACACAATAGATAGTAAAAATTACTAATTATAAGGGAGTTGTAATGAAGAGGTTAACTAAGAGCCCATCTAATTGCCGGTTAGTCGGAAATTATCAGCGGCAAGATTTACTCTAATCAGTAAACGAATCTAAGAGCGGCTTTCTTCATTCTTCACTTGACCTGGGCTGAAGTGGGATCAGTTTACTAATTTTTTTCATTCTAAATGATTTAATTTTAAATTTTCTTGTATTTTTTTAAAACACATTAAAATGGTTTCACTGGTCTAAATTCTATTGTATTTTTAAAGTAGAATACAGAAAACCACACTCCGATTCAACATCTAATTTAAGCTGTATTATCTTAGGAATTTCGGCGTCATCCATAAAGGGGACAGGATTTTGAGAGAAAATGACCCGGCTTTCACCTGAAAAGGGTATGAAAATTGATGGTGTAATACCAACCCGAGTGCATCCGGTTGTGATTGAAGCCATAATCAGGAGTGCAGAGCCCGGCAAGAAACCCTACTGGTTTCACGATGTTGCCTACTTGGAGATTTCGAGGCTATTTTCCAAAGCGGGTTGAAGCTTAACTTGACGCACCTAAGCAATATAAGCGCTATCACACTTACACGCCAATATACAAAATAGAAAGAGATCGAAGAAAATGAACAGTTCACCCTGTGAGGCCTCTTGTTTGTATACTGATAGCTCTTATCCTCTTACTCTGACTAGTTTATGAAGTCACTTATTTGTTTCTTGAAAACATCTAGATTTTTAAAATTATCTTTATCTTGTTTCCTATTCTATGTTACCGCGGAGTTTTTTAATCTATATCCTGGCGGGAAGACTCCAACAAGCTATTTTCATCAACAAACCAAATAGCCTAAACTTTAGATGAATACGTTTACAAAAAACCATTTCAAGGTAAAAATAATAATTTTCTGACGCTGCAGGAGCATTTTTAGAATTATTTGTGAATGAATGGCTTTGTTTCATATATATATATATATATCTTTAAAATTCGCTGAATAACATGTAAATTCACTAACATGAGAAATCCTATCTTAACCTGTCGTGACGTCAAAGGTAGGCAAATTGCTTATATACAAACATATGGAAACTACTTTAAACATATTTTCGTATAAAATATATGCCAGAGAGTAAGAATTTTCTATTAAAAAAATTAATATTTATTCATCTAGTGACAACTGTTTTATTAACACGCTAATTTTGATGTGTAACTTTTGGCAGTCAAACTTTGTAAATGACTATTTTACAACAAATTGGGAAACCCTTAAGCGGAGCAATTTTTACCTCATGAATAAAATATCCATATTACCTAAAATAAAAATATAGAGGAAAATATTTATTTTAAATCCATTTAAATGATTTTTTCCCCAAAATAATTTTGGTTTATTTTATAAACACTCTCCATAAATTGTAACCTAATTTAAATCTCAGTTTTATTATTATAGAATGAAACATGTACAAAACACTTCATTTACCATGGAAGTTCGCACGTTGATTTGACAGGTTTCACTATGTTACAGCTTATAAGATAGGGCCACACTGTAATCGGTAAAGCTAATTCTGATACGTTTCAAGATATGGGAAGTGTACATTTTGATAAGCCATTACCTCCAAATTATCGATCTACTTTGAATATCTTATATGTATGATATTAAAATATATTAAGCTAGTTTCACATTTTTTTATATTATAGCACTCCAAACAAATATACAATTACTTTGATTAGTGTAACTATTAATTCCGAAATCATTATAAATTTGGTCCCAGTAAGTCTAGCCGAAAGATGATTTTTTTTCCCCACCACATCTTAGTAGTCGCCCGGGTTATAAGCACACATTAATTAGGCTAGTTGAATAAGTATGAGGAAAGTTTAATTTGGAAGGAGATGTACCCACATCTGTGTGGAGAGAAAGAGAAAGTGGTAAGAAATTTATGAAAATCATCCTCGGTCCATGCGAACAGGATTCTAACTCCAATATCCCCACCACCAGCAATCCAGTCCAACACAAAAGTGACGCACTAGACCATACCACCACTGATGCAGGTAGGTATGATAAAACCTCTTAGTAGAAGGTAATCCAAAGCGGGGATTCCCAAACTCTTTAGACTGAAGGAGCCCTTTTACCAGAAAAGATACATGCTGGAGCCCTCATAAAATTTCTTACACTAATATTATGAAAACTCACTAGTAGTGGCACTTAAATTTTACAAGTATAAAACAAAGGTAAAACCTCACGTGTTGTAGCTGCGCCTTTGGTAAATGTCTTTTAATCAGATTTTAAAATTCTGTAATCCTGATTGTTTTTTTAGCACCGCGTCTTACTACCCCTTCGAGTTATACGCTTATGTACTTATTACTCTAATGGTTGTAGGGATTAGTAAGGTTATATTTAGAGGAAGTGTAGCCACATTTGCGTGGAGGTAAAGTAGAAAAATATTTTGGAAAAAACCCTCAGTACACCCGACCAAGATTCAAA
Source organism: Timema podura (assembly GCA_033556935.1). Classification (NCBI taxonomy): domain Eukaryota; kingdom Metazoa; phylum Arthropoda; class Insecta; order Phasmatodea; family Timematidae; genus Timema; species Timema podura. Next base: position 46,594,740 of record JAVRXN010000002.1, read on the forward strand.
CCTCAATCTTCCAGTCATCGGTAGTCTAGTCTACTGCTAGAGTCGCGTTGGACCATGGGGCCACCAAAGCAAGTGGCAATCCTAGTTACTGATGTTATTTTATAATATGAGAAACAAATAAATATTGATCTATAATTTCCTCAAGGAGTCTGAGATAACTGTGGCAGAGACCAAGGGCTCCGCAGAACATTGTTTGGAGAGCGCTCATCTAGAGGGGTCTCCTATATGTTCCATGTTCAGTTGAGATCAATCGATTGGTTCATAAGCTATGTGGGACTGAAATATGTACAGATACGATCGTCACGTTAATTCTTGGTGCTCTTGTCGTAAGTGGTGTGTACACACCGTACCCAGCACTAATGAAATATTTACATCATCATGTCGTCCAGAAGCCGATGCTCTGCAAGAAGCCCATGTTATCTGAGTTATTGAAGCAGACCGATAGTGAAAATACACAGAGTAGAAACTAGCATTTAGCTAATGGTAGACGATACAGTGCCGAAGGTTAAATTATAGAAGTTACATTAGCAGTGCTTTCACGGTTAACGGGAATTCTTCAAATCGTTAATATATCTAGCTGAAGAAAGACCATTTCTAGAAATATGCACACATGAATTTTTATTTTTTATTATTTAACGTGTACATTCTAAATAAATGCGATGTAAGCAGGATGATTGAGGCATTGCACCTTAGATGATGATGATTATTATTATTATTATTAGCACCGCGTCTTACTACCCGTTCGGGTTATACGCACTTACGCTAATTTGTAATGGTAGGGTGGTTGTGAGATGAAATGGAGGACCTACAGTTTAACGTGGAATCCGAACCACGGTGGAGGCCTGGCATTCCTCACATTCACAAGTTGTGATGCACCTTAGATGTTTTGCCAACATCTCCGAGACCAAATTGTTTGAATCATGGTGGGGCTGTAATTTAGGTGAAAAAGAAGACAGAATTTGAGTGCTTCGGAGTCCACTACATGTGCGGTACCAAATCTTACCATCCACACCATTGATGACTACTCACAAAACACAATAGTCAACAAAAGTGTACATTCATACAACTTACAAACTATATTAGCGTAGTAAAGCACCCTTCGCTGCAAATATCCCAACACCAACTTAAGTAGTTTAAGCTTCTTTATAAAAGAACGAGAACATTCATAAATACTGGACCATTTAAAAAGTCAACTGGGATCAAACTAGGCTCCTCAATACATGTGAGCTCTGTCCTTTATGACCTGACCAATGAGACGTTTGTTTTGGCCAAGCAAAAAAAAATTAACTCGATGCCCTTATCAATTCAGGCAAACACGCTATTGAATTAACAACGTAGTCAGACTATTCTAGTTCATTGATATTATGTATGTTTTATAGTAATGGATGTTTGTATAGTTTAGAACGTTAGCTATAAAATACTCCATCTTAATTTACTGACAAATTATATTGTTTGTATAAACTTTCTATTTTAAATGAACTCATGATTGGAATACAAATAGTTCCTGGAAAAATTAATATCTGTAAAAATCAATAGAAAACAGTTTCTAATATTTCAACATTTTGTTTGAATTTAATTGAATTTAAATTAAATAAGGTACTATGGTGAATTATAACAAACGTCACTGGCTACAGTATAAAATAATTAAGTTTAATATAGGCCTATAATATCTTTTGACTCCATGTTTACCTACTCCTAGGGATGTGGTATCGAAAGAAAAGTATCGATACTGTACTCATTTAAAATATCGGAAGAAAAATATCGATACCGTAGTAGTGTCGAAGAGAAAAGTATAGATAACACTAAGTATTGGTATCGAAATTTTAATCTGGATAAATATTTTTTTATCAAGTAATAATTTCAACTTTTGCATAGTAATAATTGTATTTGCATGTATATTTAATCACTGATAATTATATTTATTTAACCATATTATAGTATATTTATAGTCTATCGCGTCTATGCTATGTGTTGGAGCTTAGAAGGTATGATACTATTGTATAATAGATATTATAAAAGGTTTTACCATACCAGCTTTCAAAATGTTCATGAAAATTTAGCTGATAGAAATTTATTTAATAGCTAAATATGATTATTAATATATTTTCCAATCTATTTACTACTCTTCTTTAACCATAGTAAACATTTAATTCAAGCATGAGTGAATATAACAAAAAAGTTGCTTCTTTAGATACCGATCCGATATTAAGGTACTAATAACAGTAAAAGTATCAGAAAATGTATCGAGTAAAAAATATATTAGTATTGAAAGGAAAATATTGGCATTAGTAAAGTATCGATACTTTTTGTCACATCCCTACCTACTCCCTTCCCCTGTCTGTCAGATTGCCTGAGAGTGGAAGGACTGAAGGCTGGTTCACACAGAACGTTAAGCTAAGTTATGCTATGTTGTACTATGCTGGGCTAAGGTTTTGTCAGTTTGGTTTCACACTCATTGCCAAGCTAAGCTACGGTTCCTCTTTTCCCTCCTGAATTCACTGTGGTTTCGTTCTGGTTGGATCCACTTAAGATAAGTTATGGCATTCTCAAATGATAGTACCGAGGAAGAGGGACTGCTGCTATTAGTAATTGTTTTGGAAGAGGAAGAAAATGTAGAAGTTGGAGGTTTGACTTGTCCAAATGATGGTTCCATCGTAACATAAAAACAATTATTAAAAATAAAACTTAAATATAATATTATTTAAATATACGTTAAACAAACTGAAAACAAACTTCAACACTTATTTGGTTATTTTCAACAATACAGCACTGTGTTTTTTCAACACGTAGCCTAAGCTGCATTATGCCCATACGGAACGTAAGATGACTCAAGATGGGAGATGGAAAAATTGCCCAGCCAGCAATAGGAAAAAACATAACGTGGTGAAGCAAGGCATAGTGTGAACCAACACATTTAAATATATCGTCCGCTATTTTTCTAAACTGTTGGCAAAGTAAATCTTAGCTTAACTTAACTTAGCTTTCAGTGTTAGCCGGCCTTAAGAGGTGGCCAATTGTCATCCCTGGAAAGGGACTACCCACATGGTTTGATAGTTGGTTTGTTGGCTTTGGGAAGTGTTTAAATTAGTATAGGAACAGGTTACCTTATGGGTTAGGGTTTTGATGGTCAATGGAAGGTTGTGAGAGTCAGTGTTCTGGGTCGAATCCCTCAACTACTCTCCACTAAATACACTGTAAAAAATAATCATAATTTTTCCATACAACAATATTGTATTTCTCCCATACTTTTAAATATACCATACGGACATGGGAATTTTCCCATATATCTATCGAATATTTTCAGTGGACCCGACAGGGCCCAGGCATTCGTATGGAAAAAATACAATTTTTATGGTAAACACTGAAACGTCACTCACTGCGCATGCGCTTTAATAGAAAGAGAGAGAGAAGACGCAGAAGAGAAGCTCGGCTTCATGTTCAGAAGACGTTCGCCATGTTTGTTTACAGAAGAATCTAATATACGTAGAAAAGTTCTGAAATTATTTATTCTTTTGTTGAAGGAGTAAATTTGTTGCTGTATTTTCTCACCAGGTTAGTAAAGAACAAGTTAATTATTTATGACTATAATTCATGCTGCGAAAAATGGAGGAATTCCTCTTGTTTAACTTAACTTTGTAACACGTGGTAGTTTTTTTTTTGTGAATAAATTGTTTTCATCTAATATAGATTGAGCTATAATTTTGCTACATGTGACTAAGGCTTAATAAAATAGGTAGTGTTATTTGTAATATCGAAAAAGTTTAGGTAGCCTACCAAACTATTTTATTAACTTGAAATAAACTAGTCTGTGTCTGAATAGTAGAACAGTTATGTAATAATGCTCTTTGCATGAAAGTTACAATGGAATTTACTTAAAGGGTGTAAGTCGTTTTTTGATGATGTCTGAATTCTTTTAAAGTGACCTGATGCAATGTACCCCCTATGTGCAATTATAGGTAAGAAGCTTTTTAAAGTGCCTTAATAAGTATTGTTTATTCAAAATGATTTTCTGTGCTATTTTGTTCATTTAGATGACTAAATTTCTTTCTATAAAATGAAAATGAAAATCTCTTTTTAGAGGTAAAAAAAAGTTTAAAAGCTGTTTATATTAAAACTATACATAGACTACATAGATAGAATAAGAGGCTAAATGATCATCTTTTTATTTTTTGTGCAAGTAGGCTATTAATAAATTAGGGCCTACATTTAAATAACTTAATGCAGACTATTTTTATAATAAGATAATTTGGTAGAGTTGTTTTTTTGTGTGGACCTGATGGCACAAACTTAAAAATTGAGATCATTTCTGGAAGATTTTGAATAGCAGGCCTATATTTTTGCGTGGTAAAATATTAAGAATAGCTTTAAACAAAATATCATGGAAGTAAATTCATGTTTAAACCCATATTGGTCAGTTTATTTATCCTTAAAAACAAAATTAAAAGAATGGTGCCGTAGTTAAAAACTTAATAGGCCTTATTATGTGAACTTTGACACACCACAATCAAAATTCAATCTCATTTATATGAAAAAGCATGTTTCAGAACTACCCACCAGGTAGCTTTAGCTGTATGGTGCTGTCGAAAGGTATTTTGCACCCTATGCAATTTAGGGCACCAAAATCATTTTTATTAAAGTGTGCAGTAAAGCCTACAAGTGGACAGACTATTCAAACGCAGCCATAACATATATTTTTTTCTATGTTCAATAAATATTTCTAAAAGTAAATGAGCAGATTTTGGCCTACTTATATTATAAATTATATAAATGGTTATGATAAATAAATATAATAAGATATTATATTAATATAATACATAGGTCTATATAAATGGGGCAGATTATATAAATAAATGTCTTTAGACCTATAAATGGCACCTATGCTATATTATATTTATAAATGTAACTAAAAGGCTGCATTATTTTAAATACGCCTATGTTGGGTACCATATATCTATATGGCCTATATGTTGATGTAAGTTTGTAAAAAAAATTTAAATTTATTTTATGAGGATTAATTGTTGTTTTTCAAATTTAAAACAAGTAGGCTACACGTAATTGTATGAAAGGACAATTTTGTCACACTTGTAATTAGTTGATAAGTTCACATTAGTTTGTGGCGGTAATTGCTGTCTAGACATATGAGACTGTCAAAATGTAAAAATACAAGATTGAGATTTTTTAACATGCACTTTCTGAGCATACTGACTTAACAGCACATGACTTAAAATATAATGAATGAACACAACACCTAGCTGTAAATGCATCCCTGATGTGAAAGGGAATCCCATTCCAACAACAATTTTTTTTGACATTGTCAGGAATTGAACCCTGGACCCTTGATTCAGTATATCTGAGCACTACCAACTGAGTCATACAGTTAATTTTTTCCAAAATGTTAATAGGGCTAATGAAGCTGTACCTCACATAGTCCCTCACACAAGATATTGTGGGTACTGAAAGAACTAGAGCAATATCTTCCATATCTACTACTGTATCGTCTAGCCGGAACACTGGATCTTATATTTATCAAGACACTTCATCCCCATTACTTGGAACACATTGTTTTGAAGAATGTTTCATTTTAATATAAGCTATAACTTAAAGATATAAAGATTTAAATATTATTTACAATACTTAGAAATAGGCACTACATTGTAAACTTCATTAGACCTAAAGTCTGTTCAGCGTAGGAATTGTTTTCTGAAAGGCCTTTTTCCCTACCAGAAATCTATTATATAGTAGGATATTGGTAGGAAAAAAGACCTTTCAGAGAGCAATTCCTACCGTTAATGGAGTATAGTTCTAAATGAACTTTAGGTAGGTAGGCCCTACAGTACTTGTCCCATAAACAAATTTGCAATTGGTCTAAATTTAAAGGTTAGGTATAAAACATTGTTCTTAAAAATAAAATGTGGTGTGTCATAGCCTACTTGATGTATGGATTGACCTGATACAATAGTGTCACCTCCCAATGTATTAATATGTAATTTATTCTAGAGTTCCATAGTAAGTTTTCTTTATTAGTGTAAATATTTATAGGGCCTATAGTCTTCTTTAGGCCCAACAAATTTGTCCTTCGGTAACAGTAATTTGTTAGCTCTATAACTTCTTAATAACTGGTATACTATATATTAAAAAAACAAAACAAGAATATGGATTGTGTATAGGCCTAGAAATACAAAGATAGAAGGCGCAAAACAAAATATTTGAATTTATATTCTTTTAGGGACAACAATTAACTATATTAAGTGGAATTAATAGACAGCTTAGAAATTGCCGTCCTTTCATAACACAGTTTTATCAACCTTTTTTCACCTTTCATCCCACATAAAAAATATAAATGAGCATAATAAAACCAATATGATATTTATAATATGAAAGGGCAATCAATTACCTACAATTTGATACATAGCATGATACATATGAATACAATTTAAATTTAAAATCTTGGTCCCTGATTATCATAGCTTCACCCAACAATATTCTAGCTAAACATTTGGACCCGCGTTTCTCGCCCGTCATACCATTCTATTTCTACTTCCTGCCACTTGCAAAGTCTTAAGATCCAGGTGACAGCATAACCAGAGTGTCTGTACACCGCAGAGATATTTTCGCGTTTCTTGCACACAATGCCGATTTATTCCTACTGAACTGTTTTAGCAGAATACTTCAATCCACCGTAAATTGATTTCTAAACACATTAATAGGTCTATGTGGCTAGATAGAGGTCAAGGTTCAAGGAATTACTACACAATACAGCAGCCTTGTGCTGATATAGTCAATCAGCTCAGAAAGTGCACATTAAATACAGCAAATAAATAAAAATATAAAAAAAGTTAATTTAGGGCCTATTAAACAAATAAATTGATATTATAGAATAAATGTGTTAATTTAAAGCCTTGTTGTACTTTAGAGTTGGTCAAGGGTACAACACCTGGTGATAGTCAATGCAACATCCTTAACAACCCACACTTTTCACATGTAACAGTTTTTAGGTTAAGAGTATCACTTTCAATTACCGGTACAGTACATAAACTAATGTGTGTATATATGGTTTAAATTACGGGTGTATAAAGTTAACTACAAAAAATATTTAAAAAAAAACACTACTCGAAAGAAAAGGGGAAGTCTATAAAGATCTACTGTAGACTGTAAAGTGTTTCTGGTGGAGGCTTTTTACACTCTCCATACAAATTTTGAGGAAAATCTAGTAGCTATCTCCATAGCCTAAGTGGTCAAAGGTACACACACTATGGTGAAAAGTAAGCTCTCCCATAAATTGAAAATGAATTCTATTTCATTTTGTACAGTTGGCACTACATCAACTGTTATTTTCCTTCACAGTGTTTATACAGTCTGATTTTTACAGGAAGCCCACTTTTGACCACCAACATTGATTGAAAGTCACTAAAGATTGATATTATAAAAATATGTTTTAATTGATCTATTAATTGAAAAGTTATAAAAATCAAACTGTACATCCTAATGTTATTTATTTACACTGCTATTGAGTTGAAGTGTAGGCCTAAGTTAATGTGAAGTAAAATGTGCTAATACAGTGACATATCCAGGATTTCATTTGGGGAGGGGTGGGTCTAAAGGAAAATTCCTTCATTCCCATACCCATCTCCATATATTGTGTTAGATCATGGCTGTGAGCAGAGATTTCGGAGGGGGGGTTGTCTGGACACCCTCTCCCCCACGTGGTGGGCAGGGGAAGGAAGCTATGATTAGGCCCATAGAGAGGGAAAGGAGGGACCCCCCCCCCGAAATGAAATCCTGGCTATATCACGTAAACATTTAATATTTAAGTGAGATTTTATTCTTTATACCACATTTACACAGAGCCACAAATAACAGCAAAAACATTAAATCCTGTATAAAGAACTTATGTTGATATTTTTAGTAGCTGCTTCCATTTAAAAAAAAGTGTAATAAACATAAAAATTGTTATGAAAAATTGAAAAATGTCGTCATGGGGAAAACCTGGAAAAGTCGCGGAATTAATAGTATAAGTTTTGTAGCTACCCTGAACTTATATTTTCCATGTATATTATCTGATACCTTTTAAAATTATGTAGTTAATAAAAACAAAATTGACATGCAAGTTTAAAAAATGTATGGAAAATTCAGGGAATTTTATAGAAATTTTGTAGATATGCTGTAATAGTTTTTGAAACTTTCACAGGGTTTTTCAAGAAAGAAATCCTTTGATGGGACCCTAAAGAGGAAAGAAGCCAAAGAGGACACTACACACAGTAAAGTCTCAAGTCAACAAATTGATAGACCGCATAGGAGACAAAGAAGCAGATGCTTTATAGGGCAAGACTTGTGAATAAAATTCCAACCTAAATTATGTTTTGTTAGTGTAGTGGGACCCTTAATACATCCTAATCATAAATTGATTTGTTTTCTTTTTTATAAAATTTATGGCTGGAAATTATTTGCCAGTTATCATTTAGAATACTGAATTATTGTGTGGGGTTTTTCACCAACAAAAGAACATATATTTTAGGGTTTTTGTGTAAATATTTAGATTTATAGCAAATCAGCTTAAAGTTAAACATAACTAACACAACATATACAAGTTTATGTATTGTTTTACTATTTATTGATAATTTTTAATTTGAAAATTTTTTAGGCATATTTGAAGCTACAGTACAAATTTAAAACAAATGTATTTTGTATATTCTTATATATTAGGATGGTATTAGTTTTATCAAAATATATTATATTATAAACCTCTGTTTTTATGACTTATTAATTTAAACATTATAGGCCTAGGGGAAAATCTTTTTTGGACAGTGTTTAGTAATCCACCATAACCCTGCAAAAATGAATAATACCTCAAAAAGTGAATAAAAATTTTTCTTATTAGGACTATAATAGATATTTGACCAATCATTTTGCCATCCCACATAAATTGAATATAATATAGGGACATGCAAAATTCTCATTTGGGATAAAACAAATATTTACACTAATTTTACTGTTTTTACACAAATAACACGAATTTCACTTGAACAGCACAAATTAAATGTTTTCCAAATAATTTTTTTTTTGTTCAAATGTGGAAATTGCACCTCGTCATGCATTACAATATGACCGAAAGGTTTCAGAGTGTCATTTGGTATGAGCCAAGCTAGTGGTCAGGTACTCTTGGCGACTCCTGGCTAGAAATACCCCTGTCCTCTTGTACTATTTAATGGGACGGGGAATACCAATCTAAGCAGCAAGTGAGCCAGCGGTAGTGGTCACACTAACTGCCTGACAAGGGTGATAGGGCAGATAGCACCTTGATGATATTTAAGAAGTGTCAAACCTTGATATTTAAGGGTGTAAACTAGAACATAATTGAATTTCCCATGAATATTAATCATCATTATATTTATATAATAGTTGCTACTATAGTTAACACTGTAAGAATAGTTTATTTTACTTTACTTGCCATAGAAAAATAAAGAATAAACACTCATTTTGGAACAAGACCAGAAAACCGTAGCACCAACTCTAGTCCTAGTGGAACTATTGATATATTGTATGAAAATACTTTTAAACATTGTCATTGCGTGCTATTAACCTAATGTTGCTGTATGAATGGTGCTATATTATTCTGGACTTAAGCCCTAATTTTTTTTATGAATACTAATTGGACTTGTATATACATACATATCACTTTCAGCTTAAAATTTTATCGGTTTTCTGAGAAAAATAACACTTCTACCCAAAAAATTACTTCCCCTTTTGCAGTCCTCTAATTATATATCATAATATATAAACATAATCTTTTTTATGCACTATACATTCATTTTGATACAACTTATGTTTAGAAACATTTCTGCATAGTCATAATTTTATTTATGTGGGATATTTATGGCATAATAGAATGTATTTATAAACAAATAATTGAATAAACTACAAACAAAATGTAATTAGTCTTAGAGCCATTTGCAAGACAAATGCCAAGGGATTCCAAAAGTAAAGCTATACGAAAGAAAAAGAAATCCCCTTGAAAGTATAACTGGTGGCCTGCAAGAAGTTCTTGCTAGCAGTCATGTGATGAAACTTAACACAGAGATACCCCATAGCGGAATAAATTTATCTAAATACACTGCCTTCTATAGCAGCGATTTTCAACCTCTGTGCCGTGAAGAGTCAGGGGGAAGGCCAAAATATTGAGTATAAAATCACCAATGTTAATTTTAGACGCAGGCCTACAGTATATTTTTTAAAACAGCTGCTATTGTAAAATTCCAAGTACTTCAATTCTTCTTGTTCCAGACCCTCAAGTAACCGTAATAATCACATTATTAACATTTTCAGGCTATTAATGTGAGTCCTTAGTCAGTTGTTTGAATCAGCTTTGTCATTCTCTGTTATATTGTCTTATTCATTTTTTTTATTTATATTTCATTTTAACTATTAATTTTTTTAGATATCTTTAGACATGTCTAATTAAAAAATGTAATTCAGGTGACAAAGTGTGGCTGGCAAACTACATATTACAGTTAGTGTTAGTTCTAAAACTGTCGTGTGCCAGTATAGTGACAATTATTGAGCATTATTTTTGATTCATTTAATTTGGAGAGAAGCAGAAAATGTATCAAGTATTTTGAGAAACTGGATAACCAAGCTACAGTTCCTGGTAAGTTGAAAATACACCTCCACACAAAGAAAATACTCACATATATGGGAAAAATCAATTGAATATTTTAAACCACCAATACATTTTTTCAATAAAACTATTATAATATACGATATCGAATTTCTAAACACAATCGTAAGACATATTTCTTTAATTATAAAATCTCCTTAAAAGCTGATGGTGTGCCTTGAAAATGTTAGTACCTTGTTCAGTGTCCCGCAAGTTACAAAATGTTGTAAGTCGCTTTTATAATGATTTTGCTCTTTAAATTTAATAAAACTAAACAAAATTTATAATAAATTGTTAATTATATCACCACTTGATTATCTTCCATTATAAATTATCATCGATTATGTCCAAATATAAAAATTATAGTTCATTTAGGCCCGGGCCTAGCACCCACCATTACTAAACAAACTAAAACAAAATCTGCTCTAAAAATCAAAGCACCATATCATGAAGTGTGTTGCCTCGAAAATAAATGCACAGTGCACGGGCACAAATTTTCTGAAAGTAAGATGAAAGGCTGATCAGGACCGGCTTTATGTGAGACTTAACTTTGATGTTCTTGCAGCAAATCAAGGCGTCTTCCTCCTTTGCTTACACTTTTGGAACGTTTATCATCCTTGCATACGGCCCTTTAAGGACTTTGTGATTTTTTAAATACAACTATATATTTTTTTTATTATCCATAACATCTGTAGATCACTGTGAAAAATGCTTTCCACTTTAGCGCAACATTCTGCAAGAGCATGTTTTAATAGTTTGCTCTAAGACAGTTAACATGTAAGTAAAATAATATCCCAAAGTACGTCTTCTGTAAAAGTGTGGGAAAACTATTTTCCAAAAGCATTATAAAGAGCTGCTTTAGTACAAATAATTATAACTCTATAATTTTATGTAAAGTTGTATTTTCAGCTTTTGAAAATAAAATATTTGATGGTTAAAACATGTATAATTATTTTAGATTATTTGTCAAATTTAAATGTTATTTTGATTAGTGTGTTGTAATCTTGAAAAAGCAATTTCTCTAGTGTTCTTCCCTGGTAGTAGAAGAATAGTAAAAAAATAATCATTACAGCAGCGATATTTTCAATAAATGTAAATAAATTATATTAAAAAATTTGAAACCTTGGGGCTGTTTATGATTTTTATATCATTAGTAGTTTATGTACCATTGTGATTAACAGGCTATTTATAACTAACAGCAGTAAAGGACTCAAGTTATTTATTTTTATATATTTACATTCTTTGTACAGAGCTTCTGAGATACTAATAGGCCTGGGTACTTTGCCCATGTTAATTAATGATGTCACTGAGTTGAGGCTTATGCCTCAGGAATAGTGGGTCGGTACTGCATGGGGTGGAAGTGTCGCCACGACCAAAACCACCTAGTCCAAGATAAGGTGCATTTCGCTAGTGTCGATAAAACAGTCCTTGCATTGAATAAATAACAGTTGTGATATGTATTAATTTAACAGGTTATTGTGATCCAATACATTTACTATGCACACTATTATTTGATCAAAACTTGTAAGCTGAAGAGTGACAAGTTTTTAATTTGGAAAATCTTTGTCGTCCCATAGATATGATAATTTAGAATATCTTCCAACTCTTGATCTATTTTATATTTTAAAATTCAAAAATGCCTTGCAAGTGTAAAACACAACAATTTTTTTTTTTTTTTGCCATTTAATCACCTTGACCTAGGTAGAGTAAGGCAAATTGCAGAGATATTGATGTTTTAAAAAAAAACACTATTTTTGTGAAATACACAGTACAACTTTGGAATTCCTGGACAAAATCTCAACATGGCTTGACATGTGGGAGAATCTTAAAATTCATGACACATCCTCTATAAAACAAACACACAGGCTAACAAAGTAAACCTGCCACTTCAACAAACAACAAAAACAATCACTCTCCTGAATTACTTAGTTAAAACTGGAATTGAATGGAGTTTATTTGTGAATTTGAGCCATACACTGCTTGCAAACTTAAAATAGTAGAAACAATATAAACTAAAAATTGTAACTAAATGACTGAGCAGTCTGACTGGAACATGTTTCAATTATGACAACTGCCGGGTGCAACTGAGATGACTTGATCAGCAAATGGTGCACATGCTGTACCTTTTCGACGCTTCCTTACCCCTCCCCCCCACTGTACCTTACCTATCTGGCCATTTTGACTTTTTAATATTTTAGAAATTGTCAGTGTCATTATTGTCCATTTAAATATCAAATGGTTTTAACATTTTATATTACAGTCAACAGTATTGATACTGGTATTGCATCAAAAGTATCGGTGCATCCCTAGTGTTAGTTGAGCATCTTTTAAAAGTATAAAATATTAAAACCATTTCCGACTCCAAAACTTTTTTTATTCAAATTTTTATTTTTACTTATTTAGAAATACCTATTTGGGGGGTGGGGGGATGGGGAAGAGATTGAGAGAATTCTAACCCAAATAAAGTTTTTTACCACTCTTTCTGTCTCGTCTGAAACGGTTTGATGGATTTTGTTAAAACCTATTCTCCAGGCCGTGTCTGATAAGTCTGTCAAAGGACCCTTGGAAGCCAAGTGCACTTTAAAGTAGCAATGGCGTCAACTTAAAGGCACCCGCCTCAGTGGCGTAGTTAGCTAATGCGCCAGTCTTGTTGAGCTAGACCACCGAGGACGCGGAGATCAAGGTTCGAATCACAGTCAGGTGAACTGGGGGGGGGGGGGGGGGTTCCTAAATGATTTTACACTCTCCCTCCACGTAAATGCGGGCTCACTTCCACTAAATTCAACCTTCCCAATTCCTAATCCATTAGTGTAATTGGTACTTAAGTGTATAATCCGAACGGGTAGTAGGATGCGGTGCTAAATTAAAAAAACCTGAAAAGCTGGAAGCTATTATTGATGGTGTCAGTATTATCTTTCATGTGTACAATTGAACCCCTTACACCACACTTTATTAAGGGGCACATGCGACTTGCCCTGTATCATGCACTTTAGTTTAATCAACATTTTATATTGAATAACCCGCCTCTGTGGCGTAGTTGGCTAACGCGCCAGCCGTGTTGAGCCAGACCGCCGAGGACGGGGAGATCGAGGTTTGAATCTCGGTCGGGTGAACTGGGGGTGGTTTTTCCTAAATGGTTTTCCACTCTCCTTCCACGCAAATGCGGGTTCACTTCCTCTAAATTCAACCTTCCCAATTCCTAATCAATTAGTGTAATTAGTACTTAAGCGTATAACCCGAACGGGTAGTAAGACGCGGTGCTAAAATAATATATTGAATAAAAGTATTTTAGATTGTGTGTATATTGAATAAAACATCCACAAATTATTAAATAAAACTAATATGTTGTGTTCTTTGCTAAACAGTTAAATTTCTCTCTAGCGTGAAAATCTCTGTTCAAAGGAAATTTATTTTAGCTCTTCAGTAAAAATTGTTTAAGAATAATACTTTTCTGATATAAGTAAATTAATTAGGGTAATATACAAATTTATAAAAACATATATATTTAACAATTGCTCTAAATGTGCAGAAATATTATTTGATATCAGGGAGTCGAACTGAAATGTTTAACGTTTCGGGTTCCTGTTTCGGTTCTCCAAACAACCATTCCAAGGTTCTGGTTATAGAAACAAAGCTCCCGTTCTTTTCGGCTCTTAATTATGATCCGGTTCTGATTCTGGATCTCTTAAATTTTTATTCAAGTCATTACCCATATTAAATTATTAAATACGAATTATATTACAATTTATTTAACGACAAAATAAATGTTAAATAATAAGTCATTTTTTAAACAAAAATCCCAGCTGTACTGCGCACAATGATTATACTATCTGGACTTTTGATATTTCAAGATAGTCTGTTATCAACATGTGGACATCATCAGCTACATTAAGCAAGCTATCTGATTCCACAACCATCTTGACTCAATAATGGCTGTTATACTGCCAGGTGTAAAATTGGGAGAATTCACAACTATTCATATATTAATTACATATTGCACACAAGGTTTATTACAGGCTCTGCTTAAACTGAGTGAAGAATGACCCTGAGCACTGGACGATTCCTGGATAGCTCAGTAATAGACCGTTAGCGCGCTAAGCCAAAGGTCCCGGGTTTAATTCCCGTGTCCAGTTGTCATTTTTCAACTAAATTAATGTTGATTGAATTTGGCCACCTTTCCATGGACACGACTGTGCTAACATTATCAGTTTATATCACCTTGTGTGTGATTTGTAATCAAATAATATAGGTCGTTAATTGAAATATGAAACATGTAAAGGTGTTTTATTTTGTACAAATCTTTGGAAATATCTTTCAGCTCAACGATTGTACACACAGCCAGAATGTAGTATTTTTTTTCCCAGAAATAAGTTTTTTTATTTTTCCATAAACATGTCAAATAAATAATTTGGATAAATTTCACTATTCCTATGCCCAGTTGTAAAAAAAACTATCCATTATATGAAAAATACAACAAACTTACTGGTGAAATGTCACTATACCCATACCCCAATATGGGGAAGATATAACCAATGCATTTATGATATTTTGTTTCTCCAATTACTAAACAGGGGGAAAATCTCATCCCGGTATATAAAAATTACAACCAATGTATAGGTAAAATATAATTTTTTTCCATACACAGGTATGGGAAAAATACCAATCGAGTATATAAAAAATACAACTTTCATGGCAGTCAAATATTAACTTTTCCATACACAGGTATGGGAAAAATACCAATCGAGTATATGAAAAATACAACCTTCATGGCGGTCAAATATTAATTTTTCCATACACAGGTATGGGAAAAATACCAATCGAGTATATGAAAAATACAACCTTCATGGTGGTCAAATATTAATTTTTCCATACACAAGTATGGGAAAAATACCAATCGAGTATATGAAAAATACAACCTTCATGGCGGTCAAATATTAATTTTTCCATACACAGGTATGGGAAAAATACCGACCCAGTATATGAAAATTACTACCAACGTATGGCACATTTCCCATGACCGTGTATGGGAAAACTTCAATACTTGTATGGGTTAATTACTTCCAATACATGTATGGGAATTTTACCACAGATTTTTCTTACAGTGTAACTAAGTCAACAAAACGACTGTGGTCCACATGTTCTTTACCATATTTTTTTTAATCTTAACTACCCTAATTTTGGTTGGAAGAACAATAGAAAGAATTAACACATATTTACTAGCGGTCACCATTGATCACATTTTTACTATATTACTATTATTACTTCTTAGGTGGTGATAATATATATCAACGGGACAGCCGCAGATCACATTAATTGACGTATGAGTATTATAAGACTGTTTTAGTTACCTTAGTAACTAACCCCTACTGTTCTTTCTATCAAAATCATACTATAGATACCATCGGAAAGATTGATATTTATAACTCCCACGTCGTCTTGAATTGCTCTTAACTTAACGGTGTATCAACCAACCACCAACATTGGTACACACGAGATATTGGAACTATACTCTTGTTTTGGTTGGAAGAACAGATTATTAGCACCACGTCTTAATACCCGTTCGGGTTATACACAGGCTGGAAGAAAAGTTTAGAAAATTCAAAATATTTATTTGCCACCAACACTGATAAAATGAATTTACTATATTAAGATAAGAATTTTATTTTATAGGTATTGAAAAATGTATCAAAAGTGATAGATGCAAATAACATGACTTGATTTATGAATATATCAAAATGGTGTTAGTAACTTTAGTACTTCCTACCAAAATCATACTACACAACACGTTTTTTATTCCCATAGCTAGCAGCGTCCAAAGGGGCCCGTGACCATGATACCGTTAAACACTCGAGTCAGAGCATCATTACACCACTCTCAAGCTTTCGGCTAACGCAAGTTGATATCACATAACACTAAAAGGCCAGTTTCATAGTCAGATTTAGTACGACTCAAGTGTGACGCTATACTAAATACAGGGACGTCTACCTAAACTAGAATGGAATAGGCCAGTTTCGCATAGGAAACTGACCCTAAGTTGAAAACGACGTACATATACAATATGTATGATCATCGTCATCGTTTCCAGCATGTTACTGGGTCAATTAAGGTGCGGCAGAAGGGAGCGCAAGTTTTTTTTACAGTTTTTATAGATTATAAATTTTTTGGCAAAAATAAATCAAATATTTCTCCAGTAGCAACATAGAGTTTAGTTTCCTGCACATGCTAATATCAACAGATCTTGAATATCTCTCAAGGGTGTCCTGGAATTTTCTCAAAACTTTTTCTCTTTATTTAAAAAGTTTTGACAAAATTCCAGGACACCCTTGACAGATATTCAAGATTTATTGATATTAGCATGTGCAGAAAACTAAACTCTATGTTGCTAATGGAGAAATATTTGATTTATTTTGGCCAAAAAAATGTAATGCTCTAAAAACTGTAAAATTAATCGCGTTCCCTTCTGCCGCACCTTAATTTGGCCCCGTCAGCTCATGTTTGAACCAGACACCTTATCTATGTCAGTAGCGTGTCTGTCCACTGAGCTGAGGGTCCCGGGCTCCATTCCCGGCATGGCCGAAAAATTTATCTTTGGTGAAATATGGGTTTGTACTTTCACATTGATAAATTAACGGCTTGGAACTGGATGTTGTTCCTGTCCTAGTTTTAAGTTAAATTATAAGCTATATGAAACTATGACAGGCCTAACAAACAGGTAGTGAAAATATGTGAATTGAATAAAAAACTGACCCGGACCACAGGCTGGAAACAGTAATGGATGTAAGTTCAATTCAATACTGTGTTATCGAGTGATATTTGCATATACAATCACGTAAAACATTACTTAACAATAATAATCTTACAAACTTTCATCATTAAGGTTGGAAAAGTATCATTGTAAGTGTCTTTGGATAATTTATCGGCCTTGGGTTTGATTGCTGTGGTTTCCATAAAATACATTAGGTTAAGTCGATAAAGAGTTTCCCTAATAGGCCGATTTCGATTCTTAGCAAAGACAAATGCCAATGCATATGTCCATATGGTCCAAATCCCAATACGAGAATATCAAGGCTCGAATCTTGACCGTGTGAATCTGAAGTTGTTTCTCCGCACGTGCTTTATCGCTCCGGTCATATCCTCTACCGGGCAAATGGAGGTGAATTTAATAAAAGCTACCCTGCCAATTCCTACCGCTTGGATTAAGTCATTAACAAACTTGGTGTTAAATATAATTGGCTTTTTAATGAGTATGCCTAAGAAAAAATATATTTGTGAAATTGGACTTTCCCTTTTCCCAGTGGTGATAATATTACAGCTGGGGGACGAGATGTAGTGTTCTTGAATAAGGTCTAATTTTAAGCATCGCGTCTTACTATCCACTAGGGTTATACACCTATATACTAATTATAATAACGTGTTATGTATTAGGAAGGTTTAATTTAGATGATATGCAGCCGCATTTGCGTGAAGGAAGAGTGGGATACCATTTAGGAAAAACAACTCTCAGTGCTCCCAACCGGGATCGAACCACGATATCCCCATCTTCAGCAGTCTAGTCTAACATGATAGTAGCGCGTTAGACCACGCGGCCACCGAAGCGGGTTTGAATAAGTTAGCTGACGTAACTTTGTAGGTGCAACAATTAAATTTCAAATTCCTAATTCCAGAGACAAAGTAAATCTTTTTTTAAATATTATAGTAATTTGGATTGAAACGTGAACTTGAGATACTACTAATAAAATACAAATTCAAATTGTCTAAATCCTTGAATGGAATGGTTAGTATAGAAACGAATCACAAGTCAAACGGGTCAGTAAACAATTTCTTTTTAAAATCTCGGTTGGTGGAATACCCCCTCATCCCCCCCCCCTTGCAAACTCCATTCCCTTTCCTCCTCTCCTTCATAAAATATACGTGCTCTGGCACTGGATGTATTATGTTTAAATCTCAACCAAGAATTCTCTCAACGAGTTTGACGTCAGCCTACAGGGATAAAATAAAAACAAAACCTGTTGTAAATCCTTTACAATTTTTTTTTTCCAAACTATCCTATATCACTTTCAGACTTATAAGGATCTTAGGTATAAGCGCGCTAGAATATATTTCAAATTTTTGTGTGATATCTAATTTAGTGAATTCTGTACAATCATAAGTTAATTGGTTCGGTTTTATTTATCAAGCATCACGTCCGGGTTAGTTAACCTAAGGTACTTCAACAAACAACAATCAAACCCCAGGCTGATAGATTGTATTAATTAATTTACATATATATATGTGTTTATTTCTTCTAGTCCGACACCTTAGCTCAGTAGAATGCGTGTTTGTCTACTGAGCTAAGGGTCCCGGGTTCAACTCTTGGTATAGCTGAAAAATGTATAATTGGTAAAATGTGGGTTTTCCTTTAACATTGATGAATTAACAGTTGAGGACTGGGTGAAGCGTCTGTTCTAAATTTAAGTTAGTTTATAAGTCGTGTGCTAATATAATCAGTCTGTTCAGAAAGTGCACATTAAACACCTCATATAAATGAAAATGATTTTTTTTCTTCACTCATATTTGTAAACATTGGTTTTCCGACATTTCTTTAAAGATAGTCCCATTTGAAGAAGTGCATCTTACGAGCGCGCATTTAAAAAGCAGGTACGAATGATTGTTGACAAAGAGCGAATATAAGTCAGAATTAAAAACCACTTAACTATTCTTACCGGTTTTAGTAAATAATGTAACCCTTTTATAAACAATAATATATACGTTTTATTTCCTGACCTTGTTAAAGGATGCATTTTCTATATTAAAATACATTTAGCAAACTTTAACTTTATAAATTAATATGTAATTATGTAATCACAACAAATTTAAATATTTCTTACTTTGATTCAATAAATTGGTACTGTAGTAAAAAGAAAAATGTAAAATTAAAGTTTCTTAGACACTAACCCTTAAAAAGTATATTTAAAATACTTTCATAGCGTCTTCTTCTTAAGTCAACAAACCGAAGGTTGGTTTGATGCAATTTCTCTATTCCTCCGGTGCTGGGAATACACTAATCCCCTCGACTGGTTAGTGGTGCCTGCACTATCTGGTAGAAATTACATGTACTAGGAGAGTTCAAGAAGTGGGGTGGTTTTAAGTGTAAGGTTTACATCTGCCTCTCTGTTCCACACTAGTAATTTTTTTAAAGTCTGAATCTGGTTATTGCAATAAGCCTGCCAGGGCTTAATCTTGGGCTTCTGGGTACCTAAACTCGCCACGAATGAATGCAAGGATATAAATTCTGTGCGAACTACCTCTACACTAACATTACCTAAATCTGAACTAACAATAGGGCCTACACACTCAACTATTAAATAGATAAATAAACATATATTATTTTCTCTAGTAAATGTGGCTTTAAAGTAAAATACACAAACATACCCTCTTAAAACTAACCTAATTTATAAATACTGAACATTTATATTATTATTATTATTATTATCATTATAATGTGTTCTGTATCACAAGAGGTCAATTCCTGTCGTCAGTGAACTTAGACCGCCAATGCGACGTGTCCTCTGCCAGATCCTTCAGCTACTAGAATTTTCCTATCTCCTTCAAGTCATCTATTATTTTAATCTTTACTCTTCCTAAGCTCCTTTTCCCTCAACCTCTCTTTCTATAACTTCGTACAGAACACAGTTCTTTCCAAAGATGTGTTCGACCCAGTTTTCTTTGTACCGAAGAATATAATCCAAAATGATTCTCTTCTCACCCACTCTTCTTAGGATTTATTCAGTTGTCATCCTGTATGTCCACCTGATTTTCTCAAGTCTTCTAAAGCACCACATTTCAAATACATCCAAGTATTTCTTTTCCATCTTTCTAAGAGTCCAAGTTTCTACTTCATACAGTGCGATGCACCAAATGTAGAATTTCATCAGTTATTCCTAAGTATCTAACTCAACTTGCTGGTCAGAAGTAACCTCTTCTTGTTGAAAGCTTGCTTAGCCAACCTAATTTCCTTGGTGCAGTAGTCATACTCTGTCAGCAGACCTCACAGGTACTTGAACTGAACTGATCTATGTTTACCAATTCCTTGTTTCCTATTATGAATTTCGGTGGCTCTTCATATTTTGAAATCCCCATCAATGTTGATCTCCATGCCATATCTTCTCCCTATCTCCACCAGCAGGCCCATCATTTCCTGAAACTCTTCTTTATTTTTGGCAAACCATGCTGAATCATTTTCACATTTTATTGCGTTGATGAAACATTCTCCTATCTTTAAATTGCTACGTCCCTCTAGGAATTCCCTGACCATCCAGTATCCATAAAAGTTGGACAGACTTGATGACAAACCACATCCCTTTCTCACTCCTTTTCCTATCCTTACGCAGCTGGTATCCATCATTCATCCCCACCTTCACTCGCTGTCCCCGGTACGGGTTTTAAATCAGTCTTCTGTCCCTCCAGTTGATGCTGATCTTCTTGAGTATTTCCATAAGTTTCTTCGATTTCACTCTATCGAACGTCTATTGCTAGTCGATGAAGCCAATGTAGACTTCTTCCTTGACTTTCAGCACTCTTTCTCAAATTATTTTTAACGTACTGATGGTATATCTGGTTCCTTTTGCTTTTATGAATCCAAATTGATCTTCTTCCATTACACCTTCTATTTTCTGTTCAAGTCACCAGTTAAATATTCTTGCTACGATCCACCCCACATGAGATATGAAGCTGATGGTCCTGTGGTTAATGCATTTCTTGGCTTATTTCTTGCTTGGTTCTTTTTTGTCTTCCTCTAACTCTTTTTCTGTTTCAATCTCTAGGGTTTTCTGGTCACTTTTCCAGTGAACCAAGTGAACCAAGGGTTTTTTCTAAATTATTTCCCAATCTCCCACCACACAAATACGAAAACATTTCCTCTGTATTCCACCTTTCTCACCTTTATTACATGTGTGTAATCTTGTACCAGGTGGTCTTGAATGATAATGAGATAGGTAAAAAATAGTATAAAAATAAATTAAATTATCAAAGGAATTCCGTGGAGCCAAACCAGCCTCTTCACCCAGCGACAAGAATAATATAGCACATTTTTGTTAGCTATTAATTCTTTATTCATCCTGGTATTGAGGGACTAAGTAGTGTAAAATCAAAAAGAATTAAGCCCTCTTAAATGTTATCTAATTAGTTGAATGGGCTTCGTAATGTAGCCATTCTCAAGTTGACGCTATTATTATAATCATCACAATACTCAACCTTCGTCCAACACATTATCAAGCTTTGTACTTCCGTTCAGAAATAAATTCTATCAAACACTATTTCAAATATCATAAAACAGTATTCTCAAACCACAGTCCTCACGTCCAAACAAATCCGGTAATACTTTCACCCCAAAGCCAAAAAATAAAATCTTGCAATATATTAACCAAAAATCAAATGCAATGAGTAAAATCTCACCCCAAACATGTTGGGTTTTTTCACCTCAAACTGAACACATATTATTTAACTGAATACTGCTGGATTCATAAAAGGAACCAGAGATGCCATCAGGATCATGAGAATAAATTGAGATAAAGTGCTGGAAGTCAAGGAAGAAGTTTACATTGGTTTCATAGAATGTAAAAAGGCGTTCTATAATATGGTGCGGTGGAAAAAAACTGATGGAAATACTCAAGAAGATCGGCAGCAACTGGAGGGACTGAAGTCTGATTTAAAACCTGTACCGGAGACAGCGAATGAAGGTGCAGCTGAATGATGGATAGACCAACATCGTAGATATAGTAAGAGGATTGAGACAGGGATGCTATTTGTCACCTAGTCTGTTCAGCTTGCATGGAGAGTGACTAGTCAGGAAATCCCTAGATGGACGTGGCAATTTCAAGATAGGAGGATGTATTATCAACACAATAAAATGTGTAAATGATTCAGCATGGTTGGCCAAAAATAAAGAAGAGTTGCAAGAAATGATTTACCAGATGTTGGAAATAGGGGGAAAAAATGGCATGAAGATCAACATTGAGAAAAAAATCTTCAAGCAAAGACTATTAAAAATAGATTCAAAAGAATCCCTTTTTCAAAATATTTCTGAGCAAAAACTACTCCGAAAAGCTTCTATAATCATCAAAATTGTCAGAGGTAGTCCCCTCCAAATAGCTTTGAGTTCGATCACCTATTTTTGCAACATATTTCTGGTAAGTATTCTTGAACTCGCCTTTGGATTGGAGGAAAAAAACTTTATTTTTCTAACTTATTAGCTCAACATACCGGATTCGTCTCATGCTAATAATTATTCATTAATCATAATTTTAGGCTGGTTAGCTTAGTGGTAGTAAAATGAAGGTTTCATACATGTATATAATATATTACGTGGATGTTTTACTAACCTATCAGATGTTTATCTTCCCAAATTTCTTCGTAAAAATGTTTCACTACCTTGGATTGTTAATTCACCTTGAATTTTATATATCTTATGCCATTTTGTTAAAGAAATAAAGTGTACTTTCTACTCTTATCAAAATACATACTTTCTAATATACATAGACACTAAGCCACGCTGTAAGTTGTTCCAAGCAGGCAGAATGGGAACCAGAACCGATAGCCAAAATTAACAGTTATTTTTTAGAAACTGAAACAGGAACCCAAAAGTAAAATTGCTTAAGAACGAAAACGGGAATAGATAAATATTTGTAGGTTATGTAAATGCTCTAATTGGTTCTTAAAGTTTCTGATTTTTAATACAAAAACATCATTAATAAATAGTACTCAATGGCATCAGTCCATAATAAAGCCCTACAGACCAAGTGGCAGCCATCTTTTGACAAAGATATTGCAAACTTCTTCTGATAGAGGTTTTCGTCAGAAGTAGCTTCTCATTTGTCCTCACGAAGATAAGTTTAACCCCGGTCTAGACCTACTGCTTCACAGAAAATCTTAAAGTGCTGGCAATCGAACCCGCGAACACCAGATCTGTAGCTATAAGCTCTTACCTATAGACCACAAAGGCGGTATTTTTTTAAATCATTTTTTAGATTTCTGCTAAACAAAAATAAAATTAAATGATCTCCTATTCAAATGGCAACCTGAATTAAGAATAAATTGTAAAATTACCAAGCTCCTGAACATCTTGAATGTTTTTTATATAATTAACTTGTAGTTTATTGTAAACTATGTTTTAATTTTACGTTCTACAAATATTTTGATGGTATTAAAATTGGTAAATATAAATTTTTAAGAACCAGAACCTAATTAAGAATCGAAAAGAACAGGAACCTTTATTTTTTTAGAACCGGAGCCTGAACCAGAAACTTCAAAATTTTGTTTGGAGAACCAGAACCGACATCATTATTTTTAGAACCGGATCCAAAACTAGAACGTTTAAAATTTTGTTTGGAAAACCGAAGAAGAACCAGGACCAATAAGTATTTCGGTTTGACTCCTTGGTTCTAAGTGATCAAGTCATCACACTTGCAACTGTGGAGGCTTAGAAAGGTGGGCGACGAGGGTGATAATCTTCTTCAAAAGCATGCCGATAGCCACTTGTGACAGATGTACGAGCTCAAAGCCAGCCAAGAAAGAGTAGCAGTGAAGTATGAGATGGGAGCGGGAGGCTACGTTGTTGCTAATTCTGACCAGGAAATACCATTGCAGTTATTGTGGAGTTGCGGCAGATATATTTTCAAAATCCAGGGGCAATGTGGGAAGTTCCTCAGCTTGCCACTAGTTGAATGGTCTTCTAGGATGAGTATAAAGTGAAATGAAGTACAATTTAAAAGTTAAAAGCAGAAGGCATTAAAAGCTATGTTTTCCCTCTATATCAAGTTTTATTATATAAAATAATAAAGTGAATATCGTTCTTATTTGGCAATTGTCCACGCATTTACATGAAGGAGTTTAAAAAATAACATTTATTGAACTTAATAAATCTCCCGAGTACTACTAGTATAGAAAATATGACAGCTTTGCATTATTTAGTTGTTCCAAAAATAATGTAAAGAATTTCAAAAAAATTCGTACATTGAGTAAGCTATGTGCATAAACTATACATTTAATTAGTACTTAATACACTTTTTCAAGTTTTATTTGGGAAGGCACACTTGAAAATATATACCTAGTTTTTATGTTATTTATGTTTTTGGGCCATACACCCTTAACTAGAATATATATATTCATAATGCAAACGACAAAGTTGGATTTCAGATATCCTAAATTTGTATATCTTTTATCAAATATAAAAATCTAAATAACTGGACGTATATTTCCAGTTAGAACACAAATATTACGATTTTTTTTTATCATGGTGAAATGCAAGATAGGTAGTCTAGTTTTTGATGGTCGTTGACTACAGGTTAAATATTGACCAAATGAATCCTCCAGTAAGTCCCTAGCATAGTTTTAATACCTCATTCATTAATGAATGAAAAGTTTTTAAAGGATTATAGCTTATTATTGAATGGGAAACCTAGCAATCCCTGATCACACCGAGATATTGGGTGATGTGAATAAAGCCAAGCAAATGCTTTGACTTGGCATATTTTTGGGTGAGTAAAAATCCGAGCAAAACTTGTTAAAAGCAAATACTTGTTTTCCATAGCGATTGCTAGATTTCCCAACATATTCTTGGAGAGGCGTGAATAGAAGCTATCTTCTACTTCAAATATCTAGCAATTACTTTAATATTATCGAGCATGCCCGATCAGTTACTTGAGAGTTAGAAGAGCTTCACGCGTCTATCAGTATGGCTGCATTTTTTTCATATCCGCAAACGCAAGCAGTCTCGTGAACGAGATGTGTGTGCAGAAGAAAGGTTTAAGAAGTTGTATCGATTTCAAGAAGATAGTGTCGAATGGTTGGCTGATTATTTCATAGGTTACTAAACCGAGACAAGAGGTAAGGCTTTGACAAACAAGCAAAAAATGACGGTATTTTTACGCTTTGTTGGTGACCCCGGTTTCCACAGTGGTATTGCTGAAGATATGGTAATACATAGGTCCACTGTCACTAAAACTATACCCTTTGTTTTGCAGAAGATTGTTGAGAAATCCGAAGAATGGATTAAGTTTCCTACTGGAAGGAAACTTGAAGAATCTAAAATAGAGTGGGGATAACGCTATAGCTTTCCGTGTGCAATTGGGGCCATTGTCTGCACCCATATCCCCCTATTGAAACCCTCGCTTTATGGGGATGATTATATAAACAGAAAAGGCTTTTGCGGCATCAATGTTCAAGCAACTTTTATTGCTAAGGAAGTATTTACAAGCATTGACGCGCAGTGGCCTGGATCTGTTCATGACAGTAGATTTTGAAAAATTCTGGAATGTACAGAATAATTAATTCAATTCATGTTGATGCGATTATTCTATGTGATGTGGGTTATGGCATATCACCTTGGTTACTTACACCCTTTCAGGACCCTCAAACGCCTCAAGAAAAAAGTATAACAAACTTCACGCTAAAGATAAAGTGATTAATGAAAGGTGTTTCGGGCAGCTGAAAAAAATGTTTTCAATATTACAACAAAAAATTCGGTGTCCTTAAATACAGTCCCACAATAATAATTGCATGTGTTATTTTACACAATATTGCAAGATATGTCCATGATGACTTACCTTGGGATGATTAAGACTATGAGAATGATGAGAAAAATGGGAATCCAGATGAACCAGATGTCCATGAGGCGGAAAGAAAATGGTTGGGCCAAACAAGAAGAAAAGAAATAAAAAACCTTATTTTTACTTTTTGAAGATAACATTTGCAGTAATTGAGGTATTTTGTGTGATTAAACTAAAATGTTTTGTGTTTTACAAAACTAAGCAACTTATGTAAAGTGAAAATATTAAGCCTGCATATAATTTTATGTGTAATAAAATGTAAAAAAAAAAGTTTCTCAATCAAGATTGAAGTTGTCTTTGAAGAAACCGATTCATCAAAAAAAACGAACTAATGCAGACGTGTGTAGGTTAACCCTTCGTCTTCAGTAATCTGCTGTCCGGTTGTGGTTTCCATTTCAAATCGTTTAATGATTAATTATTCCTTTTTCCTCTACACTCTTATTAACTGTATTTGCTCTAGTAAAACCAATAGTTGTAAATCAGCGTTACCTAAGTTTTTTTGTTTCTTTGGTCTCAAAAATTTGAAGTTGTACCTCTTTTTTCGTTTAACTGTTCCTACTATAGAAACAGATGCAGACACATCATTTGTGACTTCCTTATTGTGCGTACTGTCACTAACAACCACACCAGCAGATGTTCCAACGTGCTTGGCTCCAGGAATTTTAATAAAGGTAGGATTTTTCCCGGCATCCAAGAGAGGAAGTTTTCTCTCCCATTCCTTCAAAGTAACTCTTTTATTGCCGGTTGCATTAGCGTCCGTTTTCTTTTTCGAATATCCTTTCATATATTTTTTTATGGGGCTGTTTGATTGTTATTTCTTTTCCAAATATTTTACAATACAGTTGAATAAACGCCACTAATGGCTTTTCTTTGTCATGTTTGATTTTTGGAACATGAGATTTATTTAACAGTACTTGAAATTTACTCAATAGTTCTACAAACAAGATATTTGCACCTAACGAAGCATCATTAGTATTAGTTTTCGAAATTTCACCGTCAGATGATGATGAGGACATGTTTATATTCGACAAACAAAACACCTTATTTTAACTACAACTTACTCAGTAATCACAACACTCACTGTTTGGCTCTGAAGGATGTTTCAGACTGAGTTATAACTACCTCAACATACTGCAGAGATGAAAAAAATCACGTCGGGACATGTTGGTTATGAGTCATACACCAAGCAATTGGTAGTATTTTTCCATATTTTACTCTCTAGCATTAGCAAATCTTATTCACCCCGATTATAGCATTTACTAGAAGTAAATCCTTTTACTAGTAGCGAATGCTTTTTGCTATAACATAATGCTAGAAGCATATACTAGCTTTTTATTCACATCACTCATTGACAGAAGGACAGAGAAAGCAAGAGAGGGAGAAAGAAAACCGGAGGGGAGCTGAGAAGACACGTCCGCATGGACGGAGATGACAGATTAAGTAGTATTGTCTTCCCGCAGTTCCCGACCAAATTACTCCAGCCGTCTCAACCGCTTTACACCAATTTATTTCCACAAACAAAGAACTGGCCGGCAAAATACAGACGGTAATAACTTGTTTTACTGTAGGTTTCTCATGCACTGGGAATTAGAGGATGGTAAAATATTGTATAGCTTGTTTTAATCTCATCCAACAGAGATTCGAACACACGGATCCTATATACACCAGCAGTCGTGTGGTTTTGAAGTTTTGAATGGATTATGGTTACTGAAGAAGGACAGGTGAAGTGAGGTTTAATTTAAAGGTGAGAGGAGGAGCTATTGCCCTATTTACCGTCCCCTGGATGCGCCACTGAATATAATTAATAATGTAAGACTTTTTGATTCACCGCGTGTTTAAAAATTGGTTATTATATCTCATGCGTATATAAAAGGTTACTTTTTTAGTAATAGTTTAATAGCTGCTTTTAGCGCTAAATGCTTATCGTGTATCCATTGCTGATGTCAACTTATTGTACTTAATTCAGGTGTGCATCAGTATGGATTGATTGCTCAATGTTTTAACATTGTGGGGTGAAGGAATTCTAGAAATATCTCGTTTTCATGGCAGTGTTCTTCTCTTGTGGATATTTAAAATATGGTGATTGTTTCACTAAATGATCGTAGATACAGGATTGTTATGAATAAGTCGAAATTAATACTAATTGGTTGGATTTACATTGATTTTAATTTGTTCTATATAATTTAATAGGCTCTGGATAAAACTTTGAATTCTTGTTCTACTTAATATTACAGTTTTTTTTATCATTCTTATAAAATAGTGGAACATAAGGGAATAAATATATATTGGATGCGGAGAAGAATAAGTATATTTGCGTCGTTACAACTGAATTTTTTGTTTGTTTATTAGCACCGAATTTTACTATACTCTCATGTGATACGCACTACACAAATGTACTAATTACATTAAGGTGTTAGGTATGAGGAAGGATATATTCAGAGGAAGTTTACCCACATTTGTTTAGAGGAATATTGGTAAACCATTTAGGAAAAGCCACCCTCAGTACACCCGACCGGGATTCGAACCCCGATCTCCCTTTCACCGACAGCCCAGTATATTGCGATAGTGATGCCATGCGTCCACCTAAGCGGTAACTGCCAATGTTAGACAAGTATAACACTACCTCCCGTTGTTACAACAGCTGTACGCTACTTTTGTCGTTAACAATAGTGGTGTGACCCGCTTCAGTGGTCACATGGTCTAAGGCACTACACTAGCAGTAGACTAGACTGCTGATGTCGGGGAGATCAAGGTTCGAATCTCGGTTGGTTATATTGAGGTTAGTTTTTCCTACGTGGTTTTTACTCTTTCTCTACCGAAAATGCGGATACACTTCCCCTAAATATAGCCCTCTTAATCCTTAAAACCATTAACGTAGACATTACAAAAGAGTATAATCCTGATGGGTAGTAAGACGCGGTGTTAAAAAAACTAGTGGTATTTTATCTCTATTGTTATATCTGAAATTCTAACAGTGGCAAAACTTCTGTCAATAAAGAAGTGGCACGTAAAATTTACAGTCTAAGTTTCTAATGCTAGTTCAGATTATATTTTTAAATAGCGCTTACTATTTTAAAATATTCTACTAAAATGTAATATCATTCATAGTGTGTCTGAAAGATAGTACTAGTGTAGTTGTGTGTGTGTGTGGTGTATGTGTTGTGTTGTATGTATGTGTGTATGTGGTATGTGTGTATGTGTGTATGTGTGTGTTGTGTGTATGTGTGTATGTATGTGTCGTTCCGCATGGCAATATTGTAGTATCCCACTGCCCACCTTACTGTGTCTAGGCCAGTTAAGAGAGTGAGTGGTGTAGTTATCGATCTGTTGGGAAGGTCCCGTGTGAATTATTCAGCCGTCCCCCACGCCACCGTTAGTTTGGCTGAATCGTCAAGCATTATGTGAGGCAGGACATGTTGGAAGGAACCCAACTATAATCGTCCGTGTATTTGTTTGCTCGCTTTTAGTAACAATGTGGCAGCTATTAACGAGTTACCCTGACTAGGACAAATAGAGTGAGGGTATAACAATGATGAATATTTGTCCACCCTGAGAATACAAACCGGAACATTCATATCGGTTGGTATGTACTCAACTGGATGAGAAGTCAGACCTTCTTTTTCATGTAGGCCTACATCTTTATACGAACTACTGAATTATTTATTCCTCATCTTGTGATAGTTAAGTGATCTAAGGCGTGCGTTACCTTTGCACCTTCCTTTGTCTTGGTTATTTTTGTACAACGCATTTTACTAGTTTTACGGCCTATTAGCACACTAATGGGGTAAATTGTGAAAAGGTAAGGCTTAAGGAAATGGATCCACAATTGTGTGAAGAGAAATTGGAAAACCATTAAGGTGAAAAATACACTCAATTCATCCTATTGGGATTTAGGCCCCCCTGTCACCAGTAATTAAATATATTGAGAGAGGGACACGTTATACCATGCGATCACCAATACGGTTTTCCCACTTTGGTGGCCGCGTGGTCTAACGCACTAGGCTCGTGTTGTACTAGACTGCCGAGGAATGGGATATAGGGGTTTTATCCCGGTCGGGTGCACTGTGGGTGGTTATCCTAGAGGGCTTTATACCCTACCTACACGCAAATGTGGGTTCATTTCTTCTCAATTAAGCTTTCTTTATTCCTAATTCATTAATGTAACTAGTACATAGGCGTATAACCTGATTTGGTGCTAGGCCAGACGTGGTGTTAGAAAAAAGTGTATAATATCTTTGTGTATAGGAATTTCAGTTTGGAGCTCGATTTATTACTGATTCAGTGCTCAAATTGTATTCATGGAATGGACATAGATGCATCTTTAGTGAATTTTAGGCAGTAGGATTGGATTTTGTGTTTGTCCCAAGAATATGGCCAGTTTTAAAGTAATTTGGTTATAAAATTAATGGATTCAGAAAGTTTATATATATATCTTCCACTAGTGTTGGAATATAAAAAGTAAATATGTAATAAAGAGTTACATGATTATATAAAGTAGCTGCACGTGTATTTAAAACAATACTATGTCTTAGCAAAGCAAAAAAGAAACACAAATGGCTGCATTTACAAGCAACAGAAGACAACTATATTCATTTTCCTGAATATCGATCGACCTCTTTGTATGACCCAACTTAAGAAACTAGAGGGCCGGCTTGTGGAAAATCTATAGCAACCCTTCATTATTCAGTTGGTTTATCTATTGAACACGAATATGGTCATAACGAATTTATGTAACCTTCAAACGGAAGTCCCGTTTAACAAAATAACGATTTTTAGACTGTCCCAGTCATGCAAACAGACAGTTTGCTCCCATTATAAAACTAGGAAATCGATACTGTCGTCGAAGTTTGTGTCTCGGTGAAAGATACAGATCCTAAAGATTCGTTTCCATCGTATCTCTTCTCAGAGATGATTTAAACAATGGGAAACGCTAAGACTACAGTAGTGGTGTCACATTTTGGACAACATAGAACGTCACCCCCTTTGAACTAAGGTTTGAGCTAGATAAAAAGTAGAATTTATTAATTTGGGGATGAGCCCATATTTTTACATAGTTTTAATGCTTTATTGTATTCATTCAAAAGTTTCTAAACAAAGGTTAATGTGAAAAACACGACCTACAAACAAACGTGGCTTAGAATACACAAATACACAATACACAAACCTGTTGGTAATATTTGGTTTATTTAGGTGGCAAGCATATATTTTTGCCAAGCTACAACGCTTTATTGAAAGATTCAACCTACAGTTTCTAAGTAAAGGTTCATGTTAAAACAAGACTTACAAACAATAATGACTTCGAATAGCATCAAACCTTGTTGCTAATATTTCATCATTTGGGGATTTAGCGTTTATTTTTAAAATGGGTAGGCCTATAATGTTTTACTGAAAAATTCAACGTCTAGTTTCTTAACACAGGTTTATATAACAAACAAACGTAGCATAGAACAGCACAACTAAAATTAAATACACAAACCTATTTAAAAGATATGTACACTCGGATTTTAGTAGGAAGACCATTCTGGAATGCTTTTCATCCTACCAAAATAATACTATACAGTAGGATTCTGATGCGAAATTAGCCTTCCTACATAAATCATGATATACATATTTGATAAAGAGGAGGAACGCAAATGTAAAATTAAATTCTTTAAGGTGTCTACAGCTGGTATGGAGCTATAGTCTTCTAGATACTAAATCATTGTCTGCACAGTGGCTATATTGGTAGGGTAAAAGGATATTAGGCCCTGGTTTAGTTCTAGCCATCAGTATCTGTAATAGTGTATTAGTTGGGTCTGGGTTATCCCTTAGTCACAGATAAGGTATAGCCTACACCAGACACTCAGCCTCACGAGAGATTCGCTGCGCTCCTTGAGCAAGGTTGTTGAGTCCTTGGGCACTGCTTGCTGCATTTCTTACTTAAACACCTTAATTTCAAATTGTTCGTTGTAAAGGGGTGGTGGTTCGAAAACAATAGTTCATGGAGCAGCTATCCCTCCCCCCTCCAACTCACAACATTACCCCTTTCAATGAACAAACCTTTCTAGAAGATCAACTAGTCAATGGTATTTGAAGATTGTTTATAACTGGACAGTTTGCAAATATTCGCTTGAACAAAAAAGTACTATTGTACTCTACGTTTTCTTTATAATTAGCGGTCTGAGGTGGCCCATTTTGAGGTTGGTTTAGGGGTAGGAGGGTTTCCTAGTAAAACCATCGTTAAGGTGTCTTTTTTTTTTTTAAATGTTTGCTTGCTAGCGATGCTGTCACTTGAGACTGCACGTAGCGATCCCCGTGTTGAACGACTCAAGCTCTCACAATGAGCGCAGCCATTTTAACCTGGAGGCTGTGTGTATGTCTGTGCCTTTGGCGCTAGGCTTGGGTGCTTGATATAGGATGTTTTCTTCGATTGAGTTGGCTACCGGTTGTTTTATTATATAGTCCTGTTTTTTTGGGGAAAAAAAAGAAGGAAAAAGAGATTGTACATGTTAAATCCCTACACATCTAAAATAAGCACCCAATACTAGTTCCTTGTTCTGTCGTTCACAATAAGTAAGAAGAGGATGCCAGTATCTTTAATTTTTAAATAATATGAACCGCGAGAATAAGCATAAATCTTTGCTAGTTTGGTTTGCTTATTACGGGGGAGTTGGGGTTTGAATTCCGGCCTGATATAATAGGTTTATTTCTATAAATAGTGTATCCCCTCCCTTAGTGTGAATATGGACATCGCTTCCTTTAAATTCTACCTTTCTAAGACTTACACATTGGGTAGAATAAGTAAAAATAAAATGAATGAGAAGACTGTTTTATATCGGGATTCAATTTAAGTTCCTAAATTTACGTTCAGTATAAATTATCCAGTCAGCGATATTATAATAAAACCCTTTATTTCAACAGAAGTTCTACTTTACGGTTCCCTATTTGCGACAAGTCTTTATTAGGGATTATCCTTAGATTACTTAAGGCTTTTTTTCCCCCATAATTTTCCTCCCCCCTCACCACCCTACCTCTCTCCACTTAAGTGATCGTAATATGTACTCTATCTTACGTATTTTTTTACTATTTTGTAAATTAAATAAGTTTAATTGTTTGGTTATTTTTAGGTGTAAGGATTGGTAACAAAGCGAGTGATATGAAATTTTATAATACTTTAACTACTGTAGTAAAATTAGACGTGACATACATAAGTAAATGAAATATAAGATAAATTTTTTACAACTGACCTATTTTTTCTGATTTTTTAAAAAAAGTTTTGTCTTGCAATAAACATTGTTTAAAATAGCTTACGTATGATGGATCCTGACATCTCCCCATTCCCCCGTTCCCCGAAAATTCTTACGTATTTTAATGTCAGCCCCTTACAAGCTATCAACCAATTAAACTTGCTAATGTAAGGAAACATGGCAATATAGATTAATGTTTTAATAAATCCACCAACACTTAACTGGAAAGCAAATTATGTGAGATAACAATGTGTAAATAAAAATGTATGCGCCTGGATTGGTATCAAGCACAGGACTCCCATCACCACTCATGAAGACAGCTTTCCCTGTAATAGGTTTTTATAACAATAAGCTTGTTAAAAGTATTGTAGATCTTAAATAGGTAGTTGATTATTTAATTTCAAAACTAGAAAATAAAATTTATTTTTTTAATATACTTTTGTAACATCAATAAAAGTAAATGATATGAAATAAATATATATCAACCATTCGGGTTATCCACATATGTACTATTAATGCTAATGAGTTATTGATGAGGCAGGTTGATTTAAAGAGAGTGTACTCACATTTGCGAGGAAGGAGAGTGTGAAAATCTTTAGGAAAAACAACTATCAATACACCTGACTTGTATTCGATCTCCGATATCTCTCTGTCATCAGCAGTCTGATCTAGTGTGCGAATGACGCTTAGAGACCATGCGGCCACTAAAGCAGGTTGGAATAAATAAAAAATATCATAATTTGTTATACAAATATTTAACGTGAAAGTTTTTAGAGTAGGGCAGAACAGGACACTATGCTAACTTAGACTAAGACAGCAGGCATAATATTACAAACACAAGTATGGTACATTTATTATGAAACCGTACATGAAGAGGAAAATTATCTCTAGGAAAACACAGAATCGAACCAGGATCACCAAAGACTTTCTATCAACCAAACTAGCCACTAAACCTCGGGTATAAGCAAGAACTGACTCAATATGAAATCCTCACTCTTTAAGAAGATAAAATGCTCATATTTTAAAAAGCTGTGTTGTAAAGGATGAACATTAATTATCATGCAAGTGTTAATCGCATCTTCAATTGTCATCTAGTAAATAACCATTAAAAAACCAACAGAATATACATTTTCTAATGATAACATTCCATTGTAAGTTAATAAATGTTTATTTAACTATAAAACGAAACAAACTCCTTAATTTACTGAACACACAGCGAATATTAACTATGAACAGTTAATTACAATAGCAATAAATTAATATATGAGATCGGGCCTACTTTTTGGTTGCAAAACTATGCAAATGAAGTTTTTATAAAAAAATGTATTTATATAGCCTTTACTTAAAACTCTGAACTTTTTTTACTTAAATTATTCTAGGGTGAGGCAAGAATTTAATTAAAATATTTGCATATTTCGTGCAAACTCAATAAAAGTCTCGGCCGGTGGGCAGTGACTAACCCTACTTTATACTCTTGGTTTTATTTCAGATACAGTGTATTTTTGTGGAAGAAGGAAGGGGGTGGAATTGATACAATTTTCTGATAAGTACAGCTATAGCTCTTTTTAATAAAATTCTAGATAAATTATTTAGTTTCATTCAAAACATAATGTCATAGCATTGCATTTATAAACAAATTCTCTTATCCCAATGTTTTATTAACATTCAAATACAGATTATTAATTGAGTGAGATTTTAAAGCCAAAAAAATTAATATAATTAATAACTAGGGTTCTATTTCACAAATTGATGTACACGTTTAACTTAGTATATATATTTTTTTTTATATAATAAATAGGTTACTTCCGTTGAGTTATTAGATTAAAAAGCATGTCTTGTTCAAATTTTCGTAACCCTCATGACTGATTTGGTTAAAGAAGTAAACTCAAAGTCCAAGTGATCCTGGTTCGAATCAAATTGCAGGGTCTAGTATTAATTCATTATGTATATATATATATATATATATATATACATAATATATATATATTTGCCCTTTTACCTGAAGGATGTTAAGAGCGGACGGCTATCAGAAGATTTGGATCGCAGATATATCGGTCGAAAGTCACTAAGGTTGACTTATATGGAAGTAAATTAATATTTTCTTAGTAATATTATATTATAAAACAAAAGTGTTATCAAAAGCTTCTAATAATACTTCCCTATAGATGAATGTATAATTGGTTTTTTCGTAGCTAGTTTAAAGAACAGAGATTATTAATTAACTTTTATGTTTTTGTTTCATGGTTGTGGCAACAAGAGATATTATAGTGCATGAAATAATATACGAAAAATTATTATATTCACACTTGTATAATCTTATGACTGGCCTCCAAAAACTATAAAATAAATATATGCTTTTTTTTAACTTAGATAAAAAGCCATACAAAACATTAGTTTTAAAATAAAAGGTTTTATTATAATAATAAATTTTGTATGACGTCATCAACCGCTATCCCTTCGTCCGGTTCGCTATCTTTGTAAATATAAAGAGTCTTTTAGATTTTCTCTTTTCTAAATAATTTTTAAGTGAACTACAGATGCCGTTTACATCAAAAATAAACAGCTAAATTGTAAATTTAATTTATTCGTATTTCAATCATATAAAAACGCTTAAAATAAAGAGATTAAAGCAAGGTGTTTTTTTGTGAAAGTTTTGACTGCCAAAATTAGCAATAACTCAACTTATGGTCTTACAAATCATATGGTTTTATGAATGGCTACATGAGATTAGATCTAGTAACTTTTGTTAGCTATCAGTTACCACCACTCCTACGCTAGATAGAATATAGATATTTCAATGCCTGACATTTGGTTTGTAAACCATATATTGACGGACCTGTACTGATCCTTAAAACCCCAATAATAATAGCTCATATATTATGATAAAGCCCTGTGTCTGAATAGTACATTTATATTCGTTAGCTCTTAAACAATGCAACACTTAACTGTTTAGTAGTTATTTCACTGCATGCTTTAGTGGTCACATGGTCTTATGCAAACTCTCGACATAGACTAGACTGACGATGATGGGGAGATTTGAATTCGATCTTAAGGGGTTTTTTCCTAAATAGTTCCACACTCTCTCT
This sequence comes from Timema podura, assembly GCA_033556935.1. Classification (NCBI taxonomy): domain Eukaryota; kingdom Metazoa; phylum Arthropoda; class Insecta; order Phasmatodea; family Timematidae; genus Timema; species Timema podura. The sequence continues at coordinate 46,631,290 of JAVRXN010000002.1, forward strand.
CCACGCAAATGTAGGTACACTTCCTTTAAATTTAACCTTCCTCATCCATAAACAATTAGCGTAATTAGTAAATATTTGTATAAACCAAACGGGTATTAAGGCGCAATGCTAGGAAAAAGTTGTCTCATTCAACACCAATGTTGATAACGATTTAATCTAAAGGGTACGGCTTTAGAGGGTAGCCTATCTAGGCTATGTGTCCACATTAGCTGGGAGAGGGGACGAGGAAACCTCTTTGATTAATATGAGGAATATCACTCTCAATGCACTCAGATGGCATTGAGCTCTCATTCACCAACAGTAAAAATGCAATTAAATATGTATTAAATAGTTAGCTTTTGGCGTAAAGTAATAGACAGCAAATTATTTAAATTTCTCAGGAAATACTTATTTCGTAATATCACTAGTATGTGGCATCACCTCCATTTATTGTTTCCCCAAAAAAATAATTTACATTAAATAAAATGTGAAAATGTGACCCTCTCTAAACACTTCTGACGCAACATTGGATCGAACATCTATCAAATATTCAATAATCTGTGCCAGTGTAAAATCAAATTTAAAATTATCTTGTCTTAAAAATTAAACTATTAATAATCTTGTAACCATGAAAACACATTCATATCATTAGTATTTTGTTTGATAGATTCAGCTAATAATTTAAAACAAATGGTAATGACATTACACGCACAATCATATTAAATTAACTTAGGACAGCAAAACCTCTTTCAAATACCCAATTCTAGCGCCATTGCCTTAAAACATCCTTAAGCCCCTTAATTAAAAAAATTAGCAGCCCAACTTAATAACTGTTCATATCATACTCATAAGTTCTAATTACACCAGTGAGTTAGGGATGAGGTAGGTTGAATTTAGAGGAAGTGTATCCATATTTGCGTGGAGGGAGAGTGGAAAATAATTAAAGAAAATTCACCCTCGGTACACAAGACCGGAATTTGAATCCAGATCTCCCTGTCATCAGCAGTATAATCTATGACCATGCGACCACCGAAGCCATACCCATTTACTTCCTAAATTCAAATCTATACGACTAAATTTCTAGTTGGTTTACCTTTTTATTAATACACGTAAAAGGATTTTTTTTTAATTTAAACAAAAAAATATATCTTGATAAAACTCATATTGAGACTCTCATATCTACTTGAAACCAAACACAAATAAATAAGTATAGCATCAATTCAAAGTAAACCTACTAAGACAGTTTTATGATTGACAGACTACTTTCATCGATCTATGTCCAATGCGATGCGGATCCACCTAAAATGTAATATCCCTACTAACACTTACTCTCTGGAGAGGAAATACATCCGTTCCATTTCAATCAGTGGAGTAACGGTTCCTGTATTGCTTTTCCATTTTACTAATGGAATACCATGGCTCTTTTTTTTCCTCCAGTTAATATGAACTTTTATAGAAATGCTGTATCTTCATTAAAGAGAACATAGGTTCGGTTTATCTAACTTTGTAATATAACCGGCCGTTAAGATCCAAGATGGTTCAATTAACCTAATAGCTGCCTGATGAGACATTTGGTAGAACTCTGCATGTTTTCAGAGCCAAACAACTTTATTAGGTTTTTTTTAGCACTATGTCTTACTACCTGTTCGTATTATACGCCAATTTACTAATTACACTAATGGGTTAGGGATTGTAAGGCTTAATTTAGAGAATGTGCACACACGTTTGTGTGGAGTGAGAGTGGAAAATAATTTAGGAAAACCGCCCTAAGTGCACCCGATCTTACCGTCCTCGGCAGTCTAGTCAAACACAAGATTGGCGCGTTAGACCACGCGGCCACAGAAGTGGGTAATTTTATTATGTATTGAAAGCTACCCCATTTATGTAAATACATTCATAAGCTAGAAATATATTATCTATATTTCTACCACTTGTTAACTATCAAATTTAATTAAAACTAAGACAAGATACATGCTGTTGCCCAAAATTTGTTTTTAAATACTTTTTTGACCTAAAATTCAATGCTATTTTTTTACCGTTCACCTCCCAAACACAATTAACACTTAAAATCCAAATATAAAGCCAGGAATTTAATATCTTGGTTATACGGTTAACTTAGTTACATATATTTAGAGCTTTTAAGAACATCTTGTATTGGAATTTATTCACATTATAGTGAGATAAAAACTGCTATTATTGGATAAGTCCGTTAAGCCCATTGTAAAACTTCATTTCTATCCACTTAACTGCATTGGTGATCACATGGTACAGTGCGTCACTCTCGTGTTAAACTGGGTCACCGGTGACGGGGAGATAAGTGTTCGAGTCTCAATCGGGTGCACTCAGGGTAGTTTTATTTTTGATTATCCACTATACCTCTACGCAAATGAGGGTGCATTTATTTTAATATTCTACATTCATCAGACTTATACCATAAGCGTAATTAATATATAAATACAACCCAAACGGTTTACTAAGGCGTGATGGATAAAAATAAAACTAGCCACAAAATCTATTTTATTTATTTGATTTAGCACCGCGTCTTACTACCCATTCGGGATATACGCTTAAGTACTAATTACTTGGATGGACTAGGAATTGGTAAGGTTAAATTTAGATGAAGTAAACCCGCATTTGCGTGAAGGGAAAGTGGAAAACCATTTAGTTAAAACCACGCCCAGTTCACCCGACCTATATTAAAACTTCGATATCCCCATGCTCGGCAGTCTGACTCAACACGAAACTAGCGCGTTAGCTAACTACGCCACCAAGACGGGTCTCAATCTATAAGAATCGGCTCAGGTGGGTTGTTCTGAGAAAAAGTGGTGTGTCTAATTCATGTAGTGATTGAACCAAGAGATTATAGAATTAACACTAAATCAATTTTATTATTGATTTTAATTAGTAGGTCCCACATTTTTAACACACGAGTTAGCTTAAGCGATAGGGATGAAACAGATGGTTTTGAAGACATCCGGGTGGATAAAGACTGAGAAAGTCACAATGATGATTTACACATATAAAAAAATGCCTCCATTTGGAATTACATTCCCTACCTTCTCGTCACTACACAATGCGATTCTAACGTCCAAGACCGCGTATACACCGGTACGAGCAAATGGGTGCTATGAATAACAAGGAGAAGCATTCTAAATACTTTCTTGAACCTTAACTAACTCTTGTTAAGAGCTGGACCTTTGACATGTCATATGAAAATAAACTGGCTAAAATTATTTCGATTTAATATTGTCTATCTTTGTCCTTGTTTACTGATATCCTAATTCTAGTGTTCGTGTTGGGTGTCAAGTATTAAGAATTTTTCTAGGTTGAGATACGATGGTTTGTTAAAGATATTACTGTGTTTATAAAATGAAGGCTTAAATAATGAAACATTTTCGCTATCAAATCATTCTTTTAATGTGTTCACGTGTCTTAAAATAGACTCAACTATCGCTAAAAGTAAGATGGAGAGGTTCCAAACATGATCGGGTATTTTATTAATCTGATTTTTTCGGTGGCGTGGTTGGTTGAGCCCGTGTTGGTAGCGCCTTTTGAAAAATCGAGGTGTTAGTGCAAGCCTTGATACTAGCATTGCAACTGGAAGTCATTAAGAAGACGTATATAGCGTTTATTTTTCGCTAGGTCCTTCTTCAGAACTACTTGTATAGAAGTAATGTTGATAGGCTAAGTTAGGCTAGGTTAGGTTAGGTTAAGTTATGTTAGGCTAGGTTAGGTTGGTCATTGATCTGATTATCTATATTCTGCCGGGGGGGGGGGGAAATAAAACAAAAATTAAATGTTTTTGAAAAAAAGAGCATACACAATTTTTTAAATACAAACATTTACCTTTATTAGAAAAATAAAAAGTATTTGAATATAAATGGGCACAAATACACACGGTTATTTTTCCTAGGGTGCAAGCACACACGGGAGCAATCAACACGAGTCGATTCTTTCAACTCATTTATTATTATTAGCACCGCGTCTTACTACCCATTCGGGTTATACGCACTTTACGCTAATGTGTAATGGTAGGGTGAATGTGAGATGAAATGGAGGACCTACAGTTTAACGTGGAGTCCGAACCACGGTGGAGGCCTGGCATTCCACACATTCACATTCAACTCATCTTCATACTAATGAAATTGTACTTCCTCTAAAATAATTACCCTCCACATCCCTATCCCTTAGACTAGTCTACTGATGAAACATTAAATAACAAAATCTAACAAGAGCAATGTTATCGAGTTTACAATGTTTATTTAACTAATTTTGACTACTCTCTTTACCAAAGTGTGGACTCCCTTATATATGAAATTAAATGCTTATTTATATAAATTATGGTTTTCCTGACGAATAATTGTTCAATATGCAATATTTCAAATTTTGACCGAAAAAAAAATTAAACCACGCACGTAATATCCACACATAACTATAGATTTTAATTCAAGAAATGGCTAAATAAGTTTATAATAATACTTTTAATGAATACAGGGGGTGAGTCTCAGCTAATTTAATAGAACCCCTGCATCCTTTCCATTGAATATCGAGCGTGTTATTAAAACCATCTACAAATCAGCTTCATTATCTTGCAGTAACAAATACCAAAAGGAAATATGATATTTAGTATAAAAAAATGAAAGTTTGGAGCCATTTTTTAACAGAAGCTATTTCAATTTTCAAAAGTAAACATCACTTTTTATATATTGATATTTTACCCCCTCTTTGAGCACAAACCATAGCTTAGTGCAAAGTTTGCCTTTACAGAGTAAAAAATAAAATGTGATAAGAGTTAATTCGCGGTAATATTAGTATTTTTTAAAGTTAGAGATCTTAAAAAAAAAGTTCCATATTATCCACACTGGTGGGAACATGGACTAAGGCGTCATACTAATATTGTTTGGATTTAGACTACTTACTGGTGGGTTGGGGTTAAAACCCCTGCAGATTTTACTGAAGTGTTTTTTAAATAGTTTTTCAGTATTCTGCACTCAAATAATGATTAATTTTATCCCTAACCTATTAGTGTAAATATGCAGGTAGTCTAGACCAGAAATAAGGCTTAGTGCAGTAAAAGATATTTCAGTATTCATCCGCTTCGCGAACATGTTTTATCCCTCTGAAAGTGATGCATATTGAATTATTTGTCAACGTAACAAAACAAATGTGCGAGGACGGATGAATACAGAACTGTTTTGTCTGTAGTATTTCTATGTAAAAAAGTGAATGTTACCGTATACCGAAATACGAGTGACTTAAAATTTATTCGTGCTATCTGCATTTCACAATACTAATGGGAAACGATACGTAAAGTAGAGTTTTAGCGGAACTGTACTCACATTGCATGGAGGAAAAGTGATAAAGTATATAACAGAAACGCCCTCAGATATTGACAGAGATTAAAACCCTGACCTCTCACCCACGGTCAAACAGATCGACGTGATTGGTGCCTAGCTGCATACTATTCGATGTGGGTATAATAAATTATAATAGGAGATCTCATTAATTTTTTAGAAGCTATATTTTAAAAAAATTGGATCACGCTATTATCGCTATCGGCTTGATTGAGTTAATATTAATTCAAATCTGCTCTTATTCACCGATTAGATAACTGCTAAACCAAAAAATACACAACTTATATTTCCAGCACAAAACTAACAAGTTCTTTTAAACTTGTTCAGAAAAAAATATTTAAAAGAGGGGCAACTTCGTTTGTTACTCAAGTAAATTCTACTATTACAATAATTCCTGGTAATAGTGTATGTGGTTAATGGTACGTTACGGCATAAGTTACGTTAGTTGGTAAGTCGTGGACTGATACAGCCCTGTATTAATAACCGTGTGAGCCATGACACGTCTAGTTTGGTTTGCCATTGATGGCGAGGTCAGGGTTTGGATTCTGGATATGTGTAATGAGGGCGATATTTATTTTTATAAATTGTTTATCTCTCCACCTCTAAGCAAGTATGGCTACACTTCTTGAAACCTATACCTACCTCTTCCCTAACCTATTAGTTTAGTTTTTGTTAGAACCCCGTCTTACTATCCTTTTGGGTTGAACGCTTATGTACTAATTACACTAATGGTTTTAGGGATTATAAAGGTTTATATTTAGATGAAGTGTACACACATTTGCGTGAAGGAAGAGTGAAAAACATTTTTGGAAAACCGCCCTTAGTATACCAACCGAAATTCGAACTTCGATCTTCCCGTTATTGGAAATCTAGTCCACTGTGGGAATAGCGTCTTAGACCATGCTCCACCGAAGGGGTATTAGTGTAGTTAAATGCGGTTGGCCGAACGACTAGTAGTACACGGAGCAAAAAAAAAAGATGCAGGTGGGTCGTTTCGGTACAGAAGTACAATCCACTTTTCATGTGAATAAACTTATCTGAAAACAAGAAAAGTTACTAGATATTTTCTATGTTTTCATAATCAAGTCATGTGACCTTGATATCAATTTTGATAACATATCCATACCTATAAATGTAGAGCTAACAGGCCTAATATACAAAATGTTATAATGTTGATCTCAAAAAAGTCATGATGATTAAATTAGCCATGCTAATATATTAATTGTTAATTACGGTTATAGTGACATCTATATATCATTTCGTAAATTGAAAAATAACACTTCGATACGAGAATCAAACCCATGGACCTTTGAATTAGTACGCCAACGCTCTAACCACTGAGATATCCATGAGTCATCCAATGCTCAGGGCCATTATTCACTCATACTTTAAGGTAGAGTATGTGATGACGTCTAGAAATCGTAAACTACACATCAGTGATCAATTAAGATCATGAGCTATCAGATAACGCAGCCACTTCGACTCGAGAAGATTGTATCCTGCCAATAGTACAATGACAACTGTACGAATGCGTAATATAGTATCAAAAAATATTGTTGCTTTTTCTAAAAATACTTTCCTACGAGAATCCTACTATACTAGGGTTGATTTCGTCCTCATCAGCACCGCGCGGCGATAAAATCACTCGGAGGTCCTTCCAAACGGATAATGACACATTTCCCTGACATCAAACGTCCCGTGGAGTAACAATTGTCCAATCACGAGGGTCTGTTAAGACTCCGTATATACGTCAAAAACACAGCCATACCCCTCTAACACTTTGTGACTAGAGGAATTAGAAAACAGAGTTGATTGAGAAGAAAACGGGGAACAGAACGTCCTGTTAATTGATAATTCATTACAACAATGACCACCACTTTGGTCTAGTGGTCAACGTGCTGGTAGCTGATCCGGAAGTCCTAGGCTCTATCCTAGACGCTTTCAATTTTTTTGTGATGAATGATCTGAACGGGCTCAACTCAGTCTCGTGAGACAAATGAATGAAGAAGTAGCAGCTCTGGATAATAAAACTGAGATTAACGGTGAAGGATTAGTTGTGCTGATCACATGACATCCTTTAACATGCACTATCCTCGCCAACAGATGGCTGTCGCTCGTTCAGTATAGTTCGATTGAGGGCTGACACCATAAATTATTCATTGCAACAATATTAATCAACATTAACAGTAGGTATAAACCGAACGGTTATTAGAACGCGGTGCTAAAAAAAAAATGAACAGTATATTTTACTACATGTTATATCAACATTTGAATTAGAAACTACACTAAACTAGGTCATCACACCTAACTTAACCTCTTACAATTAACGCTAAAATTCAATCATCTGATAGTAGAATAAACCTTAACACATACATTCCCCATTATTAGTTTAACAATCAAAGTTATTCAGACGTGTAGTCAACTTTCTTGGTGAATCAACCAATTAAATTGACACATCAAGTTGAGTTTCACCAACCAATACTTTTACATAGTCTAATAATAATAATAATAATAATAATAAATAATAATATAAATAATAATAATAATAATAATAATGGCGTGTGTGGGATACACCATTTTAGCTCAGTTTTGTGAAAGATCAGCCAGTACTAATGTACCGTTGCCCAGGGGACGCCCGATTTTAATAATCGTTCATCCTTTCCATTTGAGGCTCTTTCCATGTTCCAACGGTTGAGAGAATGAAAGTAGCGAATATGAAGATCTAAAACTAGCTTATCCTAACTACCAAACCCTGGTGACCATAGGAATTATTCCTCTTTAGAGGTAAATCCCCCATACAGCCGGAAATAGAATCCGGGACCTCTAGGTCAGCAGCCAGGGGCTCTAACCACTATACCACAAGGACGGTTACCTTATTAGATAGAGGATGTGAAAAAAGTTGTGGTTAAACACACTCTAGTAGCCTACATAGAGTCAAACCTGAAAAACAGCTTGATTTCCTAGTAAGAATCAGGCACACTATGAATATAGGCCAACTCTGATAGTGAATGATCCTTTAAAATACCAAATAAGCATGTGAAGGTTGATAATAATGTCAAATAAAATAAAAGCAAAACAAATAAAAACGTTCAAGGTGGTTAATCCCCAATAAAATAAACACACAGAAAAGAAGTGAGCTGTAAAATTAAAAAAAATATATTCACACATAAGGTGGTTGATTACCACAAAACTAAACACGTGAGGGCTGGTTAATTTCAACTAATTTAAATAGCACTAAGAATAAAATATCCAAAGCTATTATATTTGTTTTTTAGTACGGATTTAGCCACATCTATATACCATATTCTTAAAACTGAAAAATAAAAACTGGACATGAGAATCGTACCCGTGACCTTTGACGTAGTACGCCAAAGCTCTAACCACTGAGCTATCCAGGAATCAGCTCGTGGGCACGGTCATTCCTCACTCATATACAAATATAATAGTTTTTGCTATTTGATTCTTAATGATACGCGATCCCTTACAATTATAATAATTATATAAGTGGCAGTAATAAGCCAACTACAGAGTCGAAGCTAGCTGTGCTATCTGATAGCTCATGATCTTAATAAATCACACATTAGTAGCCGATGATTTCCACAAGTCCACCATAGACTCTGGCTTAAAATATGTGTGAAGAATAGCCCTGGGAAAGGGACGATTCCTGGATAGCTCAGTGGTTATAGCATTGGCGTTCTAAGCCCAAGGTCCTGGGTTTAGTTCCCGTTTACAGGTGTCATTTTTCAATTTTCAAAATACGTTTAGTGGCGGTTAGTTGTACAACATTGGCTGTAGTAGTTTCTCAAATAACACAAAAAAGTATATATTTCTACACAGTTTGTTTGAGATCGTTCTTTTGTTTTGATGCAATCGTGTCATTCCAACAGTTAGACGAGCACGCAAACGTCACTGATAATTAGATAATATGATCCAACTAATCAGAAACATGGCATTAATAAAAGTGTGAATTATTTTTCAAGCGTTTGTCTGTGTGATCCATTTACATACTTTGATGATCAACCTATTGTAGAAATGCCAGACAATGATAGGTATTGGACAGTTTCATAAGTTACTAGAACTTCTTTCAAAGCCAACTTCAAATCATATTTTCTATAAATGTCAAAAAAAATAGACAGAGTAGCAATGTCTAAATAAGTTTAGGGCAGCTAAAAACTTATTTATTATAAAAATCCCTTGTTTAAAGAATTCCTAGTCAATGTTATTAAATTTTTTCTCTCTACCACTTGACATTTTTTCTTATTACCTGGCAATTTTACATTTTTACATAGGGTAGCTCAATTTTAGTCTTTATTATTACTAGAACCACTTCTTACTATCCGTTCGGGCTATACGCACTTACACTGATGTGCAATGGTGGGGTGATTTTGAGATGAAATGGAGGACCTACAGTTCAACGTGGGATCCAAACTACGGTGGAGGCCTGTCATACCACACATTCACAAGTTGTGATTGGTGCTTGGAAGAAAAATTAATGAGGTATTTAGCAATATTTTTAAATTACATTATTTTTCATTTTTTTTACTACATTCTCTTCTTTCTCGATATTTTTCTTGAAATAAAACAAATTACTTTTACAGGATTTTCATGTCTGTCACTACCATAAATTTTCCTGTATCTACAATTTTATTTAATATATTCTAAGCTAGTGCATCCATAAAGTCTCTATAAATAATTCCTGACCTTTTTTAGAGTCCAAAATCCAGTTTTCCTGACTATAATATATAAATTGACAAAGGTGTTAAAAATCACAAATATTTAATTTGTTATGAACATAAGCAGGACTTTGAGGACTTTAAAATTGTTTTACAAAATTAGCACTAAAAATGCTAAAAAAAACTTCAAATTTACAAATAATGAGCTATAAATGCAACCAAAAACCCTGAAATAAAACACATAAATAGATTAAGCAATCCCTTTACTAATTAAAACTTTTAAAAAAATCTGTATGCAATGAAAAACTTAAGCAACTAAACTCTTGCATGTCCCTAGACATGAGTATTGCCTTTAGTATTTCTACTTCATAAGTATTAGGCATTAGTTCCTTTTTGCCCCCTCCCTTTCCTAAATCTACCCAGCATTGATTATCATATTCAATGTTCCTAGGTTAGTTGCGGTGAATCACCAGGGATGTAAAGATAAAAAATACGTTAATGTATTAAAATAGTGTTCTTTAGTAAAAATTTAAGTTTGTTGCCCTCTTGTTATTTTTGGGGACGTTAGACCTATGAATTATGGCTTACTTTCTATGTATAAAATTGAATCAAAATTTTAAGATTGGTTTTTGAACAGATGGATTTTTTTGAACTTGTTTCTTCAAGCAAAGTCTCTTAAATTGTTTGTAAATCTGCATTCATATTTATAGTAAACTAAAACAATTTTAAAATATTCTCAAATACTAAAACTTGAAAAAATAAATAGGTCAAAGTTCTTAATAAGCATAGTAGTGCACATACATACAGAGAGATGGTATACCAAAAACAATAGTTTCAGTACTGTGGCCAGGTAAAAATGTATATTTTAGTCAATATATTGAGCTCGATTTCTATATAGTCCGTAGGACTATGATAACATTAAATATAGTGTCCAAAGCATGCTGCTTCGTTAAAAAAAATTGACAGTATCATCGGACTTATATACATATTTTTATGATTGGTAAAACCTAATATTTTGATATTTTGGGTCTTGATATAAATGGACCTGTATTTCTTTTTAGTATTAAATAGTAAAACATAAGGGCAGGGAATAATATATTTCAAGAGCTTGAGCTGACATCTGCTCTACAGGCCAAGACTGTAACTAAATAAAATACTCCAATGCATTAACTAGTAACATTAATTACTTTACAGATTATGTTTTTCTTTTTCTGTAAAGTGATTTTAGTAGTCTCTTATTTCACCATAACGCAACAGAAATAATTCTAGAGCAGACGACACATCATTTTATAAACTTAACTTTTTTCCATGTCATGACAACGGTTACAAATGTCAGTATTTCCTTCAGTCTCAGTAGCAAACATACACTGTACACGCCTTTTCCTTATCATCCATGTTGTTGCGCGATGCAAATACTGATGCATACTGTCAATCAGACTGTCATTCTTAGGACTGGCAGTCTGAATGATCGTGTAGGGGCCCCATTAAAAAGGTGTTTTGTCTCATCATGAACTATGATGTAGTACAGAATCACCATACCAAGCCCTGTTAAGAACGCACAGTATAAGCAACGGGACCAACCATTTACACCAATTATTTACTCATTCGGGAAATAACTGAGTATAGGAAGTTTCTACAAGTATAGTGGAGCATACTTTCATCTCAAGCGAGGTGTGTGAGAGAGAGAGAGAGAGAGCGAAGGCTACTCTCCTGATAGTAACATTCCTGGCCAAGGTAAGAGGTTTAGGGATAAGAGCTCGTCTCACATCTCGGGTAAAACGTGTAGTAGTTTATAGAGGTAATGCTGCTCAAACCAAGCATCGTATAGTAGATAAAAGACAGTGGACCAGTGAAATGATTTAATAATATTTTTTTTAAACTATTAAAATTTAAATCTTAAAATTGAAAAGCTATTTCACTCATCCCGATTTTCACTAAGGCCAATTGAAGAAGAATACTTCTTTACAAGCCTGACTCGCATTTGTGGACACATACACTAATTATGAGGTAAATCTAGACTGGTTTTTCTAATGACAGTGAAGTTTGGGTTCGAATACAGGCAAGTTGTACTAAGGCCGTAGCCAGCCAATAATTTCAAGGGGGGTTTGGTGAGCCCATCCCCAATTGACGGAGGCTAGAAAAAATTCTAAATAAAAAACTGTTCTAGAAGCTATCTGAAGTGTTTTTTATGGCAACACTACCCCCTAACTATCAGAGGCTAGGATAAATTCTAGTAATTAAACGGCTCTAGAAGTTCTCTAAAGTATTTTTTATGGTAACATAACACCATAACTGCCGAAGGCTAGAAAAAATTCTAAATAATAAACACCTCTGGAAACTCTCTGAAGTGCTTTTTATGGTAACACAGCCCCCTAATTTGTACTTGTACCTTAATTTTGATATTGTTTGAACCATAAATTAAGCCATATATATTTTATTCTAAAATTTCGGGGGGTTTGAACCCCGAAACCCCCCCTGACTACGGCCTTGAGTTGTACTGAAAGAGGCTTTTTCTTTAATGGTTTTCCATTCCTCATTCACACTAGTGCCGGTACATTTACTCTAAATTTTACCTACCTGATACTTACCCCATTGGCGTAGTTAAAATGCGTAATGCATAGACGGTTATTAATATGTGAAGCGAAAAAGAATCTAAATTTATTGCCATTACTAGTTATGAACCAATAATAACTATTCAGGATCTAACCCAGGTGCCCTGAGCTCAGCAGACAATGGCTCTTACCTCTGAAGTGGTTAATATTGTAACAGTTTGCCTTGTTCATTACGCGCATGAAATGTTGACACTCATTAAGTCTAATTGAACGGCGTTCGTCCACATTATGCTACGTTCATCAGTATAATCACACTGAACATTAATGGTCCCTCATCATCTCATGGGGTTGAATGGGTATTTAAAAACAATATATTTTTAACTAAAACATAACTTGAATAAGAACCGATATGCACTAAATGATATACAGTAAAACCTTGGATTGCGAGCATAATTCGTTACGTAAACGTGTTCGTAATACAAAGCACTCTTATATCAAAGCGAATTTCCCTCATAAGAAATAATGGAAACTCAGATGATTCGTCCCACAACCCAAAAATATTTAATCTAAACATGATTAATACCTTTTTTATTTTCGTTATTTAAATTTAACTGTACTGTAATCAAATTTATTAATTAAATTTAATCGTGGCTAGTGTGAGAAAGACGAGAGAGAGGAGAGGAGGAGGAGGTGGTGGGTTATTGTTTAGGATTACTTCCACTGGCACTAACGTAATCACTGCTATCTGTTGGCTCACTGGAAAAATTTTCTTTTTGTGCGACATTAACAAAGAACCCAACCAATGACACTGCTCGGCAGACAAAGCGTGACCGTTGTACTACTCGTATTGCAAGATATCGCTCGTTTATCAAGTTAAAATTTATTGAAAATTTTTGTTCGTCTTACAAAACACTCGCAGACCAAGTTACTCGCAATCCAAGGTTTTACTGTATGTTTCGTAGACAGTGAAGTATTCCGTCGGATCCAAAACATAACCAAATGTGCTCAAACTTAATCAAACGTTTGATGGTTCTGTGTAATTACTTCGGGAATAAAATATTAGGCAGCTATATCTGTATATAGAGCGTTTTTTATACATAAACTTATGAATATACTAGTTGTATTCAGGCAGTGGTAAATATATTTGTAATTAGTCGATACATCTAGTATTTTTTGTCATTAAAAAATGAGATCACTTAGTGTAAAGGTCATTAAAACAATTAACTTAGATAAATGTGCTCAAATTATGAAACCTTTTCCCTACTAGGCCCTACTATTTTTTTTAATATCATACCATATAATTTCCCGCTATACAAGAAATATAGTATGAGTCAAATTTGAATCCTATTGTAAAATATTTCAAGTACTTTTATGTATCACCCCAATAAAACGGTAAATACCCATTTCAATTAAAACAGATACATGTGACTGACCCCATTTTGACATTTATCTCAAAATACATCAGTCCTGTATTTATGTATTCTTATTAGTGTTTGTTTACAAGATATTTAATTTCATTAATTTTAAAATTAGATATACAAAACATTTAAACACTAAAAAAACTGTTTCATGGGCTTAGTAAAAGTAGGTCAAAATTCATAAGTATTTTATTATTGCAGTAATTTCATGCTTATCACAGAAGTGAGGTAAGCGGGCCATTGAAAGGTTACGCCTTTCCTTCAGCCAGTGCTTAAGTGTTCATAAGTCTAGTTCCACGCTTATGATCCCCAAACATCAGCAAAATTTAATTTGTTCTAATTTTGGTACCCCACACGCCCTACTTTTTCCTTCCTCACAGTCTTGATACAAAGAAAATGTCTTGCTTTAGGGCTCTATTTATGTATTATGTTTGGTCGAATGCTTTCTTTATTTTAGAGTATAAAAAATACTCTACAAGAAGGGAAAATAAACACATTTTAAATATATGTTTTATCACTGCTTAATTAGAGTGTTTGCTAAAGTAATAGATTTTAGTTGACTGAATCAGGTCATAGCCCTTATAAGATGGTAATATATTTTTTTAACAGTGCGTCTTACTACCCGTTCGGGTCATACGATTATGTACTAATTACGCTAATGGTTTTAGGTATTAGAAAGGTTATATTCAGATGAAGTGTACCCACAGAAGTTGAATGGAGGTAGAGTGGAAAACCGGTTTGGAAAAACCATCCTCACTACAATCGACCGAGATTCTAACCTCAATCTCCTCGTGATCGGCAGTCTAGTCTACTGCGATAGTAGCGCGTTAGACCACGCGGTCGCCGGAGCGGGTACAAAATGGTAATTGGACATAATGAGGATGTGCTGACATTAAAATCTAGTCCAGTACGTATATAAACTACTCGTTTTGATTGGACTGTTAAGGTTATAAATGATAAGTGGACAGAAAGCTACGCGTGAAGAGACACTTAAAAATGTTTACCTCACTCACATAAGAAAAATGTGCGTATATTTATTTAAATACATTACTTATATATTCTAAAAAATATGTCATTACTATTCACACATGCTAGGTTTATTAATTTTAATTGGACTTTAATTAAAAGTGAAGACAAGATAAATAGATCATCAGATGCTGAACGTATTGTATTTCAATTACGCAAATACACAACAATTTAATTGTATACAAACATATTATTTTTGTGGATTTTTTACCAACAAATAATTTAAATACAAGTTTTTAAATCATTATTTGAGAAATGTATGTAAATATTTGTTAAATTATTCAATAGGTTTACCTTGTAATAAATAAAGAATGATGTCTAGAAGTTCACAAGCTGTCCGATGTTTATGTTTCAGTCATTCAAGATTTATCTTTCTTGTTTTCTAATATGTTTATAAAATAGTTTAGCTATACGAGTTAGTGTTCCTCTATCACACATCACAGAATCACTTTCTTAACAATATTCCACCGGTATCAAAACCTTGATGCCTTTTCGTTTAAATATGTTAAAAAAAGTTCGAATACATATATCAATTAAGTCAAACATAAAAAAAATGTGTTTACCGTTCAAATATCGACATAGTTGGGTGGACAGTTCGTCGTGGCACCCGCATATGCGGGTTAGGTGGCATTCTAACCATCAAACCAACTCAACTACTTCAATAATAGCACGCGCGCCAGATACTCCGTCCAAAACATTCCCCCACCTCCCCCTTCCGTTGGACACTAGACACGTTTGGACGCCGACGCCAACGTGGCACTTCGGGTAAGGTCGGAGGTCTCCGTGACACTTCGCTATGCTTTTATGTCTTTCTCTTTGTTCCACTTTTATCGCATGTACTGTGTGATGGAAATAATAAATCGAGAGAGGGTCGGCGTCTGACAGAAAATGTCTGGCCGTAGTTTCCAGAGAGAACGGGGAGGGGGAAACACCAAGCGAGTGTAATTGGTAACATTTTAAATTAAAAAAAAAAGTGTATGACTTGATATTTAAAATCAATCAAAATGTTATTTCCGTTGTTATCGATTTAACTGTAGATGTTAATATAATATTCACTGAGGTAACTCTTACGTGAGCAGCTGTACATTTTGAAATCACGCTAGGTACTACCCTGAGAAGGAAGTGTGGGGTTTGATCCCCAACAGTCTTTTAAATACTTATTTATTACTTTTAATGCTCTCACATGGTCATAAATAATTACTCATCTGCAAGATTTTATTGATATTTTCATTAAAAGTTATAACAGAGCTAATATTATTGGACTAATTTCAGGGCGGTGCTAATAGCTCTCTTAAAAATATTTTAAAACTTTTTTTTTACATTTTATATCTATTATTATATTTATTATTATTATCATTATTATCACCACGTATTACTACCTGTTTGAGTTATAGGCAAATCACCAATGATTTATATAATTATTTTAAGCACAAGCTAGTAGTTTTGAAACATTGCTAAAATGCTGATTTGAGAAGTGTGCTTACAGTTTTGCCGGTATAAATTTAAACTGAATTTAGTGTACATTAATACCGGTATACTATTAATATCACAATATGAATTATATCTTACTATTTAAAAACATACTAGTACTATTATAACGCTAGTTAAATTGAAGGAATCAATGGTTTGAAGATACAATGAAACCAAAAACTTTGGTATTAATTGAAGCTATGTAAACACATAAATTGTTTACGAAAGAAATTTACAAGAAACAAAAAGCTAAAGACTTAAATAATTAATTTCTTCCTAATATTATTGAACAATTCTTTAATTAAGATGTTATGGAAGAGGGACATAAGGAAAGGGACCAGTGTTTTTGCAGTATTTATGGAAAAACATTTTTTTTGACTAGTATAAATAAAATATTGCTCCAGTAAAACATAGAGTTTAATTTTCTTCACTTGTTACTTCAACAGTTCTTGAACATCCATCATATATACGGCATTAGACTTTTTAAATGAAGAGAAAAGTGTTCATTAATTTCCAGGACATCTTTATATATATTCAAGAAATTTTTTGATTACCATGTGAAGAAAACTAAATTTTATGTTTGTACTGGAGCAATATTTTATTTATTTTGGCACAAAAAAAAGTTTTTTCAATAAAAACTGCAAGAACAATGGCTTTTTCACTCATACCTTTCCATCGCACCTAAACGCTTCAATGGCTGTATGGTCTAAAGCGCCATTCTCGTTTTAGACTGTTATGCAAATGACAGGGAGATTGGAGTTCGAATCCTGGCAAGGTCTACTGAGGATGTTTTTCCTAAAATGGTTTCTTACTCTTCTTCCATTGAAATGAAGGTAGATTACCTCTAAAATGGTTCCTTCCTCATCCCTTCCTGATTAGAGTAATTATTATACATATAGCCTGAACAGGTATTAGGACAGGGTGATTAAAAATCTTTAGTTTACTCATTTTTTGAGCTAATATACTTGGATTACTAATGATGGAATGATATAGCTTTACTACCTGGAATGAGACCCATTTGTTGTATAACTAATACCACTTGGCGTCTACGACCAATATTATGACTAGCTACACTTTAAGGTGGCGTCGAGCTCACCTCAGGATCCAATGTTTGTAGGTTCAAACCCAGCCGAGATCGATGGATTTTTCTTTAGCTTTGGAGGAGAAGTAAAGTCATTGGTACCATGTCGATTGTGGCTTGTGAACGAACCTTGTAATGTATATTAAAAATATTTCCTGGTAAAAATTGGTAGGCTCATTAGTGCTCGCTCAAAGATATTAATTATGGGTGGCGATGGGAACCACACTTCCTGAACTCCACAATACATGATATTTATACCAGATAGTGCAGGCAGCACTAACCAGCCGGAGTACTGAGTGCAAACCCAGTGAGTTTACATAAAACCATCTTTCGGGTTGTTGACTTAAGAAATATATATATATATATATATATTTTATATATGAAAATAACAGGAAATTTATACTGGTTTGAAATAGAACAGAAGGTCTTTGGAAGTACCAAACTAACAAAAAATATCTCACGTGAAGCACAAATAAATTATTTATATACGAGAAAATACCATTTTCTCACGATCGACAACGTAGACAATATTTTATGAAAAGGGGCAGAGGGTGGACGGTTAGGGTTGGATAGTTTTGCTCTCTCTCTCTCTTGTCTTCTATCGATTAGTGAACTAATGACGCACTTCAATCATTCCCTCCCACATATAGTAAAAGCACAATGGCTTAGTGAATGCCAAACAAATTTACTACTATCCACGCTATCGATCAAAATAAGTGATTAATAGTAATTCTTTCCAAATAAATAGCCTTAGACATTTACAAAAAATCGCAAACAGAGAATTCCATAAAGTACACTCCCTAATTCACAAAACCACAACAATCACTTTTTTTACCACGTTTTAGTACCTGTTGTGGAGCTATCCGCATTTAATAACACAAATGTAGTAGTGGGGAGAAAAGTATAGTTTAGAAAAATGTACCCATTTACGTTAAGGGAGAGTGGTAAACTCCCTCTTAGCACCATGTATTAATACCCGTTTGATTATGTGCTCTTATGTACCAACTATGCTGAGGGTTTTGGGATTAGGAAGGCTATATTCATAGGAAGTGTACCGGCATTTGAGTGGAGGGAGAGGTGGAAAACCTATTTTGGACAAACCACCGAGACCGAGATTCAAACTAGATCTCATTGATAGGTATTCGGACCCCATCTTTTACCTCGGTGGTACATGGAGCAAAAATAGCATAAGTAATTAGATTGGCATTTTTTAAATCTAAATACAGGTCATTCGGCAAAGGCGCAACCAGAACATTTGATGTTTGTTTTATACTTTTAGACTTGTAACATTTAACGGTCGTTATTAAACATACATACTTATACTCATACCTAAGCATGCCATTCCCTTACGGGGCAGGCAAAAACTGTGCAATAGCTCAAAAAACAACTTCGTACTTAATCCATCCTCACTAACTTTTCCCACTCTTCCCTATAATTGCATGTTTCTTTCGCTTAAACAACATCCACATCCCGAGTCATACATGCTATTTTATTCTTAGAACTCTCAATGTTTCTCTTTTTCACACATTCGTCTACAACATATAGTCACGTCTTACATGGCCTACCCCTTCCTTTTGATCAACACAATCTGCCTTCATATTTGCTTCATCACTCGATCCACATTCATTCTCTCAACACGCCCAAACCAACGTAAGACACTTATTTCACATTTACCTGTTGGATTCCCTTTCAAACCGCACTCCTTACACACCCATTCATTACTGACTCTGTCAGGGTTTTTTTCCACACACGTTTTTTAGATATCTCATTCCAACCGCATTCACCTTGCTCTTTTGTTTCTCCTGACAAACCCACGCTTCACATCCGTAAAACAACGTTGGCGTTAACATATTCATATAAGAAAAACTGCCATCTTTGCCTCTTTTAATACTACCTCATTTTGTGAAAGTCGTTATTGAATATTCATAATATTAGAGAAGAACATTTTCTGGGGGCTCTATCACGTATTTTTTCTGGTGTAAAGGCTCCTTTAGTCTAAAATGTTTGGGAACCACTGCTATACGTCTGAGACAAACTAGATGAGACTGGCTGGACTTTTATTCCGCATGCCTCTGGTAATTGTAAATATAGTTTAGAAATAAAACCTGGATTATTAAGTTTGAATCCTTATAGCTCTCTCTACCACTGAACTAATGATACTAACCCTTTCTTAGGTATTTTTAAATTGTGAATTATTTAACATGACAGCCTGTGTCAGTGGTTAAGTGGTTAGAGTATTCAACTACAAATATAGGAGAACCCTTTTTAGATTCTGGGTGGGACTGGGAAGATATTTACTATTTTGTACACAGGCTCACCCTGGAAAATGGATGAGTGTGAAAATTAGGTGACTTTTCTAAGTTATGTCAGTTTGTAAGTCTTATGAAATACCTGTGCTAGTATAAAGAAAGCGTTAAATTTACCAATTAAAACATGAAGGTTTTTAAAAAGAAACAGTTCCATGGAAGTCTCAAATAATAAAAAATAATTACCTCAAACATAAGACGTTCCTTTGTTAGTTCACCTGGTAGTGTTTTGGCACGATAATTACATTATATCGGGTTAAATACTCGCAGCTGTGTAAAAAAAACTAAATAATAACTTTTATATATTCCTATTTTTGACCTTTATACATAAAAAGGAATATCATCAACCCTGTTTAAAATATATTTAAACAAAGCCATAATAGGATGGACACAGAAATGTAGGGACTTTGAGTGGAAGTTGAAAACCTCCATAGTTTATACTAATTGCAGAGGACTAGATCGTAGTTTCTGAAGACAAATTAATATGATTTGAGTTATGGAAACTCTAGAATACGAAAAAGAACAAATCCGAATATCTTGCTGTGGAGTCAACTGAAACCAACAACCTATCCCTAGACACCGGGGCCATGAATGAAGTAGAATAAAATAAATACCCAGGAGTAATATTAAACAAACAAGGAAACGGCAACGACGAAATCTAGGACGGATTGAATGAAGGCAAGAAAGCCATAGAGGCACTCAGCTCTAATCTAAATAAATAAGAAAAGAAACAAAAAGATATTTATATAGAAGCATCGTCTAGTTGTAATAATTTACGGAGTGGAATCGTTAGATATGAGTCAGGAAAATAGAAAAAAGTTATTGGCCACAGAAATAGACTCTTTAGTAAGAAGAAGCTGCAGAAGATCAAAATTATAAAAAAGACACTCAGGAAATGATGGGCATTGTGAAGAATATTTTAGACAACATGTAGAAAAGACAATTGACATAGCTCAGACATACAAAAAAATAAATGGTACGGCACACCGCACAGACTTTCTCTCTCTTTCTATAAACTCGTAAGATTTCTGAACGGAAAATAATGTACATTGTATCATCACCACTCCACATAAGAACACGCATAAAATAATATACAATGATATAGAATCAATGAGAAAAGAGGCGCATCTTTGTCCACCTAAGAACATTTCAAACAGTTTAATGTCTTCCACAAGGGTCAACACTTCGTATTAAAATTTCGATTTCTGGTTAAAATTTTAACATTTTATAAGGTGTTGAAGATCTTCAAGTCATCGCATTGATATTTAATTATTCATTTATACATTTTTACCAATAAAAAATGTAAATATTGACTATTGAGTCTAAAATGGAGATAGATCATTGCTATGCAAACATTTCTCCTAAGAGATTTAAGGAAAAATAACATACTTTTTTTAGATACTTACTTATATTTAATTACTCTATGGCATTGGAGTATTATTGCGTTAAGACTTAAGTAGTATATGTTTACAACTAAAGCTCACAAAATTGTATTAATATATTTGCAAATATCTCAGAAACTGCTGTTTTTATAAAAATATATGTCAAATAAAAGTTTTTTATTTCTAATAGTCCTACAATTTTGCAATGATAAGTTGTTTAGTTTCTCAAATAGTTGTGGAGATACGGAAATTAACGCTTCTGTAATGTACCCTAAAAATCATTTTCATAGGAAAATGAAAATAGCCAGTTTATTTATAATCTTAATCAACGCCTAGATACGAATTTTAATCAAAATCGTTTAAGCAGATTTTGAGAAAACCAAATTTTTCTCTTTTCGTCCTTCAGTAAACTACCCTTAATTTTAAGTTTTTATAGACACACAGACAGACGGCATTGCAAAGACTAGTTTTTAGGCTTCGGGGGGTCATGAGACGTCGACATCCATCAACATTTCAGGTTAGTTTTTTTTTTACGGTCGCAATACTTAAACTTTAATGTCCAAAAAGTTAAAAAAAATTCATATAATTGCGTATATTTTGAAAGTTATTGATTTTATAAAAATATGTTTCGGCTAAAATATCTGTATTATAAATATATATACATATTTGTATTGCTAAGTCATTTCATATCTCAAATAGTTTCGGAGCTATTTAAAAAAATGTTAATTTACGCATCAGACCGGAGCCCTTAAATCCATTTTGCCGAAAAATTGAGGGTAGCCATTTTGTTTGGAATGTTTATTAATGTTTATAAATGAAATTTAATCAAAATCGTTAGAGCCGATTTTGAGAAAATCGACTTTTTCTCTTTTTGCCATTAAGTAAACTACCCTTAATTTTAAGTTTTAATAGACACACAGACAGACGGCATTGCAAAGACTATTTTTAAGGGTTCGGGGGGTCATGAGACGTCGACATCCATCAACATTTCAGGTTAGTTTTTCTTACGGTCGCAATACTTAAGCTTTAATGCCCAAAAAGTTAAAAATATATATATAATTGCGTATATATTGAAAGTTATTGATTTTATAAAAATATGTTTCGAATAAAATATTTGTATTATAAATATGTATACATATTTGTAATGCTAAGTAATATCATATCTCAAATAGTTTCGGAGCTATTATAAAAAATGTTAATTTACGCATCAGACCGGAGCCCTTAAAACGATTTTGCCGAAATATTGAGAGTAGCCATTTTGTTTGGAATATTTATTAATGTACATAAATGAAATTTAATCAAAATCGTTAGAGCGGATTTTGAGAAAATCGACTTTTTCTCTTTTTGCCCTTCAGTAAACTACCCTTAATTTTAAGTTTTAATAGACACACAGACAGACGGCATTGCAAAGACTATTTTTAAGGGTTCGGGGGGTCATGAGACGTCGACATCCATCAACATTTCAGGTTAGTTTTTCTTACGGTCGCAATACTTAAGCTTTAATGCCCAAAAAGTTAAAAATATATATATAATTGCGTATATATTGAAAGTTATTGATTTTATAAAAATATGTTTCGAATAAAATATTTGTATTATAAATATATATACATATTTGTAATGCTAAGTAATATCATATCTCAAATAGTTTCGGAGCTATTATCAAAAATGTTAATTTACGCATCAGACCGGAGCCCTTAAAACGATGTTGCCGAAATATTGAGAGTAGCCATTTTGTTTGGAATATTTATTAATGTTCATAAATGAAATTTAATCAAAATCGTTAGAGCCGATTTTGAGAAAATCGACTTTTTCTCTTTTTGCCCTTCAGTAAACTACCCTTAATTTTAAGTTTTAATAGACACACAGACAGACGGCATTGCAAAGACTATTTTTAAGGGTTCGGGGGGTCATGAGACGTCGACATCCATCAACATTTCAGGTTAGTTTTTCTTACGGTCGCAATACTTAAGCTTTAATGCCCAAAAAGTTAAAAATATATATATAATTGCGTATATATTGAAAGTTATTGATTTTATAAAAATATGTTTCGAATAAAATATTTGTATTATAAATATATATACATATTTGTAATGCTAAGTAATTTCATATCTCAAATAGTTTCGGAGCTATTATAAAAAATGTTAATTTACGCATCAGACCGGAGCCCTTAAAACGATTTTGCCGAAATATTGAGAGTAGCCATTTTGTTTGGAATATTTATTTATGTTCATAAATGAAATTTAATCAAAATCGTTAGAGCCGATTTTGAGAAAATCGTCTTTTTCTCTTTTTGCCCTTCAGTAAACTACCCTTAATTTTAGGGGTAGATATCCAATTCCAAAAACCCCTCGGGGCAACCCTATGAAAACCCTAGATATCAAGTTTCAGCTCAATCGGTAAAATAGTTTAGGCTCTAGTTGGAGGTACAGACAGACAGACAGACAGACAGACGGAAATTCAAAAACCACTTTTTCGGATTCAGGAAGTCATGAAACGTCAAAATTCATCAAAATCTCGAGTTCGATTTTTTTGACGATCACAATACTTTCTCTACCTGTAAGATAGAGAGAAAGTAAAAATGTCAGAAAATAGATGGACTCAAAAAATACTGGAGTGGATACCACCCAAGAGAGAGGATGATCAAGACGAGATGATGTCAACGTTACCAGGTCTACGAGAAATATAAGAGAAGAGGTATATTACAACAGGGCAAATTGGGGTCTGGGACAGATAGATGATGACAGTTCTAATAATTCCGTTTATGAAATAAACAGTACGGTGGACTGCACATACTTTCTCGCGCTTTTATCTTTAAATAAAAACAATTACTAAAAACGCTTGATATTTGTGAAACGAGATAATAGTTGCATACACTGTTGTAGAAACACTACACCAAATATCATAAATGAAATAAAATAATAAATACACTATTGCTTACTTACTCTATGGCACTAGGAACTAGGAACATTGTTACAGAATAATTGTCCACCAAAGATTATATGAATCAAATTAATTTTCAAAGATATAAATTAAAATATATATATATTTGTTTATAGCTCAGAAATTATTGGTTTTATAAAAATATATTTCAAATAAAAGATTTTTATCGTTAACAGTACTACAAATTAACCATGATAAGTTATTTCGTATCTTAAATAGCTATGGGGAATTTATCAAAATTGGAAACTTTCCCCATAAAATATAGCCTCAAAGTAATTTTCATTAGAAAATGAGAGTTTCCATCTTGTTTATAATTATGAACAATGTCTAGATATAATATTTAATCAAAATCGTTAGAGAGAATTTTGATAGAAACTATTTTTTCTCTTTTTTTCTCCTCGGTGAACTACCATTAATTTTAGGGTTGGATATCTAATTCTAAGAACCCCTCGGGGTGACTTTATCAACACCTCAGATACCAATTTGTTTTAGCCCAACGGTAAGCTCTAGCTCGAGATACAGAGATACAGACGACATTGCGAAAACCACTTTTTTTGTTTCAGGAGATCATGAAGCGTCGACATTTATCAAAATCTTAAGTTTGATTTTTTGGGCGATCACAATACTTTCTTTCCGAGGTGTCGAAATAAAGTAAAAAGTGATATAAGTTTGGAAAGAACAATATATCAATTAGATGTTAAAATAGATAGACAAACTTACTTCTTGACATCGTCCCAAAGTATTTTAGCCTTTTTTATATATACACTTAAAATAACCTTAACACAAAAAAATACTTATGATTCTGTTAAAATGCAATTTTATAAACTTAAATTATTATAATATGAATAACAAGTACACAATATTCATATAGAACTGGATCAAATCCAGTATTTTATTAGTACAAATCTTAATTTTGGCTACGAATCTCAAATCTCTAATTCAAATCAAAGTTTTAGAAAATATGGTAAACCTAAGAGGTTTACTCGTACTTAGATTTATTAATTATTAAGTTGCTATTGAAAATAATAAATGGTACGGTACACCGCACCAACTTTTTCGTTCATTTATCTTCAAACCTAGACAGTTACGTATAACTCGTAAGCTATGTAAAACGAAATAATATACTTTGTTACAGACACATAATGGAAAAAACTTCTCACTTTTACCAAATAGCATGAATTAAATAATATACACTGTTACAGAAACATCAAGGTTCACATCAAATAGCATAACATTCAACCATGCTATGACAAAAATTCTTCATTCCTACAAAACTATATATATATGTGTGTGTGTTGTGTGTGTGTGTGTGTGTGTGTGTGTGTGTGTGGTTTTTTTTTTTTTTTTTTTTTGTGAGGGGGGAAAAATGCATTTACGCACAGCGTGTCGGACTCGGTTTGGCCACGAGATGTTAGTGTGACCAACCCCTACCGACTAAAAAACCTAACCCTCTTCTCCTCGCCTCTATTACTCCCCCACGGAACCGCCGCTAGGCATTACTTCGCGGGGGGAGGCATTAGCTGTTGTTCTGCTCTTCCTTCAGTGATTTGGCCTCTACTACTTCCCCATTTTCACCTAGGTATTGGCGGCGGGATTAGGGATGTCCTGGGATTCTTCCTTCCGATTCTTTTTTCCTCCTCTCCTGCTCTTCGTGACGTAGGCTCTTGAGGATTTCCTTCACAAACGTGCTTGTCGCCTCCCACGTTGCCTCTGACGACAGCATCATATCCCCTAAGTTTTCCGGCTTAATATCTTTTCCTACTATGACCTCCAGGTTTTCACGCTGGGTGTCATACCGAGGACACTTGAAGAAAACGTGCTCGGCATTCTCCTCAACTCCGCGACAGGTGGGGCACTCCGGGGAATCCTCATACTTAAACTTGTATAGGTATGCCCGGAAGCACCCGTGTCCCGAGATCATCTGTGTCAGGTAGTAATTGACAGCTCCGTGGCTGCGGTTATACCACCTATCCACATCGGGAATCAAACGGTAAGTCCATCTCCCCTTGGTGGAGGCATCCCACAGCCGCTGCCAGCGTTTGAGACTGCTTCGCCGCTCCTGCCTCTTCAATTCCTCTGCACTCAGCGATGTTTTACCTTTGCGACGATACAGGGTCTTCCGCTCTTCCGCCAAGATCCCAATCGGCAGCACTCCGGCGATAACGCAGACGGCATCTTCTGACACTGTGCGGAACGCACTTGCTATTCGTAACGCGCTCAGCCGGTAGACTGGTGCCACTTTACGATAGGACTCCTGAACCGTCAGTGCATCAGCCCATATGGAAATACCATACGTGAGGACTGAAGTGACGACTGATGACAGGAGTGCTCTCCTTTTCTGTTTGGGGCCTCCCACATTGGGCATGAGCCGTGATAGAACAGCCCCAACCACAGACGCCTTGGCACTGGCATGCTCCGCCTGCTGCTTAAAGTTGAGTCTCGAGTCGAGCATCACCCCCAAATACCGAATGAACGGCTGGGACATAATCTCATGTTTACCCGCTTGCAGTGAGATCGTCTCAAGCTTCTTCCTGCTGGTGATCAATACTGCCTCGGTTTTGTGCTCTGCCAGCTTCAGGCCCACCGACTCCATCCACCGGTGAATCCTCGAGAATGCGACCTCGAAGAGGTTGTTGATGTCCTCCAGGTGTTTTCCTACAATGACAAGAGCGACATCATCAGCGAAGGCCACGGGTGTCACTGCTCTTGGTAGTACAAGCTTCAGGAGTCCATCATACATAATGTTCCACAAGAGAGGCCCAAGAACCGAGCCCTGAGGTACTCCTCCAGTTACTCGATACTCTTGTGGGCCATACTCCGTGTCGTACTTGAGGACCCTGCCGGAGAAGTAGCTAGCTACCATCTTCTGCAAGTATCCTGGAACATCCATCTCCGCTAACGCCCCCATGGTGCAGTCCCACCTGGCTGAATTGAAGGCGTTCTTGATATCGAGTGTCGCTACTAGACAGTACTGCTTCTCTCCGTTCTTCCATCTGTCCCCGGAGATCGCATCCCTTGCGAGTTTCACCACCAGGTCAATGGCATCGAGCGTGGAGCGCCCTTTGCGGAAACCGTACTGCTTTTCTGATAGTTTTTTCTCAGCTACTTTCTCGATTCTCCCGTGGATTATTCGTTCCAGGACTTTGCCAGCTGTATCAAGCATGCAGAGTGGACGGTAGGATGAAGGATCGTCCGGCGGTTTCTTCCCCTTGGGGAGGAGCACCAGTCTCTGCTGCTTCCACTTTTGAGGGAAGGTACCCTCCTGGAGACATGTGTTGTACATGTCCAGGAACATTCCTGGCACTGCGTTAATGGCTGCCTTGAGAGCGACGTTGGGGATACCGTCCAGCCCTGGGGCCTTCGTGTTTCCCACTTTCGCGCACGCCCTCTTCAGCTCTTCATCTGTCACCAGTGGGATCGTATCCTCCTTGTCCTGTTCGATATAGTGTGTGTGTGTGTGTGTGTGGATGTATGGGGATAAGCCAAACGGGCCGTAAGATGAGGCGTACATAAAAAAAGAAAAAATTTAACTTTACCATTTAAAAATGCAATAATTTCGGAGTTTTGGGGCTCTAATCTCAACTAGATGCACTAAGAAAAGTGTTCCACACATGTAATGTATATGTAATTATAGCTACCTACACCAGTACTCACAGGGGCAAAGGCGTAATTATCACCATGTCTGGTTTGTCGGTGACGTGAATGTCAGAGATTTAATCCCAGCTTAGTCTACTAAAGTGATATTTCCTAAATTGCTTCCCATTATTCTTCCACACAATTGCAGGAGCATTTCCTTTTAATTCTCTCTTTCTAATCCATATTCTATTAGTGTAAATATGCTTGTGTCGCGGACGGGTAGTGATATACGAAGCATGAAACCTAATAGCTAACGCTCCACTTGAACACAGTTACTCTAGATAATCAGTGGTGTAAGTCAACGTTTAAAATTAACCCTTCAGTGCTCTAGAGTTCTAGGATCATCTGTTTGCTTTTGAGCTTCCCTTGGAAGTTGGAATTAATGAATAGGCCAAGTTTACATGAGACATTTCACCCAAAACTTTTACTTTATACTGACCCGAATTGGTGGGAACACAGAATAAACGTCTAACTAGTATAGTCTGGTTTGTCGGTGACGTGATGGGAAGGATTTAGGGTAAAGTGGGGGACGTGTAGTAAAAAACTGCATTCGATATAAATAACATTAATTCTTTATATTTTTAAAAATAACCTGAAACATTAACCTCTTTTACTTACTTACTTACTTTATAGCATTAGGAACTCGAAGGTTAACTGCCACACTTGCAAAATTATGCTTCCTGTAACTATCTTGAGTTTGTTTTACCCAGTCCATCTCATTACACCCTATCTCTTTCAGGTCCGTTCTTATGTTATCTTCTCATCTTCGTCAGGATCTTCCCATTAGGTTATAGAGTAACTACCTCGGACGCTGTTCTGTCTTATTCCATTCGCACTGCATCTCCTGCGCATTGTTAACCTGCGAGATCTGACTACCCTAACAATGTCTGGTGATTAGCAAGGGGTATGTAACTCATCATTATGTAGCCTCCTTCAATATCCAATATATTAATCCCTTTACGGATCCAATATTTTCCTAAGTACGTTGTTTTCGAACAACCTTAATTTCTTCTCGTCATGTTGGGTAAGATATCATAAATATTAAGCATGATATTTTAGTAAATGTAATTTGATTTTTAAATATTTAGAACATTGATAACAACACAATTGACATGAAGAATTTATTCTAAAATATAAATCAGCGGCTTACAAACTTAAATTTGAAGAATTGTTGTCTGCGTACAGTTAGCTAATAAATAAGTGATTTGAATTGTTTGGTAATTTTTATTTTACAAATAAAAACGTATTTACATTTTTGATTCTATGAATTTGCCATTCTTGTGAATATTCTAGAATCTTGTCCTTCTAAACCAATCACGGATAGCTCCAGAGAAATATTTAAAGAACATTAAGTAGATGCATCAGGTTTAGGTGTGGAAAATGGATGCGAAACCACAAGTGAATGAAAGTTAAGGGTGAATCTGACTTTGGTTTTAAACCTCGCACTCCCGAGGCAGGTCCAGTAGTAGTAACAATTACACTGATCCTATCTTACTAGTGTCGTCTCAGTAACAAATGTGACTCACCTATAAACATGTTTGAATGCTAAATTTTAAAAGTGAAAAAAAGTATAACTTTTGCCTATATATTCCTCGCTAAAGAGTAATGTTGAATAATATGTATAGCATGTTCTGGTGGTGTGTATGTGTTTGTGAAAAAGAAATAATATAGATCCCATGAGAGGAGGATTCTGGCACGTTTATGTTCCATGTTCTTTTTTTGTGTTTATGCACCTGTAATTGTTTCATTATAAAGAGTGCATTACATTACGGTCCACGCTAGAATATTTTTTCATCTATACTAGGAAAGTTTCAAGTTAATATGTTGGCAGGGTTTTAGATGTGCACCTTGATTGTAAAAAAAAAAAGTGGGTAAAATAGTAGTAATAGAATAATATGACATTATTTTTAATGGCACTGTTATATATTTGTGTAGTTGTGAGTTTTTATGGTTTTAAAGTTTCTGCTAATTAAATTAAATTCGACACGATAGTGCTATTAATTTTAACTTTTAATCCTAGCTTGTTACGAGTTGGTTGCGCAATAAAATACAAGGCATTGGACGTTGGCCGACAAGTATCAAACAAGAGACCTCTAACGTAATAATCGCTAATCTTTCAGGCTTAAAGGTAGGAGGGAGAATGGGGTTAGGGTTTATTAAATAGAAAGGTTAGGAGGTAGGTCTAACACGATGGATTGTGATAAAAGAGAAGAGAAAATTCCAATTTCATAATAGTTATTTCAAGTTTCCTTTCATAAATTGAATTCATTACGAGAATAACCCTTAAGGGTTAGGTTAACTGTTAGCATACTGACTAACTCTGTAGAAATGATCACTGAGTGCGTGAGATCTGAGCCTTCAGGTTTTACCGCACATCTAATTTGTTGATTTTTTTTAGCTAAAGCCTCTATGAGAAATTGAGGCTCCACTAAACAAATAATTTATGTCGGAATATCTTGCTCTTTTATTAATTTGTTAGTTAGTCAAACATTATATAAATCAAATATTGGGTTTATTCTTAGTCAATATATTTATCCTTACTTATAAATTACAAATAATATGAGTTTTTATAGAGAAATATTTAGAAATAACTAATACACATAATTTAAGTAATACTTAAATAAATTAATATTAGTTTAGTTATCTATGATTACAAAATTAATTTAAAATAAATAGCATGGTGCACCGCACAGACTTTATCATTCCTTTTTCTAAAAATGTACATGTAGATCAGCTCAACATTTCTCAGACCTCCATTTAAAAAAAGTATTGGCTTATAGTTTGGAAACTATTGGTTTTATAAAAATATTTTGCGTGTATGTATATATATATATATATATACACGCAATAATAGCGAGACTGTATATATATATATATATATATTATATATATATATATATATTATATATATATATATATACTGTAATATATATATATTAGATACTGTAAATATATATATATACTGTATATATTAGCTGTAAATATATATATTATATATTTACAGTCTCGCTATCTTACAGGTAGAGAAAATATTGTGATCATCAAAAAAATAGAACTTGACATTTTGATGAATCTCATCGTTTCATGACCCCGTCTCCCCGCCCCCCCCCCCCCCCCCGAATTAAAAAAAGTAGTTTTTTAATATTTGTCTGTCTGTTTGACCTCCAACTAGTGCCTAAACTATTTTACCAATCAGGATAAAACTTGGTATCTAGGGTATTAATAGGGTTGCCCCAAGGGTTTTTGGAATTAGATATCTAACCCTAAAATTAAGGGTAGTTTACTGAAGGGCAAAAAAATAAAAAGTTGATTTTCTAAAAATAGGCTCTAACGATTTTGATTAAATTTAATTTCCAAACATTTATAGATATTCAAAACAAAATGGATACCCTCAATATTTCGGCAAAATGACTTTAAGGGTTCCGGTCTGACGCGTAAATTCTTGTTTTTTATCATATCTCCGTAAAACTTTGAGATATGAAATTACTCATCATTGTAAATATGTATATCTATTTATGATACAAATCTTTGATTTGAAACATATTTTTATAAAACCAACAACTTTCAAGCTATATGCAAATATATATATATATATATATATATTATATATATATATATATATATATTATTATATATAAAACTTTCTAACTAAAAGTAAAGTATTGCGACCGTAAAAATATCTAGCCTGAAATGTTGTTGGATGTCGACGTTTCATTACCGCTGAACCCTAAAAAGTGATTTTTGCAATGCCATATAGCTGTGTATCTGTTTAGCCCTAAAATTAAGGGTAGATTAATAATAAGCGAAAAGAGAAAAAATCGATTTTGTCAAAATTGGTTCTAACGATTTAGATTAAAATTTGTATCCAAACGTTGATTAATATCACAAATAAAATGACTGTTTTCATCTTCCTATGAAAATGACTTTTAAGATACTTTACACAAACGGAAATTTCCGTATCTCCGCAACTATTTGAGACATTAAATAACTTATCATTGCAAAATTGTATTACTATTAAAATTAAACTTTTATTTGTAATATATTTTTATAAAACTAACAGTTTCTGAGATATTTGCAAACATATTAATACAATTTTGTGAGCTTTGGTTGTAAAGAGTTACTACTTAAGTTTTAACGCGATAATTCTCCAATGCCATAGAGTAATTAAATATAAGTAAGTCTCTCAAAAAGTTTATCATATTTTTCCTTAAACCTCTTAGGAAAAATGTTTGTGCAACAATGATTTATCTCCATTTCAGACTCAATAGTCAATATTTACCTATTTTATTAGTCAAGATTTAGAAATGAGGAATTTATATAATGCGATGACCTGAAGATGTGAAACACCTAATAAAATGTCAAAAATTCTAACCGGAAATCAAAATTTTAATACAAAGTGTTGACCCTTGTGGACCGAATATCGATCTTTTTTATTGGTCCAAACATACAAATGAGGACATTAATTCTTTAGAAATAAAATTAATAAATTTAAAACCGAGACTCAATTTTTTTACATCAGTATAGTGCAATTTATGCTTGGGTTTGCTAGTGTATTTATTTCTTTTCACATATATTACGAGTTATGAATAAATAGAGCGAGAAAGTCCGTGTGTAGTGCCATACCATTTATTTTAATTTGTAATAGCTCTACAATCTCATTTCATATTTTGTTGTGATGCTATGATCAAAATATGATCTCATGTAAAATACCCTCTAAGTCATTTTCCCATAAATACGAGATGCGACATTTAATTTTTAATTCTAAACAGTGCCTGGATACGAATTTTAAACAGTGCCTAAATACGAATTTTAATCAAAATTGTTAGAGTGGGACTTTGATAAAATCGCTGTTTTCTCTAATTTACCTGAAGTAAGCTACACTTAGTTTTTAGGTCTAGATATATTATTCCTAAAATACCATTGGGCAACCTTATGAAAACCCTAGATACAAAATTTTAACCCTGTCGGCAAAATTGTTTCAGCTTTAGTTCGAGATGTAGACATTATAGACATACAGGCGGCATCGTGAAAACAACTTTTTCGGGCTCATTGTGTGGTGAAACATCGACATTCATAAAAATATCGAATCCCACGTTTTAAAAATCATACTTCCTTTCTCTGAGGGGTTACAATAAAGAAAAAATGCATATATTTTTTAAAATAATAATGTAATATTCATTAACAGTTCTCAATATTTCAATGATTTTAACTCTATATGTAAATAAATTATCCTAAAGATACTTGGCTATAATTATTTAACATTACCTCTATAGAATATAATATATATGTATATATCCTAGCGCACAAAGATATGAAAGTATATAAGGTGCCGCTATAAATGGAAAATAAACTGTATTTATACTTACGCCAAAATTATTTTAGACGCAAACTATTATGACTCGGTATTTAGGGGATGACCATTACAGGTCTAGGGATACTTTTTTAAACTCTGCGGGGCGTATAAATGTGCAACTACTTTTTTATCCTTAAGCGTAGCAAGTAGTTTTGCTTTGACAGATTATACTATGGCCGTATCTTCTAGGCTACACCATAAAGGAACCGCGCTAGGTAAACTTCTAATGACACGTGCAGATTCAACCTCCAGGATCTAAGGTCGTGTTTTTAGTCCTAAAATTAATTCTAGATGAGGTTGTGGGATTGAGCAGCTTGACAGTGAGCGTCAGAGAGAGACGAGAAATGCACTGGCGTCGTTAGAATTACAGCATTGGGAGGCCTTCAATAAATAGGATTATCTAAAAATATATTTATTATTTTATTCGAAAACATATCATTCTTGTAAACAACGCACTTTATAATAAAGTAATATTAAAATCAAGAAATTATTTTTTTTAAATTTATATGGCACTTTTACCTCTGTTCTTCAGTGTTGGCAACATAATAACAGAAATAAAATTTTATCTTGTTTGCTAAAGATCATAAATATAAAATAACCTTAGCGTTTTTTTTGTTCTCTGTATCTTACCACCCATCCGGGCTATCCACATATTTACACTAGTGGGGTAGGAATGAAGAAAGTATAATTTAGAGGACTCTTCTCGCATTTGACGGGAGGGAGAATCGAAAAAAGTTTAGGGAAAACTATTTTAGTTACAAACAGCCGGGATTCTAATCCCTCCCTCTTGTTAAAACAGTTCGGTATATTGCGAGGGTGATACCTTAAACCCGCGATGGGCAACCCTTTCACCAATCATCACAAGTGGTGAATCGGCCATAACAGTGTGTCTACCAGTAAAATAAACCTTTTCCTGTCTGCGTGTGCTGGCTGTTGATTAATATTTCCTTCATATCATTGGAAGAATTCCACTTTCTGAATGAGCCGTTGATGCAATACCGCCATCCCACTCCTTTCCCAACATTTTGTTTCATTTCTGCCTTCAGACAAAAGTAATTTATATTAAATTATCTTACATTTTCAATTTGAAGAGTTTTTTAATCATTTCGTCTGAGGCAGTTGACAGTATACATGTTTCAAATAAACTTGTTCAAAGCGTGTGTGTTGTTTAAAAGGTTCGATTGAACAACTTAGTTTCTCAATTTTTACATAATGTGGTGAATTTCACTTTTCATTCGTCACACCTGTGGCTAATTTGACAAATGTACTGTCCATTTTTGTTTTAGACCATATGACCACAAATGTGTGTGACTTTGGTGTTGATCAAAGCAGGTGCAAATCCCGAACTAAGGTCTCCCTAGTTTATAAAACTAAACATTTAGAAATATTTTAATATAAAAACATACTCCTAATTTAATCTTTTTCTTTAGAGATTGGGGGCTTAAATTTAGATTTATGGGTCCTTTTTAAAGTGGGATGGAAGGGGACACGAGCTAAGGTCCAAATATTTTAGTTTTTTTAAAAAATAAAATTTGTTTTAACTCATCATAAATATTATTGATTCAGTAGATACGTTTGGTTTGATTGTCTACGAATAGAAAACCTAAAATTCATAAGATATGTGTTGCCAAACTTATCCAGAATATTTTTCTTTTAGTTTAAAATTTCTCTTGTCAAATACAGCTATACTCATGATAGATATTCAATAACTATTGAATATGTGTAGAAAATTAAGCTAAATTTATCATCTGAAGTAATATTACATCTAAATTGGTAAACTTTTATGATAAAATCAGAAAAAATACTGAACTTACAGTATATCAGCATCCTTCCCACCAGACTTAGCCACTCCACCGTTATAACACCAAAAGATCATCGACACATCGTTTGGGGACTTGCACGTTGGTTATATGTGTGTTTCCGATGTATGGGATTTCCGAAGCGGCAAAAAGACTCATATATTTGACATCCATTTTGATGTTTCTTACATGAGAAGCTATATTAAGCCTTTTCCAGAACGTTTCGAAAAAGAAAAAAAAAAGAGCTGTGTCCAGATGACTACAGAGATGTATCGAAAGATTTAACCGCGCGCTCTCTTTGCGTCCCCTTCTTGTGACTCAGCAATATGTCTATTTCTTTATTTCTCTCTCTCTCTCTCTCTATACATCTCTTTCTAACTTTATCTTGAACGCGCACCGTTCGGTGAATTATTCATGGGCAATTTCAGCTCTCGAGTTTTTTAAAAGTGTTTTTTTTTCCCTCCTTTTATTTTGTGGAGCGTAGAAGAACCATAAACCACTTCCATCATCAGATAAGCTTCACGTTATCAACATCACGCTAGGCAGCAATATGGCGATATATAACCCTTGTTTTATAGATGGGGGTGCCCATAAAATATTGGAATGTAATAACCAAGGTGATGAAGATCCATTGTTGGTCTTTTGAGCGGTTTTACCTGTAAAGATTGAGTCCAGCAAGTAGACACTGTCTGTTTCCGAATCGGTATAGCGCAAGTGAAAAAGTATTTATGTGTATTTGTCAATTTAATTAATCTTATCCTTATATTTATCATTTATATATATGTTATGTGCCACATCTCCATTGATGGAGAACTATGAAGGTTGAATAAAAGTTTAAAGGAGCCTAGTTTTATCACAACTGACATATGTAATATCTTTTTTTTTTTTGCGTCTAACCACCCATCCGGGCTGTTTGCATAGTTGCTATATTGGGGTCTAAATAAAGAAAGACAAATTAAAGAAAATGTACTCAAATTTTTATGGGGGGAGCTTGAAAAACCCTTTAGAAAAATCATCTCAGAACACTATACCGAGATTCAAACACTAACCTAGTGGCAAACCAGACTTGATTATAATGAGGCCTTGGTCCATGTGACAACCAACTTTAGCTTGTATGGGTTGTACCAACTTTATAAAAATCAAAAAAGGTGAGAATTTTAAGATCCAGCTAAAAACATTAAATATGTATTTTGCGAATTTTATTCAAGAAAATAAAAATAAATGTTATACTAGTTAGTTATATACTTTCGAAACATAAGTATTCCTACTCAGAATCAGACCTTCTACATTTTATATCTCTTGGAGTAATGTGCTGTCTGTTAGTGATCTATTATACTATAATCTAAGGGCGCGAGATAATTTGAATGAATGTTAAGGAAATGCAAACGCATTTATTTGGTGAAAAAAATTAAATTGATCCGTGAAAAGAAATGTACCCCAGTTCATTAATCAGTCAAGAACACGAGGAATTTATTAATTTAAAAAAAAGTAATGTGTATCTTATAAGCCATTAAATACACTGTGGCTATACTTAGACCATTTTGTCCAAATTAGTTTCAACTCTATTTCCATCTACCGAAGATATGCGTATTAGAGTCTGACGAGTTAGCTATGAGCTAGATTTATTTTACACAGTATCTAATTTAAAATTTTGAATGCTGCAATTATACCTTTAATTTCGTTAAATATATTAGGCAAGACAAATTATGGTAGGCGTTTTAAACAAAACTAAGATAGTCTGATCTGGCATTAAAATCTTAGCAATAATAACTGTATTATATTAACTAGTCTTTAAATATTTCAAATAAAATTTAATATTTAAAATTTTTGGATGTTGAGTGCTTTTTATATGATTTTAATAAGCATTTTTGCAGACAAAATATGTCGCTCAAATATTACACAACTTCCATTTTATTACTTTACTATCTAATAAAAACCGTTTGGAATTTCCAATTATTCTCAACAAAATAATATAACTTTATAATGTTGTCACAAGATATGATGGTGGTTTATAGACTATTTTATCTTCGCCCCCTGAAATCGATCTTATCCGGGCACTAATAGAAAAAAAAATTAACGTGAGTGTGAACAGTTACATATTTGTGTTTTAAAACATACAATTACGAAAACATTACTCATTGTTAAAACATAGATGGCTTAGTCAAAGTCGAAACAATTTTTTTATTTAAATTTCATTTTATATAATATATCGGAGGAGCTACTAAACTCTTGACCCTGTCTCAGGAGGCCGGGCTCAATTCCGATTGGTGAACTTAAGGGGTGGTGTCGACAATTTTCCATCAAAGGTTTTACGTCCTTCCCTAAGGAAATCCTGACTCATTACTCAGTGTGATTTAAACCATGGAAGTTACCCGAATGTTCCGTAATGTGTACGAAAATATAACTACTCTTTAGATTTCACAGTATCTTACATTATTTAACCATTTTTATAAAAGCACTAAATATCAACATTAATATTTAAATTTGGCTTGACACTCAATATTAATACTAAGTAAGATTTTTCATCCTTTATAATGTTTACTATACTCATGGTGACCTAGTGGTCTAGGGGTAAGGTGTCAACTTCTGTGTTGAGGGTCCGGGGTTCAATCCTCGGTCCCGGCACAGATTTATCTGATTGCCAAACCCTTCCTTCACCTCTGACAAAATGTGAAATTAATCACAACTTGTGAATGTGAGGAATGCCAGGTCTCTACCGTGGTTCGGATTCCACGTTAAACTGTAGGTCCTCCATTTCATCTCACAATCACCCTACCATTGCACATTAGCGTAAGTGCGTATAACCCGAACGGGTAGTAAGACGTGGTGATAATATATAATATAATAATAATAATAATAAATAATAATAATAATAATAATATATTAATAATACTATACTCATAAATAAAACCAATTATTTGTTAGTAAGTTTATTTGTAAGTTATTTTCAACTGAGTCTCGCCATAACTTAGGGTTAGTTCTTCTAATATTGTAGAGATAAGAGAGGTAAAGCTAAAAGGTCAAATACCCCCAATTTCATGTAGGGAAAAAGGGAAAACATTTAGTAAAAAAAATCCTCCAGGATTCAAACAGCGATCCATCCATCTTCGGCAATCCAAGCCACTGTGGGAGGCCTTGACCATATGACCACAGAAGAGCGTGTTTGTTGGCTACAAGATCTTCTTTGCTGATTTTTTTAGAACAAGGATACCTAATGGCCAAGCTATTACTTAATTTAAACCCTCTTTGGTAAGCCACGTGGTATAAGGCGTCAATTTCGCAATAAATTAGATTGCCAATGACGGGGAGATCATGGTTTGATTCCTGTCGGGTGTACTGAGGGTTGTTTGAGCTGAATATTTTCCCACTCTCTTTCTCTCCACGCAAATGTGGGTACACTCTTCTACATTCAACCTTCCTAATCCTTAACCCGTGACCGTAATTATTACATAGGCGTATAACCCGAATGGTTAGTAAGAAGTGGCGGTGTTAACAAAAAAAAAAAATTTCTGAATTTTTTTCATATTTGTGTGCGAAACTATACACTATACCACAACAGTTACTTTTAACAGATGTTGACAATTTTGACAGCTGTAAATACTGGCTACTTTGCATAAGTGTTTTATTATTTTATTTACATATTTGTCCCCAAGCTTACAACTATGTTCATATGGGCTAAGGCAGTGGTTTCCAACTTGCAGCCTATGATGCCTTTTATTGCGGCCCACGAAATTTCTTGAAAAAGTAATCTACTCTAGTATAATTGGTATTTTTAGCCGAAGAACTGAAAGTTTAGAATTGTATGTGAAAAATCCATCAAAGCTCCAAATGATACCCATGTTTAATCTCTCCCTTGCATATGCTGTATTATTTTGACTTATCAAAGATAGTATATTTTAGTCGAACAATTCTTTTGCTATGTAATTAAACATGTTAAGCCTAACTTATTATTTCATTCACAATTAAATACCTGTTCTCGTTTTTGCATAGCTTGACAAAAATTAGCCGATTCAATTGTGGACCACTGGGCACTTTTAAGTTGGTAACGCCTGATCTAAGGCTACCAACTCTTATTTTAGGCTAGAGGGAGTAATCGAGGTTCGAACTTTTGTCAGATACATTAGGATATAGTTTTCTACGTGTTATTCTTAACTATTTTCCACATTCTCTGTCCATGCTAGTGTGGGTGCACTTTCTGAAACCTACCCTCCCTATGAACTTATTTTGAATAGACAGGTTCTTCCTATGGCAATATGATTACAGCTATAACATTAGATACAGGAGAATTTGGACGTAAGTGATAAGTTTACTATAATTTTACATCCCAATTTACTCTTCACATGGATTATATAAATATTAGTTGAAATATATCGTTTTAATTTTCGTTTAGTATAGTTATATAAATGAATCTAATCCAATCTTATTGAAGTTTATGTATTTATAACCTCAGTATCATCAATGATCCCTAGATTTTTAATGTAATAACAATATGTCTAATTTCAACAATCAAATAAAGTGATTGTAAACATGAGATCGCATTAAGCAATCAAATAATTTCGGCAGTAATAGTTCAAATTACTTCAATAGTTTGTCTTTTTAATACAGCCAGTGTGTTTATTATTAATTTACATTCATATTAAACAATTATCTGTTAGATATATATTAGTTAATAATATTATTATTTGAAGATTTGATCAACCCTATCTAAGCATAGTACTTTCTGATATTAAGATTTAAAAACCAACTTAACCTTAGACAGAACCCTTACAGCTAAAATTGTAATAACATGCATCCTTGAAAAGCAATCAAACTCTTAATAAGTATCCAAGGAATGAAACCAAGCCCTTCAGTCCCGGTGTCAGCCTCCATAGTACTTCAAACTCTGAGGTTATTAGAGTTTTTTTAGTAATCTATTAATTAATAAAGAGGCATAGAGTTGGTAATTGAAGTCTAGTCTTCTAACGCTATCTGGGACTCTCCGCATGGTACTTCACTTCTGAAGTGACAGACATCTATATACACCTCCCACCCCTCTTGAGTCTCATGGTCTGTTTCCCTGAGCTCGTAATAACAAGGTCTGCAGAAAACCCTTCAAAGGAGTAAGTAGGAAGCCGAGTTTAACATGTCATGGGAAATGAGATTTTTCTATGGTCCTTAACATTAGTGGATACCTCTCTAAGATACCCCTCCACCACGTGACCACACCACTGTGTAAAACGGAGATAATGACCTTGCGGGCCCTCGGCAGCATATTTTGATACCCGCGACGCATTAGAAAAGTTTTAAGAAAATATAACGTAATCCAGGATTTCCTTAAGCACAATCAGACTTAAATTGGGTCAATTTTATTATATGCATTACTTGCTGTACTGTACTGTACTATATATCAATTATTATAATACTTTTAATGTAATATATTTTTTACTAGGCTATAGACCTATCATGTATTCGTTTGATTTATCCGAAAATTGAAAATACCGTACACTGAAAAAAAAAAGAGAGTACCTAAATCTAGTAACAGCTTGAAGAGTAGGCCTACCTGCGTACACAAATGGAAAACACACCCGTTACCCCTCACCCGTCACCCGTCACCCGTCACCCGTCACCCGTCACCCGTCAAATGTCTCTGCTGCATTGTTCAATGTAAGCTGAATTAGATTAGATTAGAAAATTCAAAGCAATTAACCTTAAACCAAATATTTAGTAAGAAAATGCAACAAATTTTCTGTATAGGAGTATACATTTTTTTTTAAGTTGCTGATACTGTATAGATCTAATTTCCATGTGTGCACAATATCTAGGAACATAAAATGAGGCCCTTAACTCACTTAAAGTTGGACAGCCCTGATCTAATATCACTCTCGTGGTAGACTATACTGCCAATTACGGGAAGATCTAGGTTCAAATCTAGGTTGTGTTTGCAGAGGGTTGTTTTTCCAAAAAGGTTTTCCAATCTCCCTCCACTCAAATACGGGCATACTTCCTCTAAATATAACCTGTCTCATGCTTAAAATCACCAGCGTAATTAGTACATAAGCGTATAGCCCTAAAGAGTAGTAAGACATGGTGCTAAGAATATATATGTTTCCAAAACTGTAACTATATCGTAAAAACAAAATATAAACAAAGTCCTATGATTTTGAAATAAACCATTTATAGTAGGACCTCGCTATCCAGAACTAATTGAGACCAAAGCTTGTTTGGACTATCGAAAATTCGGACTAAGTGGGAGAACACGGAAGGGTCAGCGAGGAGACAGAGGATTTCCACAAATTTTAAATTACAATTTTATAAAATTTAAAGTAAGATACATTGTGTTGACTAGGCTAACACACTTAAATATTTAACATTTATTAGCACTATTTATTACAACTCTCCTTTCACTTTGAGTGTATTATCAATAACCTAAATTTCTTTTGATTTATATTTGGGGTTTCCCTCACGTTTTCCGAAAATTATGTTTGGATTATTTGGAATTTTGTACTACTTGGGTTCGGTATAATGGGGTTTTATTTTCAAGCTTTTAACGCAACGTACACTACCTTTAACGTGAACCTTTTTTTTTAGCACCATGTCTTAAGGTCATTCGGACAGCAAGCTTCTCCTAGAATGAATAGGCTATAACATTTTGACAGGGAATTTGTAACATGGTTGATGGGGTGGTGTTGTATTGTAAAGGGGGGGATGGGCAGTTGGAGTGGGAAAGTAAGCCGGGATTGCCAGCTCTTTGTTCCTAACAGTGTTGTCATAGCACTACCTCTTTTTTTTTCCGCTAAGGAACTTCACTGTTAGAAAATGAATTGTCACCGCATGGCTCACCCGGGAGTTGTGGCTTGAGTTTGAATCCTGGCTACTAAGATTCATAGCATATTGATAATTTAAAATAATGAACTTATTACATG
The DNA here is from genome assembly GCA_033556935.1 of Timema podura. Taxonomy (NCBI): domain Eukaryota; kingdom Metazoa; phylum Arthropoda; class Insecta; order Phasmatodea; family Timematidae; genus Timema; species Timema podura. Next base: position 46,673,161 of record JAVRXN010000002.1, read on the forward strand.
TGTCGCAAAGTATTTATTGTATCGAATGCTATTAGGCCCATATTTATCAAATGTGTTTTTAGAAGAAAAAAATATGTACCGGTATTACTAAGCAATTTAATTAAATATTTGATTGATGAAAGTTTAAGGGCTCTTTTATTATTCTTTTAGCACCTTATCTTACTATCCGTTCGTGATATACTTATATGTACTAATTACGCTAATTAGTTAGGAATTAGGAAAGCTGAATTTAGAGGAAGTGCACTCGCATTAGCGTAGAGAGAGTGGGAAACAATTTATAATAAAACTACCCTCAGTACACCCAATCGTGATCGAACCCCGATTTATCTGTCTTAGCAACGGTCTAGTCTACGACGAGAGTGACGCCTTAGAGACCATGTTAGTACCGGAATAGGTTTTAGAGTTATTTATTTATAGTAAAAAAGTATTACTTTTCTTTATAATTATAATAGTTAACAGAGCTCATGATGAGCCCCTTACAAACTGTAAAAATGTTAGAATGCCACGTGCATAAGAAAGCAAAGTGATCGACAACCAATTGGTTTACCAAATAAATAAAAATATTTCAAAGCTTGAGTGTGTCAATTAATCGGTACTTTTGGGACCATGTGATAAGATATAAAACTGTTCTACATGAGAGGACCAGCTGGTATACAAAAGTAGAGATGGATTCAATGAACCAATTGACCGACAAGTTAATACATTGTAAACAACGTGTTCGACAACAAAATCGTGAACGGAAAATAATAAGTAAAATCTATGAAATATTATTTTTTAATATAATTTAAAACTCTAATAAATAAACACATTTTTGGTCAAATGGTCCAATGCGTCAATATCCTATTATAATGGATTGCCGGTGTTGAGGAGATTGAGGTTAGAATCCCGGTCATAAGTACAGATGTATTTATTTACCCTCTAAAATCTTATTCACTATCTTTCCACGCAAATGACTGCATATTTCCTTAAATTTTACCTTTCTCATTCCTTATCCTGCGTATAGCTCAAACTGGGAGTGAGAAGCTAAGGGAAAAAATACCAAGTTAGTGGATTTTTTCTAGCACAGTGTCTTACTACCCTTTCGGGTATACGCTGATTTTGTGGACTAAAATCATCATTAGTAAGGCATCAATTTTCTAAGTTTTTTTTTTTGGGTCAACCAGTTGGCTATCAATAATTTTGTTCGCATATGCATTTGTTCAACCAGTTGGTACAAGTAATGTCCTTCTCATGTCGGCCACTTGATCGACATTACTCCTGCTGTCGATCACTTGTCTGTCTTTCACCTTGTCCTCCCATGTCGACAAGTTTGTGATTGATCAGTTTGCTTGCACCCGTAACGAGGGTAAAGTAGTCAGTCTCATCTTATTTAGTCTGCCAATGACAAGGAGATCAAGGTTAGTATCCCAGCAGGATGTAATTAGGTGTTCGGTTCTACCTCTACGCAAATGCTGAAACATTTTCTAAAAATATACCTTAACTTGCCCTTCAAAATTAGTCAGGTGGAGTCCTACGCCTTAGCTCAGTCGGTACCGTGTCTGCCTGCTGAACTAAGGGTCCCAGATTCGATTCCCGGCATGGTCGAAAAATTGATCATTTGTGAAATGTGGGTTTACCCTTTCATAGTGATGAATTAACGGCTAGGGTCTGGGGGGGGGGGTGTTGTGTTTGTACTAAATTTAAGAACATAGAGTAATTAGTACATAAACGTGTAACCCGAACGGGTAGTTAGACGCGGTGCTAAGTTAGGTGGATATCCCGGACGTGTGACATGATGTGAAGTAATGGTATAGAACAGCGGTTCCCAAACTTCTTGAATCGCGGAGCACTTTTCAGGAGAGAAATTTGTCATGGACCACTATAGTTGCCTTGATGCTAAGGGCATGCGCACTCATTTTTTGCCATATTTACCTAACTGCAGATAAACATTAGGTTTAAAATCATTACGCGTCTTGATGTACCAAGAGATGAGTTCCTCTGACACTTTTGAGTTGAAGAATAAAACTAAAACAGTAAAAATACTATCCGAGTGCCAAATTACTAGAGGAAGGAAAAAGAGACAAAATAAATGTCACAACTCGTCACTCAGGTAGTAAGACGTGGGGTGAGTCATTAGTCTGAGACCGGGGTAGCCCAACCCTTCCTTGGTCGGTTGGTCAGTGTTATTGGTAGGTACAGTCAAAACAAGAAGTTTCAGGAAATGGACATGGCCAATTTACGTTTGCATTGATCAACGCCGCGCAATTAATAAAATAAAAGAGTAGAGTTGGACTAATAAACCAAACAAATTTGAAATAGTGACACTATGTACTACAAAATGATATAAAAACAAAGTATCGGGGTATAAAACAAAAAGTACTTATATAAGATCAAAAATTATGTAATTTTACAACTATTAAATAGCTTATAAATTAAAAACTGATTTTATTTAAAATATTGTAAGTACTTCATTGCATACACTTCATATGAATGTCTAGCTAGAATAAATTTAATCCCCATACATTAACTACTTTACCTTAAAATTAGTACGTAAAATGGATAAAATAGTAAGTTTGACTACTTATAACTCGAGAACTGTAATGATTTGAAATCATTGAATCAATATTTATAACTTATATTCATACACTTAGTAAAATAATGCAATAAAATTTTGATGGTCGAATGACCTTAATATCCGTTCGGGTTGTGCGCCTAAGTACTAATCACGCTAATGTGATATGGATGAGGATTATTGAATTTAAAGTGTACTGGCATTCGTGTGGAGGGAGATTATAAAAGCATTTAGGAAATATCACCCTCAGTACACCCAACCGGGATTCGAACACCAATCTCCCTGTCATCGGCAATCCAGTCTATTGCTAGAGTGACATCTTAGACCATACAGCCAACGCGGGCAACTTTATTTTTATAGTGTAACGTTATTTGCTATCCTACCATGTATTTCCTTATATTTTTCTAATTTTGTAAATAGTTTCCAATTTATTTTCGTTTGAAATGATGCACTTCAAAGTTCGGCCGCAGCTTAACGCGCTGTGTTGCCGGTGTGACAAAGTAATACTATTTACATCAATTCAAAATTAAAACGGAAGGAAGAACGTCTAACATTGTTTTAAATAATTTAAATAGTGAATTTTGACCTAAGGAAGAACATTTACCTTTTAATTAAACATATTAATTATCCTTCTAAGAAGTTTGTTGACTCTTCTTTATTTATTTTCAATGTCAGCCATGATTTATTTCAAGTCATGCGCGGATTTGGTAAAACAAGTGAGTGGCGGGTCTCACGATTGTAAAAGAAGTAAGAAAAGAAAAAGACGTGATGTAAATACCTCCAAACTAGCGCGCATTTCAATCTCAACAGATGGAAATAAACATTTTAATTCTTTTAAGAAACATTGTTCATATTCATTGACATATATTTCAATCTTTATATTAAATTTACATTTTATTTTATATTCATCTCTAGTCCATAGCCAACATTTTATTTTTTGTTTTAATGTATTAGTTTTCTCTTTGGACTTGGAGAAAATAGAACTTTTTAAAATTTGATTCATGAAACACTTTTTGAAGAAGATTAGGGTCTTCTTTGGCGTCCTTAAAATATGGAGCCAAATATGTGTGGTTCCTTAGTAAATTTATTTTAAAAGTGGAAACCTAGTTTAAAAGTAGGATATTAATATATCAATAGAAAGCTGAGTGTCTAGGGAAGAAGTGAAGCCTATTGGTATCCTAAAACTGTGTATTGTTTGTAATTAAAAGGAGGAAACAAATTTCATACATTTTTACTGTTTCAACACAACATATTCTCTTGGTGAGATCCAGCCAAATCTTAATCTATAAATATTTCTCTCTCTCTTTTTTGTTTTATCATCAAGAATCCAGGATTAATGTAAAACTTTCATAAAATACTAAATATATTCAGAAACTTTATTAAATAAATAGCATTAATTAGTATTTTATTTTATGTAAAAATATTAATGCCATTGATTTTTTATTCAACAATACTAAATATTTTTATCTTTTTTGTTTTTACTCAAAACTCCAATATTATATATGCTTAGCCTATATATATTTTTTTACTCTGGTATTATAAGCTCCTAAATTGTACCATGTTCGGAGATTATTATTTTAATTGATTAATTTTGTTTAAGAATAGATGTAATACAATATATTTTATTTTTATTTTGTCAGATTAAATTCCTATGTACTCGGAATTCCATAGGTAGGATTGGTATGTTGTAACAAGGAAACAATGGTAATAACACACACAAATTTCAATAATTGTTTTTTATAATTGTAGCTTAAAATTAGTCAATCTCATTCAGTGATCTATTTTTTTTAGTTGCTCATGTTTTATTTTAAGTGTTTTTTCCCTTCAATTCCTTTAGAGATTTACAGCACACCATTGTTGTCGGTAAAGTAGTGTAATTATTAGTAACATTGCATCATCCAGAAAATGTTCCCGAGCATTGAGTGGTAACGGTTACCGTGCTACTGTCAGAGTTAGCCGAGCCGAAGGTTTTTTTAATTATTATTCTTCTTTCCTAGTTCCTAGGAGTGGCGCCCAATAAATACATACTTTTAATCATCTCGACGTTACCTTTCGTTGTGTAAAAATATTCGGAAAACAAACTTGTATTTTTATTAGAATAGTCACGCTTAACTCCGTGACAATTGACGTCTTAAAAGGTGTAGGGTGAAAAAGTTGTTTACCTCTAGGAAATGCACCCACATTCACATGAAGAGTGTATGGGAAAACTACAACTAAAATTTACATTTGAAGAAACAAGCTTTGACCCACCCACCCCCATTAATCTATTGGGACTGCTTGGTTTTCTAAGTATAGTTTCTGTTCATTCCTTTAATATCCAAAAGAATTAGCTTGCTTTTCCCATATTTTGTATTTATAGATGCTAGTTGAGAGTGCGCCACGTCTTACTAGCCACTAGGGCTATTATAATATTTACACTAATAGGTTAGAGACGAGTACGATAGAATGTATACTAAACGTACCCACATTTGAGTGGAAAGAGAGCGGGAAATAATTTAGAAAAAACTTTCCTCATTCCTTTCTGACTAGGACTCAAGGTGTAATTTTCTCATCATCGTCAATCCAATTGATTTAGAGAGTAACACCTTAGACCATGTAAACATTGAAGCGGGCTTAGTGTTAATATTATTATCATTTTGGAAATATATCCTTCAAGTGCGAGTGCATAAACATTAACATTAAAGGCACGTACCCACCTAAGGAATAAAAAATGGATTGCATCCACTGGTGCGGGTAAATAATCACAACTATTCATTTTATTCTCGGTGGTCTAGGGGTAAGGTGTCAGACTTTTGTACTGGAGGTCCGGGTTTCAATCCTAGGTCCCAGCACAAATTTATCTGATTGCCAAACCCTTCCTCCACCTCTGACAAGACGGGTATTAATCACAACTTGTGAATGTGTGGAATGCCAGGCCTCCACCGTGGCTCGGATTCCATTTTAAACTGTAGGTCCTCCATTTCATCTCACAATCACCCTACCATTACACATTAGTGTGAGTACAAACCGAACGGGTAGTAAGACGTGGTGCTGATGATGATGATAATAATAATAATAATATTTTCTTCTCACAATTAATTTCAACCTAGTTCTTTGTCTGGCTACAAGTTGTTACAACCATAATAAAACCAGTGAGCAAGTAATAGCAAAGTAAAGGACGAACAGCAAACATATCCTCTTATCGCTCAAACGCAATGTTATCACTATCAAGGCTCGGCCACACCCAAAGTCGCAGGCTTGGGGCGTGAACATAAAACACACATGCACAGAAACAAAGGGAAATGTTGGATTATGTATATACTTGTAATCGTCAGCAGAATCTAATTACACAGGAATATTTGTTCGTGATAATCCTTGTGGCTGAGTGGCAACAGAGGCTGACCATCAGTTTAAAAGATTTGTTGATCAAAGGTGAAATAATTTAATATTCGCGTACAGATTCTTATTTTTAGTAAATTATTAACATTTACGACGATAGTGTTGGATGCCTTCTGTTAAATAGTGATCTTCTGGGATAAGTTATTTTGTAAGTAGAACAACAATATTACTCACTATATTTGCTTACAGCTAAGAAATTATTGGTTTTATAAAAATAAATTTCAAATAAACTATGTTTATTTTTAATAGTAATACAACTTTACAATGATAAGTTATTTCCTATCTCAAGTAGTTGCGGAGATATTATCAAAATTTGAAATTTCTGCTTATGGAAAGTACCCTTAAAGGACTCCTTATGGTAAAACGAGTACTGATATTTTATTTGTAATGTTAAACAGTTCCTGGATACAAAATAAATCGTTGGTGACTATTTTGAGAAAATCGATTAGTTCTATTTTTTAGCCTTTTGTAACTACACTTAATTTTAGGGTTACATATCTAATCTCAAAATCTCCCCGGGAGAACCTTATGAAAAACCTAGATACCAAGTATTACTCCAATCTTAAAATGTTTATGGATCTAGGTCGAAATACAGGCACAAAGACAGACAGACGGCATCACGTAAACAAATTTTTCTGTTTCAATGTGTCATGAAACGTCGATATTTATCGAAATATCCAGTTCGACGTTTTTGACGGTCATAATACCTCTCTCTCTTCAAGAGGTCGAAAGAAAGCAATAATGAATGATAGTCGAAATTATGGCCGGTGGCTTAGTGTGCCAATACTGTGTCCCTGATCTCTAAGCTTTCCTGTGACAAGTGTCCTACAGCACGGATGTGTCAGATCGTCAACTTCCTTTAAGCTGTTAGAAACTTAGCCAAGCTGTTTTATTTGTACTTCCAAATTGTAATGAATTTTTTCACATAGGCTACGTTTACACACAATCTATTGAAAATAACATTAATTTTGGTACCTATTTTGAGATGTTCTTAATCTTTTACAAAAGTAAATTGAAATATGACCACTGGATCTGGATTTGGATAGCCTAGTAGTAGGGCATTTGCACTCTGGGTTTGATTCCCGTGCTTATGAGTCATTTATATAACTTATTCATTCAAACAGTCGATTGTATAAAACTGAAGTTTTGTTTACAAATAGAGAAAAGAAAATATCGTAGCTAAGGGAAGTTTAGGTAGACACCATTCTCTATTATTTTATAGCTATGAAAACTTACTTTATGCTTATTTCCAATATATAATTAAAGTGTTGTCACTGTAGCACATGTCTAATGTCATGTAGGTCACATTTTCAATTCAAAGCGAAGTCGACTCGAATTATATGAGATATCCCCGAATCGAATCGGAGTTTGATTATATAAAAAAATAGGTATGTTTAATCTTGCATAAAAAATTATATTTTGCATAACTCTGTCAATTCAGGTAATAAATATAATCTACAAAATTCTATATTTCAAATATAATTAATACATTTCTTACTAAAATGATGAATTAAATTACATTCACAAAATGAAAATTAATTCTTTTAGACATTTTTTATGCGAACACTAATTTTCGAAGGAAATAGCAGAAGAAAATTAAAAAAAATATATATGTTTTAACTTTAAATAAATATATATATATATATATATTATCCAGAATTTTACTTTCGAATCTAAGGCAAAGCGAGGTCGAAATTTTCGAATCTTCGCACCCCTTTTATAAACAATTTTGATGGATCGTTAAAGTTAAATTATATTCCTTTTAATAAAGATCTTTTATGAATACATAGGACATTGTAATATCGCCCTTAGAAGAAATGTTCATATTTATTCGAAAAAAAAATCAATTAAGAGCTCAGTAGGATTCACAGCTGTACCTAAGAATAGCTAATTGTTTTAATTAAGCAAAGTACTGCGAGCTTTGTTTTAAATGTTTTTGTTGTTGCAAAATAGTGCCATCGCGCTCATTTCATAAACAGTAGTCCCCATTGTACGGAAACATAATGGGTGTTGCAAGCGCCAGCTTTATAAATTAAAAAAAAAATTGTTTTTTTCTTTTACTACATAGAAAAATAACAATGAAACTTTTAGTGTGATAATTTCATAGAGATGGTTAAATAAAATGGAGGCGAAACAAATACAAGCCCTACGTATTATTTTGCAAAATATTGTTCAACCGGTAGTGCTATGATGGTATTCTTTCTTTGAATTGTATCTTGCTCTGCGTGAGCATGGTTCATTAATAATCCCCAAGGATTTAAAATTTACACGCGGTGTTTTTTTAATGGTTCATTTTTACTATTGCTTCACAAAATTTTTGTCTGTTCTCATAATATATCAGGGATGAGCCTGTAATTAAAAAAATATTTATAAACCCATTTGAAAATAAAAATAGTTAACATAAAACTCTTTCTAATTTTTAATGTGATTTTTTTTTTATATCTGGCCCACAGGATGTAAAATTGTTTATTCTTCTTTATTATAAAAATATTAAAACATTGGAGAGAAAATGGTTTAGCTTATCGGGTAGGTAATCGAGAATCAAAATAAAAGAGCCGGACAGGATCCATCAAAATTATTGAACTAAATCATCGATAGGCTGTTTTATTCGCATAGGGTATTTTACAGTTGCCCCGTGGCTTCTTTGGTGTTGACTGACTAATCACAGCTGACTTCTGACAGTCAACATTTAGGTATATACCTAAATTTTGACTGTCAGAAGTGACAGCTGCTAAACACATGATTTTGCGGATCATATGGTTCAGCGTAGGGATACATTATTTGGTCTGGTAACTTTTCAAAGCCATTAGCTGTCAGCTGTGAGCTGTCAGTCAGCACCAAAGAAGCCATGGGGCTACTATACATTATATTATACATCCATCCCAGTATATACATCATAATAGGGCATATAGATGTACTCATAAAATATACATGCATATATTATAATACAATATGTAAAAATATTAAAGAGTCCCGTGTTTCCACTTTTTTTTTGTGTAAAATATCCCGCTTTTTCCAGGTTTTGCAGATAGATTTCTCATCTACTCAAGAAATCTTAAGCATACAGAAATTAAATCTGTTTTTTTGTCAAATTGAATAACGTGTAAGTGGTGCTTAGAACAGAATGATTTGATCTTGATGGAACAATATATGTAGTCACTAAGCAATCCAACGTTTAAAGAGGATGAGAGATAAGTGAGATGTGTTCTAAACAGCGTTATAATTCTTCTATTCACATTTTTTCTATGTAAAGGACTACTATCTAGAGATTGAAGCTAGCTATACTAAATTAAAAAATATACCAGTATTTTTATTGTTCCTTACTTGTAAATTCCCTGTGTTTACGCTGTTTTTTTCCAGACGTAAAAAAAAACTTTGTTTCCGAATTTCTAGGTGCGTTTCAGTTGATTCTTGAATGTATATAACATATATTATGATAAAAATATGTATTCATATACATAGTACGTATGTATAGATACAGTATGTATACATATTTATTAAAGAACATATATAGCTTATGTTGTTGATGAAAGTAATAATTGAGCCAAAATAAATATATTTTTTAAATCTCTTTAAGCTCACTGTGAAACATTTATCAAGAAAACTAGCATGTACTGGACATGTATTTCTGACAACTTAATTACTATTACACTGCTTCCAATCCTACGGTAGGAAAAATACGCAAGTGGACTTTTACGACATTCCTTTTATAAACGCCTTTTGCCGCTATCTTTAATGGTGTCGTTAGGCCTCCAAACAACTTGACTGATGATACTTACGTAGGTAGACCCTAGTTTTTGACCCGGAGTATGACGTTTTAATTAATTTACTGTGTGGACCAGGCGCTAACGAGGCGTGGAAAAGAAACTAACGAGGAAGTTGAGTTTTCGCGCATGCGTTGTAATTCTTTGTATTTAATAGAGTACAGTCTTGGACAGGACATATTGATACCTAGACATAGGTTTGCGGGTTCCGTAAAACTTGATACAGTGGACCCAATTATGAATAGCCAAAAACATACCCATATTGAGGGTCCTGGGTTTGATTAACTCGTAAAGGTATAGTATAATAACCTTTAAAAATAGGTGTTGATAGAATTAACTCTGAATAGGTAATATCAAACTATTTCAAAGAGATTTAACTGCTGAAAATCGAGTTCGTATTATTTAATTAGATCTCAATCCCTTTAAGACCATCTATATGGGCCTTAAGTTTAAATAGCCGATAATCCAATTTTGACTTGTTGCAAGTCTTTAGGAATACATTGTTAAGTCCCAGTTGCAGAGTAGTGAATTTCACCAAGAGTGCGTTACTTTAACTCATTTTTAGCTATTTTAGTAAGACTCAATCTATAATGCTCCATAAATTACCAATTAAATACAATTAATAAGTCCAAATAGCCTGTAAAAACATATACTAGAAATAATAACTTTTAACGAAACCTGAAGGACATCTATTTTTTGTGGGTTCTACGCTAGAATGTTACTTAGAAGCCTAGACTTGAATTATAAGTCCCGACACTTATAACCTAAAGGACTAATTTTTTTTTCAACTATTAAAATTCATTTTTCTGCACTGCGTTTTAATACTCTTTCGAAATATTTGCATATTTACAATAAAAGGGTAGGCCTCATGGAGGTAGTATTTAAAGCAAATATACCTTCATTTGCGTTTAGGAAGGAAGTATAGGAAACTATTTAGGAAAAATCACCCGAGTTCAGCCAACCAAGATTATAATCCTGAATTTCCCATCGGTGGCAAATCATACAAAACAATAATGACGCCTTTGTCCACGTGACCACTGGTGCTGGTTTTAATATAATCTATATTCAAATGGTAAATTTACTCAATACATTGCTAAGACAAATATTACTCTCACATATAAAGTAGGTCTGACAAAGTAGACTACCAACCAGCCTATGGCGACCATGTAAAATATACCAGGCAAGTTAAATATAATACGGTACCAACTAACCCAGGGCAACAATGGAAAGTACCCACCAGAAAAATAAAGTACTAAATGGTAGTATGATTATAGTAAAAAATGCATGTCAGTCAAATAAAATGAATAGTACCTACTAAACCATGGCAACGATATAAAATACATACCATACAAATTAATTAAAACATACCACTTGTATTATGGCAACAATGTAAATTGCACGCCAAATCAATAAAATAAATAATACCAACTTGCTCTATTGCAACAACGAAAAATGCACGCCGAACAAAAAAAAAAGCCAAGCCTTCTTCAAAACTATGAAAAAATGGAAAATTCACACCATGCAAATAAAATAAATAATACCAACAGAGAAAGTGGCAATAGTGAAAAATGTTAAACAAACACACAGAAGAGATAATACATTTTGTTCACGCTAATATCGGCCTCTCATTACGGTTAAAAAGTCGTTTCATATTCGTCCAATCCATTTGGTCGCTTTCGCAAGTCGAGACAGCTGTTTACAACACTTTTCAAAATGACAGCATTTATTTGCGTACTGGATGAATACTTAGGTGATTTTAGTGATTTTCAACTGTCATAGAAGGCTAAGATAACCTTAAACGGACTAAGCCAACTGACAAATAAAGGAAATGTAATCCAGACGTATAAAATAGATTGTACTAACTAACATAATTGCAGCAATGGAAATATTATTTAGACAAGTAAAATAAATGTTGGGTGACCATACGTATTGTTTTATGCAGGACATTACGGTTTTTTGGGGCTATGTCCTGTTGTTCTACAAAACAGGTATTAATGTAGCCACTGTTACTGGTTTTTAATCAAGCACTTCTTTAATAAGTACTTTTGTTTAGTAGTTAGAGAAAATAATATTTCAAGTTAAACAGCGCTAGCACAAGCAACATTACCCTAGAGTTTTATTTTTACGAGAAGTTTTATTTACAAGTTCTAGTTGACAAAAATGATGTAGCCTACACGTGCAATGTCAGTAAAAGTTTAAATTGTGGTATCCTCCATACTGACATTCCCGTAATTAGAATGGTCTACAACTTTCGTGTTGATATTAATTGAAATTCGCTTTAATTACAATCTTGTATTGTACACTTGGCAATATAATAGGCACTCGTAGTTGAAGGTGGCCATGGAATCAATGATAGCTCGTTGTAGCCGGTGATTTATCCATATCCATCACAGATTCTGTCTTAAGCTCTGACCCTGAACATAGATATAATCCTGGATAGCTCAGTAGTAGACCATTGGCGTGCTAGCCCAAATGTCCGGGTTCGATTATGTGTCCAGGTGTAGTTTTTAATTAATTTAATTTTCTTAGCACCTTGCCTTACTACCCGTTTGGCTTATATAAACTTATATAATAATTACTACAATGGGTTAGGGACGAGTAAGGTTGAAATTAGAGGAATCATGCCTCTATTTATGTGTAGAGAGAGTGGAGAAACTATTTAGGGAAAGCCACCCTCAGTATACTCGATCGGGATCGAAGATGACCTCCCCGCCATCGGCAGTCTAGTCTATTACGGGAGACCCAACTTGGTGGCGTAGTTGGCTAACGCACTAGTTTCATGTTCAGCTAGACTGCCGAGGATGGGGAGATCAAGGCTCGAATCTTGGTCGGGTGAACTGGGGGTGGTTTTTTATAAATTGTTTTCTTCTATCTCTCCACATAAATTGTAGGTTCACTTCCTTTAAATCCAACCCTCCCCATTCCTAACCCATTATCGTAATTAGTACTTAAGCGTATAACCCGAACGGGTAGTAAGACGCGTGGGTTTAAATTAATTAATCGTTGTCTACCTCATACAAACACCCTCGTAATTACAATGATTTACATCATGTGTGTTGATATCAATAAAAAGTTAGTTTTGATCGATAGTTTTGTGTTTAAACTATTTTTTCTCTCTTCTTTTATTATTTTTATCTATTTGCCTTATTTTTCCCTTTTTTTTAAAAAACATATAGGCCTATATCATGCATGGCAACTCATAATAAAAACAAAGTCGCCTTTGTTATACATTTTTCTGATTCTGCTTTTTCTAAAAAAAAATATGGTCATCATAAATAATTATGTGGTACCAAGTAAAACAATGTCAACAATGGAAATAAAATACAGACAGATAAAATATACAGTACCAAGTGAAACAATGTCAAAAATGTAAATGTAATCCAGACATATAAAACAGATTATCCCAACTGACACTAGGCAACCATGGAAAGTTATATCAAGAAACATAAACAAACTAGATACATAAATCAATCCATACGAATATATAAAATAACTTTAAATTAATATTACAATGGAATTAAGCGATGAAGTCCCGGGCCCATTTTCTGAGTATGGTTACACTTGTCCTACAATTAAGGACATCACTTGTAATTATTTTTGTGTGTTGTTGGTTGGACAGACACCTCACGGGGTTGTCCAATGATTACAATTTGATGCCCACTTGTAAGTCCTGGTCCCACCAAAAATTCACTGGGTGGTACCTTTTTTAAGCGCTGTTGATAAACTCCACTAATCAAACTTAGCTTAGACACTATTAGTAATAATTATTTCCATTTTGTTTTGAATTGAAATTATGGTTATAGCTTTCCGAGTAACACTGGTTTTGGCGCTAATCCTCAACCAATTTTACTTTAACGTTCACCTGTGGTAGGTATTAAGACGCGTCGAGTTTATTTTCAGTTTCAAAGGATATGTGGGAAAACGCAATTTTTTCCAGAAGAAGTTATAGATAAAATTGATATATCCTTATAGATGACAAATCTTATTGAGTTTACGAATTCGACAAAGGGTTGCGACGGATTAATTAGTTGAACCATTTAAATAGCAATAGTGTGTAATAATACCATTTTAAACGAAACGATACCTTCACTTGTTTTTCCAAAACATTAAATTATATTTGAACATTGATGAACAGTAAACAACTCAACTGTCTTCCTCCTTTATATACGAGGGTTCTTGTTGCCTGAACTACACTAGAAGTTCTTATTATCATCTTCAAAGTGAGAATAAGCCGACGTTCCTAAACTTCCCTGCCCTTTAGTACTAAGAAAGTTCCAAAACAAAATCAAACTACACAATAAAACCAAATACGCTTTATTTATTGTAAACAAGAGTTTAATATGGCTTCCAGTTAAACACACACGATTATCTGTAAAATTAATAGTGAAGCATTAAAATACGTAATAAAACGTTACAAAATATTTGGTAATGGTATTTATGAATGTGGAGAAGGAATATGATAGCGAGGATAGAAATAAAGTTTGGAAAGCGATGGAGGAGGAAGAATTGGAAAGAGGAGTGGTAATGAGAGTGAAAATCATTTATGAGGATAACAGGAGCTATGTTAAGACGGAGAGTGGAAGGACGGAGTGGTTCCAAATAAAAAATGGATTGAAGCAGGGCTGTGCCTTTTCACCATTACTATTTGTAATGGTAATGGTCATTAACAAAGTGTCAAAAATTAGTAGGAAGTAGGAAAGAAGGAAAAAATTAAAGCCATGGTATTTGATAATGACTTTATGGTATGTGGGGAGAAGTAAGAGGAAGTACAGGAACAACTACAAGGCTGGAATGAGGAAGTAAAAGAGTGTGGAATGAAATTTAGCATGGCAAAGTGTGAATTGATGGTAATAACAAGGAATAGGATAAAGCCTAATAAAGATACAAGGTTTGATGGAAAAGAGCTGAGAAAAGTACAGAACGTAAAATATATTGAAATCGTGATTGAGGAGAAAGGTGGAAGTGGAGAGGATTTAATGAGAAGAGGACAGTAGGAAGAGTTGTTCTATAGGTGCGTAAGAGACCTGCTTTGGAGAAGAGAAGTTCCCATGAAGTGTAAGAAAGTATTGTGCATGGCGTACTTTGTACCTACTGTCACACATGCAGCAGAGACATGGACAATGAATGTAAGTGAGACTAGGAACATGAAATAAAGTTATCCGGGAAAGAGTTTGGCTATAAGGAATCCATGAGATAGTAGAGGAAGCAAGACTGAGATTGTATGGGCATGTAATAAGAATGTAAAAAGAAAGGATGCTAAACAAAAATTTGGAAAGGAATATGTGGGAAAAAGACCGCAGGGAAGGCCAAGAATAAGATGAGAGGAGTAGATAATAGAAAGTGTTCAAGTGAGAGGAAAAGAATGATAGAAATTAAAGGAGGAAGACTGGCGGGAGGATAGAGGAAGTTGGAGGAATTTTACTAACCTGACCCGGCCACGGACTGGAAACAGTTTATGATGATTATGATTATGACGCGGCATATATAAACACAATAATTAAATTTAAAAAAGATTTGGCTTTCAACAATTATTATTGACTCACTCACGATGTATAATAAAATATGAAGCGAGGAAGATATATGAAAAATTTCTCAAGCCGCGTAAAAACTTACCAAATCAGCCAAAAATTAAATATAGAAAACCAACAGTATTGCAGAGGACGCATCCTAGCGTCAGAAGATATAACTTAGTGAAGAATATCTTGATAGTGGCGCTTCTCCATGACGTGGCAGATCTCGTAACTGTAACAGAACTCTTGGTAGCTCGGTTCCTCACCCAAATGATTACAAAATATGATGATTAAACTAATTATTAGGGGTGTGCGAAGTCCATATTTCATATTGAAGTGAACTAAAATCGAACATATTAAATATTCTCGATGTTGAAATGAATTTCAAATATTTTTGGTCAGTTATTTTATGATTGAAAAAATATTTTATTGTGGTTATTTATACATAACTTTATACACTAAAATGACTTGAAATTAGTTTAATTTCACAACTATTAGTAATAGTTCGTCTTATTATGATAAATTAAGTTATCATCACAACTTGCAAGTCAATTATTTTCAGTTCATATATGTGAATAAACAAATTGAAATTAAATAGAACTAGAGAATATATAATATGAAATGATGATTAGTAACTAATCCATAGCATAAATTAAGCAATCAATTACAAAAATATTATTTTATTCAAGTAAACAGAACAAAGTATTTTATATAATTTAAATTCAACTTTTTTTGTACATATTGTAGTATGCAAAATGCAAAAGTCATTGTTTAAAAAAAAATTGTAATTGAAGTTTATTTCCCAGTTTTACTTCTCTACCTTGTGACGAGGTCACGCCAATAGCACGTTTATTTATGTCGGATAAAACGGATAATCGGCTGTCGGATATTCGGGACTCTACTCAATGTGTGTGCTTGTGTGTGTAGTAAGTGATAACACAATACAACGCAATAATTATTTTTTATCTAGGTGACAACTGTCCCTTGGATCTAATTAGATCCCTGGAATATCCCGTACTGGGGATATGCATAAAAACGTATCTTTGATAATGGAGCATGCATCCTGCACGATACTGTTGCAGGTTTTTACCCTCACTTCTGTCGAGGCGTATTTTCCTGCTCTTCCTTCCACTCAGTGGGGTGGCTCCGTTTTTCCTTCTTCTTCAGTCTGCTTGGAGTTTCTCCACCCTACTCTGCTAGAGTTATATCTTTCTTTCAAACTATACCGGATTGTAAAGTGCATAAGTTTCTACCTGACGCACACATAGCACCCATCCCTAGTTTAGTTTAGTTGCATAGGTGTTGAGAGTAGTAGTAGAGTCGGCTCTCACATACGGCAGTGAGAGTTTCAAGGGCCTGTCACTCTGCTTTCTCTTGTTTTTATTACAACCTGACCTTTTGTACAAAAATAGGCCAAGTTTATTCTTTCATAAGCTAAAGTGGATATATATTTTTTTAAATTGTGTACTACCTGTTCCTTTTAAAGAAATACCTTGTGATCAAATAAGTTTCTTCAAATATTAAAAATAAAATACACACTAAAAAAATCTTTAAATCTGGTATAGGTAAACTTTAAAAAACAGTTTAATGGAACCGGGTGGAACTGACTACCTTCCGAGTTTGATAAGTTGGCCCTACTGGGAAAGGGAAACAACTTGAGAGCGTTAGAGGTAAACTGAGCTTACTCCACAATATGTACAGTACAATAATACCAAGTCATTTAGGTATTCCATAAGTTATATCACATATAATAAATCATTTTGTTTTATTAATTTACAGTCACCTAGCGTTAAATATATACCTATAGTGAAAATGCGCTAAAGAGGTAGTATTATAACGTATAAACAAACATTGGCTCTCAATTGTGACAAAATAGAGCTAGATTTTAATAAATTGTTTTATTTTCATTGAAATGAGCAGTAAAAAGTGATTAGTTTTAGGAGATATTCAGATTTGATGCATGAATATTTGAATTAACAATAGTGCATTGTCTTACAGAAGAATTATTCAACAAAGTTGTGAAAAAATTAACTCTAACAAGAATAATAAGATGATGACAGAACCAAGAGTTTTATATCTAGGAGGCGATATTAAACATAGTACAAATACTCAAAATTATTTTATATGCCAACCAGGGTCAAACGGTGGGTATCTCAGACTCGTAACAACTTGATTATTATTAAAACAACTCACATAATATTATATTAACTTTAATATTGTGTGTTATAGCATTGATTTTAATCGCCTTTCCCTACTGAACTATAGGCTCGCGTTTGACTCCCGGCATGGCCGAAATATTTATAATTGGTTAAATATATGTTTCATCCTTTTACAATGATAAAATAATTGCTGAGGAAATATATTGTTTCTGTTATATAATTACGCTGGTTTGTAAGTAGTGTGATTATATAATCAGTCGGTTAAGAAAATACACATCATCACAAATAAATGAAAGTCGATATTTGTTTAGCAGTCCTGCGGTAACATCACGAAGGAATATGTAAAATCATGTCATGTCTGCTACCAATGTGTCCCCCGAGAAGTTGAAGTTCTATGACAAAGTTTTATTTCTTGAGCAGTAGTCACATTTCCGATACCGGATTTAGGAAAATAGCGGATTACGTCATAAACTAGAAGTGCTCCTTGGAGGGTTGTAAAGATTTAAAAGCATTGCAACATTTGATTTTAAAAAAATTGTACGGTGAACCGCATAGGCGTTCTCGCTCCTTTAACTAAAAATTGAGATATTTATTTAAATCTCGTAATATTTTCTAAATGAAACAAAAAACATTGTTGCAGGAACATAATAGTAAAAAGATAATCACATTTTACCAAAGAGCATAAATGAAATAATATATACAGTTACAGAAACATATTGAGAATAGAAAACCATCTTAAGGGTAGCAATCAATTTTTCATTTCCCAGATCGCGATTCAAATAGTATATTTGATTATAGCTTGGAAACTATTAGTTTTATAGAAATAAATTTATTATAAAAAGTGTTTGTACTAAGATTCCTACAACTTTGCACTGATAAGTTATTTAGTATCTAAAAGAGTTGATGCGATATTAACAAAATTGGAAGTATCCGTATATCTCAAGTACCCATTTAACACATTTTCCCGGAAAAATGAGATTCAAGCTATCTTGTTTGCAATGTTAATTAATGACTAGATACGAATTGTAATCAAAATCGTTGGAGCCGATTTTGAAATAATCGATACATTCTTTTTGATCATTAGTAAACTACCCTTAATTTTATGGTTGGATATATAATTTAAAAAAACCTCCAGGGGAACCTTATGAAAATCCAAGATACCAAGTCTTAGCCAGATCGGAAAAACAGTTTCAGCTCTAAACCGATACACAGACGACATTGCGAAAACCACCATTTCAGTTTCATGGGATCATGAAGCGTCGACATTTATCAAAATATCAAGCTCAATTTTTAATTTGATGATCACATTACTTCTTTCTCCGAGGAGTTGAGAGAAAGTAAATAAATAAATATATATATATATAATGACAATTTATATTATGACGAATAAACGCAAAAGCAATAGTACAGCCTATGTAATTTTGCAGGCTCTACTTCAAGTTGTAAAACATAAGTGGTTAAACGTTAAATGATGAAACATGGCGTCATATACCTATCGAAAAAATATGCACCATTAATCCCATGATGTTGGTAAACTGCGTGGCAGAGCTATTATGAGTCATATGAGGAACCGGTTTTAATCCCATCTGGCTATAGTTGGAGTGATTTTCTACAATGTGACTTTCGCAGTGGTTTTATCATCCTCTCCTTAGGTTAATGTTATTATTATTATTATTATTATTAGCACCGCGTCTTACTACCCGTTCGGGTTATACGCACTTACGCTAATGTGTAATGGTAGGGTGATTGTGAGATGAATTGGAGGACCTACAGTTTAACGTGGAATCCGAACCACGGTGGAGGCCTGGTATTCCTCACATTCACAAGTTGTGATTAATACACGTCTTGTCAGAGGTGAAGGAAGGGTTTGGATATCAGATAAATCTGTGCCGGGACCGAGGATTGAACCCCAGACCCCAGCACAGAAGTCTGACACCTTACTCCTAGACCACCGGGTCACCTGTAGATTAATGTTAGTGCAGTACGTCTTAATGCACATGACTGTGTCCTTGGATTTGTGTGTGCTGCCTGTAAGTCTAATGATCATTAAGTCGTGTAATATAAAACATAGCAATAATCTATAGATTTACTAAAGAAAGATATAATATCCAATAGTTTGCTGTTTTACAATGATTTACAACAAACATTTGATGAATAATTTAATACGTTATTATTAAGATAAAATAATCTCGATGCCTAATATATTCAAAATTACTGAAATGAAAATGGTTATGAAAAAAAAAAAGATCTAAGAAAAATGGGCTAAGATTGTGAAATGTTTATAACTAAACTTTAATGATGTAAATGAAGACAGTTGAAAAAAATTACTAAATCATGGTCACGTAAAATATTGTTTTGTTTTGATAATACATAATTGATTTGAAGTTAAGTTGTGCTGCCATGTATATTAAATAATATACAAGATCAGAAAAATTACAAATAATTTATAATACAAGGATACAAGTAATATATTTTGAGGCTTTGAAAGTTTTATAAGCTTTGCACATATTAATAAAATGAGGAGTTTAATTGTCTGTCAAGAGCATTGCGAAATATCTACCGCAAGCAGAGGGCTAAAATTTTAAAATCTAGTGATTCCTGTGCACGAACGTGTGTACCTAGAAACAGGAATTTGAAAAATCTTATTAGATTTGTTTTACTTAATCAAAAACTGGGTTGGGCCCTTGGAGACGCAGGGAACAAAGGCACCTTTCAAGTACAATTATTAAACTAAAAGGAATTTTCCCGGGTAAAACCAAGTTTATCAACTAGTATCATGATATTAGGAAATAAATGGTACGGCAGACCGCACAGACTTTCTCTCTCTTTCTATAAACTCGTAAGATTTCTGAACGGAATAATGTACATTGTATCATCACCACTTAACATAAGAACACGCATAAAATAATATACAATGATATAGAATCAATGAGAAAAGAGGCGCATCTTTGTCCACCTAAGAGCATTTCAAACAGTTTAATGTCTTCCACAAGGGTCAACACTTCGTATTAAAATTTCGATTTCTGGTTAAAATTTTAACATTTTATATGGTGTTGCAGATCTTCAAGTCATCGCATTGATATTTAATTATTCATTTATACATTTTGACCAATAAAAAATGTAAATATTGACTATTGAGTCTAAAATGGAGATAGATCATTGCTATGCAAACATTTCTCCTAAGAGATTTAAGGAAAAATAACATACTATTTTAGATACTTATATTTAATTACTCTATGGCATTGGAGAATTATTGCGTTAAGACTTAAGTAGTATATGTTTACAACTAAAGCTCACAAAATTGTATTAATATATTTGCAAATATCTCAGAAACTGCTGCTTTTATAAAAATATATGTCAAATAAAAGTTTTTTATTTCTAATAATCCTACAATTTTGCAATGATAAGTTGTTTAGTTTCTCCAATAGTTGTGGAGATACGGAAATTAACGCTTCTGTAATGTACCCTAAAAATCATTTTCATAGGAAAATGAAAATAGCCAGTTTATTTATAATCTTAATCAACGCCTAGATACGAATTTTAATCAAAATCGTTTGAGCAGATTTTGAGAAAACCAAATTTTTCTCTTTTCGCCCTTCAGTAAACTACCCTTAATTTTAAGTTTTTATAGACATACAGACAGATGGCATTGCAAAGACTATTTTTTAGGGTTCGGGGGGTCATGAGACGTCGACATCCATCAACATTTCAGGTTATTTTTTTTTACGGTCGCAATACTTAAACTTTAATGTCCAAAAAGTTAAAAAAATTCATATAATTGCGTATAGATTGAAAGTTATTGATTTTACAAAAATATGTTTCGGATAAAATATCTGTACCATAAATATATATACATATTTGTAATGCTAAGTAATTTCATATCTCAAATAGTTTCGGAGCTATTTAAAAAAATGTTAATTGACGCATCAGACCGGAGCCCTTAAAGCCATTTTGCCGAAATATTGAGGGTAGCCATTTTGTTTGGAATATTAATTAATGTTCATAAATGAAATTTAATCAAAATCGTTTGAGCCGATTTTGAGAAAATCGATTTTTTCTCTTTTTGCCCTTCAGTAAACTACCCTTAATTTTAAGTTTTTATAGACACACAGACAGACGGCATTGCAAAGACTATTTTTTAGGGTTCGGGGGGTCATGAGACGTTGAAATCCATCAACATTTCAGGTTAGTTTTTTTTACGATCGCAATACTTAAGCTTTAATGTCCAAAAAGCTAAAAATATATATATAATTGCGTATAGATTGAAAATTATTGATTTTATAAAAATATGTTTCGAATAAAATATTTGTATTATAAATATATATACATATTTGTAATGCTAAGTAATTTCATATCTCAAATAGTTTCGGAGCTATTATAAAAAATGTTAATTTACGCATCAGACCGGAGCCCTTAAAGCCATTTTGCCGAAATATTGAGAGTAGCCATTTTGTTTGTAATATCTATTAATGTTCATAAATGAAATTTAATCAAAATCGTTAGAGCCGATTTTGAGAAAATCGACTTTTTCTCTTTTTTCCCTTCAGTAAACTACCCTTAATTTTAGGGGTAGATATTCAATTCCAAAAATACCTCGGGGCAACCCTATGAAAACCCCAGATATCAAGTTTCAGCTCAATCGGTAAAATAGTTTAGGCTCTAGTTGGAGGTACAGACAGACAGATAGACAGACAGACAGACGGAAATTCAAAAACCACTTTTTCGGATTCAGGAAGTCATGAAACGTCAAAATTCATCAAAATCTCGAGTTCGAATTTTTTGACGATCACCATACTTTCTCTACCTGTAAGATAGAGAGAAAGTAAAAACTATAATTTTCCTGATATTGTATGGCTCTGTATATACTGAATTACCAATTACAACTTACCTCAATTTATTTTATTCACACATTAATATTAAAAAATTTGTACCCTCCCTAAAGGTATAGAGAAGGTAACAAACACACAAAGAAAGATATACAATGATAACAGCTGAGAGCTGACAGCTTTGAAAAGTTACCAGACCAAATTATGTATCCCTACGCCGAACCATATGATCTGCAAAAAACATGTGTTTAGCAGCTGTCACTTCTGACAGTCAAAATTTAGGTATATACCTAACTGTTGACTGTCAGAAGTCAGCTGTGAACTGTCAGTCAGCACCAAAGAAGCCACGGATCTACTGTAGTTCATTTGGTTTCCGTTGACTTCTCGAATAAATATTTTTTACTGTAGAGTATAGAACCACAACAAGTAGATAGAAAACTACATTATAAACTGAAAACAATACGTCCAGTATAATGAGTCCCGTAAGTACAGGCAAATGAGGTAAGAGTAGTTAACTAAAGTATTATTATTATTATTATTATTATTATTATATTATTATTATTATCACCGCGTCTTATTACCCATTCGGTTATACGCACTTAAGCTAATGTGCAATGGTAGTGTGATTGTGAAATGAAATGGAGGACCTACAGTTTAACGTGGAATCCGAACCACGGTGAAGGCCTGGTATTCCACACATTCACAAGTTGTGATTAATACACGTCTTGTCAGAGGTGAAGGAAGGGTTTGGAAATCAGATAAATCTGTGCCGGGACCGAGGATTGAACCCCGGACCCCCAGCACAGAAGTCTGACACCTTACCCCTAGACCACCAAGTCACCCTTAACTAAAGTAAATTACAATTTGGGATATATATCCAGGATCCTAATAGCTCACTAGAAGACAATCCCTACAACTCGCCAACCACTATAAACTGGACGGCGGTGGGTCTATTAGTATAAACATTTAAGAAAATACCTTGAACTGACCCTGCGATTAAATGTTGGTACCCCAATGCACATGATCCTTAACCCATTAGCTTATGCTCCCTTAGCCTCTTAAGAAGCTATGCTACTTAGGCATCTAGTAATTAAATAACTAAACGCTCTTTCTAAGGCAACTTTTAGTGAGTTAACATCACAGTCACAATGAAGAGGTGCTATCCAAGTCCCTCAAATACGGGGATAATTAGCCCCAGTTAGGGCAACACAGATACAGCCTAGAGCTAAAGTGGCAAATCACGAACAAAACTTGACTACAAGGTGTACCCAACAAGTCCAACTACAACGAGCGCTTGACATAAGGAGGCCGTCTACACGGTTTCAAATAAACCTACTTGAGCGATATAAAGGCCGTCAAAGGGCAGAGCCAACAATAAGCAGTAAAATACAGGATCCCAAAATAATTGAATAAATGACAACATAACCAAGGCCAACAGACCTAATTAGGTCATGAAAACATGTTTGCCACCCCCCACTAGTGACTCGGGACGTTCCCTTCCTTATAATACAGAGAACATTGCCTAACAACCAATCCAACGTTAATTAGCCAATTAGCCATACTGACGGCTGTATATACACATAATTATAACATATCTCTAACTGGTGCGGATAAGCCGCTTATCGTGATAAACAGCACAAGTAGTACATTCCAACATGAACCTATATTTGCTCATTGAACTATCTTGCCCTAGTTGACTCTTGTAGCAACTTTATAATATCGGCTAAACTAGCTCAATACTTATTTACATCAACTATCCAGAGGCAATACGAAGTGTGTGAATCCCCAACATTGCATTTTATTTAGGTGGTTAGTTACTGCATTTGAACTAGATGAAGCTTATAGGCGATGACCTTGAAACACACTCACATAGATATTTAGGTCCAAGGGAGACCAAAGAGTAGGGTAGTTCATAAAATGTAGGCGATCTCTTGAAAGGTCGAAAGGTCACATGATTCTGCGAGCTAATATCCATTAGCTTGGCACAGCTTTATGTCTAGAAATTAAAGTATTGTAATTGTGTAAACACTTCTACGAAAAAAATAAGTCAACAGACTACAGGGAAGTCCAATTTTAAGCTGAACTAATTTCATTTTAAGAATTTAAATATAAAGATAAATACCTACTCTGGGAACTGGACTTACTTATCTTTTAGTAAATCCACCCCTGATTTTAACTTGATTTAAAGAGAGAATTAATTATTTTAATGAAGTAGACATATTTGGTGAAATCCTACCTGCTGCTGAAGATCCAGTGAAGCAGTAACCCAAGTAGGCCTACCTAGGGTTGATATGGGATGATCTTGGTGGATTATGGTCGGACGCACAGTTACAGAAGTTAGGATGAGCACGGGGTTATTTCATTTAACGAAAGCGAGTGCAAAACACGAAAAGAGACTTATAAGTTGAGCCGCGGTGGTGGCATACGTCTACCTTTGAGAAAAACACTTTGTGAACTAAGGAAAAGCCGCGTAAAAGCACAAGAGAGCAAAATGTACCACCCTTACAAAAATAAATTAATGAAAAAGTCCGGTAGACAGAAAAATGTGATAATTATATAAAATAATAATGAATTAATATAAGAAATATTTAATTAAGTAAACAATAATGAAATTTATATTAAATAATAAAATATAAAGAAATAAAGACTTAACAACCTCCATACAGAGTCACATGATCAAAGGAATTAACCACATCTAGACTGATTTACTAGTGACGGGGAAGGTGGGGCTCGAATCCCAGTTGCATGTACTGAGGGTAGTAAAGATTGGAAATAAAACATGGCACTGTAGAATAAGAGCAGTTGCCATTTTTTATCATGCCTAAAATGCATAGTATCCATGCGGGAAAAGTGTCACAACTAAAACATATGCCATATTTTAGGAGAAAAGAAAAATGTTGATCAAAATGGTGAATAGTCATAACATAGAGATAAATCCTTGTGGCAATAATGTGAACTATATAAAAAAATATATGGTGTTAACCTGCGAGGGAGCTATACCGACCAAGTGGCAGCCACCAGTAGAGATAATAGTACCAACATTTGCGGAAGGAGAGTGTCGTATGGTTAGCACAATGAATCCTCCAGCCATTTATCTAAGTTTTCTAAATCGAAGGTGCTACTTCTTAATTCAAGTAGTTCTTCATTGGTCCTCACAAGGCTAAATATGACCTCGTTCCAGACCTACTGCTTCACAAATAAATTTTATAAGTACTGGGGATCGAAACCGGGACCTTTGGATCTGAAACCAGGAACTCTGGTCACTGGACCACCGATGTAATGTGTACTATATTTATCTAATTGATTTCAAAGAAATGAGGAGGTTCTCAATTCAACATATGTTTTTTATATATAGCATAGCTTTTTACCAGATACATCGATTTATATGATTCTTTTGCATTTTGCAGAAAAAGTTCCTTTGGTGGTCTCGTATAAGTTTTTTCTAGATAACTTAAATAGAAGCTAGGAAAAAACATTGAATTGAAAAGAATTACCTACATCATCTACATAAACAATTTTGAGATTATATTTTTCCTCATTGCTTAGCATTGGATTGTTATAGCGTCTAGCGTGATGATATAAAGCCTGATGTCAGTCCGAAGCGTGATGTCATTTCGATATTCAAAATATTTTCATAATGCTAAACTTCATCTACAAAATTATTTGGTTGCAGGTATTATCGTATACGAATTGTGTGTGCGTAAAGTGCACTGCTGTTGTGGGCATAAAACCATGTCACATATTTCACAAGGTACACTATCAAACTGTTGATTTAAAAGCGTCTTTATCGAAAAAGTGCCTTCAGTTACGAGCCACCTGACGCATACTTTGCAAGCGACTATTTCTTTCGTCAGCTGTTTCGTTTTGTAATTTCTGGCAGTTTCTGTGGGGGAGCTGATTGTATCCATTCTGAATGGTATCCATTCAGACATTTTTTAAACAAGCATCACAAATAAAGTCTTATTTGTATCAATTCTCATAATATCCGCAAAATCCTGAATTGTATCCATTCTGAATGATATCCATTCACAAAGTTCCCAAATAAAAGACTTTAACAAAAATCTTGATTTGTATCCATTGTAATTATTTGCATTATATCCACAAAATCCTGAATTGTATCCATTCAGACATATTCTTAAACAAGCATCACAAATAAAAAGTCTGAATTGTATCCATTATCATAATATCCACAAAATCCTGAATTGTATCCATTTAATTGGGGTGCCACTTGTCTGATAGATGGCAGCAGCTGAGACTCTTCTTAACTCATTCCTTGTTTACTAGAGAGCAGCACTATCACTAAGTTAATATATATAAAAAAATAAAATATTTATTCATGTTTCTTTTAAAATAATAATATATGGTTACTTTACAAATGATTGTTTTTTAAAAATAATCATGATCTAGTTTAAAATTGGTACATGGGCAAGCATTTCCTAAAATAAATTAATATTTTAAATAGTTTGAAAAATTTTATTTCAGGGTCCCGAAATTTCATTAAAAATGTGTTAACGCATGAAAGGTTAAGTTTTGTTCGGGTGGGTTCGTTTATAATATTAAAAATTATAACTATTGCCTATTAAATACTTTGGTGCCATGTTATGACATTCTTTGAATATTCATGTTATAAATAATAACGTTCTTCTGTGATTGATGAGAGTTTTGTTGATTTGTTTGGATTATATATAATTCATTGTACAATATTAATTTTATTATCATTGAAGATTTGTTTGTTTTTTGTGTGTAGAGATGGCAAAAAATATGAAATTTGTCATATGATGACAAAGAAATACAAGGAGTCCCGCTCTCTTTTTATACTTACTATTTTAGAAATAAACATAAGTCCTTAACTTATATGTTTACGGGTACATATTAACTTTTAACCATAGTTTTAATAATTCCCTTTAAATCACAAGATGATGTATTTTATTATTTAACAGTTAAAAGCAAAGTTTTTGATTTTTAAACACTGACCTCCCTCCCTCTCGTTTCACTTTAGCTGGATAGATGGCTAGGCATTTCTACTTATAGTAGGCCTAATGAAAATAAATTCACATTGTCTGAACATATAATTTTAGCTGTTGCGGAGAGTGTTAAATATAAACACGAATTTTCATGGGGTTTCAATCAAAATTAACAAAATTAGCACATAAAATTTAGGCCTATGTTCAAGTTGAGTATGATATCTTATAAATAAGGTTTCTTAAAACAACTTCAACCCAGGTAGCCCTACATTATAAACTGCCTAACCATTTATCAATCTGAAGTGAAACGAGAGGGAGGTCAGTGTTTAAAAATAAAATTCTTTGCTTTTAACTGTTAAATAATAAAATTCATCTTGTAATTTGAAGAGAATTATTGAGACTATGGTTAAAAGTGATTATGTACCCGTAAAGATATAAGTTAAGAACTTATGTTTATTTTTATAATAGTAAGTATAAAAAGAAAGTGGGATTCCTTGTTTTTCTTTGTTATCATATGACCAGTTTTATATTTTTTGCCATCTCTACACACAGAAATAAACAAATCTGCAATGATAACAAAATTAATATTGTAAAATAAATTATATATATAATCCAAACAAATCAACAAAACTCTCATCAATCACAGAAGAACGTTATTATTTATAACATGAATATTCAAAGAATGTCATAACATGGCACCAAAGTATTTAAAAGCCAATAGTTATAATTTTTAGTATTATAAACGAACCCACCCGAACAAAACTTAACTTTTCATGCGTTAACACATTTTTAATGAAATTTCGGGACCCTGAAATAAAATTTTTCAAACTATTTAAAATATTAATTTATTTTAGGAAATGCTTGCCCATGTACCAATTTTAAACTAGATCATGATTATTTTTAAAAAACAATCATTTGTAAAGTAACCATATATTATTATTTTAAAAGAAACATGAATAAATATTTTATTTTTTTATATATATTAACTTAGTGATAGTGCTGCTCTCTAGTAAACACGGAATGAGTTAAGAAGAGTCTCAGCTGCTGCCATCTATCAGACAAGTGGCACCCCAATTAAATGGATACAATTCAGGATTTTGTGGATATTATGATTATGGATACAAATCAGACTTTTTATTTGTGATGCTTGTTTAAGAAAATGTCTGAATGGATACCATTCAGAATGGATATAATTCAGTCGTCTCGTTTCTGTTCCGTGCTGCGGTCAATATTCGCGAACGCTGTTCTACAGACTCACTTGATAATCTCTCATGTATTCAACAGAGGTGATGACGTAGCTAACGATTTCTGCACATCCATAATAGAATTAGCCTTAAACTTTAAGTGCAGAATGACTCTGAGTATGGAATGAATCCTGGATAGCCCAGGGGTAGAGCATTGACTCACTAAAATCAAAGGTCCCTGGTTCAATTCCTGTGACCAGGAATAATTTTTCTTCTCATTTAAATTAATTGAAAGAAGATAAGGGGCAGTGAATGAAATCTGTAACTAATAAAATTAACCTCCCAAGTTCCAACTCTGTCAATCTTCAATACCTCTTCTGGTGTCCATGTCAAAATATAAGGTAGCAGCCGAAAGGTGTTCCGATTGAAACAGGGACCTTGTGCTTACACAGTTGGTAGTTATTTAGATTATCTTCTCGATAGCCCTAATAGTATTAATTCAACCCTGCACTAGTAATATTGAATACAAAGACATCAGTTCCATTTTGTTTGATTTATCGTTAGGGGGAGGTCGGGGCTTGAATTCTGCTGGGGTGTGTGCACTGGAATGCTTTTTCCTAAATTAATGTCTCCTCCACGTAAATATGAGTGCATCTCTTCTAAATCTACCTTTTCACATGTCCCCTCAGTTGCGAATGTAGCATAAATGATTAGCAAGACACCGACCACCAAAAATAATTGTAAAAACTGCACTGGTGTTAATTTTATCAATATTACTTTTTTTAGAAGTTAAAATAGGTTTTCAAGCGACTGATTAGATTCGTTTGTTTCCTCTACAACAACCCTTCAACAGCCTTGCAATATTTATTTTAATCCAGGTTGAGAGCCATAACAGATATTATTTATCCTACAGTCGCATAGACGAGGTGAAATGAAAGATGAGCTAAGATCAGTATATTTGTAATTTTCATAGCAAAAATACTTTTTTGACCAAAATAAAACAAATATGGCTCTAGTAAATATATTAATTTAATTTTATACTGATATTTATCTCAAAATTTCTTGAACATTTCCCATGAATGAAGAGAAAAAGTTATAAAGCTGCTGAGTAATATACTATATGAGAAAACATTTAAACCAAATGTACTGTATCTACTGAAGAAATATTTTATATATTTTGTTTAAAATTAATAAAAATACTAACCATAACCTGCATTACTTTTGCTGGATATGATCAATTCTTTTAAAATAATATTCATAATATAGTAACATGTTATTCATATTGATCCCAGAAACTTTTCGGGAATTTGCCCATATTCGTTAGTAATTTTGCTTTCAGCCAATCAGAAACAAGTATGGTTGAAATACAGTGTTAATATACGTTTTGTCATTAATTCTTATTAGTTAAATTTACATTTTCCAACATTTCACTACGGAGGTTCTCTTTTGAGTTGGAAAACCAACACAATATGTCTTTCAAGTGTGTATCCAACAAGAGGGTACGACCGATTGTAATCGAGCCATAATTGGTACGTTTCATCTACCTATATTTTCATAAAAATATTATTGTCACGTCAGTAGACTGTTACTCATTATATCTGCATTCCACACTTTAATAGGGTCATTATTATCATTATTATTATCATTATCATCATCATCATCATCATCATCAGTATTATTATTATTATTATTATTATTATTATTATTATTATTATTATTATTATTATTATTATTATTATTATTATAACTGTACCAAACCTCTTTGGGTCTAAATGTACGTACAAGCATTGCAGCAATGGTTAACTGGTTTGACATGTACATAGTTGACTAGATATTTCCTGCTACGATAATTTGTAGCTTAAGGAAGGGCAAGCCCGAACTGCGCCAGTAATTCACTCAACCCTGATCCGAATTGCACCAAGTCTAATTCAGGTAGATGAGGGGGGACGGTATTAACAAACACTAACGCAAACAAGGTCTCGCCACGTCTTGTCTTCCCTTCCTTAGATAAAGGAATGTAAAAACGCCCAAAGAGCCCTTAGCAAGATCTGTATTAGCTTTTCTGACATATGTCTGGCCAGTATCAACAAATTATCTCGGCAACGGTAACTGTTCAGATGTGTAATTTTTTTATTTCTCTTCAAGTTTGGTGTGGACTGTGATATTAGTGATAATTATTGATATGGAAAGGATTTATAGTGAAAGAGGGAAAAATCTGATTGTCTATAATAAGTATACGTATCAACAGGTGAATCAATTGAATTTGACGAGGGACGAGAGGTGGAGATGCACTAAAAAGGACTGTAAGACCAAAATATTCACACTTGATCGAGGAAATATTTTCTCGCGGATTGAAGATCAACACAACCACGAATCACTACTAGATCAAGAGTTGAACAGAAAATCCAACAGCAACGCAGTTAAGAGGAAAGCTGAGGCGATTGAAGTAAGGCCTTTAAGGTTGATCTACAAAGAGGTACATACAGAGAAAAAAACTATAAAGACATTTACCCGCAAGGGCATAAAATATTTCAGGAATAATAAACTGCCAAATTTGCCTCAATCTTCCGACGAAATTCAATTCGCCTTAGATTCAATTGAGCTAAATACTACTCTAGACGAAAACTTTTTGTTAAAAAACGAAAGAGAGAAGGGGGTTGTGATATTTTCTTGTGACTCAAATCTTGAGTATTTGTATCGGAATGATATTGTGTTAAAGTATGGAACCTTTGAATAAGCACTGAAACATTTTCTTCAGCTTTTTACTGTACACAGGTGTTTCAAAGGGTCATACATACCTCTGGTCTTTTGCCAACTTAAAGACAAGAAATAGCAGAGCTACAATGGCGCTATGAGAATCCTAACGGACGAGTGCGAGAAGAGACAACTTCCACCTTCAACCTTTACACATTATGATGGATTTCAAGCAAGCACTCCATGAGTGAATCGTGTCAACATTTCCACAAACCAAGATAGTAGGCTGTCGATCTCATTTGGTGCAAGCATAGTAAGGGAAACAATTTTATTTTACAACTTTACATAAATACTGCTATAATTTTTGACTTGATTATTATACTTTTCATTGTTGAATTGTTTTTGCATTGCGTTTTACTACCTGTTTGAGTTATACCTTTATGTGCTAATTATAATAGTGGGCTTTGGGATGAGATAGGTTGAATATAGTGAAAGGGAATCCGAATTTGCCTGTAGGGAGAGTGGAAAACCATTTAGGAAAAACCCTTTAGTTCACGCAACAAGGATTCGAACCAATCATTGGCTTAAGTAATTTTGTTCAAAGTGTATATCTGGGAGTTTTTTAAATGATGAACAGGTTTGTATAATTTATCATAAAAAATTATTATGGGCAGTTTACTAATGACTAATTTTAAAAGAATTTGAAATTTCTCAAAAATAGCTTTAACAATTTTGATTAAAACATACATCTTAGGTATATTTAAGATGACAATTATTACTGTATAATTGGTTTGGGGGACAAAGTCCTTTTAAGGGTAGTTTACTGATGACTAGTTTTCAAAAATTCTAAATTTTTGAAATTATTTTTAACGATTTTGCTAATAGCTAAATTAAGCCCTGTGAAGTATGTGACCCTCAAAAATCCTTTGTATGACTTGTTTTTTATGTTTGACTTGTTTTTTATTTTATTTTTGTTATTGTTATATTATAATTTAGTTTACATTTAGTTCTTGTTGACAATAATTTTAATACGGAAATTTTACTATGATGTTATAATGTTAGATTTTGATTTACATAATTAAATATAGTTAATTAAATAATATTTTTTGACTTATGTCCTTCTTACCGCCAGCCAAAGCATTAATATTTGTTTACGTTCACAGTTGGCGCAATTCGGGTCCGGTCTTGGGAAGGGGGTTATTGGCACAATTCGGGTCCGGTCTTGGGAAGGGGGTTATTGGCACAATTCGGGTCCGGTCTTGGGAAGGGGGTTATTGGCGCAATTCGGGTCCGATCTTGGGAAGGGGGTTATTGGCGCAATTCGGGTCCGGTCTTGGGAAGGGGGTTATTGGCACAATTCGGGTCCGGTCTTGGGAAGGGGGTTATTGGCGCAATTCGGGTCCGGTCTTGGAAAGGGGGGTATTGGCGCAATTCGGGTCTGGTCTGAGGGGCACTTTTAAGCTCTTGGCGTGATTCGGGTCCCAGCTAGGTGGTTTGGCGCAATTCGGGCAAGCCCTTATGGAATACCATATTGTGCTTTGTGGTGTTTTGAAGATTTTTGGCGTTATATTTTAAAATCTTTTTTCACTGGAGATTAAATTCAAAACAAGTAAAATCATACACAAAAACTTGTGAGTGACATTTTTGTGAAATAAATTTGAACGTAATATAGCGTTAGTGATGTATTTAAATGTTATGAGCTGTATTAGTCTATTATTATTTTATAAAAATCATATTTTTACTTTTATGAATAAAATATAATGTTTTAAAAACTCATCTTCTATCAAAAACACATAATGATGTATTATTTAATTATTGATATATTAATGTGTAAGAATAAATTTCCATTCAATGAGATTTGGAAAATACCAGTGTATATTAATTCATCTTAGGTTTAAAATTCAACATCGTACAAATAACATTTGTAAAGTGACAATTTCAAACCTAAAGTCTGTAGTTAAATTAATTTTCTTGCCTCTATTTCTTGTTAATTAACTTATTCAATTAAACTTATATTTCCATACATTATGAAAATTAGTAGATTCTTCGGGATTTTGTTCTCTCATTTTGATGGGATTTTACTAAGCGGATAAAAATATCAACACATCCATGAAACCTTCTTGATAGTTTGTTAGTTTATTTATGTATATTTATTCTGTCAAGAAGTTAATGTACTTTATAAGCTTGGGCGTTTCTTTAATTATTACAATATTTAATAGATTAATAAAATAATATTCAACAAATAGAAGCGCATTTAATAAATACTCTTTGGAACTCACCAAGTGATGAGTTTTAACAGATATCGTATATAATACTTCCCCTTGCTTACCATAGTGGGTTATACAATAATCAGGCGAAATGAGGAAGTATGACAAACATAATGGATCATTCCAATATTCTTGTGATAAGTTATCAAAAATTTATTCGATGATGATTTATGTACAGGTTATTCTTATAGTACAAACCGTGAAATCGAAAACATTGTACAAAGAAAGTTTTATGTGCAAGCATTAAAGGCAAAAACCTGGAGAGTAAAAAATTGAAATTGTAACATTATTTTCCCTTTTTCACATAGTTTCCCTGGAATTTCTTCATAATATCACCAACTGACTTGATTGGTATTGACTTCGGTCAGTAGGTTGGCTATTTTTGTAAAGTTTTACAACTTTTCTTTTAAATTTATATGTAAGAAGGTATGGCTTATGATTAAATTAATTATTTGCTTAGTATATAAAAACCAATAGTTAATGCAATGATATTTTGAAAGGCATTAAAATGTGTTCATCTCATTTGAACGTGACTATTTCATTCAATTTTTAATTCACTCTCAAAAATGTTGGAAACGTTTTATATTTCCTACAAACCTACATATTTCTGAAAAATCCTGTAGTGGTGCTTTGTGTGTCCTACATTGGTATTGTATGTGTTTTTATTTCATAATCTTGTAACGGAAAGCTCCTCTTAGATTTAATTCCATTTAAAACCCCGATGTTAAAATATTACATAGTAAAGCACAAATAATTGTTGGTTTAACAATTACATTTGCAATACATTTAGAATTATAATTTATTAATTCATACATGTATTTGTAAGAAGGTACAGGAAAGTTGGATAGAAAACGTGTACGAGTAAAAGGGAACAAACACAATATGACTTTAACAACGAAAATAAGAGCACAATTCACATTTATATTGCTGCCATTGGACAACATAGGCTTCATTATATCGTAACTCATCAGGAGGTTGGGGGATTGGGCAGTAGCGATGGATTTTCTTCAAGAGGCAGCTATTATCTTTCTGTCAAGTGGAAGCGATGTAAAGTGTGTACTGTGTTCTTTTTTTCATTGTAAAAACCATATTGTGTTCATTCCCATGTATATGTTTTCTATCCACCCTTCCTGTACCTTTATTCAAATACATATTCAGATAGGCAAGTAACAAAAACGCAAAGTGGTTTTCCTTAAAAAGATATATTTTATATTCGTGTCCAATTTCATTTTCCTGTGTTTGTCCTTTATGTTTTTTGTTCCTTTTACATGTACCTCATATATAAATGTCCTATCTTTATCTACCAATTTACTTTTCCTACCTTTTGTGTTTTTTTGCTTCCTCTTTTAGGAAGTTGCGTTTCGCGTTTCACGTTTCCCTCCCTTCTGATGAGTTCTAAAATAATGAAACCTAGGTTGAGGGAATGGGCTGTAACGATAGAATTTTTCAAAAGGCAGCCATTACCTCTTTGTCCAGTGGCAAAAATGTAAAGTGTGAACTGTGTTCTTTTCATTGTAAAAAACATACTGTGTTTATTCACTTTTTATATGTGTTTTATACACTTTTCCTGTACCTTCTTCCAAATAAATTTATAATACGTCAAAAAAGGGAAAAGTGGTTTTCCTTAAAGAGATATATTATTTCACTAATTGTGAACACAAAACTTAACAATTTTGATATATTGCCTAAAACACCCAAGTTTTTCAATTAGTACAGTATATTCTTCAAAATTCAACCAAATTTAATATAAACTCTTATCTGTAAATTCATTACGTTAGGTAATTATACACCATAAATTACATACATGTATGCGTATGATACAGCTTTAAGTATATCAAATATAGTTATAGTAAACGGGGAGATTATTGTATGTTAATTTCATGCTTTTATGAAAATACTATTTAATCTAATATTATCTAAAAACCCCACCATATTTTTGCAAATAGTTAATGCCTAATCCCTTTTTAAGTAAAAATAGTTAGTTAAATGTTCAAGAAATTCACAAACTACTTAGTAATTATTTTAGAATAAAAATTTTGAAACAATAAAAAATGGTCGAATTCATTTAACAGATCACTTTCCACAAAACTTATTTTGAAGCTTATGGAAGATTAATATTCTTGTGTTCCTAAGAATTATTTAATTGCCTTCTGTTTTATATTTAAAAAGTATTTTGGCTTTATTATTAAATCTAATAGAACCTACAATGCAATTATGTGAATATGTGTGAGCAGCGAAACTTTTGGCGGTTGTCATGTAAGTATGACTTATTGAAATCGCATGAAATATATTTTGTTTTAACTTACTGATATTATTTGTTGAAAATTCATAGGTTAAAACACAAACTTTCATTCTTTTTTTCCGGTATAAAGACCAGCTTAACACCGATTTTGTGTTTTTTTTTAACGCCTAGAACCTATATTAGCCACAGATTTATTAACACCCACTATTGCTTAGCTTATTAACTAAACCATATAAAAAGCATCCATACCAAGAAGCATCAACAACTTTATTTCTTATTAATTCTATAAGTTATAATTATTATATTTTAAAATTTTATTTTATTTATGCAGAATGTCCTTCTCTTCAACGACCATCACATTATACTTTGTGCTTTCAAGTCCTCTCATTAGTAGAGCGACTTTTTATATAATATTTATATATCTTAAAATTTTAACTTAACATCACAGATAGTCTTTCTTTGAATAAGCAATCAAAATATCATTTTTTTTTTGCAATATTTTTTCTTTATTTTGAACATTGCATTGCTTGTATTATTTAATTATTTATATAAAAAGTAAATAAGAAAAAGTAATTAACAAATACATGTGTACATTTTTTTAGAGGTTTGAAAAATATTTGAGCAACAACTGATTTTTATTTTATATATATTGTGGATCGATTTCAATTTCATTGGTATGGTAAGAGCATATGCAAAAAAAAAAGTATGAATGACTAAAATAATTTTACACAGTTTCTTTGAAAATCTATGTAATACTCAAATTTACATATAAATAACTAAATTTGTGCTTGAAAAAACAACTTATTTAACAAATACAGGTTTTTACATGTAAAAACTCTTAATCTGCGCCTGCACAAATGTAATTTTTTTTAAAGTACAAGTTCATCTTAAAAAATAATATACAATATATACTTAGTACAACTTTTCTCACGATTATTGTTTTAGTTATTTTCATTTTCCTCTTTCCATGTTACGTTAGATGTATTTAATAAGGGATAAAACAAATTATTAGACAGAGCTTTAATGCACATAGCACTTATGCTTAGCAAACAGGACCACAAATTGCATTGCCACTTTTTCACAGTAATAATTATATAGGTCCTAGTTAAACGCCAAAGCTTTTACAGTTATAAAATATATTTATTTATATTTTTTCCTTTATTTAAAAAGCTTGGTATTTAAGAATTGTTAAATGTTTTTCTAACAAATTATGGATGTGGAAATTGTACACATTTTAATACTTTATAATTTAAATTATTGCTACATAATATTTTCATTTCATGGCCCCCGGTGAAATAAAAACTAATGGTGTGAATTTACAAAGCATGCTTGCATGAAACACTACACTCATATTTGTGAATAATATTATTATTGAAATTTAAACCTCAGACTAACGTATTAAAACTATGCGTAAAACGTATATTTTAGCATTACTTTTTCCACGCGAATTGAGTAGTTCAAGAATAAACACAATGTATGTGTACATTTAGATAATGTATGATCACATAAATAGTTGTTTGAATTTCACCACTTACATAAACAAACTTAATTAAATAAAATCTGTCCTGACATACTGAGTGACTGTATATCACACACACAATCAATGAAATATTCAAATATTAAAAGTATTGCTCACAGTAAGCCATCAAATGTAATATAATAGATGTTTAAAATATAGTCCGTTAATTTTTTATCACAAAACATCGAATAGATATTGATATTAGGTTCGTGTAAGTTCGGAAATCATAAAACATTGTGTTTACTATTATTCTTTACATTGAATTGTGTTTTCAATTCAAATGTACAATTTCCCTCCACATTTGAACAAATTATTCCCATTGTATTTCTCAAAAAATAAAAGCTCTATATACTAAATTGTCCTGCGAGCTATCGATACCAATTTTAAATAAAAAAATTTTGCTCGGTTATCACACTAAAGAAATATTTTTTACAGTGTTTTAATGGTGAAGTAAAATTGGTGTCTTAAAGGTTTTGTTTTTTTATCTTGGTATGTTTTTCTTTCGGCATACGTTGATGTGCAAAGCGAAATATTCTCGTACATATTCAACATACGTAATACTCTCTTTATTACCTCTATTATATATTATATATTTATATATCTATTATGTATAAACATTATGAATTAGAAGGAAGGACAGAAATATGCTGACAGCTCACAAGCAGTAAGTAAATTTGACAAAAAGTGTTAAAGTTTTTTTGGTGAGAAAAAGAAATTGGAGAGTATGGCTGATTGAACATGTATTTGTGACGTTAGGTTTAGAATAAAAGTGTTTATTTTATTTTTATTTGAGTAAATTTGATTGCGTTGATTTTTATTATTATTTCCCTTAGATGTAATTTACTTACAGTGCCAGTAAAGATATTCACACAACTCTGAGCTTGTTCTTAAAAGTATCCCTTTTTTTTATCTACAAATGTACTTTATACCTTGTCGAGTAGGTTGAATTTAAATTATAATAAATTGGAATTAAATATTTTACTTTGAAACTATTATTGTTGTTTTTGTGGATTTAATTGCTTTGGGATTTTTAATTCATTTTTTTTCTGCCATTATTGCAAACTTTTCACGATATAAGGGGAAGGATATTGGTGAAAAGTTGGCATAAATAGTCTTGACTTTTTAAATTTCGAATTTAAAATAAAGCCTTGAAACTACCAACTTATGCATCTCATTGTTAACTAAAAATAACCATCTTAAGAAATTAATTTTGTAATTAGAGTGGGTGAAAAATACTTTAGAGGCGCGTTGTGCAAATATATGAATTTAAATGTTTGCACAAGAATTTAATGTTCTAATTACAACGGGAACCAGCTATATAGGGAAATAACAAAATGTAATTAGATTAAATTTATGAATTTTTACAAACAAACATATAATTTACTTTTAAATTCTTCTCATTTAAAATTATACAATTTCTTAAACAAAACAAGGGTAGTTTATTTTTTTTACAATATTAGTGGCATTTATGTAGTTTTAAAGTAGGCTACATGTAAAATTATTATTATATCTTTATTGCTACTGATATATTTTATCAGTTAGATTATTTTTTTACATGAGAAGAAGTTTGTTCTGATAATTAAATAACATAAAGTTTTAATCATCGGATATTTTGCTCTAATATTACTTCAAAATGATTGTAAATGATAATAAATATATATAATTAAATAATAATAAACTTTTTATATTTAAAACTTAATTTTAAATAGTATATATATAAATTTTGTACATAAACACATTATATAACTAACAAATTTGCAATAATATAGATAGCTTTTGTAAGTGAACACATATTTATTTATATGTTTATATATTTGTTTATATACAAAAGCTATACATATATTATTAAAAATTTAATTTATCAAATGTATATACACCTACATATACAGTTTATTTTATATATGTGTGCGTACGGAAGTTATTTTATAAGCTAAATTAGAAAGCAAGTCATATAGCATTCAGGAACTGATTAAAAGTACTTACCTTCATGTTTACAAATTTTGTTGCATGTTTGCTTTTAATTGTATTTACATTTTAAATTAAAATTATAAATAAATAATATACGCTCTTAAAAAGTATATTTATTTTATTATTATTATTTGCTTCTTAATAATGGTATTGTTCAATAAATAAAGAACTTAAATTCAGCATTTGAATAAATAATCGATACAGCACCATAAATATTACTGAAGTATGTTAAATATAATATCAAAACAAACTTCTTGTCAAAAACCAAAATTTAAACCCAACGGGAAAGAAGTTCAAATCACACCAAGAGCTTTCAAGAAATTAAGTAAATATTCTAGACATAAAAATCATTTCTTTAACAATCAGTGGTATTGTTAATTTTTTTAAAACCATTTACTCTTTAAGTAACATTTGTTTTAAATTTTAGATCACAATTAAGACATTCACGCGTCGTGTGTGAGCTAATTTTATGTTTAACTGCGTTCTTTTATTATTTTCGACTAACTCTACTTCGTACAAGATAAGCTGTGACTTTCGCCAAAGCATTTACTTTTAATTACTAATCAAATTGTGTGTTTCAACAATGACGCAGCGAAAAAAATATATGTAGACAACAACAAATTACAAAAATAAGTAACGTGATGGCGGTGATAAGTCCATGTATTCACTTTATACCAAGCTTGATTATTCTTATAATTTTCATTTCTTTTTAATTTATACATATAATAGAGCACTGGCAAAGAACGTTTGAACAAATTGAAATAATTTAAAATATGTCTTTTTTTTCTTTGTTAAACTTCTCTCGCAAACAAATTAAGCACATTTCAAACAAGTGTTTCTTTTTTAGTCGCATTTTTGTAAATTTTAAAGTTTTTTTTAAAAAAATGCAACTTCTTTAACATTAATTTTTTAAATGTAACAAGCTTATGCAGACTAATAGAGTGCATAAATTGTCGCCCCTCCCCTCCATTAGTAAAATATCCCTCTTACGGTTCCAGTAAAATACTTCAATGGATCTTTAAGAGGAACATTGAAGAAAAATGTCACACGCAGACTTCAAAGTTATAACGAAATGAACATTCAGGAGATGTATTTATCCAATCAAGAAATAAATATATATAAAGCGAAAGATAATTGTGTCAAACATCACGCCAAAATTATTGTGTTTTTTTGAAGAAACCAACCAAATCTTCTGTGACAATCAACAATCAACACTTTTCTCCCCCTTACAATTCTTCCCAAAATCCCTTTCATTCGTTTCCCAGAGATCTACCTGACTCTGTCTATGTCACTGTTTTACCATCGTTTCTGTTTCCAAGAAAGGATTCTCCTAAGCTTTGCAATATCAGGATGGTTTTACTGTTTTGCCGTTATGGCGGGGAAGAAAATTGCAAAGCGTAGAATCACCTTTCTTAGAAATTAATTATCAGTTCACCCAACCATTATCAAACTGATGCCAAAAAAAAAAAAAAATTCTAGTCGCTATCTTCACTTAATTCGAATTATTCTGCAATCACTCGCTATTCTATGTTACCCATTCCTAATAAGTGACCTTTTGTCGTGAAGTACAGTCCAGTCGCAAACCACATTTTTCATTGCAATTAAAAAAACCTGAGCTGTGAACCTGTCTCCAAAAAATATCTCCAAATATAGCTTTTCTCTTGAGGGGAAAAGGGAAGAGAATAACAAATTAATTATATTTTTTTGTGGGGGAAGAAGGTGATGTTATCTCGTGAACTTTTTGCTGGCTGCTGTTTTTATGTTATGTTTACTAACTCATGCGTGTGAACGGGAGGGGGGGACGTTGCCCGCTTCAGACATCCGTCGATCGTGACGTCACACTTGGCGACCGCGAATGGATCACAACACGATGGCCATTCTTCGTGATGAACCCATCGCTCTCGACCAACACCGCCGTCTGGCGATGATCTTGAGAGTTACCCTCATCCGGACCTTCGTCGGAGCTCTCGCCTGGACCTAAACGCTGCCTTTTGTGCTTGCGCCATGCGTTCTGTATCAATCTGGCACAGTATTCTTCCCTCTGTCTCCACAGAGTCGAAGACACCGGTTCGTATCCTACCTCATCCGGCCTCGCTTGCACTTCACCCAATTCTGCTGTCTCTTCTATCGGGTTTCCTTTCCTCGCAAAGAAATCCTTTGTGAGGGCATCTAAAATGTCTACACAGAACATCATATCCCCTTTGCAGATCGGAATGTCCATAGACACAATCTTGTACTTGTTGGGTTTGTGTATCTGTAGAGGTGGTTCCAGAACGTCAAGGAAATCGGATAATTGATCGTAACGTATATATTGCGTGCCGTCTGGGTCAAAGTTCTGCCAAATCTCGTAGTACATGTCATAATCGTCGTCAGTCAAGCCTTCTTGGACGTCTTCCGTAGCCTGCGGAGAAGAATCGATCCAGTGTATTAGCATATTTATTCGTGAACATTGCAGCACAATTAGACTAAATAATACATCAGTGTATGCTTTATTATGATTTTTACTGTAAACGCATTTAATCTACAAGGAAGATAGGTATTATTAAATTTAGCTAAATACGTCTAAAATGTAGTATACAAGAATAAACAAAAGATATGGGAATTTTTATATCAATAAGATACACTCAATAAACTTGTCTATTTTGTATTAAATATTTGTACTATCATGTTTAGATGTTTGAGTATGTATAGCTAATAAGTAAATCATTACAAATATAGTCGCTACAGACACCCTCCCGAAAGTGTAATCAATATTGTATTTGTGTATTCCTTCTCAATGCCTAGGCTAGTAGCGTATTAGTCTCTCTTGTAAATTTAATAATACCTACAACACCAATTATATATATAACATATTTAAATTTCTTCAAGAGTATTTCAATGACCAAGCAATTCCTTGACATATATTTTATTCAATGGGAATTGGGGAAAGGTGAAATTCGCCACCCCAGTTAACACCCTCACACTCCTCATTCAAACATCTAGATATGATTTTGAGTTGAATTATTTTAAATAAACAATAAATATAAATTAACTGTAAGTTTGTATATTGTAGCTTTTAAAAAGCATCATGCAATCACATGTGGAAAACCACTCTTAGTGCACCCGTCCAATATTTGAACATTGACCTCTACGTCACTGGCAATCCAGTCTAATGTTGGTATATCCCGACTAATATCTGAACATTGACCTCTACGTCACTGGCAATCCAGTCTAATGTTGGTATATCCCTACTAATATTTCTGTCAAAGAGCCTTGTCGTCGGATCACCTGAGAGTAGTTCTCTAAGATGACGGCGATGTACATGTTGATGACGATCAGGAAACTGATCACCAGGTACGCCAG
The DNA here is from genome assembly GCA_033556935.1 of Timema podura. NCBI lineage: Eukaryota > Metazoa > Arthropoda > Insecta > Phasmatodea > Timematidae > Timema > Timema podura. The sequence continues at coordinate 46,715,529 of JAVRXN010000002.1, forward strand.
AAGGAAGGCGATCCCTATCGTGGCGGACCCACAGTTCCCTGGGTAGCCCAGCTCGTTGTTCGGTTTTAGACAGTCCTCCTCGTTGATAATACCGTCTAGAACCCCGTCCCAGCCCGCTGACGTTGACATCTGCCACAGAGGGTTAGACACACAGGCTATCATAGGAGACTAAGTTCACCTTGAGAATGTGTGGCTTATTCTGTTGTGCCTGGACAGCTGATGATTAACATCTCATAAACACTGAGAGTAAATATATGTGTGTGTGTGTGTGGGTGTGTGTGTGTATGTGTGTGTGTGTGTGTGTGTGTGTGTGTGTGTGTGTGTGTGTGTGTGTGTGTGTGTGTGTGTGTGTGTGTGTGTGTGTGTGTGTGTGCAAGGCGACTGTTAATATATTCAGTTGGGTGAAAAAGTAGATACACTTAATTTATTAATTTAAAAAAATTTTGTTTATAAAATATTCCTCAGTTGCCAGTAAGGAGTATAATATTAAGAGTGTTAGGTAATGTCTAAAAAACTCCAAATAAATATAAGACCTAGTTTATATGCGTTTGTGTGTACATATATGCACACGTTTATTCCATCTAACATTTATTTTGAACATTTATAAACAATATCTTTTTAAAACTAAATGTGTTTATCATGAACTTTCTCCCCCAACTGAGTTTATTAACAAATGACTTTCAAACTAGTTTTATTCTAGAACTAACAAAACAAATCAAGTTCCCGGCTGTCACTTTATCGCTATAAAAGGAAATCCCCCAATTAGAATGATACATTTTCTCCTTGCCAGGAATTATATTTGGGGATATTAACTCAATAGACAGGCTGCCAAGGATATTCTGGTTGATCTTAACAACAATAATGAAATTGAATATGATTTTAAAAAAAGTCACACCTGGATAATGGAATTGACTCTAGGATCTTTGGGTTCAATTCCTGTGCTCAGATATTATTTTTCAAAAATATTTAATTAAATTTAAATAGGTTCACCAACACATGGATATATCCTTAGTAACATTAATTTCCATCATTAACAATAACGGCTTAATAGCTGTGCACACGACATTTTGTTTGGACTTGGTTTATTACACAAACCTGTCTTGTACTCAAAAACTATCGTAAAATGATTACTTTACTAATCATTCCCCATTTTAATAAAGTAATTTACACAAATGAAATAGTTTCATAATGGTTTGCCTTGTTAATATTGTTAACATAAGGCGTATACGACTGAATTTGTACAATGCTTAGTTGCTGACATATAATAAAATAATTATCGCCAAATTGCACACATATTTCGTTATTGATACCATGCAGACATAGAAGGTAAGTCACAACGCACATTTACAAAATACTGTGTAAGGAATTAAACGGCCGCTATTGCATGCTAAACACGTACTTAAATTATTCTTTCTCAACAACAAAATATCATAGTTCCCTCTTGGTTCCTCTCATAGTCGCTATTAGTTGAAAAAAATGGTGCTTTATAATCTGCATTGTTTATTTATTCTAGTAATCAGTATATTATTTCCGAGCAGAAATTAATTTTCTTGTATAGTAACAGTATAGGGTATATTCTGACAATGGCCCCTTTATTCAATATTCATTGGCCCCTTCAGGAACTTACCGGGCTTATAGTGCTATGTTTGATCCATGTGACCTTTTAGAATTATATCCTGGGTCCCCATGGGCTCTCTCTCTCTCTCTCTCTCTCTCTCTCTCTCTCTCTCTCTCTATATATATATATATATATATATATATATAAAACACATTGAAAGCCCCTTATCAAAAGAATACCTTGTTAAAAATAAAATTAATATATTTGACAAGCAATAAATATTTGAAATATAAATTACCTCTAATAAAAGGATGACACTGATCAAGTCCAATAATTTCTTTCAAAGACAAGTACAAATAGCGTGCTGTTAAATAAAATATTAGCACTGCGTTTTTCTTAACGTTAACAACACTTTAATAAAAATATTATGATTCACCAATGTGAAATATTTCTTTTGCTATGAAACTAATTTATTTATTAAATTAAATCGGGAAATAAAGCTTCCCTGCATGTGTTTTTTTCCGTGATCTTACCTGGAAGAGTAGGATCATGGACTGGCCAAACGTCTTGAAGTTGTACACGTCATCGAGGCCACTTTTGTCCTTGACGTGCATAAAGAAGCTCATGCCGAAGATGGCGAAGATGAACATGACGAGGAAGAGTAGCAGGCAGATGTTGAACAGGGCTGGCAGTGACATGGCCAAGGCGAATAGCAGGGTTCGTATCCCTTTGGCCCCCTTGACGAGACGCAGCACTCGACCCACTTTTGCTACCCTCACCACCCTGAGCAGGGTCGGCGAAACGAAGTACTTCTCGATGATGTCGCTCAGTACCAGACCTAAGTGTGGCATTTGAGGGGGTCAACCAATTGTGGGGGGGGGGGGCATTCATTCCAAACACATTTAAACTGGCATTTGCCTGATCTGACTCGGATGTCAGTTAACTAGTACAAGCTAACCATACGTAACTTAGCGACTCTTCTGAACTTAACATTAAAAAAAAGGTACGTAATAAAGATGTGCTGTGGGCAGTCGTTATAGCCTTGGCTTCTCTAGGCTATACTTGAATAAATATATTCCTCGATGATTTGGAGTACTGAGCATAAATGAATCGAAATAAGTTTAAAAATAAAAAAAATTGTGAAGGTTATTTTATTGTATTAATAGGTTTCATTTTGCGTAAATGAATTCACAGGGAAACATTTTAAAAAATGATGAAAAGGGTACATTTCTCCCGTTTTAGCGCTATATCTTCGAAACCATGCAGACTTTAGAAAATAAAGCTAGGAATTTTTTTATTTTGTATAATCCTTACAAAATATTATAATGCCATCCATATAGCTTTATAATAAATAGTAGTGGATGAATAGTGGTTCAAAGTTTGATTAAAAAAGTTCAAAAATCACGTAAAAATTGCTATTATTTTAATTTTGCTCGCAAATCTTCCCACGATTTGGAGCTTGAAAATGCACAGAACATTCTTTAAACAAGATTATATGACGGAAAACATGAGAGCACGTGAAGATCTTTGCGATAGATAAAATTGGAGACATAAAAAGTTTAGTATAAACTAGTTATTTTTGTAAATAATTTTGACCCTAGCCCTCAAATTAAGGGTAGTTTACGAATAACTGATTTTTCATACTTTTGAAATATTTTAAAATTGGCTTTAACGATTTTGTTCTAAATAGGCATTTTTGGACTGTTTGAAATGACAAATAACTCTATATAAATTAATTGGTTTTGAATAAAATTGGCTTAGGGGTATGATTATGAATGGAAGATTTTTCAAAATTCATATTTGTTTTTTAAATAAAAAGTTGTTAAAGGCTTATCGATGACTGATTTTTCAAAAAGCATCCAATAATGCAATAAAATATTTCCTAAATATGTTTTTTCAAGTCGATTTTTAGCTTATTTTGACTGGTTAGTTGGGGGATTCATTTTGATTGGATGGTCATTATTATTGTACTTTATTGACAGTTATTTCTGGATTTAATATATAATTTTAATGGAATGATACATATACACGTAAGGTCTGTGAAAGTAATTTTACGAGTGTTAGTTTATCTAGTACTTCGTATGAGCTTTAGAAGATGGCATAGTGGAATTTAATTACCTTATTAAAGGTATTTGTAGGTTGTAAATATTTAACTGGTTATATTACTACTTTTGTGTATATATCCATATAGGCGGTATTAAATAGTGTACAAGGAATAATGGAAAATATATTCTAAGACTTTATTCCCCTTATTAGAAATCACTCACTTCTTATAAGAAACCACCAACTTATTTTTACTTATTAGCATTGGATGTGATTCAATTCAATCAAATTTTTTAAAATTTTAAAATCATGTTTGTAAATTTTGAGAAACACCAGGTATAATAAAGCTATCTTTTACTATGGCTATTTTATTTTGTTTAATTTATCATTGCATAAAACCTGAATAGGGAGTAAGACACAGTGCGAAAAAATGTATCATCGTATGATTATTTTTAGTTTTATTTAAATGATTTAAAATGATTTGGAATTCGAAAGTAGTGATATAACAATTTAACAAAGATAGATAAACACCAGTAGAAATGCTTAAAGATTTAAAAACCCATATATAGAAAATTTAAAACGAATAGAATACAAAGATAAATGTTTTAATAAATTTTTCGCATCTCTTGACAATCAACCAATCAATTAATGATGTTAAATCACGATGCAAGTTAACAATAGAAATCTCTTACACCAATGTTCATATTGTTTAATTGTGTACTAGAGCGTGGGCAGTAAATACAGAGTGATCCAAAAGTCAGGCAACCCGGTTTTTTCAAGGATATTTCTCGCAGAAGAACATGGAAAATGAACATGTTGTTTATATGATTAGCAAGATTATAATGTTGGATGGGTGTTGTGCAGGCCATGTGACCTTGAGACATACACTAGGTCTAGCCAGTTAAGTTACAACATTTGAAAGTGTAATATGAGTTTTTCACGAGCAAAGCAAGTATTCATTTTGGAGCATTATTTTAAGGCCATGGCATGGTTTCATTTAAGTGGTTGTGTAAACAGTCAGAACAGCAGGTTTTGGAGCTTTGAAAATTCACACGTTTTCCATGAGGTGCTTTTACACAGCTAGAAGATTGGAGTGTGGTGTGCAATTTCACATCGCAGGGTGGTGGGTCCTCTTTTCTTTAGAGAAAATGTTAATGCTGAACGTTACCATGAATTTGTTATGCAGTTTATTGCATTACTGGAGGAAACAGAACGTGATTGCTGGTTTCAGCAAGATAAATCTACTGCACACACAGCCAATTCCACCATGACAATGCTGGCTGAGTTTTTTGGTGATGGTGTGATTTCTAAGGGTTTGTGGCCACCTCGTTCCCCAGACCTAATGCCACCTGATTTTTTTCTGTGAAGATACTTAAAACATACAGTGTATGCAAACAACCCTTGAACCTTGGCTGAACTTCAAACCAACATTGAGAGGTGCATTGTAACCATACCCCAGGCAATTATTCGTCGTGTGTCTAGACATATGGTTAAATGAGGGAATTTATGTTACAGAGAAGGAGGATCACACTTTCAACACCTTCTCTAATTTCCTTATGTTTTATTGTTTGGTTTACATTAGATGTATATATTATATGGCATAAAATATAAGTTTTTTTCTTTGGGTTGCGTGACTTTTGGATCACCTTGTATTTTCTTTTTGGAAATATAGTGATAAAAAGAGGTATTTTAAGAAATTTTCACTTTTCTCTTTGTGTGAACATGCTATAACGATTAATTTCTGGGTTAGAACTATTTCGACGGCCTATCAATGGATGCCAAAGTGAATATTATATACAATATTTTATTTTCAGTATAGTATTTCTAATAGAGGGCATAAGCAATGCATAAGTTCATTTATAATAATTTGGGAGTTTAAGTAATTCAATTTATATATTCCTGATTTTGAATTAAGTTTTATTTTCTGTACACCTAAATGAAATTAAATTTCAATATACTGATATCGGGTACTAACATGGATAGCATTTAAATATGAAAGTAATTATGATAACTACTAACAAATAAATATATTGGGGGAACTGATATTGTTTACAAATATGACCGTTGACACAAACATGGCAAGAATTGATTCTCAAAAGTAACTAATATACAATAAATCCGTTAATATTTAATTTAACTATGGCTAGTATATGAATAGTGTGAATAAATCGTGAATATCCAAACTGTGCACATGTTTACTATGATGATAATAATAGTAATATTAGCTCTACTACATTTCAAATTGTGAGTAAATTAATAAATCAAAGAAAACCAAGTTTTGTCGCAATACATGATAGTAATAAAGATTTCGTAGTTGGCTAACGCGCCAGTCGTGTTGAGCCAGACCACCGAGGACGGGGAGATCGAGGTTCGAATCTCGGTCGGGTGAACTGGGGGTGGTTTTTCCTAAATGGTTTTCCACTCTCCCTCCACGCAAATGCGGGTTCACTTCCTCTAAAATTAAACCTTCCCAATTCCTAATCCATTAATGTAATTAGTAATTAAGCGTATAACCCGAACGGGTAGTAAGACGCGGTGCTAAATAAAAAAAAAATAATAAAGATTTCCTCGGAAACTGAACCTTTGTCTTAAATAACTATAAATCTTTGTTAGTTGCAGAAACATTTAAGGGGGAAGTAACCTTTTTTTAAAATGAATTTTGTGAATTTTATAAAAAGTTGTTTTTTCATATATTTTGTTTCTGCCAACATTACTAAAATATTATAGGTTTGTTTAGAATTTGAATATTTTAAAACTTATACTAGCTATTAAAAACAAATTACATCATGCTTTTTATAATAATATTTGTATTGCAGGCATACTTGATTATTCAATCATTCATTCATTCACTCAATCAGATTGTTTTAATTTAAAACTAATTTTGAAGCTAGTGTTTTATAATGCAATCCAATTAAATATTTCAGACAGTAGAATTCAACTTGCAACCAATATGCGAAAGTTTTGCTAACTTTTACTAAGAATAGTTCAAATATTTCATCTTTTATTTATTTAAGTAAAAAGCATAGTTTTAGCTAAGAAATTATATAATAGTGAGTAAACATGTCGAAAACATTGAATGTATTTTTTTTGTGGGGCCATTTAGTTCCAATTATAAATAAAGTGATATTTTTTAAATAAAAATTTTGTTAAATAGTATGTAAAAGGATTATGGTCTATTTTAACATTATTAAAGAACATTATATTAATCAAACAAATCATATTTTACTCAAATATATGTATCAACAATTAGTAAGATGTGTGCTGGTAAAAAGATGAAATTTTAACTATGCCAATTTGTAATGTGCAATTTTATTTGTTGCAATTTATCTTAGTATAATATTAAGCTTCAAACAGTGCAATCACTCTTCAATAAAGAAGTACTCTCAATTTTAAATATATTCTACGTGTTGTTCTAAGAGATTGTAAATATAGGGAAGTAAAATTGTAGCGACAATTTATTGGTTCTATATTTGATCACACAAAATTAAATCCTTTTTTCACTTTCATGTTTTTGTTCACACATAGAAAGAAAATATAAAATAAGATTTAATTCTGTGCCAGATAAATTGAGCTTTTAGCATACAATATTGATTACTTAAACAAAATGCTACTACTGTGCATTTTAATATGTTGTAGTAAAAATGCAATTACCACAATAAAATTTGATGTTTGGTTTTGTAACTCTACTATGGTAAAAATATTCTCACTTAGATTACTTTATAAGCCCTATATATAGTTAACATGCTAGTTTATTAAATATTATAGTCATTCGCAGATATTATGAGTTGCATTTTAAAAAGCAACACTGCATATTAAATATTAATATTACCACCAACAGAATAGAATTAATTAGTATTGTTTTAGTAAAATGTTACTTTTATTATAGTTGAAAAAAAACCCAGCATTTTACAAAATGACTTATAAAGTGCTTAATAATATTCCCACATAAAAAATTATTTCACATAATCTTAAGTTAAATAAAATGAATCTCCCTATTTAATTAAATAATTAAATATTACTTTATATAAGTAATATTACAATAAACTATGAGCTAGCAAATATACTATATTATTTTAGTGTTAATCTGTGAATCTATCGCTGCAGGGATTCATAAAAACAAGTTTAAATTATAATATATATGAACTCAAATTCTGAGAATGACTAAATACTTAAGGCCAGCTACACTAAAATGGTTCAGTAAAAGGGTGTTAGAGGAAAATGGATGCAAAGTGCATAGTAACGATTAGAGGCAAGACCATGTACAGACCTGTGTTTGCCAACCTTTTGTGTTTTATTTCGCAGAGGATATTCCACATTTTTCCTCCGCTTTATTGTGTTTGTGTTTGTTGACTGATGTATATAATGTTCCATCAAACAGTTGATTATTTTTCGACTTATAATTCGACATAGTTAGTGTAGTAAAAGTTTCAGATTTAATTTTGTATTTATTTAGAATTTCAAACTGTTTGGAAATAATATTGTGGGAACCTATTTTGTGAGCTACATATTTTCTTAACGACAACTAATTTTTTTCAAATTATTATATTTTAGTTCAGTAATAGAAATATATAAAAAAAAACTATTTTCTAAAATTATATTTTAAAATTTGTATTTATTCTCCTACATATTGTTATTGTATGCTATATCCTGGCTGTAAATATATGTCATAAAATTCCATAACCAATTTTCATTTAGAAACTATATTGTGATTTTCATGGTAAAATGATATTTACTGTATTTTAATAACTGGTGAGCTTTATTTCCAATAGTGGCTATCAGCAAAATTGTTAATAAATGATAATAAACATTTTAAAATATTCAGTTTTAAGAAGAAATTTCCGAAATTTTAAATGTGTTAACACAGTCTGTTCTAACTTCTAAAATGGAGTTTAACCTCAGGGAACATGTAGGGTGAAGATACTTATACTCTAATGTACACTAACATTACTTGATTAGGCAGAACCATTCTCGCCATTTTGGGCAAGTTCCGCTAGGGATTATATCATAAATGAATGGAAAATTATGTTTTAGGAAGGTCGAGGAATAAAGGAATCAGATGGGATTTAGCCATTCATTTAATATGAATCTTTAGGGGAACTTACCTAATATGGATAGGATGACCACTACAAAATCAAACAGGTTCCATGGTTCCTTGAAGTAGTGATATCTTAATGCGAAGATCTTCATGAGGCACTCTGAACTAAAATATTACAATGAAGACCATGTTGAGGTAATCAAGGACGTTGCTGAAAGAGTCGGATTGTTGGTAGTGATCCATGGTCATCGTCAACATGTTAAGGCCGATAAACAACATGATGATCATGTCAAACTTCTTGTTGGTCACGATCTCGAACACAATGGCTTGTGGTTTCCACTGTCAAACACATTAGCATATCATATTGTAAGTAATTTTTGCATTATAAAATAAAGCCATTAAGAATTTTTAACATGAGTTTTAAAACGTCCGAATCTTTTGAAATTTTTCCATGCCTAACATTATTATTATTATTTGGGATATTTAACGTGTACTTTCTAAAGAGACAGCTTAGATCAGCACACTAATTACTATACACTAACTTAATTTTATAACAGAGACAACACCCATTCTTTTGGCCGTCAATTTATCACTATGAAAGAGGAAGCTCCGATTTCAGCAATGATAAAATTTTCGTATATATAGGAGTCGTAACTGAAATCTTTCAACAGACGCACTACCAACTGAGAAAATGTGTTAAGGAATCTCATATCCTACAAATATGTATTAATATATATTCTAAAATACTATAGCCCGTTTCACTCTTACTCTGCAGTACAGGTCTTATGGAGCGCGCAGTTGCCAGATCTCACCCACTCGAAACAATTGGACAACTTTTACATTCAAACTTTATACACGCTATGAAGTTTGAGCTGTCAAGAATTGTGTATTATTCTGTTTATTAACATATTAATGTCAATTTGATATACACCGTACACTGTCACCTACAATGAATAGGTTGGAGATCGAATCCTTTCAAAGATGGTCTTCCAAAGTACATAGGCTTATAAAATAATATTCCCTGTTTGCATGTGAATGTGTGTGCACTTTTATAAACAATTAGGCCTACCTAATTCATCTTTACTATAGTAAAAGCTAAAACTCAATAATCAAAATAATAACAAATTAATATACAATAGTTTTATAAATTAAAATACTGGTCATTATAAAGGAGGGGGGATTCTAAAATTTATTCAAGCCTTCTATGTAACGTAAATAACATATTAGTTTAAACCTAAAAAATACCTTTATGCTTCATCGCTGTCCCCGCACAAGGGCGTGACTCCATCAATTGTGAAGTAGTATTTAGTGGATGGTCCAGGTAGCTCAAAGTTTTGAGAGTGAGTAGGTGGACTTTTGGTTTGAGGAGATGACACAGGGGACGATGAGGATGATGAAGTTAATCTTATTAAAAACTGCTCCTCATCATCCTGCAGCTCATCTGCTTTCCACATGTCATTTTCAATTTTTTGACGTGATTTACATAATTGAACCAGTTTTCTATAGAAACCTTTTCATACGCTGCAGCTATTAAAGGCCTCATATCTTTAACCTTAAAACTAGTATTGTTTCATTTTAATAAATGTTTTTACCTGAGCCCACACCATCTCTATAGGGTTAAGTTCACAGTGATACGGAGGCAAACAAATGACTTGTCGATCCACCGCCTTCGCCATCTCATCCACTTTGTATTTTTCAAATTTTTGTTTGTGTTGCGAAACCAAATACAGCATTTCCCGTTTCAACATTTCGTCATCAACATCAATGTTCTTATGGATAAGCCACTCAGCTATTTGAGCTTTACGCCATGATGTGGTCGGGATAGCTTCACACCTTCTGCTGTGATAGGCTGCATTATCGATTACGATAACAGCTCCTTCAGGTGTATTAGGAAGTAATTGTTCTGAAAACCACTTTTCATAAACGTCACCATCCATTTCGTCATGAGCATCTGCTGTGTTTTTCTTGCACAAAAACGTGAGTTCAGCACCTTCAACAAAGCCATTGTCATTTCCAGCATGAACCATCGCAAAGCGTGGTCCGCGAGCCCGTGGTGGCTTCAGTCCCGTGCTTAATCCCTCAAGAAATGCTTGCCGAGAACTCTGAATGGTTGTATCTTTCCACTCCTTGGAAACGCTATGTCCAACATTTACCCATGATTCATCTGTATAAATAATAGGTCTACCTTCAGCTCTGAACTTCTTAATATCCTTCAAATACTTATGACGCCACCTAATAATGTCATCCCTTTCAATGAAAGCACTCTTGTTACCCCTTCGTTCATACTTAAAACCCATCTCCTGCAAAAATATGTATAAGGTAGCTCGTGAGAAATTGGGCAATGTGTCGTCTGCGTTTACCCTCGCTAAAATAATACTTAAAGTAGGGGGCAAGTTGTCGAAAAACATGGAATGGACAGGACGACGAACACCACTTTGTACAATAGCATCGTATGTGCTCGTTCTTGAATTTTTTTGTTTCCCTTTTCTCTTTTGTTTTCTTTTTGAAGGAGTCCGCAAAGGACCACATTTTTGTTCCTCTCTTAATGCGTAAATAGTTCTTTCAGAACATTTCGTGGCTTTACATGTTTCCCTAACCGCTTTGGTGACATTCATTGTCTTAGTAAAATAATTGAAAACGTTCATTACTATTTGACGTTCTTTGCTTCTCAGTATACCTATGCTATGCAATTTTCTTTTTACTGTTTCCATGATAAATAATTTTAAAAACTAACACTAAACACTATGAATCAATAGTCAATAATATATAAAATGATAATCCCATATAAAGTAAAATATATTATAACTAAAAATATAAGGAATAATTAAAATATAATATGATCAAACGTTTGATCCAAATAACAATTAAACCACCAAACACTCTTAGCACTCTGTACGCCAAAATAATGACCGTAACCCGTAACACAAGACTAATGGATCACAACTGGAGAGAGGCTTCTTGGATGGATTTCAAACAGCTGTGCTTTGCTTTTCCAAGAGGACTGTCATCAGTAGGATTCATTGGTGTGAAGTCAGCAGGGTTATATTTATGTTTACAAGGAGTGCTACGCCTGAAGACTGTGCTTTGACTTTCAGCATTTTACACTGATTTAAATCAATAATATAACAGAGAAAAGTGGCTGAAAGTATGTGCACAAGTATTTTCCTGAAACTATGGAAAATAACTGGTTAAAATCAACCTCAGATAATTATTTTGTATTAGGTGGATGTACTTTTCAAATAAGTTTATTATATCAACACACGACTTACAAACTACCCTAATACTAATAAAACACAACATCCAGTCCCATAGCCGACAATTTACCAAAGATAAATCTCAGACCATACCAATATCAGATCTCTATCTCAGTTGGCTCACGCTCTAACGACTGTGCTAAAGTGTTTAATTAACGCTAGTGAACTCGACCAGGATTCGAACCCGGGCCTGATTAGAAACTGTGGCAAAATGTAAATGCGAGTGTAAAATCTTAGACCTCTGTGGGTAGTTGGTTTCTTAATTCAAAAGCATAGTTTAGTATAATTTGGAGCTACATATATAATGTATTCTCAAATTTTTAACATTGCCTTGGCAAGTACTATAGAACCTTGTTTATTAAACTATAATTACAAACTAAGATGAGTATAGTGAATGTTTAAGTGGTGGAACCTTGTATTTTGTGAAACAAATATTATCAATTATGATGTGGATGGGATGAACTAACGCTTCAGTTTTCAACGCTACAACTGTATAACATTACGCTGCTCTTTAAGACCGGACAGAGCTTAAAGTGAACTACACCCTCTTCAACTTCAAAACGCTACCACGCATAAATGGGGGTGCTATTGGCCCATAGTTTTTTTCAAAAATAAATATGATCTTTTCTTATAATTTCTTAAACATAATGTACCCAAGCAAAATCAAAAGAAAAAAAGTTTCCAACAAGACAACTTTTTCATGTTTTACTTTTAATATTTCAGGAGGTATAATACGTTTTAATTTTTTTTTTAGCATTGTATTAAAGATATTCCTTTCAGAGTTTGCAGACGTTGTTCATAACTATTATAACAGCCACCATAAAATTACTAGCTTTTCCACACAATTGTAACTAGACTTATGACGTGATACATTTGGAACCTCATAAAACTTTGACACAATGCATATTTTCGTATTTTGAAAAAAATAGTGATTTAAAAACATATATGGTGGTTTAAATTGATTTCACAAGATGCATAAATGTATGTTCATTAATATGCTATGCTTATTTCATAGAAATAACGACGTTAAAATGTAAGATACAAAATGGCAACTCCGCTTGGTAGAAAAAGGACGGCGCTAACGGAGAGATCAATGGGTTGGAAAGAGATGGTAATAGTCCATAAGAGCCTGTACTGCAATTTGAGAGTGAAACGGCCTATAGTATGAAATTACTAAGCTAATACCGAAGAGATAAAAATACATCCTAATCTAATTTAAATTGTACATTTTAAATAAATAAATATTTTAAAATAATATATTCAAAATGAAAATACTAATTTGATTATATTTGAACAATTTCAGCAACTTCAAGGTTTTCAATTGCCTACGACCAAAGTTTCACAAACTTGTGTAATTAGTGGTTTTAACTGTTAACGTTCTTACCCTTGGACGGGGAATAGCTTTCAATGGTTTCTTGGAACCCATTTTCTTCATCGCGTTGTAGTATTTCTTCTGATCCTCAGTCATGAACATCTCAAGTGATCCTCCTGCGTGCATGGACAAAATTGTTCAAATCTCATGTCATAAGAACCACATTGATATTTTTTATCTAAAACAAATAGTTTTACTGAACATTATATAGAAATTATTAACTGTATCAAAATATTACAAGTAGAAGACTTCGTTATAAGAACAGAAGATTGTATACAATTTAAGAGATAACTCGCATTAAGTGATGTACTCAAAGGAGGTTTGTCAGGAACTGAAGCTAAGGCCTCGACTTTCAAACTAACTTCAGACTAGTAATTACATTCATTTTTGAATGGATTACGTAAGTAGTTTTTTTAATTCCTAACAAAAACAAACTAAATAACCTGAAGAATACTCATCTTTTTCTTCTGTTCATTGAAGTTGTCAATGATCACTCCAATGAACAAGTTGAGAGTGAAGAAAGAACCAAAGATGATGAAGAACACGAAATACAAGTACATGTAGATGTTGGTCTCCCTTATTGGCTGTTTACCGATCTACAAACAATCAAATTGCATTTCTTATTGTTATAGATCCATCAACTACAAACCTATTTTAGCAGAATAGCAATTTTAATTAATGTTTAAGGGAAAAAAGCATTGATATTGAAATCAATAGGCAATCAACTCTAATTAATTTTTTAAAATATTTATAAGATATAAACCTATTGTGCTCTATATTTAAATGTGTTGTTCCTTAAGTATAAGTGTATAATGTTACTTAAGTTTCATTAATATGCATAAAAGAATATTGAAAAAATGTAAATCAGTGTCAATAACAATTTATTTATATTTTGCAAGAAATTATGATAATTAATTAGATATTGAAAAACTACCAGGCTATGTTTTTACCTTAACGACCTTTTAAAAATGAGCAGTAAACTAACCTACTCTGGCGTCAGTACTCTCAAGTTACACTAGACTGTCAATAACAGGGAGATCTGGGTTCGAATCCCAGTCGTGTAATCTGAGAGTGGTTTTTCCAAAACTGTTTTCCGTTCTCCCTCCACGCAAATAATGTTACACTTTTTCTAAATTCAACCTTCCTCTTCCTTACAACATTAGCATAATTAGTACATAAGCGTACAGCCTTGACGAGTAGCTAATAAAACAGCAAGCTAAATAATAATAGCTTTATTTTTTCAAATAAAAAAATCACAAATCAGTTAGTAACATAATTTATCGATTTCTTCCCAAGAATTAAAATATCATATCTAAAAAATAAAATAAGATCTAGCAAAATATGTTTTGAAATAAGGCCACACCTATAGCAATGGTCACCAAATGGTGGACCGCAGATATGTTTTTAAGGACCTTGACGAGATAACGATAAACAGCAGAAATGATGCTATTTCAGTGGTTCAGCAATGATAAATAAGTAAAATAAATAAAAAGAAAGAAAATCAAGTATTTGAATTATTATAGTCCTATGGGCTTGAACTTGAATCACTGCTTAAGTTTTGCCGGACCGCAGAAGTATGTCGAGTTTTTTTAAAACAGACCTCCATCAAAAATAACTGGGGACCCGTGCCCTAGAGTTACTCAATATTCCACAGTGGGTTTCTCACCTCTCTGGAATCAATAGCATCGTTCATGATCTGAATCCATCCCTTGAAAGTGGCCACCTGGAAGAGGCACAGGTAAGCCTTGCCCACGTGGTCAAAGTTCATGGCAGAGTTGAGCCACGTGTAATTCTCAGCAATGCAAGCATTCTTGTCGGGGATTATCTCGTGACTGAGGGTCGTCAGGTTCAAGTCGACGCACTGGAACATCGGTCATGAAAACATTCACCAAAGACTGACACTTTGGAATGTAAGAGAAACATCAAATGATTATCTAAAATAAAAGGTTTTCAAGGATGTTATGGCAACTTTGAGGAATTATGAGGGTTTATAATTTTCTCCTACCTTCCTCTTCAGAGTTAAATGGTAAGTTGACTGGGCCGAGTTTAGTTCCTCTACTAAAATTAGTTTAATCCCGAAAAAGTTCTCTTAATTCTATGGTTGAGTTCCTCCACTGGTGGTTAAGGGGTGAGGCAAGAAGGACGAGTTCCTCAACAACAACTCACGGAAGGGATTATAAAACGTTCGAATGCAATAGCTTAATTCAAACCTAGCTTTCAATGGTTCCATGATGTATACATATATAATATGGTTCCTAGCCAACAAACTTAACCTAATTGTTCATGCTTTAGTGAATGATGATAAGAAGACCAATTTTAGAAAATATTGTTAAAAATAATTACTATGATACAAATTTAGCTTTCAGGCCTTTCATAATTTCCACATATAATTTTGGCACTTACCCAACCAAACAACCTAGCTTTTCATGGGTTTATGAGTTTTGTACTTATTTAATTTTGTAGGCGAAGCTCCTCCTTTCCCGTGGAATTTAATGCGGCCTAATAGGGTTGATCCTCGAGCCTCGCTCCCCCCCTCCACACTAACCACCATAAACGTGGAGTAAATAGGCTATTACACTTGGGCTACTAATAATCCGTCACTTGAGGGGTTGTAAAGGAGCTCGATACCCCCAAGTTTACTTGCACCCTCTCCACTTTTCCTTTTGGTCCACACCACTGAATAAGAACATAAAATAATGTACAAAACGTTGACCTCCCATAGGGTACTGTATTTATTTTTCTAACCTGAAACATTGACCTCGAGACATTTCTCTCAACAGCAAACAATTTTTTTACTGACAATAGTTCAAAGAACCAAACATTTATGGAGTAAATATTATGCTACCAACATCTACACCGTGGATCAACTTAACTGTATATGTGCCAATATAAGGACATACTTTCCTAATAATTTGTATTGGAAACAATTCTTAATCGTTACTGTTGTTGGGATTAAACCTTAAACTGTACTGCACAGGACAGATAGAAGTATAAGTTGGTAATATGATGGGGTTGATAGTATAAATTACAGACATATTTATGTATATCTCTTTTTATTAGAAAAATTGTTCCACTACCAGTACTCTAGGAAAAATATTTATTACTATCACTTAGCCTCCACGCACCCACCCATAATTCAAAGATATTAATATTTGCAAGGAAATTTGTTTCTAACAAACAATAGAGATTAAGGGCTTATTCGTAGCTCTCCTATAAAATGGTTAACCATTATGTATTAATGTGTAAATGGTTTTCAACCACTTTGCTATCCTAAGAGTGTCGTGTTCAACCCCACCAACTGTATTTCAATACCTTAATCATGTCTTGAAGAACAATATAGATAAAATAGAGAAAATTATAATATCTGTCAAATGCAAATACATCCCAAGGAGTTTACATGCATAAGAGTAGATCTAATCCTTTTATTGAACTGTAAGAAAAGGGTTTTCAAGAGATGAATCGACAATAGTTTGCCAGTGACACTGTAAAATGTTAATCTTACCTTAAAGTATTTGCCGGCAAATAACTGCACGCCCATGATTGCAAAAATGAGCCAGAAAATGAGGCACACCAACAATACGTTGAAGATACTGGGTATAGCTTGCACCAAAGCATTTACCACTACCTGAAATACACCATAAAAGTGCTGATAACCAATTTTGTGGTAAAATAAACATTCCTATAAAAATTGATTTTATTGATTGACTTGAACTTTTATGTTTATTAATATTTTCAAATATAGTATTATATACTTTACCTTTGATTATAAAAAAAAACACTTAGAAAATATGTTATCTCATTTATATTAAAATGTTTGTAGGAATCATTAAAGAAAATATTTTTAAATACATTTGGAACATTTGTATTCACATAGTAAAGAAATGACTATATTTATTTTTAATGAATTGATCAGTATCTTAATAACAAGAGGAATTTTCTTAAATAATTAATCAATTTAATTCATATTTAACAAGAAATATTTTGATAATGAGTCATTTAAATTAATTTTGATATTATTTTAAAACTTGTACTATTTGGTAATATATAACTGTGTAAATTTTCACTCAGCAAGTTTAAGTTATGTCCTATGTTAAATTGTCATAATATTAAATTTCTACATGTCAATGTATAATAGTTTTTACTAATAAACTATTATAAATTCAACATTAATTATATTAACGAGGATAATTTTATTTCTATTACCATAAAAATATCTATAAACTATTTATCATTATTTACTGTTTCACTTTAAAAAGTACAAATGCTGTGCCATGTGTGCTAAAATACTTTTCATAATGTAAATATAAACTATTTTAAATAATTTATAGCAATACATGTTAAATTTAATTAATCAAACACTAATTAAGCTGTGATATTTGAAGGTAATTAGCAGTGCATAAATGGAAATATATTTAAGAGAAAAATTATTGATTTAAGTGTATTCATCTCATCCATGTGAATTTTAATTTCTCGTTAGTCTTGATTTAAAAATCATAACTACTAAATCTACATTCAATTTTTTTAATGCTATTTCCTGAAATTGATTGCAAAAGTCCTATGTATATTTTTCTTGAAATAAAGTAAATTTATATAAATTATTGGGTGGTGGGAATATAAATAAATACTTGTATGTTTATATTTTGCTACAAATATTCTAATAATCAATTGTTATTTCAACTATAAGCCATTCAAAAATAAAATTAAATAATACGTTTATAAAAAATTACATATTAATAAATATAGTTTCAGTAATTAATATTGAGTTCATTTTAAATTAATGTTCTTAAATAACAAAAAAACTTTGATCATAGGTAAACTGCTGATTTTTTACATTAATATTAGCTATTAGTAACTAAAAGGCATCATTTTATGAATTCTAAACATAAACATAAATTTAATACACCTTTTATTTAGTCAAAATAATTAAAATAATCTTATATAGTTTCTAGAAGTCCAAAAAAAAAGTTTGTTTACAGTTTTAGAAACAACCCACTAAATGTTTGGCTACTGATAAATAGTATATTTGGTGTCATAATTATGTGTATCAAAATTAACAGGAAGGAATATGCAGATACTAGGAAACGGGTAAAATATAAATTGTGAAAAGCTACAAATTGGCGTATACACAAATATACTGGAAAACACTGACAAGCTCAAAAACATTGAAAACACACAATGGAGATGTAAAACAATATTATTTATTAATGCATATATATTGTTTCAGTGGATCAAGGCAATTTTAAATAACGTGTAACAATAGCGCACAGAGATTTTAAAATTTGTTTCATATATTTCTAATTCACTGGGCTTTTCTGATAAAAAATGTGTTATATATTATATATATAGTGATATTTTGCTTAAATTATAAAAAACATATAATTTTGAGAAATGGATGTGATTCATTAATTTTAAGACACGTAAGTAGCATAATTTAATAAATAGAAAATTGTTTTTTATAAATTAATTACTTAAACTTAATTTATTTTTAATTGATTAAATTCAATAATAACTAAGAAATATTTATTATACATCTTTACGGAAATTTAAGTCAAATTTAATTAGAAATTATACTTATACAAACACATAAAACATCTAAATGATTAACACGCATAGTGAAAATGAAGAGGCGAAAAGAATAACACAAAGAAATGTAGTTAAGATAAAAATTTACGTCAACCAGCAAACTTAATATTAAATGAATGGCCATAATATATTTGGTAAAATACATTTTCTATCACTACCAAAAATATTATTTTTACTTTCATCAAATTTTAATTTTAGTAATAAATTTATTTTCCTATTATTAATTAATTGTATAATGTATTGTGACAAATAATAGTTTAATAGCTATATATCATACAAATTTGTATTTGGATGCAATTTACCAAATTATATTTAACATAATTGATCGTAACCCAGCCAATATGCTTACAATATCTGTTATAATATTAAGAGTTTGCAAGTTTAAACATAATTTTGTATCCATTGTGAAAACATGCTTTTCTACCACAGCTCAGGCAAATGCAATCACCAAGCAAACTTGAACAAATAACTGTTAACTTTAATATCTAGACCTTCTTTTTATATGTAGGTGGTAGAAACGTGGACATCGTATGTAATAGAGACCATGAAAGTTGAGGTCAGGGGAAGGATATATATTTTTTTGGAAGCATGTTAGCTGTCACCAGTATAAACAGTCTTAAGAAAGAAGTGGCTTGGGAAAGAGTTGGGTTACAGGAAGTGCGTGAGATAGTAGGAGAAGCAATAGTGAGATGATATGAGCATGTGATGAGAATGGAAAGGAAAGAATTCCAAGGAAAGTGATAGATATGAGATATGTAAGAAAATACCGCAAGGCAGGCCGAGAACGATATTAAAGAAGCAGATAACAACATGTGTGCGAGTGAGAGAGAGGAATGGAAACAAAAAATGTAGGACTAATGTTGGAAGTAAATAGGAAGAGGGAGGAATTCTAACTATGATGATGGATGTGATGTGATGATGATGATGATGATGATGAGATTACCTCAGTGTATCAGGCTGGTATTCGATCAATGATATTTCCACTATCAGCAGTTTATTGAAAGGTCATGCTACCACTTATTAGGGTAAATTAATTATTCGAATAATACTAGTAGTTATTCACACATCTATTTTTTATTGTTAAAAACATTTTGGTATTATTCTTGATTTTTTTTTACCCATCACTTTTAAATAAAATTTCAAATAGGATTTACTTAAGACAAAAGTGCTGACAAATTTAATTGAATGGTGTTTTTAAAATGCTAAAATTATTCCATGAAGTGTTTCAAGATGCGCTTGAATAAATAAACGATTGATAAAACATTACACACTAATCTAAACTACTTGGTGCATTGATGAGGGCCAAAATGATGTCATTATATTTATATATATTTTTGTATGTACATGCTGAACGTATTTTTAAATATATATAAAACATAATGAGCCAAAGATAATGGGAGGAAGATATTTTCAAATATGCAAATATGGCAAGCAACTATTTCCCAAAGTCTCGAGCAAGCCTTTCAAGGAGCCAGGACTAATATAATTTTAATTATACGATTGTTTCTATACTTATGATTGTTAAAAGTGTTGTGTGTTTTTTCAAGGAGAATTAATTCCTTTTTATTTTAAGTATAGATATATTTTCTTATAAATAATAGTAATCTTTTATGGTTATTTTGTTCAGTAATGAATAAACTTAATGAAATAAGGTTACTGTGGGCACTATTGGCTACTGTTAAAGTGAAAATCTAACAATATCTTGAACAATTTAGAGATTATTGTAAAGTAAAACAGTTTTATAACTTCGTAATTTATCATTTTCTTACTAACACAAAGAAAATTACGTTTATAATTTGTATAAATAATATAAAAAGCATTTTTAAACTAATATTACTTTAAAAATCACCTTATACAAATATACTGTTCTCTATTTGAATTATATCAGACATCTTCAGTAGTAATTTACGAACTAAACGTGGTTCCATAACTAACCTAAAATTTATTTCCATCTTTTAAATTTCGCTATTAATATACAACTCACTGTACAAGCATTAGTTTTCGTCCATATTTTTATGAAATTCTTTTTTAATTATTTAAAACCCGATATGCTCTAACACTAATTTAATATGCCCTAACTGTTGTTATAAAATAGTGTGTGTATAATTATACATACATACACATGAATATATGTATAGAATAAATTAGTGTATACCTCACAAAGAATTTTGCAAAATAAAATTAAGAGAGTATATAATTTTTCAAACAATTTTAAGAATCTAATAAATAATTCTAAGTATTTTTTCCTCCTTCATATAAATAAACATTTTTAAAATATATATGTATATAAACATATATAAATATTTAAAATACATGCTCCTTCAAGGCCACCGAGACTATTTGGGTACGTACCCTCATTCCCTGCATTCTAGACATAGCTCTTAGGGGCCTTAACGCCCTCAGAGTCCTCATTGTTTTGAAAGCTTGAATTCCTCCTGCCCCAACCAAGGATGCTAGGAAGTTTATGAGGGACACCTGGAGTTATAAATAGAGGGGAATTGTCTTTAAAATTCGAGTTCAAATACAAACTTTTACTGTTTTGTAATGTTTTGAGATACTTTCACATTATGTAAACAAAAACGTACAAATAATAAGGATGTAATTCAATTTTAATGTAAAAGTAAGTTTTCATAGTCTTAAATTTTATAACGTATAGTAAAATTTTAATGTGTGTTAATATTATTAATAAAATATGTATCACTAACTGATACATGATAATTGTCCACAGAATAAGTCCTAATAGCAATATTTTTTCACATAATTGAATTGTATATAATTAACATTTTAATCAATTTAGGTAATAGTATATTGGGAAATTTATCAACTTATTTTGAACTCAAATATTTATTTACATTGTGCTTCCACATCAAAGTTCATAGTGATATTTTGTTTAGTAAACCTCTTCATCATCATCAAACGACAACAAATTATTGTGTGTAAATTCAACATTAATTTTTGATTTTCTCATCTAAAGTTACCAACAACCAATTTAATTATCCATCGTATATGTTATTCATATTGAAAATATCTAGATCTATTAAACAATTTATGTTTTTTAACTGCTAAAACTATTGTTGGAAAAACAGGAAATTTTTATTTTCTCAATAATATTGTTTATTACTATTAATTTGTTTGGATAGAACATGTAAACTTACTTTCAGATTAAAACCTAATACACACAATCATATTATTTGACGTAGTCTGTAAAAAATACATCAGGGAAATATGTAAAATAACAAATATCTGCAGCGCAGCAACAATAGCAAAACTTATCAATTGAGTACAGTACCAACAGCGACTAAATACAAAATAATTACGATTTTATGACCTTTTGGTTAGTTTTTACATACTTTTGCATAATCAAAATGTATTCTCAGATATATTTTGGGGATTTACAAAAAAATAATTATTAAAGAAATTGCATAAATGTTGCAAAATATATTATTTAGCTATTGTATAATGTCTATGTATATAATTTAAATTTATAAATTTTCTTATAGATAAGATGTTTTTGGATTAATTTTTATAGAAAGCAGATAATTTTTTAATCGGTCTTGGCTAGTTAAATTTGTTGTGAAATAATGTATTTTATGCTAACTTTTAAAACCATTGTAAATATTGACCTATTCAAATAAATATAGCTTTTCAAATCTATATAAAAGAATAGATTTAATTATCCATTCTGAAAGTACATTTCAATTTTAAGACATTTTTGCAAAGATAAAAAAATATACCCTTTAAAAATAAAATATCTGTAATATATTGTTGAAATTAGAAGAACCATAACCTGCAACAAACAGATGTTTTTACATTGAGAGACAATAACATTACAGCACACGATCACATAATATTTTTAATTAAAAAGATTTAAATTAAATTGATAACACCATCACACAAAAAGCACTGTTAATTTAAAAAATATTCGATAGTAAAGGAAGAATAAAGAGATAAATAGCTGGATAGATGAATAGGATAGAGACACAATATCCATATGCAGCGTACTTGAAATAAAAATTTAGAGAAATTCAAGAGGTTTTAATATAATGTGCATTCACAACAATGACGTTACACCACTTCCAACGATGAGGCAACAGCGGACAGCAAAGTAAAGAACACACCTATTAGCAAGAAGGAAAATTTGGTTAGGAGAATAATTTATAAGGATTTGGGGATAAAGACACACTATTGTCCATATGTTTTAGGTTCCCATTTGACTTTACATGTTTTATTTATAATTTACTTTTGATTTACATTAAAAAGCCAAAATATGAAATGTAATACTTATAGAGAACCTAATTTTATTTACAAACTAATATCTCAGTTGCTTTAATAAACTGAATGAATTAACAAAAATTGTTTTTAAATAAGATTTTCTGTTGGGCTAATGCAGTGGTTCCCAAACTCTGGTTCGCGAACCCCCTGGAAGTTCGCAAAATCTTCCAAGGTGTTTCTCAAAATATTTCTGTAACGGCGGATTTTTTCAGCCCTTTGTGAGGAAATGGGAAGCATTTACAACTGTTTATCGTCTCACACTGGAGTCAGGTGGTTATCTTGAGTTCGAACTCTTACAAAATTGTTTGAACTTAAACATAAAGTTTTCGTTTTTCTTGCCAACCATTGCTTTCACAAGGCAAAGGGCATGCAAGATCAAATGTGGCTCCAGGCTTTGACCTATTTGGCAGACATTTTCTCTTCAGAGGTCAAATATTAACGTTTTTACTGTGCAATAACGTATCGAGTCATTCATAAAAATGTTTTGGGAAACGTGTTTAATTAGCAATCAAACGGAGTGCTTTGATATCCTTCACGACTTAATGGTAGAACATCAGATTTCTTCGGAAGAAAATATAAAGAACGTGGTTATAGAACACTTGAATGTACTTGGGAAAAACCTTCAGCGAATATTTCCCAGCCATGTCCAATAGTAACAATTGGATTCGCAATCCTCTGGAAGAGACAGCAGTTTTGAAATCCTCCACGTTAAGCGTTGGTGAAAAAGAGCAGCTCCTTGAAATTTCCACTAATTTTGAATTAAAGAAAAGCTATAAATCTTTGTCATTAATTGGTTTATGGTTAAGTTTAAAGGATTTCTCACTGTTAGAGAATAAAGCTATTACAGCTTTGTTACCATTTTCTTCTACGTATTTGAGTGAGAATCTTGTCTTCATATGCCTATTTAAAAAATAAATACAGAGACAGGCACAATGCTGAAAGTGACTTGAGACTTTATTTATCGTCTGTGGTTCCTGACTTTAAAGCTCTGTGCCATCCAAAGTAAACGCATCCTCTCACTAAGTCACGTGAAGAGGTGAGTAGCTGTTAAAACTTGTAAACAATTTTGAACCTTAAATCAGTATGGAATTTTGTGATTAAAGGAGGGTATTTCAGTTATGTCAATGCAGGAGTTTTCAGCACTCTTGTACAAAAATAATAGAGTATTTTTTTCTCTAAGTTTTACATTCCGTATTCATTTTGCTTTTTATTGTATTTAGATTCAGTATTTCCATTGCTAAATAATGTCATAATGTAATAATCACTAAACCTATATGCCACCAGTTTTATTTTAAGAGTAAACCTGGATTTTTTGATTTATTTTATACCTGAGAGAAATTATTAGAAGCCTGTAGTAAGAACTGACCAAGCGTTTTCAGTGTATTCCTAAATCCCCGCACTGACATTGTATACTTACTTTAATTCCTTTTAAGTCCCTCATATTACCCGTATTTGTATCTTTTCATCCCATTTTAGTCTTCTTTCATGATTTAATATATCTCATCCCTTCCTAATAATATTATTACTATCCCCCTTTTTCTAGCCTTGTCTGTACTTACTAACTTTCATCCACTTACAGATTTTCTCAAAGCCAATTTTTTTATTCTCCTTTTCATTTCTTCCCAAAAAAGTTGTTAATTAATTTTCTATCCCTTCAGTATTCAACCTTCTTTTACATTTACATTTACATTTACATTTACTCCCGTCCAGTGTTTACTTCATCTAGATTCTCCCTAGTTCTTCCTCTACTCCTCGGTTTTTACTTAATATTGGCTCTACTTAGTTTTTTTTCCATAATTCCCCATTTTTACTTAATCCCATTTCTCCCTGATTCATACTCTACTTCCCAGAATCTACTTAATCTCAACTCCTTGTTATTCCTTTACTCCCCAGTCTACTTAATTTAGACTCCTCCTTGTTATATCTATACTCCACAGTGTTTCTTATCTAGACTTCCCTCTAGTATTCTCTAATCTACTCTACTTCAGAATCTACTTAATTACTTCTGTTATCCTTACTCCCAGTATAATTAATCTCGACTCTTCTAGTTATTTATCTACTAACTAGTTGTTATATTTTCGAATCTTCTAGTTTTTTCTACTCAAAATGTCTAATCGAACCTCGCTCTGTGCGTACACTTAAGTCTTAACCGCTTGTTTATGTTAGCTAACGCGACGGGGTTTAAGTGTTGAATCTAACTGCGTGGAAATGGAAGTTCAAGTTGAATTTCACTCGCGTCACAAACTGGGGTTCCCTTCACTCTAAAAGATTCCCTTCTCAATTTACCCAATTCTAGCCCATTAGCGTAATTAGTACTTAAGCGTATAACCCGAACGTAAGTAGGACGTGGTGCTAAAATAAATAAATAATATATAATTAATTTCAACTCCTAGTTATTTCTCTACAAGCCAGTGTTTACTAATTATCAAAAATCCACAGTTCTTTCTTTATTCCGAGAGTCTACTTAATTTCTACTTCTCCTAGTTATTTATATATCCCCAAGTGTTTACTTATTCTCACCTTCTTATTATTATTCTACAACCTAGTGTTTTAATCTCGTCATCTATAAGTCCTCCTTTTGATCCCTAATGTTTACTTAATCTCAAATTCTATGTATTCCTCTAATAGCCAGTTTTTACTTAATCTCGTAATCTTCTAGTCTTCCCTTTACTCTCTTCTGGTTATTTACTCTCAACTTATTTTAAATCTTCCTCTACTCCCTAGTGTGTACTTATTCTCGTTATCTTCTGGTCTTTTCTATGCTACCCAGTGTTTATTTACTCTAAATTATTTCTACTTATTTCTCTATTCCCCAGTTTTTACTTATGTCATCTTCTAATCCTCGTTTTTTCCTTAGGTGTTTACTTAAGCTAATCACTTTCCTAACCCTCCCTCTACACCTAATGTTTACTTACTCTTGTGCCTTCCTAATCCTTCCTCTACTCCCCCTTGTATACTTACTCTCATCCCCTCCCAGCGCGACACGGCGCGCAAGGGACGGAGGGCCCTCAAAGTTCGCATGGAACGGAATGCAGGGATATCTGCCGCACCGGCCCACGTGGCCGCAAGGTTTATCAGGGACAGCTACAGTTTAAAATATGGTATCATAAACAAGTGCATTCACACAAACAGGTAGTGAATAGCGCTCGCCATGGCTCAAGGTGTGCTCTAGTTGGTCACGGTCTGACTATTCTCTTCAAATAGATGTGTTGGGTCAATTCTTACTAATGTAAATTAGTTTTAAACGACTCGCGTCTAATCAGAAGATAAGGATATTTTATTACAAGATTTGATTCCAAACAGTCTCAATGGCTATGTTTTTTAAACATTTTTCTATACTTTTTTATGTACTGACCCATGTTAGAGTAAATACTTTGTACTATAAAATTTAATTTATTTAGACCTAATATACTATCAATTTTTTTTCTTATTTTCTTTAAATGTTATGGGGATAATTATCCAGCGCTAAATTTTTTAAGTATGCGGCCACGAACCGTAGCGAGAACTATTTTACACAAACATAATTACACAATTATGTTTTGTACCACCATTAAACTTTTTAAATTATTGTTCGTGTTAATTTATT
This sequence comes from Timema podura, assembly GCA_033556935.1. Taxonomy (NCBI): domain Eukaryota; kingdom Metazoa; phylum Arthropoda; class Insecta; order Phasmatodea; family Timematidae; genus Timema; species Timema podura. The sequence continues at coordinate 46,742,232 of JAVRXN010000002.1, forward strand.
TCAGTAATACATTAATTTTACTAATTAAAACCTCTTTCAAATGCTTACAAATTAAAACGTAATGAGAGTTAAAGAAATATAAATAAGCATGCTAGTTTAGTTCAGGGTATAACCTTGTATTTTTTTATCCAATTCTAAATATTAGTAATCCAAATAAAACATAACTTGCACAGCGAATCAAATATTTATTGAATTCAAATGTTCACTAGAAGTAATTCAATGAATATTTTTAATACACCACACTACGATTTATTTTTAAAAACTACTATTTAAATAAAATAAGATGGGAACTCCCCCACTGTGATATTCAGGTCCTCCTAGCTAAGCAATAACACCAAAATGGGTGTTTTAAACTAAGACATCCATTGTAAATATTAGTTAAAATAATAAAGTGTAAGACTGAATCGTGTTTCACCAAACACATACCTAAGTTTTCAGATGGTTTTGAGATTAAAACAATTTCTTTTCTTTCTATAAATCAATATTTTATTAAGTTTATCCTGAAAGATTGTATTTGTTATTCAAATAATTGATAAAAGTATATGAGCAATTTTTTTTTGGCACAATAAATATCCAAATTATAGCAACTTGGTATTTTCATTTAAGTAAAGGTATCTTTTACACTCAAATTAGTTATAATTCAAATTAGGTCAAAAGTGTATTTTTCTAAAACAAAACTTTGATATGTGTTCAGTGAAAAAGAGCTTAAAATCCATGTTTCATATTGAATAAACCCTCAAAATTTACTACACTACAAACTAGATTAAACATAAATATTGATATAATATTTATCACAAAACTATCCAACACCAATTCGGCCCCATGTTGTGACACAGACGTTCCGCTAATCAGGGCCGAGTTGAAGGACTTCCTAGAAATATAACTTAATTAATAAAATATATATGAGCTGGTGGATACATCTTTATTCACTTGACAAGAAATGACCTATATTTTCAGCTGTCCCTAGAAAACATTATAGATTGATAAAGATAAAATTGGATTAAAATTTATATTGATAAGAAGACAATGAAGTTATTACGTAAAGCTATTTCAATCTATTTATTTCGCCGTCAATATTAATTTAATGTTAGTTTTATTTTACTTTTTATTTATTTAAAACTGAATTGTTGATCTTTTATATACATTTTCACAAGTATATTTGAGTATTTTGAATAAAATGTAATTTATTTTGGCATATTATAAAATAGTGTATATATGGAACACATAAATACTTAGTTTTATGGGATTTGATGTAATCTATGAAAATAACTGATTTAAGGATTTAAGAAGGGAGCGCAAGTATTTTTACAGTTTTTATCGATAATAAAATTCTTTTCGCCAAAATAAATCAAATATTTCTCCAGTAGCAACATAGAGTTTAGTTTTCTGCACATGTAATATCAACAGATCTTAAATATCTATCAAGGATGTACTGGAATTTTGTCAAAACGTTTTCTCCTTATTTAAAAAGTTTTGACAAAATTCCAGGACATCCTTGATATATATCTAAGATATGTTGTTATTTAGCTTGTGCAGAAAACTAAACTCTGTGTTGCTACTGGAGAAACATTTGATTTATTTTGGCCAAAAGAATGTATATTCTATAAAAACTGTAAAATTACTCGCGCTCCCTTCTGCCACAACCTTAACTGAGATGATTATGAACGCGCTGTAGTAATAACAAGAAGAATATGATTGTAAAGTTATTGTAATAACTAGGATTTAAACGTAACAATGATTTCTTACTCCAATTTCCCAATGTTTCATGATGGTTCAATATAATTAAAATGAAATACAATAGTGTTTTTTTAATCCAATAACTTCCACAGGGCATAGGTAATTATAATTTTGCATAGTAAGCAACTTTACCTAACATTATATTAACTGAAAATTTTGAAACTGTTTAAAACGACGCTATTGTTGAATTGTGCTACTCATACAATCATTTAAAATAGCACGCGACCAGAAATAACGAGATTCTAATCAACCCTATAGTTGTTTAGTATTTAAAGTTAATCGTATATGTTTTAAAAGGTTAAAAATATATTGGAGGGCTGGCTGGGCTCCAACCCTTTAAATAATTAAGCAATCGTTTCCCATGGCTTAGCTTGACTTAATAATTTACCAAAATGTCTCCATAACCTTGGTATAACCACGTTCAAATCAATTATATCACCGGTATTTTTTTATCAAAAATAATTTCTAGGACTATCAATGAATATGTATACTTACAAAGTACTAGTTATGTGGAGAAAAATAGTCTGTAGCTCCAAACAAATCTAGCAACTTTGTAAACTAAAGGTTTAAGAGCTTGTGTCCAACCAAGGCCTCCTATTACGTACAGCTATCATTGTATAGAGGAATATATAAACAGAATATCAATGGCCTGTTTTACGTATTGCTAGTGTGTTACTTAAGCAATCATTCCTATAAATTACTATCCCATACTATATCTATAATTTCTCAATACCATAGAATTTGCATGGAATACTGAACGATTGATTTGGGTTGTGGCAAAGTAACAATTTATGGCTCATCGGGAAGACATTAACTTTAGACTAAGCAAGCCTATCCTCATATCGTATCTACGAGTATCTTTTCTCCATTCCATGAACTTGGCCTACACCTACGCTACCTCCATGGGATGAAAGTTGAATTGTATGGACAAACGAAAGAGTTGAGTTGATTAAAGAAATCATCTGTTTTATTTTATGGCTCCTATTTGGGAATACCACGAATAAATATAGCCTAAATAGCCAAAATTTATATTTAGCTCTTCCAATACAATTCTATAACATAGAAGAATGGTAGAGTGGTAATTTGGGAAATGAAGGCTTTATCTTGCCCCAAACTCTAACAATTCATCACACATGAGAGTAATTCTACCCAATAGAAACGTACCTGATGTGACTGAAGTGTTTTCTTTATCTTGAAATTTTTATAGCGGTACTATATTTTAATTAAAACATTGTTTTTTTACTGTCCTATTTTCACATCACGTCTTACTACCCGTTTGGGTTTATGCGGCTTTAGGATTATTAGTTCATTTTTTACTATCATGAATAATGCAGAAAACAGCGCTACTTTACAAAGAATTTCAATTTATTTTAAATTATCCTTTGTCCTTGTGGGGACACAATCTCCAGATAGGTGCGGGCAAAAACTTACCATGACGATGACAAAATCGAGCCAACACCAAGCGTTTGTGAAGTATTTCTTGAAACCAAGAGCAAGCCATTTGATCAACATCTCGAGAAAGAAAATAACCGTAAATATCTTGTCCATGTAGTAGAGGATGTCTTGAAGGATGGGCCGGTATTGTAAGTGGACGTCTTCCAGCGCCTGAGATATCGAGATAAATCATGTTAATATTGAGTACTAATACTAATATTATCACATATTAAACGAAGTTAAAGTAAATGTTTTATTTTACTTTACCACCATCGTTTTATGAATATATTTATAACTAAAAAAGTATATTATTCTGTATAGATACACAAACTGTTAGATAAAATTACCAAGCATTTGGGTATTTAATTAATTGAAATAATGTAAATACAGATTAAAATTTACATAAACAAGGAAATTAAAATAAATCAAAAAGATATAAAAAAATATTATATATTAAATCCAAAACACACATAGACACGGATATTAAGTTATTTTTAAGGTATTTAACAAGGTTAATTAGTATTAATAACCTCAATTATAGTGAACTCCATCCGAATAATCCGTTTTCACTTTGCCAGCAACCCACGGACCATTCCTTAACATAGCTACGTCCTTGAGGAGAAAGGACTTGAAAATGTATCTTTCTGTTGTGTAAAGAGCCCTACGAGAATGATTCACAGCACTTGTTTGGTATACTAACCAAGGCCAGACTACTGAGTAGGATCATGGTGATGACCGCCGTCTCGAAGTACTTGTTCTCGATCAATTGGAACGTCTTGAGTCTGAGGTGGGCCCAGCCTTGCCAGAAGGGGGCATCATTATCACCAGCTAGGAAGGGGAACTTCTTGTACCAGGTGTCCGGAAAACAGTCAGATGGATAATCGTCCAACAGGGCGTCTTCAGTAGCTGCGTCTATCACTAGATCTTCATCTAATGGGCCTTCCTCGTTTTCACCATCTTCCTCGAGATCTAAACATCGAAAATATATTATCATATAATAATTAAACATTTTTCATAATGTCTCAAACAAGTAACAATCCTTTCCCAACTGTTTGAATAAACGCAAAAAAAAAAAATCTGAACATTTAGCAAGCATTTTTAATACAAGCGTTAAAAACGTTTACATTCAAGGGAATAATGACAAATTCTCCAAATTGAGGACGGAAATCCACACAAAAATAACAATATGTGAAGCACGCCAGTAAACAAGCAAAGATTCAAAATCAAGTCTCAAGTCATAATTTAAAAAAGATTAAGACTGTAAAAGAAAGCTCATTTTATAAAAATATATTCAAATATTAGCTTCTTATTAAATATTTATATAAATAATTTGAAATTGCTATCGGAGGTTATCTAAATTATTAAATTTGTACATACATTCAATAAGTAACTGTACCTTCTTGCTCCAGATCTTCCTTGCTGGCATCTTTCTTTTCCTCCCCGTCCAAAGTCTCTCTGCTGTTATTGTGACTTTTCTCTATAAACGGCCTATTCTTGTGGCTGCCATAAGACTTGTTACTGAAAGTTAGTTATAAATATTATCCAGGTAGCATGTTCCAGAATATAGAGATAGTGGTGGGAAAATATTTAAAAAATATACACTGAATAAAATTGTTTCATGAATGCTTAAGTTAATTTAAATTTGGTTTGTTTCATCATAGCTACATAATGTTTAACTCTCGTAAAACATTTAAAACTAAATTAAATTATAAACAATAAATATTTTGGATATGATAAACATAATATGGTATGTGAATTATCAATAAATAGTTAACAAAACTTTATTTTAGTATATAAAATGAATATTTTAAATATAAGTTTCCCGCCTTAAGTCATTCTTATCTAGGTGGTGTTTCAAGAAGTCATCTTCGACTCTGTTATTCTGATAACTCTCCAGATACCAGGTACCTTTAAGCATCCTTATCCTCAAGTATAAATATGTTTATCTTAAGTTATTATCATTCAAATGGTATTACAATAAGTCATAGCTTATTATGTTATCCTAAATATTTTCAAATATAGAAAGGCCTGCCTAACTTAAAGCATCTTAGTTAAAATTGTATTCAAGACGTCATTCTCCATCCTGTTATCCTAATACTGCACAGTGTATATAAATGCTTACCTTAAAGCATCCTCATCCAAGTGATGTCTGTCTTAAGAAGTCATCCTCCATCCTGTTATCCTAATACTGCACAGTGTATATAACTGCTTACCTTAAAGCATCCTCATCCAAGTGATGTCTCAAGAAGTCATCCTCTATCCTGTTATCCTAATACTGCACAGTGTATATACCTGCTTACCTTAAAGAATCCTCATCCAGGTGATGTCTGTCTTAAGAAGTCATCCTCCATCCTGTTATCCTAATACTGCACAGTGTATATAACTGCTTACCTTAAAGCATCCTCATCCAAGTGATGTCTTAAGAAGTCATCCTCTATCCTGTTATCCTAATACTGCACAGTGTATATAACTGCTTACCTTAAAGCATCCTCATCCAAGTGATGTCTTAAGACGTCATTCTCCATCCTGTTATCCTAATACTGCACAGTGTATATAACTGCTTACCTTAAAGCATCCTCATCCAGGTGATGTCTTAAGAAGTCATCCTCTATCCTGTTATCCTAGTACTGCACAGTGTATATACCTGCTTACCTTAAAGAATCCTCATCCAAGTGATGTCTTAAGAAGTCATCCTCTATCCTGTTATCCTAATACTGCACAGTGTATATACCTGCTTACCTTAAAGAATCCTCATCCAGGTGATGTCTGTCTTAAGAAGTCATCCTCTATCCTGTTATCCTAATACTGCACAGTGTATATAACTGCTTACCTTAAAGCATCCTCATCCAAGTGATGTCTCAAGAAGTCATCCTCCATCCTGTTATCCTAATACTGCACAGTGTATATAACTGCTTACCTTAAAGCATCCTCATCCAAGTGATGTCTCAAGAAGTCATCCTCTATCCTGTTATCCTAATACTGCACAGTGTATATACCTGCTTACCTTAAAGAATCCTCATCCAGGTGATGTCTGTCTTAAGAAGTCATCCTCCATCCTGTTATCCTAATACTGCACAGTGTATATAACTGCTTACCTTAAAGCATCCTCATCCAAGTGATGTCTTAAGAAGTCATCCTCTATCCTGTTATCCTAATACTGCACAGTGTATATAACTGCTTACCTTAAAGCATCCTCATCCAAGTGATGTCTTAAGACGTCATTCTCCATCCTGTTATCCTAATACTGCACAGTGTATATAACTGCTTACCTTAAAGCATCCTCATCCAGGTGATGTCTTAAGAAGTCATCCTCTATCCTGTTATCCTAGTACTGCACAGTGTATATACCTGCTTACCTTAAAGAATCCTCATCCAAGTGATGTCTTAAGAAGTCATCCTCTATCCTGTTATCCTAATACTGCACAGTGTATATACCTGCTTACCTTAAAGAATCCTCATCCAGGTGATGTCTGTCTTAAGAAGTCATCCTCTATCCTGTTATCCTAATACTGCACAGTGTATATAACTGCTTACCTTAAAGCATCCTCATCCAAGTGATGTCTTAAGACGTCATTCTCCATCCTGTTATCCTAATACTGCACAGTGTATATAACTGCTTACCTTAAAGCATCCTCATTCAAGTGATGTCTTAAGACGTCATCCTCCATCCTGTTATCCTAATACTGCACAGTGTATATAACTGCTTACCTTAAAGCATCCTCATCCAGGTGATGTCTTAAGAAGTCATCCTTTATCCTGTTATCCTAATACTGCACAGTGTATATACCTGCTTACCTTAAAGAATCCTCATCCAAGTGATGTCTTAAGAAGTCTTCCTCTATCCTGTTATTCTAATACTGCACAGTGTATATACCTGCTTACCTTAAAGAATCCTCATCCAGGTGATGTATGTCTTAAGAAGTCATCCTCTATCCTGTTATCCTAATACTGCACAGTGTATATAACTGCTTACCTTAAAGCATCCTCATCCAAGTGATGTCTTAAGACGTCATTCTCCATCCTGTTATCCTAATACTGCACAGTGTATATAACTGCTTACCTTAAAGCATCCTCATCCAGGTGATGTCTTAAGAAGTCATCCTCTATCCTGTTATCCTGATGGTTCCCTTGTATATTATTGCCTATAAGCTTGCTATGGTTCATCACCAGTTTGCCTTTCTTCAACTTGTTTTTCAGATCTCCTTTGAATAAAACCAAACACATAGGGGAACTCCATAAAAATACTTTAAATCTATAAAAATAGTAAAACTAAACGTAAAATGAATTATTCTCAAAATATAGATTTTAATGTTTACCAAATTAATTATAAATAAGTATAAACAGATTGTTATAAAATATTTATAGCCGAGATGGTTAATACCTCTCAAAAATAAATACTAAATTGTACCCAGCAGATGATTTAAAATATTATTTATGATTTTTAATTATATATGTTGGTTTTCATAAATTAATTTTTATTTGGTATTTAAAATTTTACTAAACATTCTTATAAAAATACATGTGGGTTTAAATGTTTGTGATCAGAAGTTGTGTTAAATTTTAAAGCTACAGAAATAACTTTTTAATGTGTTTCAGAAGCTTCCAAATGACTTAGAGGTTAATTAAATTTAAACATATTATATTAAAATACTATTTTTATGTATAAAGCAATTTTGCGACATATCTTTAAAATCTCTAAAACACAAATTGATTGACAATTGTATTTACATTTTAATAAGTGACCACATATAGTGGTTTTTAATTTTTATGATGGTTGAATATATACTAAAAACATACATGTTCATCCTTCTTCAAAGCGAGCAAACATAACTTCAATGTAAGTAATAATTTAAAGTAATTATTGTTTTATTAACTTTGCATATGTTTATTTTAGCACCCCATCTTACTACCCTTTGGGTCATACGCTAATGTAAAAATTACTCTAATGGTTTCAGGGATTAATTAGGTTATATTTATAGGAAGTGTACCCGAATTTGCGTGGAGGTAGAGTATAAACCCAGTTTGAAAAAATCACCCTCAGTTCACCCAACCAAGATTCAAACCTTAATCTCCCCGTTATCAGCAATCTTGTCTTTTGCGAGAGTAGCGCGTTAGACTAGGCAGCCACCGAAGCTGTTTTTTGATTGTGTTAGAAAAGGGCCAAGCTACCGTGAATCAACCATGGTAATGACGCCAAAGCATGCAAAGAAGTGTCGAACAGGTGCAGACTATCCACTCACCATGAATGGTGAACTCCATCCCGTCCCCAATGGCCACCTCCAGCTGATTCTGGTCTTTCGGGCTCTTCTTGTCCCGGAACCCTAGCCCGTCCGCCAGTATTTCATCTGTAGTGAGATCCAGATCTGTGTCTCTCCCATGAGCTTCTGGAGACAGTCGCAAAACAAACCCCCCGGAACGTATCAACCCCCACTGACCCCTATCAACTACCCTTCGTACTCCATCCTCTCGCTAGACTTGGTCCGCTTTGCATGGTTTCAACTAGATTGATCAAATTGTTGATTTCCGTTCAGAATTTATTTAGGATTAAGAGTGGATATATGAATAAAAGTGGATTTTAACCATTTTTACAGTCTAATATAAAAACACTGGTGCTGATTTTTTTTAATCAATTAATATTGTTGTGACATTTATGGGCTACCTGTAATTCGCAAAATTAAAGTATAAATAAAAATAATTATGTATTTTATTAAAGTCATTGCGAAGGTGAAATTTAAGGAAAATCACAAACCATATATTGGATTAAGGATTGAAAACAGCATTGCAAGGGAAAATATTACCAATAAATTTTGCCGAAATTTAAGCCTCAGCCTTCCCGTGAGAGTCAAAAGCACTATATAATAACCAACTAGGTCGGTATTTAAATAAAAATAATAATAATGGCATTATAAAGTCCACTTTTTCGATTCAAAGCAAAGATTAATTAAATAAAATAAAATCTTCTCAAAGTCAAAATTGAAGTTCGAATGCTTCGATTTAGTAGTTATATTCTGGAATTATTTTATTCATATTTTTATAACTTTGACCATAAATATAATTTAGAAAATGTTGTACTGTAAAAAGTTTGAAATAGTTTGTCCGTAGCTGATAAATCAAGTTATTATAACATCGTGTGATTCAATGATTTAATATTTTTTTCATATGAACATTAATAAATAAACTGTATGTAGAAGCACAAAATGGCAATGGAGGGGGGTAGCTAGTACACTGATAATCAAGTATATACTGAATGAAAATATTTTAATTTTCATAAAAACCATCATAAATTAATTCAATACACTTTAATTTGCAAAGAACTTAGTGGCATTTAAACTAAAGACAGATTCACTCCCTCGTAAAAATTAGTAATTATGAGCGTGCATTCAACCTTAACAATATATATACTTTTTATTTTTAGATTTTTACATATTTTAAATGTATGACTTGATTCAATGATTTATTGCTTCTTTTGTTTATTATTAATGGTTACATTCAATCTGCGGGATATTATTTAATCAATGCCCTGAAAATGAGAAGGGTGATTTTTATAGTAACACAGTAAGATTTTGAAATTGTTGCTACTTTATTAATTACGGAGACCTATCTATAAATGGGAGCCAGTACTTACTGTACAGTGTATATATATATATCATGACTACAGGGGTCTATAATACATCCAAACAAAAAGTCAAATTTAAATCTACCCTTGTCAAGTTACAAGTCACCAACGTTTATATAAACTCACAAGTAATTTATACTTATTTAAATAATATGGACACACATTTTTTGAATCTATCTGTACGTTATCAAAACCTAATCAAAAATAGATTGGGACTGTAAACATATAATATGACTTGTCCTATTGCAATAATTTCCTCCCATTTTAGTGTTGTGAAATTTTTATTTTTCCTTGAATACCAAATTAATTATAAAAATGAAAGAACAACTGGATAAGGCCTGAAAAGCCCCAAATTTTCAAACTTATGGCTAAACAAGATTTGTTTTTAATCGGCACCGCAGGCGATGATAGGTTTTAACAGAAGCAAGACGTGAACAATTTCAGTATAAAAAAGTACTAAGGGACACCTATTGTTAGGTACTACTACTTTCTAGGGAAAATCCCTATTAATAATATTATATTGTAAATTTAGTGTTGATTTACTCTCGTATGTTCTGGAGTTTGTATTTAAAATGTTGTTAGATACAAATATCTCTATGTATACTCCATTCACGGTAGGAATACTCTCTGAAAGGTCTTTTTTCCTACCAAATCCTACTATATAATAGCTTTCTAGTAGGGAAAAAGGCCTTTCAGAAAACAATTCCTACGCTGAACACAGTACAACTAATTTCACAAATTTTAAAAGACCTCACACAATTTTTCATGCTCCATATCTTACCTATCTATCCAAATTTTCACACTAATGGGATGGTATGGAGAGAAATGCATCCTCATTTTCGTAAAGGAAAAGCAGGAAACCATTTAGAAGAAAAAAAAGCTGTACATTTGACAGGTTTTCGAGGCTTGACCATAGCATCAGCAAAAGACTAAACCAAATAAGATTGATGGCTCAATCGTGTGCCCCCCTAAATAGGTCCACAAACGATTAGATAGCTAGCCATCGCTTTTATACCTCTTAGCTAAGTACTGTTTCCCGTCTAATAACGCTGTATAAAGGTCCATACTTAGCATGTGTTGGATTATTCTAGCTTCTTTATCTACAGTAAGCATTTTTAGTCAAGCCAGAATATTTAAAATATTAAATCAAAATTGTCATAATAGTGTTTTATTTAATAAAATTAACATTTTCTATGTATTTTAACACATTTTATTCACCTTGAGAAATAATTATAGCATAGTTTATTCTCTAAACTAAAATATAGCTTAACATAAATAATTTCCAAACGAAATATATTTGACTATTTCAAAGTCTAAGCAAGGGAATGGAGTGCAAAGAGCAAGTTTATTACTTTATTGTGTTTCACTTTAAATTCTTTTTAATAATATTAATAGTTCCTTTTAATCTATACATTAATTAAGGTATATTTTGCCCGAGTATGAAATTAACATAAATGGGTCATACTGAAAGTGTTACTATTACAAACAACAAACTATGGTAACATGCATTATCCTAGAATTTCTATAACCTTATGACAATGTATATATCTGAAGATAGCTTATTTATCAATATTAGAAGGTGCTTCTAAATGTTTTGAATTTTATCTTACAAAAATCGGAAAACAAAAAATCTAGCATTTTTAATATACAGTTTTACGATTCGAATTGTATGAATATTATAAATCAAACTCTTCGTTTTCACAACAGAAACTCACGTAAACACACATAAAAAATTTAAATGTATTTCTTTTTTTAACGCTATTTTAACTAGTTTTTAATGTACTACATATAATAGTTTGAAATTAATACAAGTTTAAAAGTTATGAATAGTTAATTATTGTATTTGCACGCTCACAATTTAAAAATCATCCAAATTATTTTATTTTGGCAACAAGAAGCTATTTTCGTGGCCTATGACGTCATGAACTATAGTTCAAGAACTGCAAGAATTTTTCCCCACATTGTTGAAGCAATGAGTTGATGCTTTGACAGCTTCCTCTCATAATCCTAGCAAAAACCTCAAATGTAAACCTAAATACGTGCCTACTTCTAAATAACATGTATAAACATATTTTTTAATTTATATAGAGTTTATTAATTTTTGTTGTCTTAGTACTTTTATTTAACTGCATTATTATTTATTGTATTTAAAAATAATTAGCTAAGTAAAACATTTAAAGAATGTAATACACAGTAATGTTTCATTATTTGTGTGATAATTTATACAATAAAATTAATATTCATGTATTTAATTCAAAAAAGTACTCTTAAATTTTTTGTTTAGATATTAAAATGAGTTTTCATATTTAGCCATTTGGTTATAATTTAAGCGCACCCAAAGTATCAAATTTTAAAAACTAGAAATCTTGAAAGTACTTTTTTTATATAGGTAGTCATTAAATTTTTGGGACTTGTGTAGTAACTGAATATAAATTACGATTTATATTTTATATTCGCTATAGCCAATAAATTAAGCCCAGTAATGTAAACATTATCCCTATTATGTTTGGAAAAAACAAGCTCTAAAAACACTAATTAACAAAGCGTTGACTATTTATTTTTCTAAAAAATATCACTATCCAACTTTTGTTGGTGGGCACTACATAATATATTAGTAAATTTTGATTTATGAAACACACTATTTTGACTTCATTAAACTATAAAAAAATTAAAGTATTGATTGCTATCGTAAATGAAATATGGGTAGGATTAAAGATATTTCCCATTAGACCTAAATAATTTGTATTACACTTTGTCTGACTCATTTTCATAATTACTTTAATAATTTAACTAATGGGCTTATAAGGAAATAATTTAAACTGGCCAAGATGGTGAATACATTTGATAGAGCATTTGTGCATCGGGCTGAATGTACCGAGCTTAGAATCCATGTCAATTAGATGTGTCTAGCAAATTTCTTAATATTTTCTAGACACAGAGACTTTTTGTTTCAAATATGACTACTTGTTTGTGTAATGTATATTGATTAGAACAATGTTGTAGGTGTGAGAAAGGTATAATTTAGAGTAAACGTAAATGCATTTGCTTGGCGTCGAGTGGGAAACCCTTATAGAAAACCCCCTTAATACACACAGATAAGTTTCGAACTCAGAACTTCCCATGCCTGGAAAAACAGAAAAAATGAACTTGACATCTAAACCACGTTCCCACCAGTATGGGTTTATGGATGATAGTGATTTAGTGACTAATGGTTGAATTTAAAATCTGGCCTATACCAATAATTGGCAGTCTAAAGCCAATAGGTGTGTGGTAATTTCTGTTTTTCCAAGGACCAATTTTATTATTATTATTATATATTATTATATATTATTATTATATTATTATTATTATATATTATTATTATTATTTATTATTATTATTATTATTATTATTATTATATTATTATTATTATTATATTATTTATTATTATTATTATTATTATATTATTATTATTATTATTATTATATTATTATTATTACTATTGTTATTATTATTATTACTATTTATTATTATTATTACTATTGTTATTATTATTATTATTATATTATTTATTATATTATTATTATTATTACTATTATTATTTTATACTAGCACCGCGTTTTACTACCCGTTCGGGTTATACACACGTTCGCTAATGTGTAGTGGTAGGGTGATTGTGAGATGAAATGGAGAACCTACAGTTTAACATGGGATCCTAACCACGGTGGAGGCCTGGCATTCCACACATTCCCAAGTTGTGATTATTTCACGTCTTGTCAGAGGGAAGGAAGGGTTTGGAAATCAGATAAATCTGTGCCTGGACCGAGGATTGAACCCTGAACCCCAGCACAAAGGTCTGACACCTTACCCTAGACCGCCAGGTCACCCCAAAGACCGCTATAATACGAGCCGATATTATGACACGTCCACATAAAAGTAAACTATCATCTAAAGTATGGTTAGTCTCCTGGTCTAGTTGTCAGCATTCTTAATACTAATCTAAAAGTGCTGGGTTCAATTCCCAGCGACATCCTAGATATTTTTCCCGACGGGAAATTGTTCCTATGATCATCATAGTATGGTTAATTGGGCTTTAGTTAAGTTTAAGACTTCTACTGACATCACATAGGCATCCTCATAAACTCATCGGCTGAAGTAGCTGCACCTCTATGGTGGCCCAACATCAAAAGATGGCTACATACAATCCAGTATCATTAGAAGACCAGGAATGTATAGATATAAAATACGGGAATAAACCTCAACACCCGAGTGGAAGAACATTCAATGAAAAACTAATTAAAAGGTCCAAATCTCATGGTCAACTGTAATTTTTACCTACATGTGGTGTAACTTAGGAAAAAGTATTTGCCCCATTATTCTATATGATGTTACATTTTATTTGAGACACCCGTAACCATGCCTTTTTTTTTATCACAATGTCTTGCTGCCTGTTCAGGATATATTCATGTATGATAAATTATTCTGATGGGATAGGAATGAGAAATGGAGTATTTTAGAATATTGTAATCAATTTACACTAAATAGCATAATATTCCTATTATTTTTTTATATTTATCAGATAGTATTAAATAATAAATGTATATCTTTTTCCACATAAAATCAAACATATTTATGTGTTCATGCATTCAAGGGCGTAAAAACGGGTGGTATGGGGCTGGTAGGAACGGGAACCCCCCCCCCCCTAAAATATGTTTCATATATACGTATGGAAACGTTTATTGGCAAGGGGTGTTTAGAATATTTACCCCCCCTACCCCCTAGAAAATCAAGCTTTATATACCCTAGAATGATTTTTTAATTTAATCAAACATTTAAGGGTAATTAATTTAATTTAAACACTGTTTATTTGTCAGTCGGAAAAACCTTTCTATCTTTTCTTGGTTTACTTTGAGTCTTAAATAAGATGGGTTAGCATATAGTTAATATAATAAAGGTAAGGGATTACACCTCAATGTTCTAATATCCTATGCGATATAAATTATTAATAGGTAGTAGTCTAGACCATAGACCTATCAACCCGTTTTTAACTTAGTTCATATTTTATAAAACGAACTTAAACAATTATATTTCTAAGCACTCTTTTAAACTTATATTTAGATATTATTTAGTTTTATATATATATATATATATATATATATATATATATATATATATATATATTGAACGTAATACTTGAATTGTTATTTGTCTATTTTAGGACAAATGTTCTTTGTTATTAATTGGTTAAGAAAACTAAAACAATTGCATTTAGTTCAATTGTTTGAATTTTAATATTATATAAATAAAATAAATATATATATATAATTTTTTTGAATTATATATATTAATTGTTTGAATTTTAATATTTTGTATATATATAATATTAAAATTCAAACAATTTAGTTTTCTTAGCCAATTAATAACAAAGAATATTTTTCCTAACATAGATAAATATCTATTCACGTATTACGTTCAATATTTCTCCATCATTTTATATGTATATATTATTGTACAATATAGATATATGTGAGAAATAAATAATAATATTTCATGACAATTATCTATCTACATGTGCTATTGATTACATAGAAGCATAAAGTGATACATAAAAGCTGAAGCTTAAAAACACCATGTTAGAGGTGCAACTATGGTGTACCTTTATTATGTTTGCAATTTTTGTTTTAAAAAAAACATCCATAAAAAATAATGACTGCTTACAGTTAAAATTTTAGAGCTATTTCTATATAAGTTAAACATATATAGAAAACGCACTAAAATGTAATATATATGTTACAATCCAAACCCGATTCTAGGACAAACTAGATCGGACTAGGATGAATTGATACATATTAAGAGTCTCAGTTTATCCTGAACCTAATTCGTTAATCCTGAAATTCTGACTTAGCTCATAGTATAAATTAGTATAGTTTACAATTTTACTAGGCCAAACCAGGTTTAGGTTAGGCTAGGTTAGGTTATCTGACAACATTTGCGCGCGAACTGTGAATGATGAAATCTGTCCAAGGTCGATTCATCGTATGGGTTAAGAAGAATGAAAACTAGTACTGCCTAAAAAATCAGGCTATATCGGTTTATCCTACAAGCGACAGGGTGTATAAATTTGTCCTAGTCCTATCTAGTTTGTCCTGAAATCGGGTTTGGACGGTAACATATTATATATTCTAAATTTCATTGTTAATTTATATATTCTAATCATACATATAAACATCCAAGCTAATAATTGTATCAAATTGTAATTAATTTGACTAATCAAAAAACTTTATTTAACTACTAAAGATGGTCTCAAATATGTCCAAGCACCAAAGATTTATCATGGGAGACAAGAAAAATAACAGTATCACAAGTTTGGTTTTAACTACAGAATATTGTTCCCTGTTCTTCTGTGTCTTTCATATGAAATCTAATTAACAGATTATCATTAAACTAGAAAGCTAAAATATTTGAATTTGTTGTATGTTTATATTAAATATAACAATTGTATACATACATTATATATATATATATACTGTTTCACTTTGATTTTATGTATACTATATATTTTTATATCAATTATATAATTTTATATATATATATATATATATATATATAACTGTTTCACTTTGATTTTCATGTATACTCACAATTTTTATATCAATTATTAATTTGTGTAATTGGGATTTAAGTCTAAAATATATATGACCTAAGGCCCGTTAGTTTTATCATCAGCTTACACTAAATAAATATAAAGATTAGGAATAGAGATTTGGAACTTATGCACCAGAATTCGACAGGTAAGATAGGAGAGAGGAAGTTAAAATCATCCCTTTGGAGGGTTACACCTAAAATACCAGAATTTTCAGTAAACTTTACGTAATATATTATTAACTCAAGCCTTAATTTCCTTTCAGCCTAGTAGACTCTTGGAATGTTGCAAGTTTGTGCTCATTTGACAAGAATATATTTGTAAAGTGTATCCTTCCACTCAGTATTATACTTGTCCATGGAAAGGTTTTTTTGCGCACGTTTCATTCCCTCAGTTTATTACGTTAGTATGGTTTGATGATATAAGTAGGATTTTGAGCAAATTTACCCACCAGAAAGGTGAGAAATAATTGAGTAAAAAGCCACTTAATACATCCGTTCCATGTTCAAACCCTTACTTTTCTGTCAACAGTAAATCATGCTCTATGAAACTGACATTTAGTCAGCGTGCCAATATGTTCTTGTGAAGTTATTATATATATTTATTGGTAATCCAACATACGTGTATTTGGTAGATTTAATACTGAACCGGAGGAAACAAGAATTTACAAGTAGGTACTTGCTTTGGGGCCAATCGTGTAACTTTTTAAGCAAGATATACAAAGAAAAATAATTGTAATTTAAACATTCCCGGTGGGCCAAAAAATTTAGCATTGATGAAATCGGAGTACCCATTTCAAAGTAATTATTTCAGTCTGGAGGAAACTTTCTTCGTGTTATATATATTATAAAATTTAGTAAGTTATAGCTTAAGTCAGATGCTGATGCAATAAGCCGGTTCATGGCGTGCACGTTAATTCACCCCATCACCATAAAATATCTATTAATCAACACACTAACATTTTTTGTGGTTGTTTGGTTTAGTTTTGATTTAAAATCCCTAAAATATTAGCTAATAGCTAAATTTCATATTTGGTTGATTAAAATTAAATCAATAATTAATAATTAGCGATATTATTTAATTGTATTTTTCAGATTAATTAATAAGGGGCAGATTGTGAATAGATTCATATTATTATGTTTTATAACTTTATATTAATATATTAGTACAAGAAAATTGAACGGGGAACTTAGAGTATTGACGGAGGTAGAGGAAGAAGAAAAGGGACCCAGAACTAGAGAGTGAAATGAAGAGAGCCATAAAGGTCATGTAAAGAGGAAAGATGCTGGAGATGAAATACCAGCTGACTTTCTGAAGGTACTGAGAAACAAAGGGTTAATGGCTCTGACAAAACGAATAAATGAGATCTACGAAACAGGAGAATGGCCCAAGGACTTTCTAAACGTAGCCACAGTGGCTCTAAAGAAGAAGAAACAAGATAAGAAATGCAGTGACCAGAGGACCATTAGCCTCATCTTCCATGTGGGTATGATCGTGGAAAGAATTCTAAACAGGGACTGGAACATAAAATAGAAATTGTGATGGAAGAAAACTAATTTGGATTCAAAAAAGGAAAGGAACCAACTCAGAGAGAGATGATAAAAGTCAATAAGGGTTACATTGGTTTCATCCACTGGCAAAGGCGTTCGATAGAGAAAAGTGAAAGAAACTTATAGAAATAGTCAAGAAGATCGGCAGCAACTGGAGGGACAGATGTTTGGTTGTAACATGTACCTGTGACAGCGAGTAAAGGTGAGGCTGAATGATGGCGAGACTACCAGAGTAGAGATAAGTAGGCGGAGATAGGGAGAAGATATGACATGGAGATCAACATTGAAAATTCAAAAGTGATGGTGATTTCAAAAAATGAAGAGCCAATAACATCAAAATTGGAAACCAGGAGTTGGAAAACATAGAGCAGTTCAAATACCTGGGAAGTCTGCTGACAAAGGATGCCTACTGCACCAAGGAAATTAGGTAAAGACCACCATGGTCAAAAAAGCTTCAACAAGGGGAGGTACTGCTGACCAGCAAGTTGAGTTTGGAATTGAGGAAGAAACTGATGAAGTGACATATTTTGGAGCATCCGTTTTATGGATCAGAAACTTGAACTCTTAGTAAGATGGAAAATAAATACTTGGAGAACTTTGAAATGTGGTGCTGAGAAGACTTGAGAAGATCAGGTGGACAGACAGGTGACAAATGAAAAAGTCAGAAGAAGAGTTGGTGAGAAGAGAACAATTTTGGATGGAATTTTCGGTACAGAGCAAACTAGATCGGACATATCCTTAGGAGAATTTGTCTTCTGCACTACGTTATAGAAGTCAAGGTTGAGAGGTAGGGGCTTAGGAAGAAGGATAATTCAAATAATGGGGACTTGAAGGAAAGAAGAATATTATTTTCTGTTACCTTAAGTAAGAAATTATTTTAGGTTATATTAAAAATCGCCCTTTCATGCTAAACGACCACTTAATCTCAACTCTTGCTCCTCATAACATCCACTTCTGTTCTCTTAATTCAAATCCAAGAGTAAAACGTTAAGTAGATTAAGGTTGGACTCATGAACGTGCTTGACTCTCAAGCTTTTGGGACACACGCTTTTTTATTAATTGCCCCTTACTAATTATGTAAAATAAATGGAGCCTAATTTAATACTACCCATTAAATTAGGCTCCATAATTTGTTCAACATTTGCAAAAAGTATATGCACAGGCCTATTTACAGAAGGTTTATTCATTTTATGTTAAGTAATCAACCCCTTTATTTAAGCAAGCTTTGACTTCACCAAAAAGTTGACATTGGTAGTATTGGGGTAAAGTGCTAGCCTCAGGACCCGATGTTTGTGAGTTCAAACCCAGCCGGGGTCTACAGAATTGTCCTTGAGCGATAAAAATCCGTAGCACAATTTTCTTCAGAGGGGAAGTAAAGCCGTCAGTCCCATGTTGATTGTGGACAATGTAAAAGAACCCTGAGTGTTATGTGAAAATACCTTTCCTGGCAAAATTGGTAGGCTCTTTAACCTCAATCATAGAAATTATCGTGTGCTGATATGAACAGTCAGTTTAGAAATTGCACGTCAATACTTCGTATGAATAAATAATTAAAATACGATAATTTATCAAAACTTTATTTATTCTTTCATTAACTGCACATAATATGAACGTGTTTAAATAATATAATGAACATTAAGCTTGTCCAAAATATTTATGAGTGTGACACACCCACGTTATTAATTATATTTGATACATCGTTTCTCAAGTATTTACTAAGGAAACATAGATAGCTAAGACATATTTGGATGTGCCTACACTCTCAGCGCTACTGTCGGCATAATGAAACAAAGGTATTCTGTTTAATAAGGGAAAGTGTGCATGTGTGAGTTAACTGAAATATTATAAGTAAATCAAATATTTAAACAAATTAGTTTTTTATTTTTATTTTCAAGGGGATCTTCCCTTAAAGTACATATATTGAGGGTACTGTCCACCCCCTTCCTCAAGCACGCCCATGGTTCGCCTTATATTAATCCATACTCTACAAAACACCAAACTAGCTGAACTCAGGAACAAAAGCATCTACAGCCCAATATTACAAAACTGACACCCATATATGATAACACAGGGAACTGAAAAGTAGGCTATATTTCAGGGATGACCAAACTTCATCCATGCCATAAAATTAAACATGACAATTTTTATGGAACGTGGAATAATAACATTGGAGGAATGTGTTTATATATGTTCACACACATAATTTAGTTAATTGTTCTATATAAAAAAGGAACCTTTTATATTTAAATATATATATATATATCTTAGCTTTCTTTTTTTTTTACTATAATGAGCATTTTTACGGTTTGGCTTCTTAACATTTAAGATACAGTAAAATGAAAATTCTCTAAACATATTTTTCTTAAATGCACCCAGGGTTTTTGGAGCCATTAAGAGCCATTATTCATAAGTTTGGCCACCCTTGCCATATTATATCCAGCAGAGTATTCACTGAGGATGTTTCCATGGTGTACGTGAAGGTAATACAAAGTAGATAGTGCAAAAAAAGAGTAAATAGTTGTAAATGAAGTATTAAATAAATTGGTATATATGTTAAGTGTGAAAAATTCTGGATATTCACTAATGAGAGTAACTTAAAAACAAACAAGAGGGAAATAATATTATTTGTAAATAGTGATCAAGGCTTTAATTTATTTTGGTGTATTTTAAAATCATATGTGTCTTACTACGCGTTGAAGCTCTTAGCATATATACACTGCTGCGGTAGTGAGAAGGAATGTAGAATTTAAATAAAATGTATCCCTATTTAATTCAGGTCCCTTAAAGTTTCTTTGTATAAATGTGGATAGTGCGTGTATTTAGAGTCCAATTTTGGTCGGCTAGCTTTTATTACACTTTTAATAAGTTGATTAATTATATAGGCCCTATAGGCACTTATAATATAAATTTATACATGTTAATGTTTGAGATGTTTTTCTGTGCCCTAAAACTACTTTAAATATATATTTATTCTTATGTGAAAAATTTCAAAAAAAATCTATTATAAGGAAAATATTTTTTATAAAATAATTCTATTAAATTTTTTTATTGATCTTAATAAGAAAAGTTAACTATGTGGATTTTAAATTTTCAATCCTAAGAGTAGATATTGGTAGTGATGATCATTGTATATTTATTAACACATCTTACTACCTGTTCAGGTTATACGCATATATTATAATTACTCTAATTGTGGAAGAGTGCGATAAAATTTAGTAAAAACCACTCTCAGTACAAACACTTCTACCTCCGCGTCATCGGCTTACCAAACAAAATTAGCTTAGTATTCATACCATGTGTCCACAGGTACATTTTATTTTATTTCAAGTTACATGTTTATTCAGCTTGGATAGTAATCATAGAGAAGTCTTATAGCTGTACTTTTTTCTACAACTAATAGATTATATTTAAAAAAATCTCATTTACTAATACAGGTTCGTGGTTTAAGCTAATCTTTACCAGGTTCTGAATTAAATGTGTTTGTTAGTGAAAATTAGTTATTGTAGGCTTATATGTGTCTGACATAGTAAAAAACTCTCGTATGAAGATATAAATAATAATAATAATAGGTTAAATAACAAAAATAATCAAACAAGTCCATCTATAGCTTAAGGGAGCCAAAATAAACATAGATCTTAGACAGCCAATACAACAAAATAAAATGTACAGTGAAACTAGAATATATGACTGAAATGTATTTATAATATTATGTAATCCACATTTGATTTCAAAATCATTTTAGATTGCTTGTTTATAATACACTTTTAAAGACACAGGAAATACGTATTTCAAATAAATATAAGCATTAAATTGAAGTGTTTTAATTAAACAATGAATTGAGTAAAAGACCCATTTAAAACCATCGCAAACCACAAATGTACCCCTTCTTCTTAACACAGGTAAAGTAGTTAAATATATTTAAAAACCTAGAAAATTTTTATGATATAAGTAGATTCTTACTCTAAAATTTTGTTCAATTTTATGAATTTCTACTAATTTAAACTTATCTCAACAATAGCTTAGTATTTAGTTCAATGTTGAGCTCACATAGGGTTTTATTTAACAATACTATATGTCTATAAATTAATTTTATTCTAAAATCTGTCTAGTTTCACTGTTTTTACCCTCATAGAAAATAAAGATGAACATAAACAAGAAAAGAAACAAAAAAGCGAGTTAGAGCACACATTGAATGCACGAACAAGGAAACAAGCGATCTGATTGGATATAAACCTTCTTTCCAACTGGAGGAGGGTCCCTCACCTGGCGTCTGGTCGGATATCTGATTGGTCAGTTTGGAGCGCAAGAGTTTGGCCAGGTGGAGTAGGTTGCGTTTCACCCAGGCGTTCGCGCGGCCAAAGCGATCGAACGCCTCGGCGATTTTGTTCGTCTCATTGTCGGCGGTGGGCGCTGATAGATTGGAGGAACCGAAGTTGCTCAGTAGCAGCGCCAAGAAAAGGTTCAATACCTAGAGGGAAGATTCAATGATACACAGATTATTTCTAATTGAAACATTCTTACCTTTCAAATATCCAGTGACGTGGAGTGGTTTATTGCCAGAGCAAGCAGAGTTTGTCTGAGCCTTGCCTGTGAATTGTTTTCATTAATCTCTAGAACATAAATTGGACATATATTAACATTCCCATGTGAAGTGTTTAGAGCAGAACCTATATGTGATATGGTTAAATGGGGATATAGTGTGTTATAACATATAAATGGTACAGTTTTAACAAGCTATGCGTACTCTGGCAACACTCCACAACACGTTATGCCAGTAATTACACTAATGGGCTAGAAATGACTAAGGTAGAATTTAAAGGAAATATGCTCCCAACTGCGTGGAGGCAGATGGAAAGACCATTTAGGAAAAAACACCTTCAGTACACCTTGGCTGGGATCCAAACCCATCACATATAAACTAGACTATATTCTCTCACCGATTAGGATCCGTGTCAGTCTAAATGGGCGGCAGATACTTACGACCAAGTTTCCGATGACGACGGTGGCCAGAAAGAAAGGGATACAAGACCAGTCCCCGACCCACATGCAGTCCCACATGGACTCGATCCACTCGCCGCAGAGCACCCGGAACACGATCATGAAAGAGTGCATGAAGTCTGTGAAGTTCCAGCGGGCATGTCACCGTCAGGGAACCTGTCCACGTTATCTGGAACAAGGGGGAGACCGAGCCTTCACATTCTGGCACTCAGCAACATTCGATAGAGTTTGATGGATTTTTTTCATTTGTACACTTTAAAAACAACTTATATCAATCGTTAGAGCGTCTATCTTCTATCTAAGGATCCGGGGTCCGATTACTGGCGTGGCATGAAAGATTATCATTTTATAATTTGGGTCTTCCTCTTTCACAGTGGTGAATTAATATTTTGGGGAATAGGTGTTGTGTTTGGAATCTTAGTTAAGTCACATGCTTTAAATACCAGTCAATACAAAGATGTGAGTTGAGTGAATATGAGATGTTGTTTACCCTCCCAGTGCACGAAGCAGGGTAAAGAATCATCCCTAGCAGTAAAAACCCCAATTGACTAAAGCTACGATACCGAGGCTAGGGGTGATAGCTTGTCCACCCCCCTTTTCTGCTTTAAGATCACGCGAAGACTTAGAAGTTTCAATTGAAACTACCCCATTTTACTAAGTTAGAGCCAATCAATGGTGCTTTATCCAGAAGTATATAAACTTGTGAATTTTAAAGATGAATATATTTCAATATAAAATGTTCTTACCAATTACATTTTCTTATCTATATGATGAATGAATTTTTAGCTTTAAAATAATTGCATCTAAATACTGTTGAAAAGTGACACCTAAACACTGAAATCGATTTAGGATTTTTAGCTTAGCGTATTTATGCTCTAATACTGAGCTCTATGATATAATCTACACCATAGTGGAAACAAACAAAGTAGGCTTGTTACCTTTCAGGGTAAACTAAGTGTGAGCTAGCAGTCTTACCTTGACAGATCAACACTATGGGCCTATATTATAAAATGGAACATAGTGGAACCATTAAGTAAAGGATAAACTACAGGCTAATAAACATTCAGAATGGCAATAATTGAACATAAATTAATATTTTAGTTGTCAATATTTGTATTGGTGGAGACTCTTAATCTTTTTACGAAGTTAAATCACAGCTGATATATATTTTTGAAGTTAAGTCGATGTTTTATATACTTTGCAAATCCTTACTGTTTATTATAATGAGGTGGTCCCAAGATAAGGCAGGTATCAAGTAGGGTTTGAATTAGAGGTCAGTGAGCTCACCTGTGTAGTTTTTGCCAAAGAGCTGCATGCCCATGACGGCGAAGATGAATATGATGATACACAGCACGAAGGTCAAGTTACCCAGAGCCCCGACCGTCCGGCCCATGATGGAGATGAGCAGATTCAAGGTTGGCCATGACTTGGCCAGTTTGAACACCCTCAACTGGGGGACGAGAGTTACATTAGGATACTTCGTCCTCGGACGTGAACAAAAGTGTTTTAGATACTGCGCTATCTTTAATTATTTCGCTCCCCATCACAAAGTTATATTATTATTATTATTATTTTAGCACCACGTTTTTACTACCCGTTCGGTTATACGCTTAAGTACTAATTACGCTAATGGATTAGGAATTGGAAAGGTTAATTTAGACGAAGTGAATCCGCATTTGCGTGGAGGGAGAGTGGAAAACCATTTAGGAAAACCTCCACCAGTTTACCTGACAGATTCGAACCTCGATTTCCCCTCCTCGGCAGTCGAGCTCAACACGACTAGCGCGTTAGCCAACTACGCCACCGATGTGGGTCATTACAAAGTTAATTCATTGTTTATGACCTTTCCTCAAGCAGCAATCCCCTCTAATTCCTATGTATCCAATTTCATTCTATATAACTAAGTTCTTTATTTGTTTTTATAACGGTAATGGCTACTTTAAGTACACTAATAACAGTAATGACAATAATTATGATCAGGTCCAATCTTATTTTACTAAATTCAAGGATAGCATTTTCTTTCCAATCTCGGATTCAAATATGAGTTATTTTTTAAATATACAATTTTAACCAATAAGAAAATAAATTGAATAAGAAAAATGAAATTGTTTTTAAAATCAACATCGCACAAGAAATTAATTTATTGAAAAAATTTAGCAACAATAAAATAACGTTGATTTTATTTCATTAGTTCTCATATTTATTACACTATAAATAGATAATAAAAACTTTTTGTGTGAATTAATTATTTTTATAAAATTTTGTTTTTATTTTGTGATTTTGTTTCTCAGCTAATCAAACTCCAATTTAGGGCCTTCTCATATATATGTTTACACACAACTTTTTTACCTATTGCATAAATATTATTTCAAGACAAGACATTCATTTTTGTATTCAAGATATTTAAGCTTTGGTGCAAGAATGTTCTATGTAACAATTAAAATAGTTATATTTAACCTAGTATTTATTTGTCTTCATGTACTGATTTACATATATATAAAAATTGTATAAAAATAAAATGTATTCAGGCTTAGTTAACTAGTTTTTAGTTTTAAATCTTAATACATAGGAAGCACTATTTTGCAGCATAGCATATTATCCCCCGAGTCATTTATATCCTACTTGCAATTCTTTTTTATTTTATGAATTTTTCAAATATAATCTTACTCTAACGATGATTAGTATTTAAATTTCCAACTTTAATGGTGATTAGTATTTTAACTCCCAACCTTACTAATGATTGATAATAATAAATCCAAACTCTGACTATGGTATCATTTGAAGTCATAACTCTAATTATGATATAAATTGAAGTCCCAAATCTAATGATGATTAATATTTGAAATACCAACTTTATTGATGATTATTATCTAAGTTCACAACCCTAATGATGAATAGTACGCATTTAAAGTCCTAAGCTTACTCAAATTATGATTAATTTTCTGATTCCAAACTCTAATTATGATTAGTTTTTGAAGTCCCAGCTCACCAATCTGAAGGATCTCAACACGGACAAGCCTTGCACCCTTCCAGCCCTAGTTCCAGAAGTGACAGAGCGACGATGATGAAGTCGAAGATGTTCCAACCCTCTTGAAAGTAGTATT
The DNA here is from genome assembly GCA_033556935.1 of Timema podura. Taxonomy (NCBI): domain Eukaryota; kingdom Metazoa; phylum Arthropoda; class Insecta; order Phasmatodea; family Timematidae; genus Timema; species Timema podura. The sequence continues at coordinate 46,768,293 of JAVRXN010000002.1, forward strand.
TTGGGCTCATGGCGACCAGCTTCATCGTCGCTTCGATGGCGAATGTCGCCGTGAAAAACTGAGCGAGATAAAAAAAAGTTTGTGAAACACCGGCAATAAAATAATATATTATTACGTGGTAATATGTTGTATTGTATGTATTACGTTGAGAATCAAGGCAAATATGGCTTAGTCTAAAGAGGAGGTATAAATTATTATTATTATTATTATTAGCACCGCGTCTTACTACCCGTTCGGGTTATACGCACTTACGCTAATGTGTAATGGTAGGGTGATTGTGAGATGAAATGGAGGACCTACAGTTTAACGTGGAATCCGAACCACGGTGGAGGCCTGGCATTCCTCACATTCACAAGTTGTGATTAATACACATCTTGTCAGAGGTGAAGGAAGGGTTTGGTAATCAGAAGGAGGTATAAAGAAGGTATAGTAAATAAAGTGCACCCAGCAATTTGCAAGCTTAATCTGACCACTGTACCAGTAGTTTCTTATGTGTTCTTGCAGGGGAGGTGGTCAGAATCCATCTTACGTTAGGTTTGTGTTTTTGTTTAAGGTGAGACAAAAGCTAATAAGACAATCTTCTACAGACGCGTTGTCAAAATGGTTGCGCCTAGTAATTACGGATGGTGATGACGGGTAACCTATATTATACATATATAGCAATAGACCAATAAAGTCAAGTTGTGGTCAAGAGTTAATTCATATAGCTGTCTTTATTTCTGATAGCCACAGTTAAACGCTTCTTTTGGTTTTAATGTTGTCAACGAAGAATTCAACTCGCATCGATATTGAAAATTTATTCAATTTCTAGTGAACACACATATTGATTGGTACTTTTTGTCATCACATTCAGGAGATTTATATCAACGATTTTTTAAATCGTTTAGGATCGCATTTCCTAATACTAATGCTCAAAGAGCTCAACTAAAAGCGAACTAAGAATGTAAAGAAGTCAAAGAGTGTTTCCAAAGCTACAGTAAAGGATTTTCCCACTTTATTCAACAGCTTATTAACGCCTACACTATTAAAGCGCCAAGAAAAAAGTGACTATCATGGCTTATTTTACTAAAACTAATGTAAGTTCAGAAAATTTTTTTTTTATTTAAATGCATGTTTTAAAATATGAAAATTTCAGTGAATGCACGGGTATGATTTATAAGTGTGTAGTAAAATGAAATTTCGCAATTTCTCGTAATTTCGAATAATCATAATCAGAAACCTAAACCTGTGCATGTGCATTTTAATATTCAATTAAATTGTTTATTTTCACGTTTTTTACCATACTAAAATTTCATATGCATAAAGTAAATATATGACATATATTTTATAATTAAACTTAATACTATATAACGAAATGATAACGTTTAATTAGAGATTAGAATTTATGTTTACAATGTTTCAATCCCAAGAATTAGTATAATTTTACAGAATATTGAATTGTGAGATTCTATTTAATGTTTGTACTATGGAAATCCAAATTCAAAACTATATATATTATACAGTTGAGTTACGTGCTCTTCGCGCACATATATATGTATTAGCACCGCGTCTTAATACGCGTTCGGGTTATACGCCTTTGTTTTAGTAAAAAAACATCCTCAGTGTACCCAACCGGGAATTAACCTCGATTTCCCCGTCCTTATACGTTTTTCGTAAAAAGAATTACGTAAGATCTTTGAGTGGGGGTGGGAGGGGTAACTGAAAATCTTACGATCCCTTACGTGGGGGAGGGGGGTCGAAAATCATTTTTAAAAATGCCTTACATAATTTATGGACAGCCATTTATAGCCTCTCTCTTCAACCTCCCTACCCTCACAAACACAGACCCTTGTAAAGAGATACCAGAACCACCCGGGCCAAGTCAATTTTTTAACAGCGATTTTTACAATCCGTTCAAGTTATACGCTTATTTACTAATTACGCTAATGGTTTTATGTATTAGGAAGTGTATCCAAATTTGCGTGGAAAACAATTTTGGAAAAACCACCCTCAAGACACCCGACCAGTATTCGGACCTCGATCTACCCGTCATCGGAAGTCTAGTCTACAATGAGAGTAACGCTTTAAACAATGTGGCCACCGAAGCGGGTCTATACAAAATAAATTCAAACTAAGATATACTTGCTACTTTTCAAATCTAAAATCATTAAAGTTATTGCCTGAACTTCGATTTAAAGTTTGAAAAAGCCTTTACTTCTTTTTAAACTTCTTTTCTTGAATCTACTGGCCTATACTACCCTTATTCGGGAATATAATCTCATAATATATTTTCTTCTCACCGCGTCAAACTACCCGTTCGAGTTACACTCACATATATTAATTGCGCTATTGTGGTATGGAGAGAAAGGTTCATTTAAAGGAAATGTACATGCATATGCAAAGAGGTAGATTAATAAACCATTTAGAAAATAACATTCTCAGGTCACCCATCTTGGATTTGAGACCCGATTGCCAGAGGCAAACCAAACAAAATGAGCTTGATATCACATCTTACCCTCCTGTGCAGGAGTATAATATAACTTAATTAAGTTATTTAATGTTATTAAAATTATCTAAGATCTTTAATCATTTATTAAGTATTATATTTATCATTTAAAGATATGTTCTAAATGAATCTAAAACACAGTCAAATTCTCATAGAAAGAAACTATTTTGAGAGTTCGAAACGTTACTGAAACAATTTTCATTGTATACATACAATCATATTAGCTACAACTGTCACTTTTGATAGATAGTATCAATGCTTATGAAATTATACTAATAATATAATAAAATGTTATCAATCTGCCTTTTTTTTACCAAAATCCTACCATGCAAACAGAGGTTCGTTTTCCTAGATCCTCCTTTACTTTTGTCAGATACCCATCAACCCTTCGGAATTACTCAATATTTGTTTCGTTCCAATATTTAGGTGGTATGGACGGGAGTCAGTATTTTTCACTTTAAATAGCAACATTAAAGCACTTTGTCCAAATAAAATAATATTCTTCATTATAAACGTTTAGTTTAATTTTCTACTCATACTAATCCCAAAGTTTTTGAATATCAGTCACGGGAATCCTGGAATTAGATGATAATTTTTCTCTTAATAGAGGTGCTAGTGAGCACTAGTTTAGTATATTAATTTTGCAGTTTTTTTAGCACAAACATTTTTTGGCCAAAATAAACAAATATTTTTTCTGTAGAAACATAGGGTTTAATTTTTGCACATATAATCTAACAGTTCTTGAATATCTGTCATGAGAAATTGTGGCATTTGATGACAAACTTTTTAAATGCAGAGAAAATGTCACACATTTCCGGGAACACCTTGACAGATATTCAAGAACAGATGTTGAGATTAGCATGTGCTGAAAACTAAACTCTATTTTCTATAGAAGTAAATATTTGATTTATTTTGCAAAAAAAGTTTATGCTATAAACTTCAAAACACTCCCTAAACTCACGCTCACTAGCACCCCACCTTAATTTAAAAAGTTATCATCAAATTCCACTATGTTCATAACTAAGATGTGAAAACATTTTTTCAATTCGAGACTATCTCGAGACGAAAATATAAAAAAGTATCGAGTCACGAGAACGAGACGAGAAAACTCTTTGAAAGTTAAAAAATTAAATTATGTTTATTAAAATAAATATCTAGCTTATAGAGTTCCTTTTTGACATTTGAGCCGGCGCTTACTTTAGTGTGTCTTATAATTAATTCAAACAATTTAGATATAGATCATACAAATTTTAAATGTCATTAATAGAATAGTGATAATTAGTTATACATGAAACCATTTACAATTTAATTTTGTAGTGTAACAGCTTTTATAGTCAAAGTTTGATATTGAAAAACAATATTTATAACCAAAACATTTCTTAATAAAGGATATTTTTAGGGGGGAATGCGGCCTATTTTTGGGTTATTAGGGTATTATTGGAAATAATAAATTTCCTGTTTTTTTTTTAATTTCTTAAGGCCATTATTTGATTATTTTTTTATCTCTCAATTTTCGGGATTCATTTTTTACTTTCGAGACGAGATAGAGATTTTTTCCCTTGGACTTTCGAGATTTTTTGAGTCTCGCACGTCCCTATTCATAACATGTATTCAAAAATTGTTGAGATTAATATATGTAACAAATAAAACTGATGTATCGGCTAAAGCAATATTTTATTTCATTTTAAAATAAATATTATTATAAAAGCTGCAAGAATAGTAATTCAGTATTTAATTCTCATTCCCTTTCATCCCTGACCAAAGGTAGTCCTCACATAATTCCCGCTCTTGAGCGCCTTCTCCATGTCCTTGTTCATGTCGTGGTGGTCGAGAGCCATGAACAGGGTGTTGACGACGATGCACAGGGTGATGAAGAGTTCGACGAACGGGTCGAACACAATCAAACGCCACGTACTCCTGGATCTTGAGCCAGAGCCAACAGCAGTCCCACACGCAGAACACGTCGATGTATTTGAAAAATTGGGCGACTATCTTCTCCTTCAAGGTGGGACCTTCCTCGTCTTCCTCTGTCGGGAAATAGTAGATCGAGACTGTGCATATGTTTTAGTAGCGTTATTCTCCAAAGCAAATGTAGCGGACCCTTTCTTGGGGAAAGAGTTTTTATTTTTCAGAGACATATATTATAGAATACAATGTTTTGTCATGACCGTAATAAATACACATGTTTGTAAATTGTTCCTGTACGATTATAAATATTTATAAATTAACTATAATTTAGTAGACTACAAAAAAAATCACAAATAAAGATTTGTAGGTAAAGTAATTTTTTTAAATATAATAGTTTAAATAACAAACTGTAGTGTGGCTTTTCTAATATATAGTTTCATAATTTGTCTTGATCGCTTGTTTATAGGGTAAGATTTCCTACAACTTAACTATCAATATTTTATTATTATTATTATTTATTATATTGTTTTACTACGCGTCTGGTTTATTCCCCTTTAATCACACCAATAGAGTATGGATGAGGATGGCTGAATTTAGGTAAAAGTACTGCATTTTTGCAGAGCGAGTGTGGGAGAATATTTAGGAAACACCACCCTCAATACAGCCTTAGACACTTGAACCCCAATCTCCCCATCTCTATATAATATTACAAGACGAGCTTGTTGTTTAAAACACGTGTCCACAAATACAATTCTTTAATAATAAAAAGTTTTAACCAGTAATATAAGTTTGATGACGTGTAGGAAAACTTTGCTTACTGACAAGTTATTTAAGACATTATAGAAATAGCATCTCCAGTTGTAAACTTGCATTAAAAAGTGCCTTCTCAAAGTGAATTACGTGCTAAAAACTAATGTATATTTTTTAAATGTAATTTCGCTATCAAGCCATAAATTTACCAAATAGAAATTGAAATGTTTAAACAACAATTGTTTATAATTTACGAACGATTTACTTTTAATTTAACTACTCCAAAATTAATTCCAAATGAATTATGTTGTAAATAATATTCATAACCATGTGCCAGATTGACCTACTGTGGATTTATACATGTTGATAAAATATTACTGTAATTTAGATCACATTCAGTATGATCATAAAGCGTATTATATTTGTAAAATGGGAAACATACAGATTTTTGACAAAATGAAAGCGTTTTCTAATCAAAAATTTCTGGAAAGTAAATAATCCAAGAAATAAACTGGTGGATCGATTCTATTTTTTTTAATTAATTTAAAGCTTGAATAGATTAGTTCGAATGATTACTGATAGGGATTTATGAAAATTTTGTTAATCAAGACAAACTATAGCATTGTTATTTAATAAAAATTGGTGTTTCTAGTTTGAAAAATGAGTAGATATTTTCCCTAAAATGCATGCATTCTATTAAAAAATTATATTGGTGGATAATTTTAGAAGTAAACTATTTTCTCAAAACACACATACTCTTGGATATTAATTTATGTTAATATTGTGAAATAAGTACACATGTGTTTCTAAGCTTTCTGCCCAAAATTAAATAAAACACAGCATCTGTAGCCAGAAATAAACAGAAAATTGCATTTAAATTTTTTTTCTGAAAAATCATCTTATAATACTAAATGTAAGTTGAAGTTAGACGCAACAACGCCTGGAGTACGCAACTATAAGTATGTACATGTACAACAAGTTGCATATCATTAGGCGAGCACATCACACGTGTTCAAAACTCCCTCCTCGACTTGGTCACAACAGTACTCGTCAGCTGAATTTGACGTGGGATCACCCTTCAGCAACGTTGCTCGTGGCTGGGCACTTCTGCCCGCCTAGTGAAATGCAACCTGTTTGGACACAAATGTAGTTGCAGCTGCATACTCCCGGCGTAGTTGCGCCTAACTTCAACTTTCATTTAGTAATAAAAGGCCGTATCACCCAAATAGGTAGTAAGACGCGGTTGGTACTGAAAAGAGTAATAAAATATAACTTTTCCATACAATTTTTACTAGGTTTTATGTTTATTTCTGCCCACAGATGCTGTGGTTTAAGTTTGAACAGGGAGCTTATAGAAACACTCTGTATAAGTACACAGACGTATACTTTTAAAATGTGGCATTTAAATATATCATAATAAAATTTATATTTTAAAACAGGTTGGAGAGTGGATAAAGTGAATTACATTCTCTTTAGTATGACACAAAATTAATATCCCTTTTCATTGATGCAATTTACAGCCTTAACAAAAGAGGAGCTACTATTCCCAGGAACGGATCCTAGAGTGAATTTTGAATAATCCTCTCCTGGTTTCGCAATAAGTGAATCATTGTATATACCTGAATTCGAGCCCAAGTATCTAATGAATGTGGTTTCACATTGCCTTAAGACGTTTCTACTATCACACCACATTTTAAGGCCATAGAAAATGTGTGTCACATCAGGTTATTTTTTTTAAATAAGCAAGAGAGAAATTAATTTTGTCTATTTTTCACTTTGAATATTTTCTTTACAGCTTTGGGGTGGTTTATTAATAGTGATATTTTATTATTATTATTGTATATATATACAATAGATAACTTTGGTGGATGTTAGATTAATTCAAGAAAATATTCAATTTAAATTATATCAACAATACGGACAAAATAATTACTTTATTTAACGTATACATTCTGATTTCAATACTTTCCACCGATAGTAATTTATTTAATGAGTTTTACACAAATAAAATAAAATAATAGTAATTTAAAAATCGCTTATATTATTATGAGTATGGGTGTGATTCATTTAAAATACACTGAAACTAATATTTAACGACCTGACGCATTTATTTTAAAGATATTAGTTTCAATAAAAACACCAGTTTTAAATATAAAAACTTAAACCAAACATGCGTTATTAATTTATAAAAGCCATGCGCATGCTCAAGCATTCAGAATAAGCAATTATTTTAAATAAATTGATAATTAGCATGCATTAAAAATATATACATATTAATATGTGGTTTCATAAGGCTAGCATCCAACCCTAACACAAATAAATTAAAAAAGTACATTCTGAACAACAGCTAAATACTGGACTACACAAGGTGACAGAAAATATAATTTTAATGAAAAATTATCGTGGTATTTTTATTGATATTAATAATATATTCCTGAAATTTCTTTAATTAGAGTTTAGTTCTTAAGTTTTTTAAAGGATTTTTGTTTGTAAAACAATATATGACTGTTAATAGCTAATTTTTAATGTTGTATAGTATACTGATTATAATTTAATATAATGAATTATATGGTTGAATTATTTTAAAGAATTAAATTACAAATATTTAAAATAAATGTCAAAGCAACTGATTTTTTTTCTTTCCGTGTTTTAGAAAAGTATTATTTTAAATAATAGCAAAAATACCTTGCTTAAATGTTTTGTTCTATATTCATAAAAGCCTATTTATCCTAAATTAGTTTACTTTTAAACTAAATAACTGACCCTAATACAATCAATGGTGTAAAGAATAAAAATTTTTAGTCAGCCGTAAATTTGAGCTTATTAAATATCTGAATATTGCTTTAATGTTATCCTTAAGCTCACATGATTTGATTTAATTCTAGTGAACTAAGTTAAAAGTCGTATAACTGCTTAAACTAACACCCTAAAATAATTACTATATCAGTGTATACAATATTGAAGTTTAACTAAGATATGTGAAGTTTAATACGAAACTATTTAACAAGTAGTAATACGTAAAACTTAATTTAGGAATAGGGGTTGGGGGGCATATTAGTTGAAATACACCCACATTAGGATGGAGATGGGATGAGACGATAACAGTAATGAATCATATATGAAAAATCACCCACGATGCACCCAGACGAGATTCGAACCCTGAACCAGCTATCTGGTTTATTGCAATGCTACACTAGAGCTATTAAAAGAGACATTCATTACTATATTGTAGCTACAAAAAATAGATAAAAGATATAAAAATGCAAATTACTATAGATCATGACGTATTGTTATCACTTAAATATATTTATAAAATTATTCGTTTATTACTTTAATTGCTTGAGCTATAATTTAAAAATATGTATTAAATAAATAATAAACTTTATTATAAATATTATTTAGTGTTTGTTAACTCAGTTTGCATGCAGTGGTTCTATATTTAAGCCAAATATGCAAGCAAGATGTATTGGACAGTTAAATCTTGATCTTTCCCCAAGAAGAGTGCGGATTTGCTAAGAAGTTGAAGATTACATTTCACCAGACAACTAAATAGAAAACAAGGATATAAGTTATAGTTAATCAAGTGGATACTGCAAATTCCAATCAACACATATACGGAAGGAAGAGTTTCAAAGGATTTGAAGAGTTGACATTGAAGTAATTAGCTCTGTAGATTTAAACAATGTTGTGATTAAGCTAATATTATTTTAACTAGCTATTAAATAGTTATTTGTATAAATAAACGCACTCTCGGAATTTTGCGGGAAAAAATTTGTTTGTGTGGATATATCAACAACTAAAAATGTGTTATAATGAAACATAAGTCTCGTATGAATATTTTAAAACAAGCATTCGTAAATAAATCCGAATGTAGCTTAAAGTCAGATTTTAAATTATTTTAGATTCTTAGAAGATACCATATTTTTATTAATTTCAATTTGTTAATTATTTGTTTAAATTAACTATCTAATAAACATATATTAATATTATAAATATAAAGTAGATAATAAAATATTAAAACAAAAGCACAATGAGAATAATTACTCTTCAAGTTTTTTGAAAATCTTTGATTATGAAAAATCGTAGCTACTGTTAGGTAATGTGAAAACACAGAACACAGTACACCAAATTAGCAATTCAAAACTACAGCAGATAATGTACAATACATAGATATCCAAAAAGGGTACACAGAAATGTTATTCTTATCTCGTAAATACTAAAATAGTTGGATAAATAGATTCGCATGTTTAACGTTGCATTCAAGGGGAGCAAATAAAATATTATTTTATTCTAAAAAAGAGAGAATAACCAAAACATTTTAATTACAAGATATATTAAGATAACTAATTAATCTTAGTAACAAAACTAATTAAATTTAAATAAAGTGATACATAGTTATATTATATACTTTTATGTGCTCCAAATTAAGAAAATGAGCCAACATAAAGAGTGTTCAGCCTAATGGAATTCTGAATTTATCGTTAAAGTATATTGAAATGTGCATATTTATAATTTGAAAAAGTATTAAATTCCACATCAGCTACTGTAACAAGTATTTTAAATAAGACTATGTTTTTATTACCTAGAAAATTGTAATATTAGAGACAGGAATTAAGACTAATAATATTTTAAGTATAGCTGTGCAAGATAGGACAGATACAATTATAGATAGAATATAAATATAACAATCATGATATATACATATAGATTTTGTTGATTTTAGTTAATTAAACCTGTTGACACATAACCTCTTTTGAAACGATCTAATTAAAAACTAATTAATACTAAGGAATTATTTAGCAGACTGTTTTATTTTACTTTAGATCAATTTTAGTTACCGGTATTTTTTAGCACTGCGTCTTACTAGCCGTTCGGGTTGTACGCATATGTACTAATAACGCTATTGTATTAGGGATGAGTAAAATTGAATTTAGAGGAAGTGGAGCCACATTTGTGTGAAGAGATATTGGCAAACAATCTAAGAAAAACCACCTTCAGTACACCCGACTGGGGCTTGGACCCCGATCTCCCTGTCATCTGTTGTCTAATCTAACGCAAAGGTGATATTTTAGACCATGTGGTCACCGAAGGATGTTTTAGTTGCTATTATATAATTATCTATGCTCTCTACTCAGCATATATTCTGTTTTTATTTTATAGGATGAAGATATTCATTTTTAAGTAATGATGAGTTTAACACTTTCGGTCCACATTCATTATAGTTATGTATCTAAAGCTTAAATGAATTTTAATATGAGGAAGTGGTATTTTATAGTATTAGTATAAGGTAATGTTCCCTATAAGAGAAGTTATACTTATTAAAACTAATACAAGCTTAAGAGGAACAATTATTTTATATCTGATATTATATGTTATTTATATGACATATTTTTATTGATTATGAAAACAAATAATTGCCTAATGATTTAAAAATGTAGACACAGCATGAAAGCACTGTAGAATATTGTAAAGTAATAAATATAATACAAGAAGATACAGGGTTAGGCCTTCATTGAAACTGATAAACTATTATCTATAATCATTCACACACAATTCACATTTACATCTTCCGATCACTTTCAGAGTTACATAGATTGGAAATATTTCTTCATTCTATCAATAAACACAGAAAAAATTATGTTCAAAACAGAGAGAAAAAATTGATAATTACTTTAAAGGAAAAATATTACTTTCCTACTTTTTTCAAATGTATTTGTCAATATTTTCTGGCTGTGTTTGGTGTGTTTTTGTATGTTTTTTGAAATTGAACAAAAGATGTAAGTGTGAAGTAAGTATAAAGAAATCATAAGTTTACTTGTTTTTATCAAGGCCTAACCTAACCATCTTTTAATTTTGAATTCCTTTGTTATCACTCACATTAATATATTTTACATTATTTCCACAGTACTGCTTTAATATATTTTAAAAACTGAGCAATTCTATTATTGAAAAAGGGATAGTTATATTAAAAATATCAATATAAACTTTTCTTAGAGATTTATTTTATTCAATCATAATAAAGACATATATTATTTTTAAATATTTATGTCACAAATATGTGAACAAATAAGATAATTTGAGTACTTAAAACAATGAACTAACCTGAAAAATAAATCAACCAAACTACTATATTATAAGGACATCAATTAAGATTAGTAAAATCGGATTGAGCAGAAAGGAGAGAAATTGGACTCTTTTCAAAGATTATTTTTTTCAAGTGATCATGCGATGTCTTTCCTCTATAGCAGCAGAATGTAACGATAAGCACACAAAACCGTTTTCTTGACTTCCACATCCGTTTCTACGGGCCAAATACAAATAATTACGGCATTTGGAATGGAGCACTAGGTTAAATCAAGGTTTAAACTAATACGGTTTTAGCCACAAAATTTAATTGAATGATTCTAGAATAAAGTATTTTTTTTAACAAAACACTAATAAACGCAAAAAAAAACTTTTAGAAACTAGCTTTCATTGACATTGTCATTGTAAACTTCTTCAGTCCCAGAATATAAACTGACCTGTTGACCTTGATCGGATTGCAAATTTAACTCAACAGATATTTAATTTTATGTTATGGTTTTACCTTACAAGAACAGTTAAACATATGTTGACACTCAACCTTACAGTCCAACCAAAATAAGCAGCAAGCCATTAGTTAATTAGCTGGACCTAAGGAAGCTGAACGTGGCAGAGGGAGCTAATTGTATTTAAAATGGTTATTATATGGCTTCATCTCTACCATTTCTACACCAGCATCTCTTAGGTGAGTGTGGTAGCTGTTCCTCCTGATTTGAATCATAATTAAATTATGGTAATAGTAGAGTCAATGATCAATGTCTCCTCTTTCTACGTCGTCCACTAGTATAACACATTCAACATTAAAGATAACAACAACAATGTAAATTCTAATAACAAAGAACGATGATGACGAGACAAGGAAGTAACGAACGAACGAACGACATACACGCGATTGTTTTTTGTTTTTTTTCTATTTACCTCCATGCTCACTGGCTCTGCTCTGCCTGCCCGCAGCCTGTTCAATGATGTCATTTAGAACCATGACATCTGCACACAAACAAACAAACAGAAGGTCCAGAAAAATAACACGGTGAAGCAAGCACAAAACACACCTTCAGAAACGTGTGAGTGATACAAAGAAGAAAGAGAGAGAAGAAAAGGCAGTCATTGGATCCTGTAACTTTAGAATCAATACTCGTTGTATTTGGTGAGGTATTGCTTGATGGGTTTATGTCTAAAGGCATTTAACCATAGTAGGATCTGCGTCTTTCATACACAGAACTGATCAATCTCAACCTGGAATCAACAGTTGAGGTTTTAATAATAATTGTATTCAAGCCTTAGGTAGTAGTAGAACAACATATAATTGAAGTGGTGGCTACATTGTCTAGTGGGGTAGGAGAAAGTCGTGGTAATGTTTCTAAAGGGATAGTCATGATGAAATTGGTCGTGGTAAGCGTAGTCTTGGACGGGGTAGTCTTTTTGGGGGTAGTGTTTGTGGAGAAATTCTTGATGGTGGTAGTCTTTGTGAGGGTTGTCTTTGTGGGGGCCGTTTTTGTTGTAGTATTCTTGTGTAATTTGTTTTTTTGGGGGGTAGTTTTTGCTGTGGTAGTCTTTGTGGGGGTAATTTTTGTTGTGGTAGTCTTTGTGGGGGTAATTTTTGTTGGGGTAGTCTTGACAGGGGGTTGTGGATATGGAGTCGCGGGATGTCATGGTGACGTTATGATGGGAATGGTAGTGGGAGGTGTGATTTTAAGGGTTTGGGGTTAATTGGAGGCGGTGAGGGTGTCAATTGCTCGTAGAAAGAACATTGATTGTGGGTTTTTTATTTCCCATAAAAATTAATTCCTCCATAGTGCTACTTTTGACGAAAGTTACAGAACCCAATGAAATAATCTCACATGTTTGCTTTGAACATGCAATATTAATCAGTGTGCTGCATCATTTGTTTGGACGAAATTTTATCCATCACACCATATTTACTTCTGTAAAACATTATATTGATTTTTTTTAAGTTTAAATATTACCTTAGTTAGACAAATTATTCACTTTATTTGAAAATTGTTTCATTTTTGTGAGACCTTAAAAAAGTGTATTATATAGCTATATATATAAGTGTAATATATATATATATAACAACACTTAGATATATAAGTGTAATATATATATATATATAAAAACACTTAGATATATCTATATATATATATATTACACTTATATCTATATATATATATAGATATATTATAGATATATATAATATATATATTGAAAATATTACTTACTACGTATGCTTTTATTATTCACATTTCTTCAAAACATTCTATAATAATCAAAATGAAATTTTGTTTTCAATAAATATGTCTAAATAAATTTGATTGATTAAAGTTAGCCAATTTATATGAAAGCTATTATATCCTTAAAAGTATATTTCTTTCCTATCAAGAAACAGAACAAAGTTAATTCAAGAGTAAATCAGGTATAATGTAATTAATTAATGGCAATGTGTTTGATGGAAGATTTCACAAATGTTACAAACTTGTTAATAAAGTGATCTGTAGGTGATGTTGAAGCAACTCAATCCTTGTGACGTGCATTCAAATTGAAATGAAACTCAACTAGGGTGGTCGAGATCAAAATGTCTCCCAGATGTCTAGTATCTATTATTCCTCAAACTTGTTTTAATATCCTTAGAAATGACTTACTTTTACTTTCTAAACTGATAAATGATCCATTTTCAAAGGAACCTCAAAGAATTTTATCGCAAATATTAAAAATACAATTAAAATCATAAATAATGTAGAGAAATTCATTGAAAATATCTTAATAACATTAACATATTTCATAGCCATTCAAAATTTAAGATCAAGTAATGATTCCTTCTTCTTTTCTTTTTTTCAGCAGTGTGTATTACTATTCGTTCGGGCTATACGTAATTCCTTCTTCATTTAAATATATTCCCGGTGATTATATAAACTTTTATATACGTAGGTCTAAACCAAGAATGATCAAAGATATAAATAAACACCGTTATTTAAGTTTAGATAAAAATTGAAAAGTATTAGCTAAACATTTTATTAATATATTGGTATCACATAGGTTAAGATTAATTACAGAAATTCGATGCTACGAAACCAAACATTTAAAGCAAGTTTTTATTAACACCCACCTTGTTGTAACCTATTCAAATAGGATAATGTAGAGTTTACCAACGTTATATCATATATTTTTAGCCATATATAAATGATATAAGTAACATTATTTAGGAGAGTTTCGTTAAATCTGCTCTTAAATGACATAAGTATTGTCCTCACCCTTCATATCGACGACTGTCTGGTGCTGTGTCGGCTCTATGAACGGATTGTCCTGATGTTTTGCCTTCATAGCTCCATCCTCGCTGTCCACCGATGTGTCCTTGGAAACAAATATGGTGCTCATAGACAAGTCCTTCAGGTGTTGTGGAGATTATGATTGATTGCATTTGAATATGAAACTAAATTGTACATTCCAGAATATTTTTAACATTGTGTATAGTCGACTGCATTTATTAAACATCAACATTTTAAAATATTTTAATATAATAAGTATTCCGTTACTGTTGTTGGCTATCTAAAGTCTGTTCAGCATAGGAATTGTTTTCTGAAAGGCCATTTTTCCTACCAGAAATCTATTATATAGTAGGATATTGGTAGGAAAAAATACCTTTCAGAGAGTAATTCCATCCATGAATGGAGTTAGGAGGACCTACTACATGTTCTGAGGTGTCTGGACTCTGGTTTGACTCCAGGTGGAGGAGTAAATTAAGAATATCTGGGGATCAATAATTTATTCTTTCATACATTTATTAATGGGTTATTAATAGCTAGTCAGGGGCTGTCTTTAAACTACATACGCATATCTTTGGGGGGAAGAGGGTGTGGGAGGGAGGGGATTAGTGCTCGGCGTGAGCAAGCGTGATGAGGGGGAGGAGGAATCAGATAATGCGTGACCTCATAGCCCCTAATAAAACCGAATATACTCTAAGTCACGGTGAGAAACGTTCATTATTTACAGGAATTGAACTCTAAACTTTCATATAAGTACAGGATGGCCAAAAAATTTCAGAAAGAAAATTACTTGATTTTTCCCTGCTCTAAAAATTCAAATTTCCTTGACTAAAACCAACATTAGTAGCTACCAAAATATTTCCATAAATCAAAATAATCCATTTGCTGTGGACAGTTATTTTTAAAGGCACTCAAAATAAATAATACTAACTTAGATTTTGTTTAATGTTTGAATTTGATTTCTAGATAGACATTTTACCTGATCAATTACAAAGTTCCCAAACATGTATCTAATTATCTTGTTAGTTTGAAATTCCCTGACTTTTCCACGTGCTCCATATTTTCTCTTGCTGTGTCTACACTGAAGTAGTACCATGTTCTACCGACAGAGCCAAGCTCTGAGACAACACACCCCTCCAATATCCGAGCTAAATATACTCACGAAGTGCTTGTTGTTGAGGTCGGCCATGTAAGGGGTGGAGTTGGCCCCCTGTGAGGGGTTGTTGTTTCTGCTGCGACTTCTCAAGCGGTCCTCTTTGGTGATGGACTTCCCTCCTGCCCCTAGCAAGTCCCCGTGGGACGTGTAGGACAGTCTGGACGCGTGGGACGTGTACGAGGAGTGGCGGGAACCCAGACTAGCGTAGTACGCCGGCACCACGATCGCCCCGTTCTCCTCCGACATGGGCGTCACGGCGTTCGAGTCGTCGGCGTACGGCAGGTGTTCCTGTGGGTCACACTGGCGGCTGTTATAACCCATACCGTCCTTGAGAACAGCAGCGAGAAAGAGATAGGGGGCCAAGGAATGGGAGATAGGTCATCGAACCTCAGATATATATATTTAGCACCGCATCTTACCATCCGTTCGGGGTATACGTTGAATTGAGAAGGTTGGATTTAGAGGAAGTAAACCCACATTTGCGTGGAGAAAGAGTGTAAACAATTTAAGAAATCTCCCCCAGTTCACCCGACAGAGATTCAAACCTTAATCTCCCTGTCCTCAGCAGTCTAGCTAACACGAAACTGGCGCGTTAGCCAACTACGCCACCGTGGTGGGTCTCAGGTATAATTGGTTGCCAATTTAATATTCATACGTGGATGCTACGGGAAAGGTTCTAGTCCCATAAAATTAAGTTGAAATGGAAGTTATTGTGAGTAAAGGTAAATGTTTTTGTGGTCTTTGTAACAAAAAACTTTTGTGGCCAAAATAAAACAAAATATTTCTCCAGGAAATATATTTAGTTTAAATTGCTACACATGGTAACCCTAACAATTCTTGAATATTTTTCACGATAATCACAAAATTTTACTAGGATTTTTATCTTTATTTAAAAAGCTTTTTGTGGAACGGTTGCAATTACTATGTTTATCAAATTTAAAAAACATATTTATTAAAGGAATATTTTATTAATTTGGCCGGTAATGTTTTGGTTTGTTTCCCCGCAAAAAGCTTATTCCCTATTTATATTTATTAACAAAATTGTTATTTTATATTAAAATATTTTTTAATATGCATTGTTGTTTATATTAGTGTTACCTGTAGTTAAAGGGCTATCAAGTGCAAATAAAACGTTTCAATTAAAAAATAAATAAGAAAATAGAATTTTAAACGTGCATTTAATTTCGGTAATAAATCCTTGCTTTAAAAAATATAGTGATATATTTCCACACTATTTAATAAAAAGCATAATATTGTACTAATATGCGTTGTATATTCTTAAAACCAACTTTATATTATTCCCTAATAAAATTAGATTTTTAAATAAAGATTATTTGATGAAGTGAGCCTTAAATATTATCTCCCACAGGCACCCAGTAGCACAATATATTTTAACTGAGAAATACACCTAGGAGTAAGTACTGTAAATATGTACAGTACCCTACTTTATTCAACGTTTCCAAACATTCATTTCAAAAATAAACCAGTTCATAAAGAATATGTAGATACATTTTTCTATGGTTAAATATGACACAATTAATTTACTTATTCCATCGTCTTAATCGTTAGCAGTCCGGGCTATAGACCTACTAATTTTAATTTCGCTAATGAAGTAGTTTCAAGAAATGTAAAGTCTATCTTAAATGTACCCGCACTTGTGTGTATAAAGGGTGGTAATCAATTTAGGAAGAACAACCCTCATTACACCCGACCGGGATTAAAACTTCAGCTTTTCCTTCACTGTCATACTGGTGAATACAACATGGGTCACCAACCCCATGTCCATCGGCCCTTTTGTATGCGCCCACAAATATATTTTATTTATTTTTTTTAAGCACCGCGTCTTACTACCCGTTCAAGTTATACGTTTATATATTAATTACTCTAGTAGTTATATGGATGAGGAAGGCTATGTATCTTATATGAAGTGTACCCTAATGTTCGTGGAAGGAGAGTGGAAAACCCCCCACAGTATACCCGACAGAGATACGAACATCGATCTTCTCGTCTTTGGCAGTCTATTAGATTGTGAGAGAAGTGCGTCAGACCAAGTGGTCGCCGAAGCAGGGTCATACTGAAATTTATTTCCCTTTAAAAATAAGAAATAGACAAAAATGTATTTGATACCTTTTCCAAACATGTCAAGAATTGATAGCAAATTTTATGGTGGACGCATAGAAAAGTTGGGTGATCTGTACAATTTAGTGAAATTGAGCCAATCATATATTTTTTTGAAAATCCATTTGTGGATATAAGTATAATTGCCAAATATATTGATAAAATGTACGAAATGAATGTTGAAGAATTGGAATCAAATATTTTGAAACAACAGAACAGCTTATCCCTCATTACTTGCAATTAAATAAATGTGGAGACTAGTAAGCCTCATAAGATTTTCTTTGAGGATTATCTTTGCGATGAAGATTAAATCATATTTTGGATAATATTTTTTGTGAAAATCGGCACACTTCATAGTGAAAATTGTGTAAGCAAATTATAGATCTACCTTTCATATGCTAATACAATTCAGTGTCAAATTACGACCCGGACTTAAAAAAGATAATCAGTGAAATAGATTTCCAAACATTTCAATAAAAATCACATATTAACATAATTATTTCTGAATGTTTCATTAAATAGTATATTCAGTGTAAGATACTGTGAAGTCCTTAATTAATTGCCAAAATAATTTATTTATATTAACCTACCTATGTTCGAAAATTATTAATATAATATATATATATATATATGCATCCGCAAAAAAGTTCAGAAATTCAGATACGCCCTTGGTGGTTGGCGACCACTGGACTATACTATACAAGCGGGACGTTCAATCCGCTAACCCACCGATGCGGACTAAAACACTATCACACCCAGGCTAGACTATGAAAACAGGACCTCATTCTCTTTTATCCGGCTGTTGCCAAACATCTTCGCACACGACTGTTCAGTCTGCGATTCTAATATTGAATTTTAAACAGTATATTATAGGTTGGTAAACTAGCTGGACAGTTTGATGTTATAAAACCAACAAACTGCTAGGACACTTATACGATAAACAGCTTTTGCATATGTGACTTACTGTAAGGTGTATTGAATGTACTCAACAATGATTGACTTAAAACAATAATTTGTAAACTAAATAAATGGTACGGAACTTCGCACAAACTTTCTAGCTCTATTGCTTAGAAATGGAGATATTTACTCAAAATTCGCAATATAATATACACTAGCAAATCCGAGAACAAATTGCGCTAGACATACATAAAACATTTTTTATTCGTTGTTTTAAATTTCATAATTTTACTTTTAAATAATTAACGTCTTCATTTGTATATTTGGACCAATAAAAAAATATCGATATTGGGTCCCAGCGGGCCAAAATTTCGTAATAAAATGTTGACTTCCGGTTAAATTTTTCGTCATTTTACTAGGGGATGTACATCTTATGGTTATCGCATTGCTATTAAATTCCTCTTTTATAAATTTTGACCAATAAAATAGGTAATTATTGACTATTGAGTCTAAAATGAGAGAGATAGAATCGTTATGGTCGATTTTGAGAAAATGGAATTTTTCTCTTTTCATCCTCTATTAAACTGCTATTAATTTTAGGGTTAGACAGACACACAGACAGACAGCGTTGCTAAAACCACTTTTTAGGTTCTGGGGGTCATGAAACGTTGACATCCATCAAAATCTCGTGCTCAATTTTTTTGACGATCACAATACTTGCTCTACCTGTAAGGTAGCGATAAAGTAAAAATATTAATATTGGGTCCCCAAGGGTCAACACTTTGTATTAAAATGTCGACTTACGGCATCTAATTTTCTATTGAATCTAAAATAATAGAGATAGATCAATGTTGTACAAACATTTATCCTAAGAGGTTGAAAGAAAGAGAACTTACACTTTTTGAGAGACTTACTCACTTCTTACTCGATGGCGTTAGATAGTTATCGCGTTAAAAGTTAAGTAGTATCTTTTTACAACTAAAGCTCATAAAATTGTATTAATATATTTGCCAATATCTCAGAAATTGTTGGTTTTATAAAAATATATTTCATATAAAAGTTTTTTATTTTTTTAAATAGTACTACAATTTTGCAATGATAAGTTATTTAGTATTTCAAATAGTTCCAGAGATACGGAAATTTCAGCTTCTGTAAAGTACGCTAAAATTTATTTTCATGGGAAAATGAAAACAGCCAGTTTATTTATAATCTTAATCAACGCCTAGATACGAATTTTAATCAAAATCGTTAGAGCCGATTTTGAGAAATCGATTCTTTTTCTTTTCGCTTTTTATCAAACTACTCTTAATTTTGGGGTTAAAAAGACAAACAGACAGACGGCATTGCAAAGACCACTTTTTAGGGTCCGGGGACATCCATTAACATTTCATGTTAGTTTTTTTACGGTAGCAATACTTTACTTTCATTGTTCGTCAAGCTAAAAATAAATATATATATTTGCGTATATCTTGAAATTTATTGGTTCTATAAAAATATGTTTCGTATAAAATATTTGTATTATAAATAGATCTACATATTTACAAGATAAGTAATTTCATATTTCAAATAGTTTCGGGGATATGATAAAAAAAATGAGAGTTTACGCGTCAGACTTGAGCTCTTAAATTCATTTTGCCGAAATATTGAGAGTAGCCATTTTGTTTAGAATATTTACTAAGGTTTTAAAATTAAATTTAATCAAAATCGATATAGGCAATTTTGAGAAAATCGTCTGTTTCTCTTTTTGTCCTCTTGTAAACTACCCTTAATTTTATGGTTAGATATCGAATTCCAAAAATACCTTGGAGCAACCCTATTAAAACACTTGATACCAAGTTTTATCCCAATCGGTAAAATAGTTTAGGCTCTAGTCGGAGGTACAGAAAGACAGACGGAAATTCAAAAACCACTTTTTCGGATTCGGGGGGTCATGAAACGTTGAGATTCATCAAAATCTCAAGTTCGATTTTTTTTTTACGATCACAATACTTTCTCTACCTGGAAGATAGCGAGAAAGTAAGAAAACAGTAGATTATCAACTAAATAATAAAAAGTGTAAAATAACCTTACGATGTTAGTGCAGCTTTAAAAGTGCATCTTATCAAGGAGAATTTATAAATCAAACAATGTTCACGTAATATTTTATCTTTGTTGTGTTTCCCTCGATTCTCTATT
The DNA here is from genome assembly GCA_033556935.1 of Timema podura. Taxonomy (NCBI): domain Eukaryota; kingdom Metazoa; phylum Arthropoda; class Insecta; order Phasmatodea; family Timematidae; genus Timema; species Timema podura. The sequence continues at coordinate 46,789,126 of JAVRXN010000002.1, forward strand.
AGAAAATATAGAAAGTTATTTGACTAATACATTTTACTTTTAAAAATGTATACAACTATTTAAAAAATATATATTTAAAAAAATTATATTTTAAAAGATAGTTTTGCTTCTAGTAAAATTAATTTGTCATTATATTTAAATTATTACACATCAAAGAAACACCTACATCGATGTTAAGCCTGGCTCAAAGTTCATCCACCTTCGTTTAGATTTGAGTTATCAATCGTAACGACTGAAGACGGGGCTATCAGGAGCGGGAATATCCGAAGTTTCACTGAAGTTAACCAATTTTGTCTAGACACGTTTCTCGCCTCTCTCTCCCTCTCTTCTCTATTGCCCACCATTCCTCCCTTTCAGACAGTCGACTGAGCCAATGTTCTGTGAAATGTATAAATGGTTCTGAGCTCTTTAGATTAGTTTATTTGACCTGAGGCCTATTCATTGTACGAAATATTAAAAGGGGCAAATATCGTGTGGGTATTCTATTATTAAATGTCTTCAAATAATTTGTTATCCAAAATAAAATACAAAAATACAGGTTAAATAATTCACGTTAAAAAGTGTTTGCCTTATGTCAGATCATATACGTGAATGAAAAAATTAATTTTCTATAAATATTAGATATTCGTATGGTTTAAATATTATTTATCAGTTTTATCTTATTATTTAAAACATATAAATACGATTCACCAATGAAAAGTGATTATTACACTCACGTAAAACATCAAATTAATGTTTAGTTAGATCAACATTTTTAACTAAGCTCCTGTGATAGCGATAGCCCCCTTTATAAGCTAAAGTTGTTGTTACCTGTGCGTCCAGGTAAGTTGAGAGGACGAGAGGTTTCCTGTCGCCACCTGGCGGGCCGACAAATCTCCCTCTTCCGTTTCTTATAGTGAACTGGTGGCTGCCGCGGGAACCTCGACGCAAGTTGAACGGGGACCCGGGCAGACTCAGGCTGGCCTGTCACCAAACACATCTCGTTCAGTATCTCACTTCACCACACTTAGGAGTGCTTAGAGGAGAGGTTGATTCTATGTAGGGAGGGGAGGGAGTTTCGACGCGAGTTGAACAGGGGCCCAGACAGAATCAGACATCACCAAGCACACTCTTTCAGCGTTTTATTTCACCATAGTTGGAACTGCTTGTAAGAGCAGGTTAATCAATGGAAGAGAGAAATGGTATCCGGGTAGGCTAAACTGGAACTCGATCTAATTTAAGATGATCTATAACCAAGCACCTCGATTATAGTTTCACTTCTCCATACTTAGAAGTGCTAATCGTATGGAAGGGGAGGTGGGGTCTTGACTTATGTTGAAAGAGAATACAGGAAAACACTAGGTGGTGTTTAACCAAAGGCACTCCTTCCTGCATCTCCCGTCACCACCACACTTGCTGGTGTTATGAATTGGGAGAATATGCAGTGGAAAGGAGTCGTTGATTCGAAGTTAAACGAAGACAAAGAAAGAATCAGGATGATCTGTTGCCAATAGATGTAGCATAAGTCCTAAAATCTATGGTTTCTGTCTTTAAAAATTATTGCCGTGAATGGTAAGAAAACAAAATGGCCTGCTAGCTAGCTCTGTTACCTGCTGGTTGACCTCTCCAGTGCAAAATCATGCCGCACACACACTCTCCAACTAATCTGATAATTTGAGTTTAACCATCAAATCAGTTTTTGTATATATATTTTTTCTCACTTTCTCTGATCTCAACAAATATTTACAAAATCCCATGACAGTACAAATATTTATAAATATTTGTATATGAGAGGCTGTTAAAGATAGTATCCCCTAGTTTTCACCTTGGAAGTATTTTACGTGGTGAGAATTTCTACTGCTTCTTTATTAAGAAAGTGTTATGTTTGGGAATTAATTGGTCTCCTTTTATCTTTTTCAACTTTTTCTCTAGATGGTTTCCCAGGTGGGATTAAATTAACCCTTTTTCACTTTTATCCTATTATTCTTAGTAGCTCTCTTGTTCTCACTTTCCCACAATTTTTTCTGGATCTTCTTTTCCTGTTTGAAAGCCCATCCTGGTTATCTCTTAACTTTGTCATTACAAATGAACCTATGCTTCAAAATATGTCCAAGTACCTTGCGTTAACCAATCCTTAAAATCCTATTTTTGGTTTATCGTTTGTTAATCCTCAACACACAAACCCATTCCAGTAATCTCTCAAACTACTCGCACGATGGACCACGATTCTTCTTAAAAATAAGTTTAAGAAATCAACGTAAAACATCTTTGTTAGAATAGGCACAAATAACCTAACGAAGTGTTAATTATGAAGATGGCCTCTTTCAACACTTTCAAACAAGAGCCTCATTTTTACTAATTTATTTCCCTACTCTTTGTGGTACATTTGTCTTTATATCGGGGGGAAGTAAATTCTCCCCCTCTCTCAACAATTATTATCCCCCAAATCTTATCCGGTGAAAGGTGCTGATAGAAATTATTTATCGCAATTTTTTTCGTATTTCCTCTCGTTCTAGCACTTTTTGCAAGACAAAATGTAACGTCGTGTAAATTCGTTTGCAGATTCTAAAATACTCATCCCCATCTCGTAATCTGAAATATCCTCATCTATCATAAAAAAAAATTACCATGACTTACAGCTTTGGTCACCGAGCCTCTTCGTCGGCACATCATAGCAAACATATCCTCTCCATCCACACTCGTGAGTGCTTTGTGGAGTTAAGGAGAGTATTGAGTTTGTAGAAGATTATATAACTTTGAATGATGAAACAATGATGTTTAGAAGTGTACGTACGTCAATAACAGATAATGCCACAAATTTGGTTAAAAAATAATTATTTCAAGACATAAAAACGTATTAAATGTTTTGCATCCATCCCAATAGCTATAACTATTTTAATTGTATTAGTTTCTTAAATTATATGTTTGATAAATTATTACATTTAAAATTAAGTATAGTTAATATTTTAATACATTTAGAATAAACAACACATAAGTACATAATATTTATGCTACATTAAATTATTAAGATTCACGATAAATAAAATTATATCAAATAGTGTTTTATGTTTAATTTGAACAATTTAAATAGTTCTCCAAAAATGGGCTCTACACTGGTAATTTAGCAATCAAAGATGCTCAAAAGGCTTACTTTATAAAATACATAATAAAGGAATTCTACAACAGTCAAATCAAATATAGTTAATTTTTATTATTATATGCGTACTTGAACAAATTACATTCAATAACACTGCAGTGGTAGATTAACTACTAATGATACATAGCACATTACTTACCTAACCTTGTCCACTGTGTTCTAGTTTGATTTATCATATCAAATACTTTCTAATTCATTTAATTTAAATTCCCTCATATTCAATAAATTACAATACAAATCATTTTAAGTGTATTATTGAAATAATATCCTAATTAATCTGTAAAGATGAGGAAAAAAAGATAGATTTATAATATAGATTATAAATAGGTTCTAGCCTTTAGTCGAATGATTTAGCTAATAGGTTTCCCCATCCACAAGATCCAGAGTAAATCTTACTTATTACCTAGTATTTATTCTTATTAATTATTAAACAGCAAACATTTTACAAAGTGTTATTTATTATGGATATGTAAAATGTGTCCTGAGCAAGAATTCAAATTATGAATGGTAGAATTAGCACAACGCTACTTTTTCGGACGAGTTATTCAGACTATTATTACTTAACAAAACACATTTTTCACTTAGCTTCTTTCAAAACTGTACAGAAATTATTGAACTAACCATGACTACAAGAGCGCACTAATTAAATCTTGAGAACCTTTGAATGGAGTAATTCGGAGACTTCTGAAAAGTTGGAATCTAATATCTGGAAAAACTTATCTGTAAAATCCATTAAAAATATGACTTGACTTAGAAAAAATATCTAATCGAGTTTAAAATTGGTCCAGATGCTCAGATCACCTTACTGATTAACATTTTAAAATCCAATAAAGTTCCATTATTGCTCCAGCAGCAATCTCTAGAATAAAATTATATATTTAAAGTGCAAAATAAAGAAAATGGTAAAATCTACACAAATATATTTATTTATTTATGGGATCACATCCCCCTATTTGTTAGTTGAAAATTGGTATTATAATTATTATGTATGCCAGAACCAAACCACACAACCACATCAGTCAGTAGCATATCAACCCCCCGTACCCTAAGTCGACGTTCTACTAACTCGCACATATGTCTCGGATAGAAAGAAAACCACGTTGATGAAAATGATTGTACGCAAATATGATATAATTAGTATTTTGGATTCCTTTCGTGTATGGTGCTGTTTAAAACAGTCAATACTTTTCAACCATTTTCATGCAAAGTGAAATTATGTCAACGTCAGACTTTAATCGATATAATGAATGCAGTGAATTTACATACATACACACACACACACACACACATACACACACACACATACACACACACATACATACACACACACACACACACACATACATACATACATACATACATACATACATACATACATACATACATACATACATACATACATACATACATACATACATACATACATACATACATACATACATACATACATACATACATACATACATACATACATACATACATACATACATACATACATACATACATACATACATACATACATACATACATACATACATACATACATACATACATACATACATACATACATACATACATACATACATACATACATACATACATACATACATACATACATACATACATACATACATACATACATACATACATACATACATACATACATACATACATACATACATACATACATACATACATACATACATACATACATACATACATACATACATACATACATACATACATACATACATACATACATACATACATACATAATCACACCATTCCCTTACCGGATAGTCAAGAAACTGTCCATATAGCTCAATAAACAACTCCGTACTTAATTCATCCTCACTGACTATCTCCACACTTCCCTATCCCTGTCTCTTAGCTTCAACAACAGCCATACACCGAGATATTCATGCTCTTTTATTCTAAAACTCTTAATATTTCTTATTTTCACATATTTGTCTACAATATTTAGCCACACCTTACTTGACCTACCTCTTTCCTTTGATCCACACACTCTACCTTCATATATTTGCTACATCACTCGATCCACACTCATCCTCTCAACATGACCAAACCAACGTATGACGCTTCTTTCACATTGACCTATTGAATTCCCTTTAAAACCATACTCCTTCAGCACCCATTCATTTGGAATAAGAAATATATTCCTTCTAAAACTCCCTCGCATATAAAATATGTTCATCAGCATTAATTAAAGTATTATTGTTTTCTGTCACAATATATCTCATTGCAGTGCCTTCTTCTGAAGTAGTCACGTTTCTATAGTATGAAGAAAGTGACTTGTAATTGGCAAAAAAGGATTGACTTCTTGTTGATATTGTTAAAGCTCATCATCTTTTATGAAAAGTGACCAAGGTGAAAGTGGCTGGTCTCTTTCTCCAGTGGTCAGCATTGCTGCCTAATAATCTAAAGGTCCCAAGTTCGACTCCCGACAACACCATAGGTATTTTTCCTGGAGGGTAATTGTTCCTATGGTCACCATTGTTTGGTTAGTTAGAACCTATACTGGACCCACACAATCATCATTATCCGCACATCATCTCATCGGGATGTAGTAAAGAATACCTACACGGTAGCCCAACCTCAGAGGACCGTTACATATCCGCTACTGATAGTAGACCAGGAATGTCTAGCCATCAAAATCTCACTTGTATAATCATTGCATTAATAGTTTGTTAATTTAATGTATACAGGTGATAATTATTCATCTTAGTTGGCTATTTTTTAAATAAATCAATACTAATATAGCATAGGTATTTTAGTTTATTACACAAGAGGGTGATCTGAGAATCTGAATGAATTTTAATTGCATCTCTGTGCTTAGAAAAAATACTAGCTTGACTAGTCTAATAAAAATATAATCATTATTCATTATTTTACCAAACACAGTGCCTTTATAGCTGTGTAATGTGTATACCGAGGTATTAAAACCATTTTTCCAGTTTGCTGACAGTCTACAGATAAATTAATAACCATCAATCACACAAGACAACATCAAATATTTGGGAGATTCAGGCAAAAAAAACAACGAACAAAGGAAACAACAGACAGATTGACCAAAAAAATTAAAAAACAACAGACAAGACAAAACCGACAGATGCTGGCATACCTTCCTGAGGCTGTCCTGGTAAGTAAAATTAAACTGGCTTTTTTGGACTGATGTAATTACAGGTTCTCTGTACTGACTTCGTACCTTGAGGACAAAACACAACAAACAAAAAATAAAACAGGCTCAGAGGGAATATAGAAAGTTATTCGTTTTATTTTTCCTTTAAATGTGTTATTTGTAAATGCATTGGATCTTTGTTTTCTCTTTCCTATTTTTATGAAGCGTTGAAGTATTATTTTATGTAGGAATAATCTAAAATAACGTCATATATAACGTTATTTCTTGGGTAGGGGAGGTTGTTAAAGAATTATGTCTGTAAAAAGCAAAAAAACCAGCGTTAATTATTTAAAAAAATATTTTTCTTAACAAATGTATTAATATACTAGCATATTTTAATTTGCATATAATTAGCTTTAACCTATTTTGGTTAATAATTTTATAGTGATCCAAATAAAACATTGGCCTAATGAGCTTATGAAAAATAAATAAGCAATTGTGAAATTTTATTAAGAAGTATAAATAAATATTGTTTATATTTATAGCCGTTTTGGAAGAGACGAATATTAAATAACTAAGAAAAAATGTGATATCCTTGAATCGTTACAATGATTCGTAATTATACACGTAACTAGGGTTCATTGCATTATTTTTCTCAAGTAATCTGGCAAAAACATAATGTTTAAGGAAAAAGCGTGAATCAACCATATTTTAAACTAAGAAAACAAAATAAAGTTCAAAGAATAATGTAAAATAAGATTATTATTACGATAATCGTTGATAAATTATTGGGCAAGTTATTAGCTTTTAAAATACCTAAGAATTGTTTAAATTATAAATTGAAGAGTATATATCCACAAAATAAGATGAAAATAAAATAATTAAGTTTTATTTTCCATCTAATTAAAAAAAATATTATTGTTCCTAGACATTATAATTGATTGACCCCGAACGGTTTGTAAAACGGGGTGTTAAAAAACATTGTTTAACTACTTTATTTTATACCTTTACTAACAATATTATGTAAAATACATCTAGTTAAGGTTAAACCATTTTTTTATCAATCTTAATTTGGTTCTTGGACTATATACGCTATTTTAATTTTAATTTTATTTGTATAACACAATATTTTCAGTAAATAAAAGTTGATTTTGAATAATTAATTTAGCTTAAGTATCAAACCAACATTTTGATTCGAATAGAAAATTTTTTAAATTTAAAAAATATAGCAATCATATAGAACTAAAATTAATAACTTAAGATAGATTTGATATTTTTATTTGTCACTTTTATTTTCATCTTACTAGGAAAATTTTTTTAATTAAGTGTAAAACTACTGACAAGTTAATGATTCGTTTGAATTGAAGCATGAGTTAGTAAATAAATTAATATTTATTTGTTTTAATGAGATACATAGCAAAAGAAACAGGACTCGTAAAGCAATTTTAACTAGATAGGCAGAAGTAAAAAGGATATGTCAAGTAGTTATGGTGAGTCGTATGACATAAATAAGAGGATACGGAAACTAGTTTTAATGATATGACATAAGTAATGAGGTAGGTAAACAAATATTTGTAATAATAAATATATGGCTGAAGTAACCAGACACTTAAAGTAGTTTTAATTCCATACACGACAGGAGTAACCTGATACGTAAGGTAATTTTTTATATTTAAAACCCAGCTCCTAATATAAATATTTTCATCCCCCCTTTTCCTATCAACTTAAAAAATAAATAGTGGTGTGTGAAGTTCCTAAAATTTCGACCTCTTTCCTAATATTTTTCAGCTTCGACTTTTCTTTGAAAAAATAGTTCTGCATCCACAACTACGAAATTTCACCCAAAAAAATGTAGGGCTAGTAATTTAAGTTAGTATTTTGTAGTTTATCTGCGCTATTTAAATTACTAATTAATATTCACACTATAAAAATTTGCCACATTTAATTGTTTGTTACTATAGTTACGCTATTCATTAAATTAAGTGGAAATGTACTAAACATGCTTTCAACTAAGCCTTTTAACACAATATTTAGTCTATAAATATATTTTGCAATACATTTTTTCTTCAAACTATGACTTTTAAAAAAAATGTTCGAATTTTATTCTTCTTCGGGAATATTTTAAATTATTCAATTAAGCTTGGCTTCGAAAAAAAAAAGTTTTTGTTTTGCAAACCTATACAAAAAACATCATCAAACGTGATGAAACCTTCGTATAACCTATAAGGTAGCAAACTTACCTTACATTATTTCACTATAGCATATCTTATACGATAGAGTCATAGTTTAGTCGATCCACAACATTTACAGGGTAGATAGAGTCTATGTAATGAAGTGAGTTTTTACGAATATAGTGCCTTGTTTATTATGTTTGACTAAAATTTAAAACAAGTTCCATGGCAAATAAGAATTGATATTAAAGTTTAATTAAATTTATCATAACAATGAATCAAATATATTTTTTCCATCGAATTAAATTCTTAATTCAGTTTTCTTTATAATTCTGATTTTAGATATTTGATTTAAATAAATATATTTTACACTATTAAAAGTTTAACTTCTCATATTTGATTTAAAGTGTACAAAATTATAAAAAAAAAAAAACTCTTCAATTTAACATTTCAACTTTAACTAGCCTAATTTTAAGGCTCAAACAATGAACAGAAAGTGTGGGAAAATGAAACTAGATAAATAAGCTCAATATTAAGCTCATGCAAGCTGAAGAAATTGGAAGAATACAGTACAGAGAATAAGGGATACAACAACATAATACATGCAACTTATGTATTTGTGTATACAATTTATTTACGGTTTTTAATTTTTTTAAACGTACATTTCTGTAACTATTCTCTAATATTAATAGGTATTCAATAAAACTACATCACAGAAATATTTAAAAAAAGGTTGGATCAACAATTTTTCTACAGTAATTAACAAAACTTTGGAAATTGATTGGGATATGTTTTCATCTTTCCACATATGGTTGTCAAACTAACTACATCTTATTTTAATTACATATGAAATTGTGTTTGACATCAAAATGTAAAAAGAAGCTAGATAAGTAAATCACTAACTATAAAAACTGCTTGACCGTTAATTTGCCAAGTCTCAGATCATAACTACTTCAGTACAATGAAAATTATGTGTTTGTATAGTTTGGGTCAATTGATTCACTTTTCAAGGTAGTGAATATTTGTTCTGTCCATCATCATGGCAGGTACTATAAATGTATTTCTTTGAATAATAAAGTATGTGTCAATAGTACAAATGCCATCACCAATATTCAGCAAACCAATAAAGCCATGAAATAAATTCAACTGAGATAATTCTGCTGCGACCAAACATAAATGTAAAAAAAAGAGCCATTTTAAAAGATAATTAATATGTAATGGAGCTAAGACACTAGACAGTTACTTTTAGCGACAGCCTCATGAAGAAATTCCCTTGGTCTGCTGTCTACATGATAGTGGACAGTAGTTACAACTCAACAGATATGAGGAAAATATAAGGTAAAAAAATCTTCCATAACCATGCCAGACAATCGCACACACTTACGTTACAGGACTTTACACAGGGCAAAGATAGATAAGTTTTTAGATCTAGATATCATGCGAGTCAAAGTATCAACACTAACATTGAAGAATAAAATTATTATATCAAACATATATTCTTTAAAAATATTCTCTACATAGGGACCAATGTCCTATCGATTAAGACACTCGGGTGAATATCCCTATCCAGGTAATATTTGTTTCTATTTCTACAAATATATGAGATGATAAATAGCTATTTCCTTAACTATAAGATCGATATAGTTAATTATTTGATCAATTTCACTATGTATATATTTCTGCGAGGCTAGAGTTTTAAATAATATGAGTATGTAAATTTAAAAACATACTATATTAGATGTATGTTTCAATCTCTTTAATGCACACCAATTAATTATTTCTAGTAATCATAGCTGAATTGTTGAAGTTTTGGTTATTTAGTATTTTTATTTAAACAAATTTTAAAATCAACCAAAAAATTTAATGTGACAAAATTTTAAGCTAGTCTAATAGTTTATTACAGAATAAATCACTTCATACAAAAATCCAAGATATTTTGATGCAATATTATTTAGTCATAAAATTAGAATATCTTTAAACTGTGTTTGCAAGGAAATAAATTTATTGAACATATTTACAGTGTTTTATGATGGGAATGTCATCAGTGGTGGCGGAACCTTATTTTTGTAGGGTGCGGGCAGTAAAAAAAAATTTTAGATAAAAATTAGATGTCCTTAAACGCCATTTGGAGTGGTTCTCTTCCCCAATTTTTGAAAATCAGATTATTTTTATGAGCTATTTGACATAGTCATACGCACAAATTTTTTCAAAACTGGATGCCCTTATAAGCTATTTTGAATAGTACTTGGCTTGATTTTTTTTTAATTAAATGCTGCTATAAAATACCATTTAAAGTGGTATTCTACTAGAAATTTTTGAAATTATGATGTGCCTTGAAGTTATTTAGAGATATCCCAGCATTGATTTTTTTTTTTTATTTAGATTCATCTGTAAGCTATTTGAAGTATTCTTCTCAAGCATTTTTTTTTAAATTGTATGTATTTAATTTCTATTTGGAACTATCATCCCCTGGATATTTTTGAAAATGGACGCTTTCAGAATATATTTGAATATATCAACTGTTTTTTTTAATTAAATGCATCTAGAATTTATTTTGAGTGGTCCTCTCACAGCAATTTTTTTTTAAATTGGATGCCTCTGTAAACTATTTGGAGTGGTCCCTAACTGGCACATTTTAAAAATTGAATGCCTTTAGATGTTATTTGTAGTTTGATACAAGTATTTCAGCTTAAGGACGTTGCTTATCTGTGTTTATAATAAGTCTAGATAGGATTTACGTTTTATTCAGTGAGTTTTAAAGATATAACGTTAAAATCAAAAACATAAATCATTAAATATTTTTAAAAACTGTCCTACATCGTCACAAAATTAATGTTTGTATCTTAAAGTAGTTTTTATAAATGCGTTTTTATAAAATCTTCCACAGCTAAGGCTATTTGGTTTATTTACGAAAATAACCTATAGTTATATAACCTAGAGTGGATGTTTACACTCGTCAGTGTAAGAGGGAAGTATTATCAGAAGGTAAATTAGAGGCCTCATAGGGTGAATTGATTATTTTCTTCCGTCTCTTTCTATGTCGAACATTGACATCTAAGTGTGTTAGTGTGTTAGAGTGTTTAAGAGCATCAAGTTAAGATGCAACCCATTTTTTAAAATAGCTTCAATACCTCCAAGTGGGCAACGATGTTAATATTCGAGAATTTAAAAAGGTGTGAACTATATATAGAAGGGCTAGTTTACTCCAGGAAAAGGAATAGCCTCCCTACATCTCCCAGCCTGGTTCAGCTGTCACTAATTTGAAGTAGTCCTACCCCAAATTTTTTGGAAATTAGAATCTTGTAAGAGATAGATGTTTTATAGAAATCCTCTCCAAAAATTTTTGGAAATTTTTTGCTCCTAGAAGCTATTTGGTATAGTCCTTTGGGAATTTTTTTGGAATTGAATACCTTTAAAAGCTATTTTTATTAGTCTTCACCCAGGTTAATTTTTAATTTATTTTTTCTAAAAGATATTTTAAGGGGTCTACCCCAGACATTTTTTGAAATTTTGATGATTTGGATTGCTCCTTACCTGATTTTTTCTCAAGAATTTGATGCCTTTAGAAGCTATTTGAAATGGTCTTTGCCCAGCAATATTTTGAAAATTGAGCTATTTGGAATTTTCTTGAATTTTATGAAAATTAGATGCCTCTAGAATATTTTGTTCTTCCATCAAATAATATTTGAAAATTGAATGATTTCACAATCTATTTAGAGTTGTCCTCGCATGAAAATTCTTCAACATTACATGCATCTATATGTTATTTGGAGTGGTATTCCCCTGGAAATTTTGAAAAATTGAATGGTCCTAAAAGCTATTTAGGGTGCTCCTTTCTTGATTACTTCTTACTTTTAGCTACCTCTAGAAGCTATTTGTAGTTTGATTTAAGGCCCTCTTTCAGATTCATATTCGATAATATCAGAGGATTTTAAATGTATTTGAGGGAGGGGATAAACTTATTACAAGGGGAGAGGAGAGCAAGTTCTTTCCAGGAGGGGGCAAGGCCACCCCCTACCGGTTCCGATGCCACTGATGTAATTACGGACGTTTATTAAACTTGTGTAGATTTTGTTGAGAATACATTTTAATGCATGTCTGTGGATCCATTTATTTTAAATGTATTATTTATATTTGAAGAAGTTTTGACTAAGTTCTATCAGAAACTTTAAATTAAACACCATATATGAATTAAGTTAAATGCAATATATGTTAAGCATGAATTTATAATAATTCAAATATAAACTAATTATTTTAACTATGGGCTAAGCATCTTGATTAATAAAGTATAAAGGTGAGAGAAATTTACACCAAAAGATTCAACGTAATATTTTATGCTTGTTAACATATACACATAGCAAGACAGTATGGCAAGACATTCAGTACCGAAAAACACTAAATTAACAAATTTAAAGTTAGAATAAAAGTCATGCATAATCGACTTAAAATTTTTAAACATTATTTCAAAATATCAAACCATATTAGAATGTTGCAAGCTGTAATTAATTTTTAAATCATTCTTTATTTTTCTCTACTAATGAAATATATCTTAATGTCTTAAACTATGACAGAAAAAAGGGTATTCATGTTATAATTTAAATTTACTTTGATAGTGTGTAATTGATTGTTTTTTTATTGGAAACTTAAACCATGATAAAATTCAAAAACATATATTTTATCACATTCAAGATGAAATTATATTTTGATACCAAAAAAAATGGCAGTACAATATTTGGACTTCAAGGCCAGTTTTTTTTATGAAAAATTATTTATAATTAACTGGTTCTTTACAGCAGATATATTTAGTAAGACCTCGTTATATTACAAATAATTACCGCCGCGAGAAAAAGAAAAGGGCAATACACATAGCTTGTGTGTACGAATGGCAGTTTTTTAGTAAGGAAATAAGACAAAAACTAAATTGAAATTATCTAGTACAATTTTTTACAGAAGTGATGTTCAAACTCCCAAATACTTAGAAAGCATGCAAATAAATATAATTGATAGCAAGTCATTAGCTCATTAATCGAACACAAATGTTTCAAAGCATTTTCCAGGGAGATAATATCTAAACTTGAATTAAAAATGAACACATTTAAATATTTACGAAAGAGTTCAAACAATAATAATGGGGGGCTGTAATTAAAAATATGAAAGTTGGTTCTAGGGCCCGTTTAGACATTAGCATTCAATTTTCAATATTTTAAAAAATAATGTATTATTTAAAATTTAATAATTTAATAAGGAAACTTGATTGATTATTAGGATTGAAATATTGTTATATATATTGTAATATTGTAAAATTACCACGAAATGCGAAAAAAACTGTTCCATTTAGTGCCTTTTGAATTTGTATAGTAGGATCATATATTTTAACATAATTAAAAAACATTATCTTAAACTAATGTTTATTGCTAGTTTATAAAAATTACCTCAAACTATTTTTCTAGACAATTTCAAATATAGCTCATATGCTGAAACAACTTTAATAAGTTATTATATTATTTTAAACAAATCTTTCAAACCCAGTTAACTACAATAAGATCCCAATGATACTAAATATACCGTTCTAAACTATTTTTTTCATTTTTAAATGTATTTCTATAAACCCTTTAGTTTAACCTACTGCATACCAACAAATGTGTATTCATTGGGAATAAGTAACAAAATAAAACAAAACCAAGCTGTTTACAAAGAAGAAACATATTATATCGGTCCATATACAATACAGATTTAAATAATATGTAAACAATTAAACATATCCCTAGGCTATATCGTTGGAAATGATTTGGAATTTAAAGAATAGGGGCAATTTGTGGGGGTTTACTTGTCTTGAAAATCTAGTAGAACATATAATATTTATACAATTATATACAGTACTACTCAAGCTTTAAGTGTCACAAACAGCAGAAAAATGAAGAGACGAGAGACAATCAGCTACCATGTTTATCTTCTGCATTTTAAAGCTGCCTGTTACAATGGAAGCATTGAATAATATTAATTGTAAAATATGTATTTGTATAAATTAATAGGAGTTACATTTGATATTGCAAGATCAGTAAACATCCACAAAAGTAATCTGGGAAAATATTTCCAGTACATAAATATGCGTGATAATCAATCGGTTTAAAAAATATATATATCCACATATTGTTTAGTATAATTCATGTAGGGTTGTATCTTAAAATAAACTAGCTGATAATGGGATGGTTTATTACAATAAGAAGTTCTCAACAAACATTTTAAATACTTAAGATATTTTATTTAGATTATGTTCTGTTCACATATAATATTTTCAAATATATCCAGAAAAAACCACATCTCGATAATATAAAATATTCCAGGAATTATATAACATATATTAATACAAAGGGTGTAAGTTTTATCTCCACACTCAATTTATATTTATGATTATGTATTTGAAAAAAAATTACTTACATAATAGCTTGAATAATTTTTCAAATAAATCATAAAATTAAAAATTTCCTTTGTTTAAGTAAGACCATAATATTTGGTTGTGTTTCTAAAATAAACGTTTGTTTAGTTTTAGAACAATCGTAGCATTCCCTCCATTCCCCCCCCACCCACTCTTTCATTACTGCTTGATAAAGAGACAATCTATATTCAACACAGATTATTTCACGTGTCTTCTCTTACAGCAGAATATTAGTAATACTTTATCATGATTAGAGTTTCTCCTAAATACTTGTTGCTAACTAAAACTGTTCAATAAATATTTACCACAGTGAAATAAATTATAGTCAAGTAATTTTTTACTATTTTTTAGCACTGCGTCTGACTACCCGTTAGGGCTATACGCAATGGTTTTAGTGATAGTAAAGGTTAAATTTAGAGTAAGTGTTACCAGCATTTGCGTGAAAGGTCGAGCAGAAAAACAATTTTGAAAGAACCACCCTCATTTCACCCAACTGAGAAACGAACCTCGTACCCGTCATCTACAGTTTATTTAGTCCATTGTGAGTTAGCACTTTAGACAATGCGGTCACGATTATTAACAATTTAATCTACAAGCTAGAGGAAATATTCCTGAATTAGTGATAAGAGCGGATGGGTAAACTACAGTGTACAATGTGTACAAAAACAGTGATCTCAGTCAAGATTCGAACCTCAACCTTCACATAACTATAAGCCCAATCTAAAGCGGGCTTGGTACTCGCTATCACTGCTTGTAGATGCTTATATAAACAAAAGGAGACTTATAAATAAAACTTGAGAGAGAATAGCCAACTATATTTTGGTTAAAATCGAGTTGTGGAAAAAGTTTCTTACTCTTTACATTAGGCTCCGTGCAACGCTCAGGCGATATTTGAATTCACGACACAAGCGCGCAGGACGGCCACATTTTTAAGTTCTTGCAGGGTAAATCCAAGCAGCATCATGTTTACCGCGATCAAATATAGAGAATCCCAAAACTTAACTCACTGTTTCTCGTAAACTACTTGGACAATCACAGGTTTTTTTTTTCAGAATTTGCTAGGAAAGCCTTAAAAAAACCTAACGATATTATTAAAAATCCCATATTCCAATGGGTTTGCTTTGAAAAAATTTTTTTTATGAAATAACTATAAGGGGACTGGGTTATTTAGTGCAGACGTATTGTCACTTCTGTTTAAAGTTTTTTCCTAATTGAAATAGATGGATAGTATAGGTGTACGAAATTATCATCATGAACTGAATTTTATTTTGATATAAGACTCATTTCTCTAACATCAATACTTTTCACAGTTTGATGTGTTTAGTTACGAGCTCTTTACGAGGTCAGCAAATGATGACTTTTAAAAGACATACATTTCAGTGAAAAATTGGGTGAAGGATACGAAACATTTGAGCGGTGTCCCCCACCCCCCTCTTCCCCCTGCGATAACAGCCTTTATGCGCACGACTATATAATAATAAGATTCAAGCAGCCTCCCTGTCTGTACTTCATGCTCACGACTAAAGCCCCAATAAGACTGAAAACACATTAAGAAGAGCTCAACTCACCGCACTGACTTTGCGGACCTTCCCGTTGGCGGCGCGGCTACGATGCTCGCTGACCGAGTCCCCTCCCTCACTCCGGATGCTCATCTTCTCCTTGTTATTGTCGTCATTCCCCTTCTCCTGGCCCACGAACAGCTCGTAGCTGTGGCACGAGAAGTCCGACGGCGACTTGACCACGTGGCCGGCGGCGATCCGCGCGGCATTCTCGGCTGCCTCCGCGTGCGCTGCCGCCCGCGCCGCCAGTTTGTTTTCTTTAGCCTGCGCCGCCTCTTCCGCTTCCTGAAACATGAAGGACAACAGGCGTATAATACCTGGGGACTTTTTTTGTTTAAGAGGAAGTAATTGTTATAAACAAATTAATATCGGCATTGGAAACAAAGGAATACCTTTGTAGGAAAACATAGGAGTGTCGTTTATAGAAACCATAAATGTAAATAGAAACAATGGAATATTTTTGTAGGAAAACAAGAGTGTCGTTATGAACAATAATGTAAATAGAACAATGGATATGTTGTAGGAAAAAAGGGAATGTGGTTTCTAGGAACAAGGAATGTCATAAAACATTAGAATTTTATTTTAGAAAACAAAGGAATGCTGTTGCTATAAACAAAGGAATGTCTTTAGAAACAAAAGTATTGTCGTTATTAACAAAGGAATAACGTTATAAGCCACGCAGTGTCGTTAGGGAAAAAAAAAATATTGTTGTTATAAACCAGAAATTTTTTTTTTCAGAACCAAGTGGAAGTTGTTTTTAAAATTGGGCACATTTGTTTAATACAATAAAAATAAAGTCTATATAACGATGATTACAGAGTAAAGCACGTTGAGTTAACAGGACGTCGTGATTAGTATGAAAAATATATTATTTTACTAATAAATATAGTATTGTTTAGAAAATATTAAAGGAATAGGTTAAAGTCTTCAAAACAATAAGACATTTGGAATTTCAAACAAAATGAAACGTAGATTTTAAAAATGTAATTAAGATCACATATAGAGTCATAGGATCTTATAAGTTAAATAAATGTTTAAAATATGTTTATAAATTGAAGAAAAATAAAGCTTCCAATTTAGATAAGTAATTTATAAAACAAAAGCTGCATAATAATTAGTGCTAATGGAGCATCGCATTAACCTATTCGTTCCATCGGGGTCAAATCCCGGGCCAGATTGTAGGCTACCAGCGATACAGTCACTGTCAAAATGTCTCAACTCACTCTTAGCGCCTCTTCCTCAGCAGCTTCTTCTTCTTCAGCCTTCTTCTGTAACTCATCGTACGACATCGCGACGATAGCGAGGATCAAGTTCACCAGGTAGAAGGAGCCGAGGAAGATGATGACGATGAAGAACAGCATGTGCCACGGACCTGCCGACCTCAGCACCTGAACCACAATAAAGTTTTACTGGACTGTTTGAGGGAACAGACTATACTCGGTTACAGCGTGGGGAAGAATCTCAGCACCTTGCTCATAATTATGAGTCAATGTTTACTTATATTTATGAGAGAGGACTTATAGTTGGTTAAATATAATGATACATCACCACCTGGGTCACAATCAAGAGGATCTAAAGTAAAGTTCTACTAAACTGTTGGGGTAAGGACAACATGTGAGTAACCTCAGTCCCAAGGTCACAATCAAGAGTAGAGGTCAACTATAATGTTAAGATAGGGACAACATGTGAGGGAACCTCAGCCCCTGGGTCACAAACCAGAGTAGAGGTCAACTATAATGTTAAGATAGGGACAACATGTGAGGGAACCTCAGCCCCTGGGTCACAAACCAGAGTAGAGGTCAACTATAATGTTAAGATAGGGACAACATGTGAGGGAACCTCAGCCCCTGGGTCACAAACCAGAGTAGAGGTCAACTATAATGTTAAGATAGGGACAACATGTGAGGGAACCTCAGCCCTGGGTCACAAACCAGAGTAGAGGTCAACTATAATGTTAAGATAGGCACAACATGTGAGGGAACCTCAGCCCCTGGGTCACAAACCAGAGTAGAGGTCAACTAGAATGTTAAGATAGGGACAACATGTGAGGGAACCTCAGCCCCTGGGTCACAAACCAGAGTAGAGGTCAACTATAATGTTAAGATAGGGACAACATGTGAGGGAACCTCAGCCCCTGGGTCACAAACCAGAGTAGAGGTCAACTATAATGTTAAGATAGGGACAACATGTGAGGGAACCTCAGCCCCTGGGTCACAAACCAGAGTAGAGGTCAACTAGAATGTTAAGATAGGGACAACATGTGAGGGAACCTCAGCCCCTGGGTCACAAACCAGAGTAGAGGTCAACTATAATGTTAAGATAGGGACAACATGTGAGGGAACCTCAGCCCCTGGGTCACAAACCAGAGTAGAGGTCAACTAGAATGTTAAGATAGGGACAACATGTGAGGGAACCTCAGCCCCTGGGTCGGTCACACTACAATGCTAGATGGTTGCTGTTACTGAACTTCCTACTTTCTATTTTAACAATCGTGAGCAGCAAAGTTTGCAACAGTTCGCCTAGGGATTCAAAAGATAGTATCTCCCTAATAAGACCTTTAGTTCTCTTAGAGGTGGTTGCTGAGTATATAATTCAAGTACTTTGGTAATGCGCTGATCCAATAACACTTTTTAGCTATAAACCTTTAATTTGTTTAAGTATTTTAGAGGCACTTAACATAAATGATGTTTCAAAATAAATCTATGCCATTTTTTATATGTGTAACTAAATGCTTCCATGTCATTATAATAGCGTCAAGAATTGTTGAAATTTCTCAGATTATTAACTTTGGCCACCCCTTGCTTCAAATAATTGGCCTGAAGCGAAATAAATACAGAGGCCATGATTTTAGTTGCTGACTTGATGGTATAGGGGGAGAAGGAAGAGGAAGTACAGGAACAACTACAAGAATGAAATGAGGACGCAAAAGAATGTGAAGTGAAATTTATAATGGCAAAGTGTGAAGTGATGGTAGTGACAAAGAAAGAGGGTAAGGCTTAATAAAGCTATAAAGTAGGATGCAATAGAGCCGAGAAAAGTACAGAACGTAAAATATCTTGAGCGTGTGAATGAGGAGAAAGGTGGAAGTAGAGAGGATTTAATGAGAATACAGTAGGGAGAGCTGTTCTATAGATGTATAAGAGACCTGCTATGGAGAAGAGAAGTCCCCTTGAAGTGTAAGGAAGTATTGTACAGAGTGTACTTTGTACCCAATGTCACACATGCAGCAGAAACATGGACATTGAATGTAAGAGAGACTAGGAAAGTGGAGGCCACGGGAATGAAGTTATTTGGGAAAGTGTGGGTGTACAGGGAGTATATGAGATAGTATAGAAAGCAAGACTGAGATAATATGGGCGTGTAATAAGTCTGGGAAAAAGAAGATGATGGATAAAATGTTGGAAATGAATTATGTAGAAAAAAAGACTGCAAGGGAGGATAAGAAAGAGATGGGAGGAGCAAACAACAGAAAGTGTTCAAGTGAGAAGATTATAATGGAAGAAATTGACGGAGGAATAATGATAGAAAGATAGAGGAAGATGGATGCATTTTACTAAACTGACCCGGCCACGGGCTGGAAAAAGGTGATGATGATGATAATGATGATGTGTTCCACTGAGGTCCTATGTATTTTTATCAGTTTGCCCGAGATAAATTGATGTAAATTTACTAAGCAAACGTTCAATCCGTTTCTCCTTAAAGATAGCAGTGTAGGACTGATTAGTGAACTATTAGTGATTAACATTACAATACAAGCTGTTAAGGTAAGCCTTTGGTATATTCAGAGTGTCCATATACGCGCGTGCACACACATTGTCGTTACAATCATAGTTTTTACTCTAATATAATAAAAAGGGCAGCGTTCAACCACATTGTAAACGACCTTGGACTTATTAAAGGATTTAGTTAAAAAATCGTTACACAACCAAGTAGATTAATAGGCATTTTTATAGATTAAAAAATTAGTTATTTTCTTAGATTAATATATTTAGGAAATTATATTACACAAGATGTAAACATTTAAATTGTATTTTAAAATAACACTAATTTTATTTAAGGTTGTAATTCTTATCTCTCGCAGATGGAATATTTTGTCCTCTAAGAATTTATATAGACATTTCAATGTTTTAAACAAATGCCCAGCTGATCCTCGGTGGTCCGGGGTGTAGGCTTCAAACCTGCAGCTGACTAGCGTCAGAGTGGTTCAATTCCACCTGCTGGGCGAAATTATTTATCTTTCACAGATTTTCTTTATCGTCATCTTTTAAAAGTACGTCTCATAACCATTTGGGTAACACGCATGTGTTAGGAAGTTTTAATTTAGGAGATTTTTCAGCATTTTCGTAGAGAAAGAGTGGATAAACATTTTTTTTAAACCGCCCTCACCACATCCTACCAAGGCTCGAGTTCCGAGCTCTACGCTATAGTCTGTCCAGTTTATTTTGAAAGGGACGCCATAGCGGGTATTATGTTACTAAAAATAGATAAAGGCACAATACTCGTGATCGTTTTGTGAGAATCCCCCTCCCAACCCAATTCTCTCTTTGTCCCCCGTAGCTTTGTTAACTAACCAGTTGGTAGAGATTCTCCCAGTAGTCCTGAGTCATGAGTCTGAAGGCCGACAGGAGGGCCCAGCCAAACGTGTCGAAGCTTGTGTAACCATAGTTCGGATTGTTCCCAAAACCTTGAAGACACGTGTAGCCGGGCTCGCACGGACTGTAACACACAGGCATCACACCTCAAGTCAAGTCATACATGTTCATCCTCTCTACAAATAAGAGGCGTGTTGTGAAGTGATGCGAGGATAAGCAGAGATGTTTTAAAACTGTACCTATAATTTTTCACCCAATGGGTTCCCCATTCAACCAATCATACACAGAGTAATGTGTTGTTGTTGGTACCTAGCTAATTAATATACTACTGAGTAATGAAAACATTCACAGGTACAGTTTCTACTCTGCTCTGCTTACACTGGAAACACTCCACGACACGCCTATACTGCGAATGTGGTTTGTCACTTTGACAAGTTAAATCAAATCAAATAACGTTTCTAAGTGTACAAATATATTTGTAAAGCAAAGTTTAAATTTTCATTGGCATCTAGTGGAGCGTTAGCAGGCTGATTTGGAGAGTGTTTAAACTTAACTTGTAGTATGTTATCTTCCAACTAGCCCCCATTTGACTAATCGTGCATAGGTTCTGTTCTACACGGTATGTATGGGTATATTAAAATACTTGTCCAATGTATCTTCTACTGAGTGATGGCAACAGCTCACAGATACTGTTTGGACTAATTCTGCTTACCCTGCAAACATGTAACGCCACGCAACGCTACTGTTTTTTAAGCACTTTTTCAACTGTTAGAAAACATACAAAGCTACAATTAAGGTGGGGTGCTAGTGAGCGCCAGTTTAGTGCATTAATTTTGCAGTTTTTATAGCATAAACATTTTTTTGGCCAAAATAGATCAAATATTTCTTCTATAGAAACATAGAGTTATGTTTTCTACACATACTATTATCAAACAGTTCTTTAATATCTGTCATGAGCATAGCGGCATTTGGTGACAAGCTTTTTAAATGCAGAGAAAAAGTTGTCACTAAATTCCAGGACACCCTTGACAGATATTAAAGAACTGTTGAGATTAGCATGTGCAGAAAACATAACTCTATGTTTCTATAGAAGAAATATTTGATTTATTTTGGCCAAAAAATGTTTATGCTATAAAAACTTTGAAAATACTGCCCTAAACTCACGCTCACTAGCACCCCACCTTAATGAACAATACCAGCAACCACCACACTAACATACCCATTTATATTGACTGTATAGGATAAATTAAAACAATAAACACAACTCAACTGCAGAGCTAAATGAAAACGATAGCTGAGTAATTCAGAAACGCTTCTCATGTCTTAAGGTGGGATGGAAGAGAGTGCGAGTTAAAGTTCAAATTTTTACATGATCTATCGCAAAAAAAAAGGTAAAATAAATCAAATATCTCTTCAGTAGATATCCTTGGCTTAGTTTTATGCACACATAAATCGTTACAGTTCTTGTATATTTGGCAGGGTCATAGTGGAATTTTAACAGAATCTTTATAAATTAATATAAAATACTGTTTTTAAATTCCACATTTCTAATAACAAATATAAAACAGCTGTTGAGACAAGTTAGAGTATGAAGAAAACCAAGCTGAACGAAGCAACTAAAGGTTTATTTGATTTATTTCGGCCAAAATGTATCTCTTATAAAACCTGCAAAAAATATTTAGTTCAACTAGCGACGCTTTCCATCCCACCTTAAGACTCGTCTTCGTATTCCATTTTCGTATAATCCGTAGTCCGTATTCTGTGAGACTTTTCAGATATTGGAACAAGTTTATATTTCTATGGACCATGGTTACGGATTATTACGGACAATCAATCATAGGTAGACAAATAAATTAACATCTATGTGCACGTCGAAACGTAATCATAAATAACAAAAAGGAATTGGCGTCATTTTATGAATGTATCGTGTGTTCATTTATTTATATTTACTAGCAATTTTTATAAAACCTCACTAAACAAAGGTTTTTTATTATTAAATTAACTAAAACCAACTAATAAACAATAAAATTATGGAAACTTTAAGTATAGCTATCGGATATTGTTATGTTGTTTTGTTTCGATGAGTTTGATCCCAAAAAAATGTACTAAATTTCGCATAAGTTTGTCATTATAGTTAATGCGTAGGGAAACGGAGTGTGCTTACAATATTTAAATGACATAAGGACTATAAACGTCAGCACAGTAAAGATACCGGAGCTTTGTAGAGGAGTCTTAATAGAGGTTTGGTAATGTTGTTAGTAACAAAAGTTGACTTACCCAGCTCCCGATGAATTACCACATAACTGATATTCTGGACCATCTCCGTACCAGTTTGCTAGAAACAGAACAATATATATTTTAGATGTTATTTGGTGACCTGGCAGTCTAGGGTTAGGGTGTCAGTTTTCTGTTCTGGAGGTCCGGGGTTCAATCCTTGGTCCCGGTACATATCTATCTGATTGCCAAACCCTTCCTTCACCTCTGACAAGACGTGTATTAATCACAACTTGTGAATGTGAGGAATGCCAGGCCTCCACCGTGGTTCGGATCCCACGATAAACTGTAGGTCCTCCATTTCATCTCACAATCACCCTACCATTACACATTAGTGTAAGTGCGTATAACCCGAATGAGTAGTAAGACGTGGTGCTAATAATAATAATAATAATAATAATATTTAGATGTTATTTTTGACATGTTGGGGTTTGGATACTGACTGTACTTTAACTTAGCCTAATCTTAATATATATAATTCTTCTGTACGTGTGTATGTCACTGAACTCCTCCTAAACGACTGGACCGATTTTGATGAAATTTTTTATGTGTGTTTGAGTGGGTCCGTGGATGGTTTAGATTCACAATTGGACCCGGTAGGTGGCACTGCAATCGGGTTCTAGGAAAATTTTTGGGGATTTTTTTATATTTTTTAAAAGATTTTTTGCAAATCAGAACATGTAACATCAAAATTTCACCCCCCCCCACCCCAACCCATATTTATAATAATGAATATAATATTAATAACTGACCTCAAAAAAAATCATAAGTTCATTAATAATTGACCGTTAACACCCTTCTGAAAAGTTCATGAATAATTGAACTTATGAGAATAATTCATAGTTATGTTTGTTTTTCGATACAGCTGATATTTGTGAAGTTGTGGGCGAAATGCCAAAAATGAAAAGATGTTTTATTTTGTATGTTGTCTTGACAAACACTGAATTTGTAATATTTGTGTAACTCACTAATTGGAGTTCATTGTGAGTTGTAATTGTGTGATCATAGTATTTTTTTTTATCGAAATCAATTATGCTACCCAAACGAAAAGCCAACGTTCGGGCAGGACAACGTCTGTCGGGTCCGCTAGTATCTAATAAAAAGAATTCTTGTTTCAATGCCACGACAATTGCAGAAGCAAACAAAGGGGACATTGTTATCCTCTTTATTGGTAGATTTATGTCTCCAATTCTGACGTCATCAATGCGCATTCCACCATGCTTAGCCTTTTGAGTTTTGTTTTTTTGTGACTTCTTACTTTATGAGTAGCATGTATGTCCACAGACATAGCTTATATTTTCAACATTATTTTACACAAGGATACCCAGCATTACAGCACAGAGACCGCACTGAAGCGTACGGGATTCAGCTTGTGACGTCATAGCCGCAATGCGCTTGACCACCATCTTTGCGACACCCGCGTTACCTCATATTCCTGCTTTGACTCTTTGCGACTGTAAATAATGTTTAGTTATTTTTTGGTGTATTTAACACGAATTTTTTTGTTCCACCTAGTCATGTTACCCGTTCGAAATATACTAATTTTAATTACTCTAATTGGAATGAGGAAGAGAGAATTTAGAGTAAATGTATCCACATTTGAGTGGAGGTAAAGTGTGGAAACCATTCAGGACCCTTACACCCATGGTTATTAGTACACCAGGGCTGAATATTAAACTAAAGCCTCCCCATCTTGAATAAAATGTATGAAATTTTGTTATGTGTCACCTCAATGCAACAAGACTCGAGCCTTCCATCATCGGCAATCCAGAGAGTTCTATGGAATACCTGAGGACTTAGACCTACTGTACAAGTATTAGTAATTAATTTTAAAATAAATGAACATATTTAATTCAAGCAAATAATCTAAAACTATTCTAATGATTTACAAACTAAGATAAAACACGTCTACAAATGAAATATTTCAGTTGAAACCAATTATTTAATAAATTGATTTTAGAAATCGACAAAAAAAATTGTATTTTATCTTAATTTTTTAGTATCTTTTAGCTTGTCACGCATGTGGGAGAGTTCATAGATGCTATTTATTATAACTTTTATTTTTTTTTGTAAATCATCCTGTTCGAGAAAAATCATAAATGGGGTGGGCAATGTCACCTACCATTGAGGTTACCTTGCCCATCCCCCGTTACTACGTTTCGTAAGCAAATAGTTCATCTTTGGGCAATGAAATCCTAACGGTTTTTTATATAAGGGTTTATTTTTTCTTATGTCTTTTTAACATATTTTTCTACAAAATTCTGTTGCTACATAAATTTTAGGAATTTTGGCTTCACCAACAAGAGTACAATGGCACTAAAAATTGCTTGTTCAGAAACTGAAACGATAAAACAGCTGTTCTCACAGATAACCAATCAGTACGTCGATAGTAACGCCTACGAGTCTTGCAAACACCTCAAAGGGTTCCACAAAGGTATTTAGGCGAACCTGGAGGACTTTAAAGTAATTTTTTTTTTTTCAAAAGTGGTAAAAGTTACCCCACTGGGCAAAATCACCCCAGTCGACGGTACCTAACATGTTTTTAACAAGACTTTCTTGTTTACTCTAAAGGATGGGAGTAACCAGTGGGGTGATTAAGAGAAAATACCTTAATTATGTCCCCCACGAGTATAGAGGATACATAGAGAAGTTTGTTCTGGTATTTCTTATATCAGACAGGCAATATTTCCACCACTCAGTCTATGTAAACAAATAGAACTTCCTATATTGGAAAGATGAGTAAGTATCTATTTATTGTCATGGAGACTACTTAGAAAATGTTTTCTTGAAAAAAAATAGGACCTATTCACAAATTGAATCGTACGGCTGTTTATTTAAATAAAGTGGTTTATTTTCATTGAGCTATCGTCAAAATATGTAATCATGAAAACTGTCACATTTCGTTGCTGAACACCATATTATTTCTGTGAATTCCTAAATACCTCTCAATATGAAATATAACGTGTGTTTATTTTTTCTTTTGTCATTATTTTTGTTTGATAGAGGCACTAATATCGAAAATATAAAAACTTTGTTCGTGTTTAAATGTTTGTATGACTTTTTTCTGCTATTCAAGACAGAAGTAAGGAATTGAATTTTACAAAAAAAAAAATTTTATACTTCGAAGTGGTATTTCTTCACTTAATTCTCACTCGTTATCTCATTTTTACTCATTTTTACCAATTTCCATTTTTTTATATTAAAAATATACAAGTTGAGTCTAAGCTGTTATTCTCGACCCTCATTCCTAATATATTGCATCAATATACCTCTTTGTCGGTTAAAAAAAAAGCTAAAGGTTACATACACTTGTTGCTGTTGAAGGCCATCCAGTTCTCTTGGGTAAGGTTCCCCCAAGATCCGTCCGTGGGGAAGTTCTTGATACATTTCTGCGTGAGGACCCCCATATAGATCTGCAGCCCCATCAGTGCAAACACGGAGAGAGAAAACACCGTCAGGATGATGACATCACGCAGATTCTTTACAGACTCTATCACAGCTCCCACGATGGGTCTTCGGGCCTTGGAAACACAAGAGTTGTTCATCACAAGAGGATTAATAATACAAATTGTAAGTTTTGAAATTTCTGACCTTTTCGGACCAAATATGTTTTTTCAGTATTGATACTTTTTTTTTTATATTATATTATTATTATTTAGCTCCACGTCTTACTACCCGTTTGGATTGTACGCTTAAGTACTAATTACGTTAATGGATGAGGAATTGGGAGGGTTGAATCTAGAGTAAATGTACCAGCATTTGCGTGGAGGGAGAGCTGAAAACAATTTGGGGGAAACTTACTCCCCCCCCATTCACCCAACCGATATTCGAACCTCGATTTCCCATCTTCGGCAGTCAAGTTCAACAGAAACTAGCGCGTTAGTCAACTACGCCACAAGGCGGGTATTTTATATGTAAAGCTAGCGAATGTTTTCTAATAAATTCTTGGCAAAAAGAATTTTTAAAGATAAATTATATTGTGATATTTTCAATATCGCAATAAATTGGAGATAGAACAAATAGTACCCCCCTCGGTGACCGCATGGTATAAGGAACTCTGACTAGTCATTATGGGAAGATCGTGGTTCGATCCCGTTGGGTTACTCTGATTCTTTCTAGATGGTTTCCTACTCTTTCTCTCTTCTATCCGACGCAAATGAATGGTACACTTCCTCTAAGTTCAATCTTATCATCCTTACCCATTAGCCTAATTAGTACATAGGCCTAATCTTATATCTGAGTGAGTAGTAAAATGTGGTGTTAATAAAAAAACTAATAGTCTACACTGGAAGCTCTTTTTCGTATTTTAGAATCTATGAAAAAAAATCTGGAAATTCCAGTGATATTTTAATATATCCCCGACATTTCCCCAAATTTTAAAATTTCCTGACTTTCCTACTGTCACACCAAATTCATGACTATTCCCTGTCACACCAAATTTCTTGACTTATCCCTGACTTATCCATGATTTTTTACCTGGCACACTAAATGTTCACCACTTTTCCACATGACTGCAACTATTTTCTTAATTGCTTATGTTTTCCAGGTTTTTCAGAAGGCACTCTTATTTTTCCAAACAACTTAGAGAGCTGTATGGAAGAATTAATCTTAGTTATTTAAATAATACTCATATGGAGTAATGTTTACCCCTCAACCACGTCTTATTACACAACCGGGATATCCACATGGGGCGTAAGTAGGAATGATGTAGGCCTACGTATAATTTAGATAAAATGTAGCCGCATTCCGTGAGAAAGGATTGGAAAACCATTTAGTAAAATACTCAGTAGACCCGATTACGATTTGAGCACCGATCTTCTTCATCACTACAAACTTGACTAGATAAGTTTTAATTTGAGTCCTGGTACTCACTAATGCGTGTAGTATATTAAAATTATTAACCATTTAATATACGTGGTATAGATGAGAAGAGTATCTTAGATAATATACACCAACATTCGCATAAGGGAGCGTGTTAAAACCACGTTGAATATTATATGTTTTAAAACAATCTTTGAGCATCTGGCTAGGATTCGAACATTGACCGACACTTTTATTTTAGTAACCGTGTATTACCACTACTTTTAAGATTATACTTATAACCGAAACTTTAACGGTAGTCAAGTGTAGGCAAAGGTCCTAAGACTACTTGTTGTTACTGGAAGTATTTAAACTTCACTTTCTTAACCAATTGATTATATTATCATATGAATTACAAACTAGCTACACTTTATAACAGACGCAAGATCCATTCTCCGGGCCGTTAATGAATCACAGTGAAGCCAAATCTCATCAATGCTACATTTTCGATCGTACTAGAAGTCGAGCCTTGTATCCTCAGTTCAGTAGATAAACACGCCACCAAATAATCTAATGTAGTACGCCTCGACCGCCTCTGTGAATATATCATCAATATCCCCGTATCACTTGAACCTTGCCTGCCTCGGCACTACATGTAATTTTTTTTATTTTTTTTATTTATCACCGCGTTCTTACTACCCGTTCGGGTTATACGCTTAAGTACTATTTACGCTAATGGGTTAAGAATTGGAAAGGTTGAATATAGAGGAAGTGAACCCGCATTTGCGTGGAGCTAGAGTGGAAAACCATTTAGGAAAAACCACTCCAGTTCATCCCGACCGAGATTCGAACCTCAATCTCCCCGTCCTCGGCAGTCGAGCTCAACACGACTAGCGCGTTAGCTAACTACGCCACCGAGACGGGTTACATGTAATTAAATAGGCCAGAAGCACCAGAGTCTCTCGTGGATAGCTGTTGAAGCCTTATAAGTCCTATAACTTCGACCAAGGACTATGTTTTGATTAATCATGTCTTCCGTGTGAACGGTTGACTTTCTATACTGAGATACGTTATCAATGATCTCATTAGTGTCTATATCCTACCCACGCCTTCAAGAGCACTTTAAATTTGAAAAAAACTGTTCACAATATTAAGATTTTAGTTTTGTCAAAATTGACGCCATATATTAAATGTGAAA
The DNA here is from genome assembly GCA_033556935.1 of Timema podura. Taxonomy (NCBI): domain Eukaryota; kingdom Metazoa; phylum Arthropoda; class Insecta; order Phasmatodea; family Timematidae; genus Timema; species Timema podura. Next base: position 46,818,431 of record JAVRXN010000002.1, read on the forward strand.
TCTGGATGACGAATAAAACATTTCACTACTATTAATGTCTTGGTTAGGATTCATAGTAAGGTTCTGATAGAAAAATCTTATAGAATTTTTTTTGTCAACATAGATAATATTTTACTTTAGTAGTAGTAGTAGTAGTAGTAGTAGTAGTTAGTAGTAGTAGTAGTAGTAGTAGTAGTAGTAGTAGTAGTAAGTATAGTATAGTAGTATAGTAGTAGTAGTATAGTTATATAGTAGTAGTAGTGTAGATAGTAGTAGTAGTAAGTAGTAGTATTTTAGTATAGTAGTGATAGTAGTATAGTAGTAGTAGTAGTAGTAGTAGTAGTATAGTAGTAGTAGTAGTAGTAGTAGTAGTAGTAGTATAGTATTATAGTATTAATACAGAAGGGATGGTTGCAGATCACATGACTATACGTAAAAGTAAATTAAAATTTATTTAGTAGCGTATAACTGTCAAATAAGTTTCCTCTTATTTAAATTGTACTGTAGTCAATTTATCAACTTTACGAAAGAGTTCTTCGACTGATGGGCCAACTTTAAAGTACAAGACAAGACAAGAGTTTAAGAAACTGCATCAATTTAGTTTTTGGGAGAGTATGGTAAACTACGTTGTAGTCAAAACATGCATGCGGTCGGGGTCGAACCTTGGACTAGCAAGCAAGAGTCAGTCGGGCCAACCACCTCCTCTGCTACTATTGTATATCATTACTTTTAAAATAAGTATGAAAGTTAATAAATCAAATACCGGTAGTCGATATTTACATTCAAATTTATTTCCTTGACGTTTTGTTTTTTGTGTCCTTACTTACCAGGTATAATAGCAACGGTCTTCAGTGCTCGGAGGACCCTGAACGTTCTCAGGGCTGCCAAATTTCCTAGATCTATCCCCATGGTTACGTAACTGAAAACAGGATTACCAACACAGTCAGCGACGCACATATCTACACAACGAAACGTCACTATCGAACGCGGCATTGGAAACCTAATTTATTTAAATTTTGTGTAAAGAATTATTATAGACCACACTTCAATCCATTCAAAATTACAATTATTCCTAATTGAATATTTCCTATGAATTTTGGTTTTATACTTGAACCACAAGATGAACTTCAAAAATCCTAGTATATGTATTTTATTTGGAATAAATACAGGAAATGTGGATAGAAATATATAAAAGGAATAAACACAATATGACTTTTACAATTAAAAGAATAACACAGTTCACACTTTACATTGCTGCCACTGGACAAATAAGTAATGGCTACCTCTTGAAGAAAATCTATCTTTACCATCCAATCACGCGAACTAATTTTCATTCTATCTGAATTCATCAAAAGGGCGAGTGAAATGTATAACGCAACTTCCTAAAAGAGGAAACCAAAAAACAAAAGGGAGAAAAAAGAAACTGGTAAGGAATGATAGAATACTTTGATAGAAATATGTAAAAGAAATCAAATAAAGGAAAAAACAGGAAAGGATATTGGAATATACAAAGTGATTATTTAAAGTAATTTATTCGAGCTATATTTGAAGTGGATTTCGACTAGCCTATCATTATAGTAAAATGGCACGTGCTTTATAATGAGAAAGAGCTAGGTGTATATTAAAGTGTACCAGTTAAATTAACTTAAACGTGGTATAATATCAAAGATAGTAGAGAAGTTTCATTTTTATAGTCCACACCTAAATAAAATTTCTAAGGAAAATTACCAACAAATGTAATTCTATTTGTTTTCTTGTATTATTTATACATACAAGTTAAATTATTGCACGTGCATATACATAACGTAGGTGAGTCCGGAGAAATATTAATTTAAGCATGTTTACAAATATATCCTTTTTAAATAAGCTTGTGTATACTACTATATGTAAGTAATATTATATTTAAATCAATTTTAACGCTGTAATAATCTTGCTAAAAACTAAAATTGTTTTTAATCAACATCAAGCTTCAGAATTGGAAAAGTCATATAAATAAATTATTTAATGATTCAAAGGATGTCTCTATACATGGTATGAAATTAGATAGTTAAGTGTAGAAGCATTTATGCTCAAAACCAAAGTATTTATTTTCATTTCCTATATACAGGTTGTCATTATTCATCCATTATATTTTATTCCTGCATCAGGATATTCTAAATGACATCATTTCCATTTAATTCATTGGTATATTTCTATCTGTGTAGCTAAATTTAGTTTATAACGAGATGACTATTGTGTGCAGCTAACTAGGACCTTCATTAGATTTTACTATAAATATTGTTGTTTTTATATCCACATTGTCTTCTAAGCTGATTTACCTTTTGATCTTGATCCAATTTCAAAGTTTCAAATTTTTAAAGCCTATTTTTATTATCTGTAATTACTTTTGCTATGCATATTTTTATTTTTATTGTTTCTTGGAAAACGGTGCTGCGCTGCTTGCTATATTATATAAATTAGATATTTGACAAATGTCTTGGGTATTATAATAGTGTAACACTTCAGTTATATGTAGATTATCGATTTAGGTCAAACTATAATCAAATTATATTTAAACCCAATGATTATTTTTTTAAAGTTAGTTATTATTTCAACAGTTATAATATTTCTGTAAAATTTTGCCTCAATTGTTAGGTGATTGTGTTTTACTGTAAATAAGAGTGAAATATAATGTTTACATAAAAATATTAATATTCACGAGGTAGATGCGAAACTGATTATGATACATCAAAAGAATGAATTCTACTTTAGCTAAACATGCCATTTATTTCTTAATTTTATTAGAGCATATAAGAACATGTGTTTTATTTCCTAATAAAATATAGAAAAACATGTAAAGCAGTTACTTTGTTATTGATAGCTAAAATGTTTTCAGAAAAAACACAAATAATAAAATGTTTTTATGATGTATTTTTAAGAATTGGCTGACATAACACCAAAACTAATATGAAGGCTTATCTATGGCTAAATCACTACATATTCTATATTTGTTATATCTTGCTAATTAATTATAACAAAAAATAACAATAAATCTATTTGGAGCTGCTTATGTTAATGTTATCTTACATTATTTTGTGTAAAATATATTGGTTATATATAATTATATTTATTTAAAATAAATTTGTAATTTTATTCAAAAAGATTTTATGAATTTTAATTCAGAAATAAATTAAATAAAATTTAATTTTATCAAGTTTTTCAAACATAGCTTAATATAATATACATTTTATACCGTGAAAAGCAATAGGATTTAATGTGACATGAAAATATTATCTATTTTTGAATAAAATTAATCTAGGCTTCACAAAAATACATTACAACGTTATCAAATACCACTTTCGTATGACACGCGTTATTTCATCAATACAAATTGAGACATTAATTAGTTTATATTATGTTATAAAACCACGATAATGTATTTAATAATTATTAGACAAACAGGTTCCGACACGAAACTTAGGTCAAATTCCAAACATTAAACATAATCAGCTCTTTTTCATCTACAGTAAAACTAATAAGTATGTATATATGTTGTTTTTTATAAACTAATTTATTTAATTTATGAATTATGAAAAGAGAATTCATAGAGTTTGTTGAAATAAAATTAGAATATTTGAAGCACTAATGTATTTTTTGAGGTTTTTTATCTTACGTAGGCTTTTATTGATAAACGTAAACACAACATTTGTTTGTTATTAGATAAAGACATCACTTGTAGATAATTTATGTATTTATCATCATTCTTATATTTAAAGGCGCACACCCAAAAGAAGGGCGGTTGAGAAATGTTCTCAAAATACAACATAATTAGGCGAAGTTTGGACTGTGATAGCAAAAATTTAATCAAAAAATAGCATTAAAATGGTTGTGGATTTTAATCTAAATATTCATACATTTTTGTTTAATATAATAGCAAAGTTCTATCTGATCTGATTCAGTTTATTTCGGAGTGCTTGGTAACACATTAAGTTTGGTCCCAGCCCTCTTACAACACTCATCGAACAATCATTATATCTGCGCACGCCTATGCTTAAATGTTTACACAATTTACACACGTAGATATATATGATAATGATAGTAAAAAATAACCTTACCATTTTTTATGTGTTATTAAAACCTTAGTTATTAATTAATAACCCTAAAATTTGGATTGAAAATTGAGACTTTAAATTAATTCAAATAAGTTAGTATATTTACATAATTCATGTTTTATCTAACGTATGTGGATTCTTTATGTCGACTGGTAAATACCAATTTACTACTGTTACAAATAACACTTCACAAAGCAACAAATCTGCTTTGACACAAAATATCTTAAGTGTACCTTCAAAACATGTTTAAAATATTTATAGCAGGAAATTTACTACTAAATTTTGAGGTAAAAAAATCAATAATTTCAAATCAAGTTATATAATCCTTAGTCTTTTTTTAATATAGCTCAAATGGTAAAAAATAATGCACCAGTCTCTGAATTTTATTTTACTGTCATGGAATAGTAATTAACAACCGAATTCAAATTAATTTAAAAGTTTTTTTAGTAAGTATAAATACTACCAAAATATACAAGGAAGAAATTTTAATGTATTTATGTATTATTTATTTTAATGTATTTATATAAAAATAAAGAATAAAATAAAGTAATGTAAAAAACCATATTAGCCTAACTTTAAACATATTCTTACGAAAATAATATAAATGGTTTCTAAAAGAAGTATTGAAATATATATATACTTCGCTGAGCTTTAGCCTCATGACCGATCATCTTAACACCCACTCAGTGGTAGCGTGGCCTAAATGTCAAAGTCATTTAGTCTGGGCTATCACTAACGGTAAGGTTGGGGTTTGAATCCCGAAAGGTGTAGTGAGGGCGGAATACTCCAAATTGGTTCCCCAATCTTCCACCGCACAAATATGGTTACGTTTTCTCTACAGATATATTTTCTTCGTCCCTACCACATTAGCGTGATTAAAATATGCGTATAGCCCTAACGAGTAGGTGTATAAAAACTATCTTATAATGCCAAATAAAATTGATATGACATATATACATACTTATCTAAGTACTACGTCCTCTATAACTAGTCTCTAAGATATATGAAACTCTATTCGAGTCACTCAACTACTCACGCTAAAGCTATTACTACGAAGTCCAGCCAATTCCATGCATCCCTAAGATAAGTGAATGGCTGAAGTATGAATCCTCTCGCCATCACCTTAACCGCAGACTCAAACGTGTAGATGCCAGTAAATATTACTCTGAAAGAGAATGGCGTCAAGTTAGGAGACTAAGTTGAAACTAGAGGAATCTACCAATCAAAACAACACACACTCAGCCATGATTACCGAATTACATCGACAAACATTGGATAAGACGGGTAGAAGTAGCAAGTTTTTTTTTTTAGTGGCTTCAAATTACATTAAATCAATATTCATGGAATAATATTTGTATAAATAGCTACAATTCATCTATATTGTTTAGTATTTGCGTACAGAAACAATTAATTGACTAAATATTTTACAAAATAGACCATTAAATTTACTATATATATAAACATATAATTAATGATATTTTTGTGTAGTATACAATCAAGAATTAATTAATCTTCACAAAGAAATATTATTTTAGAGTACTGAAATTTGCAAATATAATGACAGAGCTGACTATAAAAAGTCGTATTTAAATATATGTTATAATTAAAATCAATATATTATTATAAAATAATTGTATTTTCTAATTTATATACATATATAATCATAAAACTTTTTTAAATGAATCTGATTTTATAGCAACTTATCTACAATTATCTTACTAAGCACTATTCAATTATATCACAAAGTATATTTAACAAATATAATATTCTATTATTTTTGGAATTAAAACTAACACAATGTAAGCATACAAATTAATCCCTTGTAATGACCAAAACCATATTCTTTCAATAAATTAATCGTATTATTAACTCAAAATAGGATCGTGTTCAAAATTTGTAGGACTACCCAGCTATGTTAAAACTTTATCCAATCTTGTCAATTTCATCAAAGGACTAGAGGTAATACATAAAATATAAATATCAAGTAGTAAAAACTTCTACAATTTTCAAACAAATATACAAATAGATATAATCAATTAAAACACAACTGATATAGTGAAACACAATCACATGGTTACTTAGAACTACTTTGAGCAAAATATTAGTCGATTCAATAATTAAGTCTAAAATAGGAAGCCTTTTGAAATAATTAGTAAACAAAAAATACCTTAGTTATCTGACTTGCAAATATGTTGATTTGAAAACATAGGTACATTTATTAATTATGTGAAAAAAACTACATTTTAAAATCCACTATAAGATTATTGTGTTTACCTTAATTAGAGTTAATAGATTTCATATTATATTGTTACAAAATGTATGATTTATTTTAGAATACTTATAACAATTAACTATAAAAATGAACCCAAATTTTGACTCTATTGGTTTCAGCGTGTATTGTATCTATCTCAGGAAAATGCCAGGCGTTATATTTTATTAACATTCCAAATAAAATTTGTATAACAATCGTTTTTATTTTTAACAAATTATGATATACCATTATTGGAAGATATTCTGACCATATTTATCACAACAGTTTGGAAAATAATAGACATTCACCAAAAATTATAATCCCAAATATCAATTTCCTCGTTCCAAAGTGACAAGTCATAAAACACAATACATATCATTTGCTAAAATATATTTTATTCTTATTAAATCTGTATTAAAATTATGTGTTTCTTGTTTAAATAAATTATTATTTTCAATATTATGGCAACTTTTTTCTAAATAAACATTGGATTATATAAATAGATTCCTCAACATCTTACTTTTATATTATGACTGCATTTCAAAATCAAATCATTTAAAAAAAATAAAGGTTTGTATTGTATCATAACACTGTGTGGAAAACAAATATTTCTGACGAACAAATATTTTGATAAATATTAATGCGTCAGTAAATTTTGGAACTGTCCAAAACTAATATAGAAATTACTTTATAATGACATATGATAAAATTCAAAACGTGGTGAATAGATAATTGACAACTCCTCCGAAAATGTTATATATATATAAAATACGTGAATCGTTCAAACTTGAAATGGACAAATTGATATTACAGTTTTACTATTTTAATTTGATCATAACCATTATTATGGTAAAAAACCTCGTAATATTTGCTTTGAACACAAAGTTTGTAGTACTTATGTAGCACAGGCTTTTATCACTAAAAAAACCCAGCAGGGATTCATAGTTTCCTTCCTATTTTCCAAATCAACACCAGTAGTCACGTGGTTTAGGATGTCAATCCTTCAAATGATTGGTTTATCAATTACGTGGAAGTCTATGTTAGAATCTCGTTCGGGCGCACGGGAGAGGTTTTCCAATTATAATTAATTCCTGTATTTTTTCTATGCCTTCTACATGCTAATACGAGTGCGTTTCCTTTGAATTACCCTTCTTGTACCTTCCTCTTGGGTCAAGTTGTTAACAACTATGTTTTTTTATGCTTCGGGTCTCACTAACCATTTAGGCTATTTGCACATTCACGTTAATGAAAGATAGGTACATTTAGAGGAAGTGTACCCGCACTTACTTTGGGTTGGAGTGGATAGTAATCTAGGGAAAACCATCTTAGTACACTCGATCGGGATTTGAACTCTGAACTTCACGTCACCAGAAAATCTATACAAGAGTATCGTGGTGATTTTTCCCGCCTAACTGCCGATGAGGGTAGTAGTAATGAGCCGAGTATGTTCCATCGACCGAAAATAAGAGTAAGGGAGGGGTAACTATGTTAGAGGTTATATTCTGAATATTTAAAAATGACACCTGGACACGGGAATAGAGCCCCAGGTCCAGGTGTCATTTTTCAATTTTCAGAATATGATATCTAGATGGAGAATTCCTCGCTTAAAACCATAAATAATAGTTAGGCTATTTGATTCTTATGTTAGAGGTATTTAAATAATGGCTTACGTAGAGTAGGTGACGTATGACAGTGACGTCACAAGAGTATGAAGTCTACTAATTGACTAAATCAGATTTGAAGGAATAGTGACGTTTGATTCTGACGTCAATTAATGTTGTACCACGCACTTAAAACCATATCCACCAATACTGTGGTTGTTATATTTATTAATGACGTCATATTTAAATAAATTTCAAAGTTTTATAAGATTGAATTATAAAAATAAGTTATATAACTCAATTAAATAGGAGGCACACGGTACACCGTATCCATCAATACTCTAGTTGTCATGTTTATTAATGACGTCATATTTAGATAGACTCTAAAGTGGTAGAAACTATATTTTTTTTAATATAAGTTATATGACGCGTACTACAAATATATCATTTAAACAGTAGGAAAATATTACGAGGAATGACAATTTTACTCTCAGGTGAGCAAGTATGTATTGGTAACCTGGAATAGATAAGTAAGAGGATACATTGACAATCTGTCATTCAGGTTTTAAGTTTTTGTTATAGGTCAACGTCCTGAACACACGGAAGTTTTAGTTTAAGACTTGGTTTAAATGAGCCCATATCGGTCTCACCTGATTGAATCCACGCGGTACAAATAAAATGAGCTTTTTGAATTCATTTGAGCTAAGGATGAGGGACGAAGTGGTTGGTCAACCCACCAGTGGTTCACCAGAATTTAAAATAATTTATAAAATAACACTACGTTGTGCGTTTAATCATCGAATCTACAAATCTTGAGTGGTAAGTTAAATTTTCTTTATTTACAAAATTTCATCAAGATTTTACTCTTATTTGATAAATAGGATATGTTTTAAATATAATTTTAGTAAAATATGATTGGTAGAAAATCCACTTTAGACCACAATCTCTGTATTTGTTTAGTCTAGTTGATCTTTGTGCATCAAATTAAATAATTAAAAGTTTAGAAATAATTGAAATAAATATTTCCATCGATATGAAAACAAGAGTTTCTAGTTTTCAACAATGGGTCTAGTTGTAAAAATAAAACTCTACAAGACTTGATTTGCAAACATATGATTTTCTATGAAAACTTTATTTGAGAATACATTCTTTAAAAATTAATAATTACACAGTCGTTAGACATAAAGGTAAATTCTTACACTATTACCAAACTAAATAATAGGAGACATAGGTGACTTTCCCACGTGTCAAATAAATTTTAACATTTATTAGAATTTTTTATTAAAACATATTACTAGCCAATTAAAGAATAAAAATTAATTCACACTATTTATTAATTTTAAATTTTAAACTTACATTTTTATCCATCAAGGGGGAATAGTAAATTGACATATCTCGAATTAAAAAAATAATAATTTCAGATTTTACTCTCTTTAAAAATACTAAAATCTGGAATTTATATTTTTTATTTTAAAACCCGTTTTACCATAGTTCTATATCTAACTTCAATAGAATAGTGAAAAAATTAGTCTCTTTATTTAATTTTTAAAAATGTCATGTCTAATTTCACCTTTTACCCTATTTATAAATAATTCATAAAAATAATCTAGGGACATTAGAATAGAATCAGCAAATAGAAAAAATAATAATTCACCATATACGAGTATGATATGGAATCTCGAATAGTTACAATTTTTTAATTTCTTATTTCAAAGATATGTTATATTGATTACATAAAACAAAAATGAATGGTATACACAATTTAAACTTTTATTAGTCACATTAGTATAGTTATAGACTAAATACTAATTAAAATTTAAAACATACTTTTGTTTTTAATAGAAAATTGTTACATCTTAACTCTACATTTTCAATTTTTGAAACAATATTACTATAGTTTAAACTTATTATTTTTGAATCATCAATTTTATATTTAACTTCATTGGCTTACTAAATTTCAAACATCTTAAGTTTGATAGACTTATCCCTCCCAACGCCATCAAAAATTAATGCAAAGATTGAGGGAAATTTATTGACAAGATCAATTTGTTCTTTACCGCAGAAGTGTGAAAATTTTTTGGAAAAAAGAAAACTACAGGATTATCGTTCAAAAAAAATTAGATAAATTTTTCTTCCAAATTTAGTGTCCCGCTCCTCTAAATGTATAATATTTAATTTTGTATTATCTGCTAAATTTATAATTAAAATATATTGAGTCTCGCTCTTGGCAGCATTGAATTCCTTCATAAACTTCTCCATACCCTAAAAAAATAGACAAAAGTATTTTTAAATATATTTATTATAGACTTACAAAGATGTAAAAAAGAATTGGAAAATGATGAATTACTTTGATTGTCTCGTACAGAAGTAATTTGTGCTGATGGTTACTCTGTCTTTGGTATCAGCTTATCTATGCTTAGATCACCCCAAATAATTCTAGCCCACCTTGCTTGGAGGTTGCTAGTTCTCGGGTATTGGAGTGACCTTCGAGCAAATCGGATCCGACGGTTTATTAAAGTCTAATGTCATCTCTTGCCAGTTGTGTAGCCACTCATGATGTATCCAATACTAGTCACAAATAACTTTACAATAGCGTACGTCTCCGGTCAAACCACAAGCGTAAGATTTTTTTAAAGTGGCCAAAACTTCCAGAACTACAATAATGGATCGTGGGTTGGACGGTGGACTCTTGTAGAACTTCTAGTACACACTTATAATTATTTAAAGAATCAGTTGTACCTAACTCAACGCATCTATCGCCATCCGTGTATTCGTCTAGGATTGTTATATCTCCTGTTAGTGTTCTAATATACTCTCTGCCGCATTTGAAACACCACGCCACTCTCTCTTTTTAACTTTATCGAAATAAGCGTGGCCCGTAAAACTTTTCCTAGATTAACGTTCAATATAGTGACGCTTGAACGCTTGAAGAGGTTTTTTAAAGCACAGGTCTTCGACTGAATCCATTTTAGTGATGTTTATGAGGTTTTATATAGCAGTATTTAAACATAATGCCAACATAAAATACACGATAAAATTGCAAACAAGTCTCGAAAAGGTGACAATCTTAAGGTAGTTTCTAAAACAATCGACTCAATGTGAGCAAAGTCAGTAACTTCACGAAATGAGACAACCCATCAGTTTAGTATCCGAAAACCACAAGATGTGACCAATTGATCGGTATGTGTTGGAATTTGCTCTCGTGCTCCCCTTCAGCGTGCATTAGAGCATGATATTTTGCGTCTGCGAGAACTCCTGTCTTTATTGGCTCGCGTGGTGGGCACTGTCTCTCACGTTCTCGCGCACCAATGGGAAGCCACTGTTTCTCCAATTAGACAAGACCAGGCAGCAGTGGAGGGTATTTAATACGGTGATTCATCGGTCAGGGAGCCAGTCAGCCTCGGCCAGTCAGTGGTGACCCACCCGGGTGCGCCACCTATATGAAAGAGCTTATTAAATTGTCTTATATTTTGAAAGAGCAATATTGTTTAACCCCCTATCTCTCTCCACCATCACCCTACCTCCCACCGCGACTCACGTTGCCGGGACTTCATGTTCCACCGCGACTCACGTTGCCGGAACTTCCTTCCGTTCCACCGCGACTAACTTTACCGGAACATCCTTTCATCCCACCGCGACTAACGTTGCCAGAAACTCCATTTGTTCCACCACGACTAACGTTGCCGGAACATACTCGCCGACCTTTTACCTACCCACACGTGTCTGACCACAACGTCACCATCGTCGTGACATCAACTAGATCAACCAGTTAAACCCGAAGCCGAAGGAATGGATAACCAATTTAAACAGATGCTACTCATTCCACCCAAACTATTTAATGGTAAAGGCGATGACAAGTCTTTCAATTTAGTACAGATGAAAAATATACTTAATAGGAAATCTAGAAAAATAGACGATTCTCAAAGATTGGCTAATTTTAGGAAGCTTCAACAGCGACATTTAACATACAGGGAGAGAGCCAGATGACCTATAAAGATACCCATTGTGGGCTGCAAGGTATTAAGACGTAGGCTGGTCAACCTCACATGAGTTAGAACGAATAGATGAAAAGTAAAAAGAAAGTGACCTTTAGTTATAAAACAACCGGTTTCACCTCGATTCCTTTCAGACGAAGTCACGCACGAGAGCACTCCTTTTAGAGACTCGCCAAAGAGGGCGGACGAGGAATTGGTGGGAGGGAATCCTATTTTGTGCCTAGATCAGAATCTGATGAAATCGAAAAAGGTTCCTCCGATCTATTCGGTACCATAGCCGAGAAATATTTATCCCCATACGTAAACAGGAAAGTAAGTACAGACCCTGTATTTGGAATTAGGAAAGAGGGTGACATTTTTAAAATTGGTAATTCAAGTTTTACCGTAGAGTATGACGATATTTACCTGGGTCACACACACTATAAGGGTCCGCAAGGACTTTGGGAGTTGTTGAAAAGAAACGTAAATAGAGATATAATTACAGACAGTGATTTAAAAAAATATAAAGACATACTAAGTGCTACGAGCGCTCATCGTCTAAACTTTGATTCTAACGGAAAAATAATGTCTATTATAGGTTTGAAATATAAAACAAACATTTCGAAACTGTTTACTGCCAGACCTCGTTGAAACACGCTCAGATGACCACCACGTTAAGAAAATTATATTAAAATCTCCTTCATCCATCAGCGTTTTCTTCCACCGCAAAACTTCAAAAGGCTAGTCGAGTATGTAGAATAAAAGTAAATGAATGGTTAACCGGGCAGAATGCGTACACTCTTCACCGTAGTTTAAGAAAAAGGTTTCCACGTAACCCGTACAGAGTGGCTAATATTGACGATTTGTGGGAGATAGACTAAGTAGATGTGAGAGCTTTAAAAAAGGATAACACAGGGTTCAACTATCTTCTAAACATTATTGACGTAGTTTCAATGTAAGCTTGGTTTATACCTCTTAAAACAAAATCGAGTTCAGACATCACTTTGGCCATAAAACGTATTTTTAAAGGAAGAAGAACCCCTCATTCAATTCAGTCAAACTAGGATAGGGAATTTTTAAATTCTAAATTTCGAACCTTTTTAAACAAGCGGGCGTTCAATTTTACCATTTACATAATCCAGGCTTATAGGGGGCCGTCGTGGAACGTTTCAATCGAACGCTGAAAACTAAAATGTGGAAATATTTCACCACATTCAACACTCATAACTACATCGATATGATAGACAAGCTATTTCAAAATTATAACGCTAGTGTTCATTCAACCATAGGAATGGCTCCAGCATCAGTTAAGCCTATTCACGTCCTTAAAATACTATTACGACTCCGAAGACAATGGGCTAAAATTAAAATTAGGAAAAATTTTGTTCAAGTTGGTGATCATGTGCACATAAGTTCAGAAAAAAATATTTTTTACAAAGTATACCAAGCTAATTTTACCCGAAAAATATTGAGCGTAGTTAAAGTAATTCCTAGGCTTCCTCAACCGGTCAATTCATTACAGGATCTCAAGGGGCTTCCCATCTAGAGACATTTTTATAACTATGAATTAGTTCACTTTCGTCCTCCAACGATTTTTCAAATAGATAAAATAGTACAGAGTAAGAAGATTAAATGCATTCAACATCATCTAGTCATATGAAAAGGATGTGATAGTTCTTTTAACAGCTGGGTACCTCCATTGGACATTAAACAAATATGAATCAATTTTATGTAGCACTTACGTTGAATTCAAGAGCCTATTATTACGAAATAAAAACACTCTTTTAATATATGACGAAAATGGCACAATCCATACACCTAGATCACGACCGGTAGGAGGTAGGACTAGCCGAATTATCCTATCTCGTAGGTTTTGAAAGTCTAGAAGATAACATTTTATCCCAGGATAAATAATTAACGGCAAACGTTGTAGTGACCCAAGTGGGATGTTTCGTTTCCTCAACAAGATTTCGCATCCTTCAAGGAGCTTTATAATAAAATTAAGAGCTCGATAAGTGATAAAGGTGATCTTGAGGTTCTAATATCAGAATTTCAATGGTATATTCTTCACGATCAAACAATGTTAACAGAAATTAAAAAACAAAAGAGTGTATGGAACCCCGACAAGTCACCCATAACTATACGGTTCATACTACACGATTCAAAAATACTATTTAATTTAGGGTGGCAAAAAGAATATTTGAAAATAGAATTTCCTGTTCGTCTCCATGTGGGCATCGGAAAGTTAATTGCGACCATTCGAAACAGATTACCCAACTTAGAGTCGCTTAATGTGGTTAATACACATATGAGGGATTTAACAAACTAGTATATTAAAGAGTCTTCTTTGCGACCTAATCGTAAACCACCCGGCTGTAGTGTAATTGAAACAGAGCCTGTCTTTGTGTACACAGATATAATAGAACCACAATTGCTAGATGACTTCTATGTGAGATGAATTAGAATCATACAATTCCCTTCCGCCATCGCACATCACGTGTTCTTTCCTATATTCTATTTTCCCGTTGATAAATGTAATTTTGACTCCGTATGTATAGTTTTATACACAAAGTTTAGCGAACGAGACAATTTTCAATATGATCCCACGCCCACCGTAGCAGTTTTACATTTTAGAGAAAAAACTATATAAATAGATACGAGAGATAGTAATTTAACTTAATCTTAACAATGGAGGGAAGAAAGAGAAAACATCAGTCCCTTCCATCACGCCAGCTATAAAATGCAAAGGAGCTGAGGCCTCGGATCGTTCTTAGGTGGACTATTTCGATTTATTAAACCATTGTTTGTGAGGGGTGCAAAAGGGATGGGAAAACAGGCGTTACAAACAGGTTCGCACATACTGGCCGATATAGCCACAAAGGAACCCGGCCAAAATGTGGGTGATACAGTTAAAAAGCGGGTGAGGTGGTCGAGCGACGCGGCTTTAAAAGGGTAAAAAAGCGTAAACGACTTCATTAGAGGGTGGACGCTAGATCAAGAGGGAACAAGAGAGCTAAAGAAGGTTTATTTCAACTAATTACAACGTGTTCAAAAACAGAACTCAATCTTTTCGACGAAAAATGCATTCAAACGGTAATTAAAAATATTAAAGTGGTCTAATAAAAGCTCATCACTTCCGTGGACAACGACGCTCAAGTTAAGTTCTTCTCTCACGGAGACGGCGAATACTTTCGTGAACTCTCTTTGATTAAATTATACCTTCGTATTCAGCTCGTAAAGGAGACGGGACACCAGTCATGGCCGATAATAAAATCGGATTCCTCAACAACTTGATACATTTTTTATTTAGTCAAATCATTATCTCTCTAAACGAAACACCTATTACAACCTCGATAGACAACTATGCGTACAGGGCTTAATTATTAGCACCATGAATTCACATCTGATACACACTACTGCAGCGCAAAATTCCATTTTGTCAAAGGTACATTTACTTCGGAAAAATTACCGCAAAATTTCACTCATCCCACCTTATTTGTGGTCAATCTAGACCCTCACACTAAACCCAGATCCCATTGGGTGGTTCTATATTTTTCCAAATTTCGGGAGTATTTTGATACATATGCCATACGACTGATCCTAGCGATGACTAGACTCATTAATAAACACTGAGATGATGGACGTACAATAGAAAACAACTCCAAGTCATAGCATCTGGTGTGTGCGGCCACTATTGCTTTCTGTTTTCCGTTGTCAAGGCCGTCGACTGGAGCCTGAGGATATTCACAGACCTTTTCTTTATCACCCACTTGTGCGAGAACGACCGACTGGCTGTCACGTTGTCAAACGTCAATTCGGCAGACGTCCAAGGTGTATGACCAGGGTTGTCCAGACGTGTGTTACAGCATTAGATATAAAAGGTATACTCGAATTTTATTTAATCATTTGTTTCCAATTATCTGACAAATAAACATCATCATCATGTCAGCAAGCTTTTATTTTTCATATATCGTCAACTCAAAAAAGGAGTGGGTGGTCACCGAGCTAGCGATAATTTTCATCGATGAGAAACAATTCACGTGCTATCAATTCAATAAAACCTCTGGGCTCCGCCACTCCAAATTGGGTCCAATTCTAAAGCAAAATTTAGATAAAGCCGTCGTACCTTACGCATATAATAAACAAAAAGGCAATTTCTTGTCCCTTCTCGCAGGGCAGACATTCATTCCTCAACGCAAGGACTATAAATGCCCCTTTGTAGTTTTGATCAACTCCAATTGTTGGGATGTACCGCTCCTTGTCACAACATCCCCCCGTGCACGTTTAACAAAATGCAAACGCCTTGGCACGATTCGTCAGATTTCACAGAGTCGATAAATTGTATAACTTTTGTCCAATCAGTGAAGAGGATGACAACGTCAATACTAGCTTTAATTGTGACGACCGTTGATTACAGATTATATGTCCAGACGCAGACAGCGATGGAGAAGGTGACGTATAGCTGTAATATGGCGGAGGACCATCTCCCGTCCATCGCTAAAGATTTACCCGAGGATTCACAACCCTCGTTGGTGATCAAGACTTTCTATCTAAACGACAAACCGAACAAACACGTAGTGGTGGGCCCCTTTCCTAACCACAACTTTTACGCTCACGTGATGTTTTCGTAAAATGGTAAGCATCTAATACTCACCGTTCCCAAATGTAACTTTTTCGTCAAAGAAATGCCATTTTGGTCTGACTGTGTCGAGAACTGCGTAAACTTTTAGTCGAACATAGTTGTGAAAAAACTGTTTGGCGTGTAGGAATTGTTCCTGAGTGAAAAAACATTCAGATATACTTGTCTACGGACGAATTACAAACTCTCTACAGTATTGAAAAATATATCACATGCCAAGTAGAATACCTTAACAATCCTAATGTATCGGTATTCATAAACCACGTCCTGAACCCCAAGCCATTTGTCGACCCCTCCAATCCTATCCCATATTTTGACTATCTATCGTTGTTCGACGATCTTTGTATTTTAATGCATAGAAATAATAAATTGTGAGATTGTGTACTTTTTAAAATAATAATAATAATAAAATGTGAAAAAATATGTATTTATCTTTCATTTCTTGCAATATTTTCCTTCTGCTTAAATGATATATTTTTATTAAGTGTCATATAACTTTTTATTTAAAAAATATATAGGCTTTACCACCTTAGATTCTATCTAAATATGAAGTCATTAATAAATATGACAACCAGAGTATCGATGGATACGGTGTTTCGTGCACCTCCTATTTAATTGAGTTATATAACTTATTTTTATAATTAGTTCTTATAACACTTTGAAATCTATCTAAATATGACGTCATTAATAAACATAACAACCACAGTATTGGTGGATAGAATCAAACTTTATACTCTTATGACGTCACAGAACATAATAATTTATTCAAATATGATTTATACAATTAATAAACGTCATACTCTTGTGACGTCACTGTCATATGTCACCTACTCTAGGTAAGACATTATTTAAATATCTCTAACATAGTTACCCCCTCCCCTACTCTTAATTTCGGTCGATGGAACATACCCGGCTCATTAATATTTAGGGTAGCTATGGAGATAAACGAAACACAAACTATATTTCTAAAAGATGTCTTGATAATCTCAGCGTGCAGATGTTGTACTTACTCCGTGGACTCGATGGTTGGGGTGGGGGGCATAATCATAAAGATGCAGTTGGTCAAGATGGTGGTGATGATGAAGAGCGAGAACAGAGGATGGACCAAGATGTAGATGGCGACACGACGGATGGGGTTGAACGGATCCAAGATATACATCGCATCGGTTGCACTGAACCGAAAGATGTCCTTACCCTTGCTCACCACCACGAATGTCTAAAAATAAGACAGTGAGATATTTATATAGTGATTAGTCTATGTTTATTCAGTAAAATATTTATTCCAAGAATTATTTCAACAACAGTGTGAGAATTTATCATTATTTTATACGTGAATTGGTATTTTTATATTATTAAGCTTTCCACTTTTGACTGCTTTGCCAGATATTTAGTCTAAAAAGGGTGAAGATACTTGGGTGGGAGGAGGAGGTTGCTTAATGATGAGTTACATATCTTGTATTACTCACAAAACATTGATAGGATAATCAAACCTCGCAGATTACGGTACGCTAGGACATACAGCGTGACTGGAAAAGTCTAGAACAGTGTTGGGGATATTTGACTGGTAAACCCAATGGGAATAGACTATTTGGAAGATAAAATTAGAATGTACCTGAAAGCGATAGGGTGTAATCAGGAGGACTGGATATAGCTAGATCAAGATAAGGTTAGGTAACGTACTTTTGTAAGTGCGGCAATGAACTTTTGAGTTATTAATGCCATAGAGTAAGTAAGGGGGTCTCTTACCGGAGTGATGAGAGGAGCTGCAGAGGTTCATAAATTCCACGCTATTTAAAAATGTGTTTGTTATTATAGAATATGGTTCAAGCCACTGAAAATTTTTTTTAAATTATAATTTAAAAAAATATCATGAAATATGAGAGTGGCTCATTTTCAACGATATTTACGTGAAATGAATTTCCTTCCCCAGATATAAACAGTCAACTATTGATGATAGTTTTAATGGTTTTTAAGCTTCGTAGCTGCTGTATCAATATAAAATAAATGGTACGACACAGTCATACAAACTTTCTAGCATAGTAAATTATAGCTTGGAACAAAACTTTCAAAAATAGATTTTCAGTAATTTACCTTTACATAAGTTTTCTTCGGAAAAACAAATATAAAACCTTGTTGATCACAATAAATATATTAAATTATAGATTTTTAGTAAAACTACAAAACCTATTATTTTTAATTTCAAATTTTCAAAAATTAATTATTTGTAAGCAACCCCTACACTATTTGTATTTATATAAATAAAAACATGTTCTTGTTTACAAAAAAACTCTTCTTGAATAACCATTTTAAACTAAATTATAAATGATGTTTTTGAAAAATTGTATAAATTTTGTTAAGGTAAATTATCTTTAAATTAATTTAATTGATAAAATAAACACACTTTATTACTTAATATATAAAATAATCCAGATATAAATTTTGAACAAAATTGTCAACGCTTTTTTTTAATCCAATTTTTCAAAAATCAGTTAGCAGCAAACTATAATAGGCTACCACTAAATTAGTTTTCAATAAAAATAAATCTATAAAAAATATTTATATTGTAAAATCTTTATATCAAATTTGAACCAAATTGTTTGAGCCACTGTTAAAATAATTAAAAAGTGTAAAATATTATTCTTCAGTATACTACCTTCACTAAAACAAATTTACCCCTCCACCCCAAAAAAAAACAAGTATAGAGAGTTATTTGTGAGGTCAAACAATCCTTAGATAACAATTTTAAACAAAATCGTTGGAGAAATTTGCTAGGAACTTTTAATGTTACAAAAAATCATTAATCAGTTATCATTCTTTAATTTAAGGGTTAGAATAAAAAAAATTTAAAAAATCTAAGACTAAATCTAAATATCAAGTTTTAACAAAATCCATCAAATATTTTTTGATCTAGTTTCAAAGACAGACAGGCATACTTGGGGACAGACAGACTGGTCAAATTCCACGTTTTGGTCTAGGACGCATACAAAATGTAAATATTTATCATAATCTCGAGGCCAAAAATGCTACGATTACAATGCTTTCTCTTTATATAAGACTCTAAAAAATATTCAATGGAAAGCTAAGTCTCACGTTGCTCTAAAGTTAAATTTTCATAATATGAGTTTAAAATAAATTGAGTGTAACTGGTTGCACTCTCTTCAATACCAGGGGCAAAGTGATAAAGTTCAGCAAGGCAGAAATGGGAACTAGCAAATCCCTAATGAATCCACCGTGTCAGCCATTTAATCCTTGAATTACTGTGGGGTTTCTCGGCCAGTATTAGCTCTAACACACGTTGTACACCTTTTTTAATTAAAGATGTGGCTACGTAAGGGAGGTAGGGAGGGGCGACTTTAGGGCATTTAGCCCGTAGTCTCAAAGATTGAACAAGTCATCAAGAATAATATAGAACACGTGTCATTTTAATTAAAGGGGTAGGCCTTTAACGAAAGACCAAGATCTCAAAAATGTGCTATTTCTACGTAAACAAATGATTATATGATGGGACTTATAGTTAAATAATAAATGTGACTTTGTTGTTTGGCAGATTATAATATAAAATTATTTATATAATATATGTTCATAATTCGATAATTCAAATACGTTTATGAATGCTGTAAATTATTTGTACAAGCCAAATTAAGAATTAGATATTTTTAAGAAACAAAACATTTAAATTGTGAAATCAATTGTTTAGTTTAACTTTACAATAATTTGTAATCGTATTCGTAATGATAAAACCACTACCATAGGTTAGTTATTTCATGTTTAAAATTCTATTAGATTTAAAAAACGATAATATGTATGCTAATGTTAAAAAGCGTGTCCTGAGTTGAATTAAAACCCTTGAACTTAAACCAAACAAGGCGCAGATACACCAACTGAGCTCGTCAATTTTGTACTAGTAGCGTTTGTCCACGATACTTTTATTACCTGGCATTACTAGCAAATATTCCACTAGCGACATGATAACATTTATAAGTAACTTCCACTACGATAAATTATATATCACGTTAAGTTCAATTGTCCACTTCAAAAAAAAACACTTGTTCTGGTTTCATTAAAACAAATGACATATACCTTTCTCATACGATAAATATGTATAACACAATATACTATACACCCATCAGATGTATGAATTATACATAGTTGAAGTACCCTATAAATGTAAAATCTCACGGAAAACCTAAACATTCTAAGAACAACTCCAAGTATAAAACATACAATATCCAAAAACATTGAAACTAAATTTAATTAAAATTAACTCTTTTATATCCACTTTTTAGGATTTTTTCAATATCTTAATACCTTCCAGAATTAGTATGTTTGTGTAAGTTTTTACATCTAATTGGTCAATTGAAGAATACATGGAGCTAAGGAGGTAACAACTGACTTATTTATATTAAAAGCAAGTTAAATAATAAAGAAGTTTACAAATTCACTAACATTTTTCATATAATCCGTTTGGATACTAAATTATAATGAAGAAAAGTAAACCATCCTTCTTTCTCTATGATAATATATGCATATGATATGCAACAATATATTGTTGATGTTGTATGAAATACATCCTCGATAAAAAAAATTGATTTGAAGGCTTTCTTAAAAAATCCATAAAGCAAGAGAAGTAATCTAGGTACTACTGTACTAATTATCACTTGTGATGTCGGAACCTTCCCCCTAATTCCCCGCCCAAATCATTGATTAGGACTGTCTCCCGAAAACATTTTAAGTTCACAGTACACTTAACAAACCTACGTCTTTTTTGATTTTCTTTTTTTGCGGCTCAATGTTTTGTTTTGAATACGCGCTACGGCAGCAGAAAATGGACCAACGATTGTAAGCTATATCGGAAATAGAAAAGTATAGATTTTTTTCCCTTGAAGTAACTTCAAATGATTCATAATTAAAGGTTGAAGTTCTTTTTCTGTTCCCGCTTCTCCAATATTTGGAAACATTTCGTGTCCTAGTTTTGATAACTTTGCATGGAAGTTTTTGATTTTGTCAGATGTAATTAAAATTAATATTAGTAAGTAAGAACTGTGTATGAGACACGGATCCCCCTCGTACCAACATAATTCGCATTCTTGTTGAATAGCGATGTGTGGCACTCTCGTCTGTGACGCACGGCACACCATTTTCAGCACACTGGACTAGGAGGCCAGAAGGGGGAAAGAGCTGTTTTAAATAAGTACAATGTAACATTTTACTAATAGTTAACTTTACTGAAAATTAAAAGTTAAGGTAAAATTGCACGACTTTGTACAGTAGGAGTTTAAGAATAAGATAATTATCTGACAGTAACAACAGTTAATTACATGGTGGCCGCATGGTCTGAGAAGCCATTCTCGCAATAGACTATATTGCCGATGACAGAGAGATCATGGTTCGATCCCGGTCAGGTGTACTGAGAGTGGTTATTCCTAAATTGTTTTCCTCTCTCTACGCAAATGTGGGTAAATTTCCTCTAAATTTTACTGTCTTCATTCCTAAACCACTAATCTAATGAGCCTATAGCCCAAATGGGTAATAAGACGCGGTGCTAATAAAATGTTAATTGAAACTATTTTCCTGTATTCATACGTTAAGCTATAATATATGTAGCTGCCACTTTTAAAATACAGTAATAATACAGTTAAATATTATCAATTTAGATATCAAAAATTCCCTGTATTTTCCTAATTTTCTGGCCAAATTCTTTTTAATTCTGTATTTTATATTACAAATATACAATAAAAGAGTAAAGTTATTCTCACTATTTGTTAATTAGTAGTTGACAAATAACTCAAAATAAACGTGAACTGTAGAAATAGTTTTAATAAATAGATCATTTAGTCAAGTACAGTCCTACTTGCGTAAAACTTATATAAATAGAATTACATTTTTTTGTATTTTGTAAATCATCTCAAAAATATCTGAAAAATCTAGTGGCCTTTTAAAAAAAAAACTTATTCCTAACCTATCTCTTTTTCGGTTTTCTTAGTGTGCATCGACAATGATAGTCCTGAAATGTATTAACCACCCTCAACCATACCTGTGAAAATGATAATAATAATGCGAGTTATACTAACCCTTTGGTTGTGATAGAAAGCGTCGATGTCTTCAAGGGGTACAGAAGACAGCTCGGAGGGGAACCCGCCCTGAAGACGGACCGGTATCGGAGCCCCTTGCTCCAAAGTGGGGTCAGGCTGGGGCCCTTCATCTTCGTCCTCGTCGTCATACCGAACCTACTCATACAAACCCAAGCAGGTATTACCATCCCCCCCATCATTAAATATTCACACTGTACTACCAGTGGTGAGGTGCTATAAATCAGGGATCTTCAAAATTATCTCTTTGATACTTATTGTTAGCTGATATACGTTCTACTGAGTGAGAGGAAAGTTTAGATGTAAGGTTTCTAATAAACTTTCTGTTCTGGTTAAACACCTCGCTTCTCCGCTGTTTATTTGTTTACGATAAATTACTTATTTTTATCAAATTAATGTTATATTCTACATTTATATTATTTAATAAAAAATATATTTACATTTAAAAATAAGTTATATGTTCTGAATATCACCTAAAATCAATAATATTACAATATATTTTAAAAACTTTATAAAAACATAGATTATTGAAACATAAAATTAAAGTTTTATTGTTGATTTATGAATTGTACATCGTTTAGAAAAATTGACACGGTACAAACTTTTTCAACTATAACATTATTTAAAATTTTGATAAATTATTTCTTATAAAATAATTATTAATGATTAAATAAAAAGCTTTATTAGTTGGTATGTATAACAACATATTTTTAGTTAACTAACAGCAATTTTAATCAATTATTACACAATTACATATTTTGTTATAATATGTTTCATATATTTTAAAAATACAATAATGTGACTAGTGCATGTATTAAAAATAATTGAAACGTACAAA
The DNA here is from genome assembly GCA_033556935.1 of Timema podura. Taxonomy (NCBI): domain Eukaryota; kingdom Metazoa; phylum Arthropoda; class Insecta; order Phasmatodea; family Timematidae; genus Timema; species Timema podura. The sequence goes on from JAVRXN010000002.1 coordinate 46,841,893, forward strand.
AAATTAATTTATTAAATTGTTTAAGCAAGTGTGCATTTTTAATTGCATTTACTTGTGTAAGTTAAATTAGTGTGATGAATGAATGTTCTTCTGGTAGAAAAAATAATATAAATTTACAGGTTACATTTAAATGTGCAATAAAAAGCGTGTACAATAAATAAATATGTTCTCATATTCTTTTAGATGGCTTGTGTATTCGAAATAACGTTCATTCAACTTATTATCTTACCACGTACATCCTCAGCAATCAATATAATAATTACAACTTAACTCTATGAAATAATGTCATCTGATAAGTTTTACATAACATTAAACATTAAGATCTTACTTAAATATGACTTGAGTTATTTATTATTATTATATTTATATTATATTATATTTATATTACTTATATATTACTATTACTATTACTATTACTATTACTATTACTAATTACTATTACTATTACTATTACTATTACTAACTATTACTATACTATTACTATTACTATTACTATTACTAACTATTATTATTATTATTATTATTATTATATTATTATTATTATTATTATTATTATTATTATTATTATTATTATTATTATTATTATTATTATTATGAGATAGGAGAAACTTCTATCTATTTGAAAACGTGTGAAAATCTACACCTCAAAGTCAAAACCAAAATTAATTTATTAATAAATGTATTAACTATAATTATAAGTTCGATTAGTACTCATTAAATTATGGTGGTATGTAAATGTAACTAATTAAATAAACCATTTATTATTAAAACACCATTTCTAATTTTTACTAAATTGAACACAGAGGGAATATAAATAATCTCAACCAAATAATCACAACAGTTTAGTAGTTAGTATGAGGGTAAAATGAATTCATAAATATTCCCAATTCAACATATATACTATGATAGATATATATTATATCAATTTAAAACAATATAAAATCACTATTTTAGTATTATTTTTTGGTTAATATGTATATATTTTCGATGTAAATTTAAATAGAAGCTATTTAAAGATGAATAATTTAAAAATAAGCATATTTAATTATGTTTATTATGTTTATTATAATGTAGGTTTTAGAAAAAATTATACTTAATATAGAAATAGATATTCGGTATATATTTATCATAATAATTGCAATAGCTAAGCTTTTCAAATTTGTAGTCTTAAGGGAAATATCAAATAAAGTAAATTAAGAAAACTGAACATATTATTTTTAATCAATAAGACATTCTATCTACTATTCTAATTACCAATTATTTGTGGGATATAAATAATATAGGCTATTTTTTATATCTCAAAGTTGTTTATATATTATTATCACTTTATCTTCATTACATTTTCTCCAAATTATTCCCCAAAATAATCAATCCAAACTACAATGCTACATCGTTCCAAAGATAAATTACAAATTAGGTTTGATCTATTATCGTTTTAGAAATCTAGGATTTCATCTATATGATTTCTAAATCATCTATTTGTATCAGGCGATGCTATCTTCTATATAAAACACATACATACACTCAATCAGCTTCAAAATCTACTAGTGATTAACATTACCAATTTCAGTGTAATTTACACTTGTCGCAAATCCAAGTAAATATTTTTTACCGCTTTCATCACACAATATTAGTATGTAATAAAATAATATATAAAATTAGAAATACTTTTACCTCCATATATAATAAATATGTATATATTTATATATATGTATGTATGTATGAGTTAGCTAAGTACTATCTTCAAAATTACACTGATGGTTATTTGTTTGAAGAAATCCGAAATTAAATGTGTATTAAACTATGAATGTTATTAGTTATTACTGATATAAAAAACACAAAAGGAAGAACATGTTTTTGTCGGAATACAACCACCAACTTTGTTTCCGATATTAAAACGATAGAAATCACATTTCCAGTATCGTTGTGTTCAGTTAATTTGTTGCGTATTGTATTTTATGTTTTATATTGAAGCACCTCGAAAACCAAAACTTCCATTTTAATAGGCTTTTCGCTGTTTATTTAGGTTAAATAATTTGACCATAAGTCCAATAAATACTGCTATACTTCTAAATCAAATGCATTGTATCAGTTCTGAAAGATAAAGTTGGTATATAATGTATTTTTAAATATACATTAAGGATCTACTAAACTTTTTACTAATAATAAAAATTGTTGACGACAAGATTTTAGCTAGGATTTAAAAAGAATGTTATACATTTAAGTACTGTAAAATTGTCTACTTTTATGCAAAGCTCAACTTTCTATCAAGTAAAGTTACGAAATTGGTGTGTTAGTTTATAGCACAACTTCATATTTATGTATTTTTTATATTTATTGTTTAAAAAAAATTGTCACAAAAAATTGTTACCACCGTAGATTTTGTCAGCTACACAAATAGCGTAAAGCATTTCTAAGAACAATACAAAGAGTCGTGCGGGGAAAATAAAAAGATTTGAAGCTTTAATAGTTGTATATTATTCATCCTCTGCACATCTATATTCATGTCAAAAAAAATGCAATAACTATTATTTTTTGTGGAGGAAAATAAATTATATGGAATAGCTGAAGTATATATTTTTGCTAAAAAAATTACTATTCACTTCTCAGTAAACCTTTTAATTTGAAGATACCAAACAATATTTAAATACTATAAAATAATGTGTTGCGAGATAAATATTTTTTCCTGTAAAAATTGCAAACTTTTTATTTTATTTAAAAGCTATTCTATATAATTCATTCCATGATACGTTCCATATTAAAGCAGTTTAAAAAATATAGAGCTCTAATAAGTTGTACCAGATTGAAACTCACTATCAATTTATGATTTTAATTAAATATTATTACTTTGAAGAAATTATAATAAAACTTATTTACCTTTTTCATTCCTAAATTCTTGTGGATATTTTGAGCTTCTAAATATCCACTTGACATAATCAACGATTTTACTAGCAGTCAAGTTTTAATATAGCATATTTTTAGTTTAATTAATGCCTGAAATTAAATCAAATTTCATTATTTATTTAGTGAAAAGTTTATGTCCTAATTAGATTACAACTTATTAGAAATTCAGCTAATATACTAAATACACAAAATAATACCACGAAAATAAAACAATAGTAATAGTAAGCGATAGTAAAAAAGCGGCAAGCAAGTGATGTCGAAGGAAATTTTCAAAAATTACTCCAACAATTTTGGTTGCATACGTCTTGTTTTCACATTATAGTTCTTCATAGATAGACTGTCAGAATTTTCAAGTTTTAAAAAAAAGACTGTTTTACAAAATTTTTATAAGTAAAAGGATTTGTAAAATGTATTAAAAATTATATCCAAAAAATATTTCCAAGCTCCATCATTTTAATAAAAGATAAAAAAAAAAGCTCATGCAAACTAAAAAGTGTAGAGTTGCTTTTTGAAAAAAACCTTATATTTTTAATTTTTTTTCAAATTGCAGAGGAAAAAATTGTTGGTGGGGGTGTTAAGTTTTCAAGAGCAAACTCTTACTTCTTTTTTCTTTTTCCTGCGTCCCATATACCCCTGTAATTGGAGAGAAGGTTTACATTTTACACAGACATAAACAAAATAATATACATTTTTGAAGAAAAAAATAAAAATCAATAAAACTACTTCTCTATACAGGAAATACAAGTTTACTAGAAGAGAATAAAATAAAAAACAGCAACACACCGCAACGTTACATTACACTCAGTACGGAACATATAAGAGCGAGTTCACAATCAAATAAGTCAGTGACACAAGACACAAGTAAAGAAAAATACAGATTCTTTGTAATAAAGCTAACTTGTCACATTATATCTGAACACGGACTTTAGCTTAATAACTTCCACTTTTCGCAACAATCGCTGTAGAATATGGACCACTCAAGCTATCATATATGTAAATTTGTTATTTTTATAGTTACTCCCCAAAAATAATATCAAATAGCAAAATATGTTTAAAGGGTAGATGAAATTCACACGGGTAATCACACGGTCTAAGGCATCAGGATTGTAAAAGACAGGTTTTCCTTTGACGTGAAAGTCAAAGTTCGAATCTCGTTTGGTTGCATTGGGATTAGAGTTGATAAGTGATGTTTCAAATATAATTTTTCACTAAGGTTTTTTCATACCCTCACCACGCTAATGCGGGAAAATATCTTCAAAGTTAAATTATCAGTCCCTAACTCTTAGAATAAGTCGTTAAATTGCCCTCGAGTTAAACGTATTTACAAAAGGTGTAAAATGGTATTATGATGTATTAAACCTGGGTAGCTACATTGATAGAGAAAATTGTGTTTATATTCCAAGTTGGAGTATTATAAGATCATGTTAAATTGTACTGTTAGTAAAATATGTTTTTTTATTCGAAGAGAGAAACTAGTATGAAGATGGTAGCTTTTTCCTTGATTACGATTTAATTTAAGTTATTTTAATTTGTGGTTTCTTGTGTTACTCAGAAACTTTGAATTGAGTGTGAACAAACCCTAACAGTAAATACGAGTCGACAATAGCGACATCTATATTACTGCCACATAGAACATTAAACACCCAACTACGATAGCTGCCTGAGAAGAGTTTTTATAGACAAGAGAAAGAATATTCTAGGTTAGATTTTCATTCCTTTGTTCAGTACAAACAGAGAGACACAAGACTATTTATCGTACAATTAAGATAATATTGTGTGTCAAAGTATTTTTCAGTGCTTGGAAGACCATTTTTATTTTTTTATTAAATGTAGGAAATATTTAAAAATACAAGTTTAAAAAAATGTTACGAAATTATAGATAGTTAATACGACATAATTATATTAAATGCCTAAAATAATTTACAATGATTGATTGTATTTTTTTTAAATAAAATATTTTATTTGTACTAAAAATATTAGAACGTACTATAAATGTGTTACTAAAGCTATTTTAACACACAGTAATTTCTCAAAATGTTTATGAAATTTCAAGTCAGTAAATGAGCTTGTGTTTAAATATTTCAGTGGGGGGGGGGGGGAGGCAAGAGGCCAAAAGGAATATCATGGGACAAGTGGCTTGAGGGAGTGTGGAGAAGTGTGGAGGAGAGAGAATAATACTGTGTCATTGAGTAGGAGGAGAGGTGGTGGGGATGAAGGATATATTGGAGAGGCTTACTTTCCAAACAGATCCATCCAGTGTCTGGAAGCTGTTCATAATGATGATGATGATGATGATACTAATGAACCGATTATAACGTTAAATCTATATTTTAAAAAGATGTAGATTTTATATCTATATGCTCTAAAATCTTTTATAAAAAATATGTTACAAATACTTCTCAATACAATAGTATATAAAAATATGTTGAGCGGCTATGTTATTACTTATATATTTTATAAAATTAGGTTCCCAAAATGAGACTTAGTATATGGTCACACAGAAAACAGAGATTGGGGACGATAATTTAGATATAACTGCGAACAACATATAATTTGACCGGGTTAATGTTTAGGAACATCTTTAACTAGCGATAAAGATAATTTATTGGAAATTAGGGAAAGAGTACGGTCGGAAAATGCATGCTATTACTCGGTGGTGACCTGGTGGTCTAGGGTAAGGTGTGCTGGGGGTCCGGGGTGATATCCTCGGTTCCAGCACAGATTTATCTGATTACCAAACCCTTCCTTCACCTCTGACAAGACGTGTATTAATCACAACTTGTGAATGTGAGGAATGCCAGGCCTCCACCGTGGTTCGGATTCCACGTTAAACTGTAAGTCCTTCATTTCATCTCACAATCACCCTACCATTACACATTAGCGTAATAGCGTATAACCCGAACGGGTAGTAAGACGCGGTGCTAATAATAATATTACTCTGTCAGTAATTTGTTTTCATCTCACCTGCTATCGAGGAATGTAAAACTCAGAATATACAAAACAATAATTCTACCAGACGTTATTAATGGGTGTGATACGTGGCCTCATACTATATGTGACGAAAACAAATTTAGGGGTTTCGAAAACTAGGTGCTTTAAAATATATTTGGTCCAAAAATGGATGAGGCTACTGAAGAGTGGAAGAGAATACATAATGAAGAGTTACATACTCTGTACTCAACACAATACATTATTAGGCTAATCAAGTTTAGTAGATTACGGTGGGCAGGACATGCAGCATAAATGGGAGAATACATAACCATGTTCAGGATACTGACTGGCAAACCCAATGGGAAGACCTAGATGCAGATGAAAGGATAACATTGTGTTGGAACTGTAAGAGATAGGATTTAATGAAGTTGAATGGATGTAACTAGCTCAATATTGGGAGAGGCGATGTACTTTTGTAAGTACAGCAATAAACTTTCGAGTTCCTAAAGAAATAGTGTACGTAATGTTCCCAAAATGTCAAAATAGCTCGTAACTAATAACTAAATAAAAAGCAAGAAAGAGCCACAGTTTGTCAAAAAAAAAGCACCATAGCACACCACACCAACTTCCTCACAATGGTTTTCTATACATCTATTTTAGAAGTTTAGAAATATTCTGAACGCATTTACCAAGTATATATGTTACCGTGAAAACTGGAAACGTGACGATTGCCGATAGTCGACCACGATTTCTGGGATTTACTGGTTCACACTGGTGGATATAGGAAATTGATTTTTTCTAACAGTTTTTCACTGGTGTGTACCCGTAATCGAAATATACAAAATGACGAATACCAGTAATCGTGAGGGTACGCCTGTATATACTGGAAATAAAGCAAGAGTACACTGCACATCAATTTGCGCAACAGAAACCAGATGGTTTAGGAACGGCGTGCAACTGTAGTTGTGCTGTGTATTGTGCCGTGTATGTTTGTGTACTCTTGATAATGAATTGTGTAGTAACCCAATATATCCTAACCTAATCTATCCTATCCTTACCCAGCCTTATCTAACCTACCCTACCCTAACCTAACCTAAATAACTCTAAACTATGGTGGTCAGCCTTTTTTTGTAGGTGTACAACAACATTTGTGGTGTGAATATTTGTAATCATCTGAAACCATTATATAATGGTGAATTTGGTTCTAGGTTACCATTATTGATTTACAGGTAGCTTCAGTGAAGTAAAAACGTTGCTGTTATGTTTTTCCAAAATCCACAGGATGCACTTAACGTCTTCAGGAAATCACCAGCGGATGTTAGAAAGTAACACTCAGTTCCAATATTCACCAGTGTAAGCCAGTGAATCATGGAAATTGCGGTCGATTACCGCAATCTCCAAGTTTACAGTTTTAACGGTAACATATATAAAAATATACAAATATTATAAACAAATTGACATAGTTATTATGCAGACAGGATCAACGTTAATGTTATGTGTAATCGACAGATTCGTATGTAGTCCTATAATAAGGTGTAGAAATTTCAGTCACCATTATATAACTTTAAATATTGAGTATATTATTATAATTATTATTTTTACTAGGTCTATTGTTTTAAAGGCGCGTCAACACAAACGCAGCAATTAGCGCCACCTTGCAATGAACCGAACTTGTTAAAATTCGTTTGTAGTCATGTAGTTGACTTACCTACACAAACTTACAAACAGTCTTGTAGTGATGGCACTTGGTCTTACCCTCGATCGAAGTTGACCGGGAGGTCTGGGTTCAAATATTGTTTAAGTCCTTTTAGACTAGGTTTTCCATATATAGTTTCCCAACCACTTTCCACGTGTAGAGGGATGCATTTTCATATCACTGCCCCTTAGATTAAGTCGTTATCAACATATGATAAACAACGTACAAACTAAAAAGTATTTTGTAAAATGTTATTATATATTTTCTTTTTTTTAAGGACATAAATTATGTTAGTAATAAAATTACATCATTTATGATATATTTTGTGAATAGGAACTCATAATACCCTAATTTACAGAAATTAATACTACAGACCATTGTAATATTAACTTCTTGAAAAATAACTTTAAGTATAATTTGTGTGTGTGTTTTTTGCATGTGTGTTTACACGTGGTATATTTGATAATTTATAATTATGATACTTGAACTCTTAATTTACTGACTTTATAGAACTGTCTCATTAATGTTATATATTTCCAAAACATATATTATGTTTTCCTGAAAAATACTTTGACTCAGGTGTCTAAAAGCAAATTGTTAAAACAGACTCAGATAAGTATAAACTAAATCTAAACAACAGTAAACGGAAAAAGTATGGTCTTGTTAATATTTGTCTTTATTTCTAAGTCAAGTGTATAGTTAATAAAAGATAGAAAACATGGAAAAATAATCCTAACTTTACTAACTTTTATTGACATAAAAATTATGTCGCAAGTCCTCAAGTAGACAAATAATTAGAGAAAATATTCACACAATTTTAAGTGAAATAAACCTAATATCTCCTTCATAGTATTTATTAACCAACTCAATATGTTTAAGCTCTTTTAAGACCTTGGAAACATAACGGTTCAATTTTTTTTGTTACGCTTTTAACATAGGCGAATAGTTTTTTTTAATATTGTACTTTCCGATGATTTATAATTGGTTAACAAAGTTAACAGAATGCGCCGTTTAAGTCATCATTACACGATTAAGTTGTAAAACCCTAAAGCATTGATGTTTCATTCAGAAAAATTAAAAGTGCCTGCAATGATTTATAAAATAATTTACAATTTAACGTCAAATCCTAGGTTTACAATATTTATGGAACATTTCAGCTTTATAAGCCATCAACAAAGATGGCCGCTTAGTTTAGTCAGTGTTTGCTTCGCATGACACCTAGTCACCGCAAATAGAAAGAACAGGATTTGAATTGTAGCTGTGTGCACAGAAGTTTTTACACGCGTGACTTTCACAGTGGTTTTTACATTCTCTCTCAGCGCTAATGCCGGTTTAATTCTCCTAATCTCTCCTTATCATCTATATTACTCAGATAATCGCAATAACCCTTGCATTAAAGTAAAAGTAAGATTGTTCTACGAAAACGATATAGAGATCATTATGAATAGTTTTTACCTTCAAAGAAACACACAAACAAAACCCTGATTAATTTGTATCTTACTAGTATTTTAATATATTAAACTTGAATGACAGTGATAATTATTGGTGTGCTGAATAAGGCTAGGACAAACCCGTGTAAAATAATTGTATTCTCAAAAATAATGTGATTACTTTTTTTTAAATAAAATAAAACATATTTTATGTTGCAAAACCTGAATTAATTATAATATTTGACACATCAAAGTTGTTATATTTCTTAATAGTAATAGTTCTTCACGAACTTGATGGTGAATTCAATAAATCTATCTCGTTCAACTGTAGAGGAAGCCGTAAGTGCATGATAATAATATTCAAAAATGACACAAGGATTTGAAATTTGTATTTTTAAATTAACCAACTAGGTGTTATTTCAAAATAATGTTCCTATAGTAATTGTCATGTATCTTGATCTCTAAGGACATTATATCCAGGAGTTTATACTGCTACCCTCATTTAATAACGCACATCAAACGGTAATTATGTGATCAAACATAGACTGGCTGTACAGTCAACTATATTAAAACTAGGTCGGAAACGTATCTTCCCTTGTGTGGACTAACTTGTAATATTTTATGTCCGAGACTATAAAAACTACGAATCAACTATCGAAATATATCACTCACCTCTCCTTCCGCCCTCTTCTTTTCCAGTTCTTTCTGCTTGGCATATTCCTCGGCGATGCGTGTCTCGATAGCCACCAGAGACTCCCGAGTGAAAGGACGGAACAAACTTCTCTCTTCCTCGGAGAAGGAATCTGAATCGTCGAACATTGTAGTCTACCACCTCCTCCCCCACCACCAGTCACTACCAACCACCCCGATACTCCTCCTCCACCTTCACAACCACCACCACCACCCGCCGCTAACACGCGGCGGACACACGGCCGGCGGCGGCGGTGGTGAGCGACAAGATCGTCGTCTTCCTTGAACTTGACCTTGAGCCAGTCCGTGCTGAGGCCGTCGTCACGTGTCGGTTCTCGAGGAGGACGGTTCCACCTGTGTTGGTGGCGGTGGCCTCCACTTCTTGTCGGAGCTCTTGGTGTTCTTGTTGTTGGTGAGGAATGCAGGGAGCGCAGCGCAGAGATACCAGGGCCAACTCTTTCATGTCCGACCTTGAACAACAACAACTAGATTAATTCGAGGACATTTATTTTCTGTGGCCGGATACAAATCATTATTCAATGTTGGAAAATAATGCTACGAAGCCCAGCTAATCACTACTGTATTATGACCAGGAGCATACAAATATTATTATTATTTCAGACAGACCATATTTATATATTATATGTATATACATGTAACTATATTGGTAGATATATAAATAGATAATATGTAAATAAATATATTAATAAATAGTTAGGTAAGGGTGACCTGGTGGTCTAGGGTAAGGTGTCGGACTTCTGAGCTGGCGACCGGGGTTCAATCCTCGGTCCCGGCACAGATTTATCTGATTACCAAACTCTTCCTTCACCTCTGACAAGTTGTGTATTAATCACAACATGTGAATGTGAGGAATGCCAGGCCTCCACCGTGGTTCGGATTCCACGTTAAACTGTAGGTACTCCATTTCATCTCACAATCACCCTACCATTACACATTAGCGTAAGTGCGTATAACCCGAACGGGTAGTAAGACGCGGTGCTAATAATAATAATAATAATAATAGTTAGGTAAGTATATAGATACATACACACATACGTACATAGATAGATAGATTGATAGATAGATAAGTAAGTATGTAGGTGCGTTGTTATTTGTTATGTATACAAATAGTTCAATCAATATATTAATACATTGATATAACATGCAGAGGGAGAGATATACATAGATAGAGAGAAAAATAAATATACCAGTTAGATAGATGGATATAAATACAGATGGATTGGTAGGTGTGTAAGTAGATATATATAATTTTAAATATAATTCGACACCTTAGCTCACTCGATAGTATATCTACTAAGCTAAAGGTCCCGAGTTCAATTCCTGACTTTACCGAAAAATTCATCGTTGGTGAAATGTGGGTTTATCCTTTCACAATGATGAATTAACGGCCGGGGACTGGATGTTGTGCCTGTCCTAGTCCTGTCTTAGGTTTGTATTATAAGGCATATGAAGCTACGACAGGACTAGCAAGCCGGTAGTGAAAAATATAGGGCTTTAATAAAAATGTGACCCAGGCCACAGGTTGGAAACAGTAATGGATGTGGATATATTTAGCTACAAAATAAATAAATAGATAGATGGATGGATGGATGGATGGATGAAAATAGATAGGTGGATAGATTAATGGGTGGGTTAAATTGTCTGCTGGATATCGCCTGAAATAAAACTGTCACTGAGCTAGCAACTTATTCAGCTGACGTCATGAAAGCCGATCACGAATCGTTTTATTTATTTATACGTGTTTGGGCTATATCCCTTGTAGACCAGTTTTGGGAAGATTAGCCGGTACTTATAATATATTTTTGCCCAGAAATGCCCGAGTGTACTAATCGTATAATTATTATACCCGTGGAGGCTCTTTTCATGTCCCGATTAAACGAGATGAGGCAAAGGTGATAGTGAATATGAATCGTATAACCCAAACGGATAGTAAGTAAGGTGTGGTGCTAAAAAAATTTAATGAATAGGAGGATGTGTAAAAAGTACAAACACTTAACCTAACTTAAACCTAATCAACTAGAACCTGCTGACCGTTGAGTTAATTCACCCTTCAGGAAAAATATACATTGTACCAGCCGAGAATCGATCCTGGGAACCCTGTGTTTGTTAGACAAGAGCACTGTGGGGCCAGTTATCACGAATCATTGGTAATGGTTTTTTATTTTATGGATTCAAAAGACCGGAGTTTCATAAATTCTACGTTTATAATGAGCCTTAAATAATAGTAAAATGAATGATCCGGGTCGCGTAAAATTTCTGGAAAATTTAGTGATATAATATAGGTCTAACAGTAGCACAGTTTGGTAATGAAGTGAATTATTGCCCACTGGCATGGAAATGTATAGTAAGATATTGTAAAAACACTTTACAAGTGAGTAAATTAATTGATAGTGAAGAAAGAAAACTTGTAATGATAGCTATGTTAGGCCTAGAAAGCAACAAACACAGCTAGCTCTGCATTTCTTCTTACACTTCTTCCACCTCTTTACATTTTCACAATCACACATTTTTTTAATTCTCCGAAATATTCAAATTATATTTGAAATGTTCGTTGTGTTTTTGTTTGTTTATAGGTGTAAATATTTTTTTTGTTTTCTATGAAAATATAGAATAAAAGTTACGTAATGTAAGTTATTGAACCTATACTATTTGGCAAATTATTTTAAATAAGTTCTAGTACACACAGATCCACCAGAAAACACCATAATTTATCCAAAACTCAAAAAGAAAGAAAAAACACATGTATTTTCAAACCTTCTTGGTTATAGAAACCGAAGCGTTAACATCATTAGGGAAAACGCTTACGACTTATCTAAAGTATCTAACTATTATTTAGTTACGCGAATCCACGTCCAGAGTAAAGCGAATCATCCATGCTCTCAGTTTTAACGGTAAAAACAAGTATTTGAAAATATTTTAAAACGTTAGTATGATTGAAATATGTCTATAACTATTAAAATGATTTATTTAAATTGTAGCTCTAAATATGAAGGAATACATCGTTACTTGTAAGTTTAGACACGCCTAGTCCCTAAATTCAAGTCAGCATAAGACCGTGTATTTCTAAATAACGAATTATTTGTTTACTGTATTTGATTATTAAATAGTTCAAAACATATCAATCAAGAGGATTGTAGATACAGATAGATGGACAAAGGTAATACATGATGTAATGTATTATAAATATTTATTCATTAATATTAAAAACATAACTACGTTGTTTTTACGCTATTTAAATATACTGTGTTAATAATAATTAATTAAAATAATATTCCTTTAATCCATATTTTAAAAAAAAGCCAATTTCCATAATCATATCAACCTTAAAGCACATTATCATCCATCAAGGTTATCTCAATCTTAACCAGCGTATAACCCGAACGGGTTGTAAGACGCGGTGCTAAATATATTATTATTATTATATTATTATTATTTATTATATTATTATTATTATTATTATTATTATTATTATTATTAATCTTCACCAAGCCAAGAAACGGTGGTTTTAAGTACTGACCTAGGATTTTCATCTCCATTAGTAGCACTGGCGCGTGAAAACACACTTTAAAACTACAGAAGAAATTAATAAATGCATCACCCCTAATCGTATAATATGTTCAAATAACCTTTGCTCTGGGAGTGCACTTGGTGACCCTTCCATTCTGATTCTTGAGAGAGGTCCTAAACTTCTCAACCAGGCATGTTTAAGGTAAGGTTCACCCTCTTAACAGCCAAAAGTGAACCTAGGTATGGTGACGACAGTTAAGTTCTCCAATTGATGGGCTAATAAAACACGGTGGTACAGTACCTAAGCTGGCTGTGAATCGATGCAGGCGGAGAAAGTCACCTTCGAGGAGAGGACACTCCACGCAATGCAGTACTGTGGGATAGTCTAGCCTCCCTCCCCTCACCCGTCTAACCAATCGCCAGTCAGACATAACAACTTTCATAAAAAACCGTAGGTTTTTTTTCCGACCCTTGTGGCTCAGTGGGTCAAGGACCCAGCTACTGATATCTTTTTTATTTAAAAATGTAAACACATTTTAATCTACTGGCATCTGAAGCTTCCTTATTATTGTTGGAAATATCGTGATACCCTAACTCTCTTTAGCCCCATTCAACGTAAAAAATCAGAGATGCTATTATTATTTTTTTAAATGTATAGTAGAGGAATAGATTTTTAACACTTTTCACCTTGGTCGGGCCTAAAGGGACCAAACATTGTTATTTTGAGTCTAAGGTAAGCGCCCACTGGGTCGATACCGCACGGATGGCACATACCGCACATTTTAGGGGGAGGGGGGTTGCACTCATTATCCACACTGACGGTGGAGACTAGGTTCAGGCAGCTGCTCTCAAGCCAGAAGGTGAGCTTCTCGTTTTCGTGCTCAAGGAAGTAATGTTTTCATTTCTGTTATTGTTGGATTTGTTTCATGTTTATAATTGTACTTTTTTCAGGTATATTTCACCGTATTATTTAAATATGGAAAGTGTGGAAGAATTTGTAGTTATTAGTTACGTTTTAATTGAAGAGGAGAAAAGAAAATGTAGGAAACGACGATTCTGGGTTCACAACATCAACAGGAAAAGACTTATATTTGGCGAATAGCACAGATTGTTTCCTGATCTGGTTGAAGATGACGCCAAAAATTCCGGCCCTCCTTGATTTTAATTCCCTCGCCCGGACTTTCTGTCGAATGGCGGAACGTCGGAGAGTCCGTTTCCGGTGGTACCGACATAGTGGTGCTCGTCTTGGTAACAAATAGTGCTAGTTGTACTTTTCGTTCCGCTCTTGCGGTCCGTGCGGTACCGACCCAATGGGCGCTTAGCTTGATAATGGTTAGAAAAAAAAGCATCGTGAGTGGTTTGTATGTTTGGTTATAAGCTAGTAAGTTTAAGTTGCGTATATACTGAACAGGTAGTAAGATGTGGTGATAAAAAAAAATAAGATTAACACCTAGATACCATTTTAGTGTGGTGCCCCCTAGTTTTGCTTACACGTATTACTTCCCTGTAGTGCAAATTGCGTTTGAAATTATCTCACGGCGAGGGCATGCTACTTACAGACTGGGAAGTGTAGGCCAAAATGCTGTTAAACCCTTGTTAAACTTACCTTGTGTTCAGGGGACGCTGGGTTCGAGATTATTGTGTTGATGCTGACGTCATGGTATGGACGGGGCAGCGTGGGACAAGTTGAGGCTCACCTGGGGAGGAAAAAATAAAGAGAAAAGTAGGTCAGTGGTCGGGTTACACTGTGAAAATAGATTGCACAGAATAAAATGTATTTAGAAAGGTAAAATATTGCGTTTCAGTTCAGTTTTTTTTTCTTTTTTGCTTGGCTGGATTTAGACAAAACCAAATCAGCTTTATTATACTTCTTATATTTTTGTTTATTTCTTACGACCAGTTTTTAATAAATTTAAAATATGTAGTTGAAAATTTGAAATTCCAGCTTCGAGGTGCACATGTTTTTGCACAGGGGCTACAAGTTTTAAAAGTGCAGCCCTTTGCCTGTTGTAGCTATCGTGCAATGCTCATGACAGACAGACAACCAAACTCTTCATTTTATTAATATAGAAACTCATCTCGGTGGCGTAGTTAGTTAACGCGCTGGTTTCGTCTTGAGCTAGACTGCTGAGGACGGGGAGATCGAGGTTTGAATCTCAGTTGGGTGAACTGGGGTGGCTTTTTCTAAATGGTTTACCACTCTCCCTCCACGCAAATGCCGATTCACTTCTTTTAAATTCCTAACCTATTAACGTAATTAGCACTTAAGCGTATATTATTATTTATTATTATTATTTAGCACCGCGTCTTACTACCCGTTCGGGTTATACGCTTAAGTACTAATTACGCTAATGGATTAGGAATAGGAAAGGTTGAATAGAGGAAGTGAACCCGCATTTGCGTGGAAGGAGAGTGGAAAACCATTTAGGAAAAACCACCCCCAGTTCACCCGACCGAGATTCGAACCTCGATCTCCCCGTCCTCGGCGGTCGAGCTCAACACGACTAGCGCGTTAGCCAACTACGCCACCGAGGCGGGTTTGAGCGTATAAACCGAACAGGTTGTAAGACGCAGTGCTAAATTAATTAATTAATATGGAAGAATTACGTTGAAACACGGATGAAAGAAATCATTGAGTAATAAGTGAACACAAGTAATAATGAAGAGATATAAGTGAGGGCTAATTTTATATAGTAGAATAATATTGAAGGGGAAGAAGGGCTGCCACTTTTATAATACAAATTTATTTTGATTTTTCTCAAGAGTACTCCATTTTTCCAAACAACTTAGATTGAAGTAGGCATATAGAGGAATTACAGTTCTGTCTCCGTAGAATGTACTTTTTATATATTATTATATAATTTGTGTTTAAAATATTATTATTTGAGCTGTATAGGGAAATATATCATTTATAGTCATATGCAACCCAAAGTTTTAGAGGGAGCAGGGGGGATAAGACATGACTGTTCGAATAAATCTGTTTGGTTTTTATTTCACCTTTCCTTCCATAAAAAAAAAACCCCAATATATAATTGCTGCTTGGTGCCCGAAACCCACGTATATTCCTGTATTTTTATTAGAATATTGCAAAAGTCTCTGTTTTCTCTGATTTTTTTTCAAAACACAAAAGATTTCCTGCATTTTTCTGTCTCACCCAGTTTTCCAGATGGTCGCTAGCTCAAGGAAAATCGCTAATAAGTGATACTATGTGGAATAACTATGTGCCTTTATTAATGTTGGCTTAGCAATGCTTAAACGCTAAGACACAAACATTAACTAGTTATTTTAAAACAGTATGAATTCAAACTTTTATTTCCTGTGTTAATTTGTTGTGTTATATATGTAGCCAGGATTTTTTTTTTTTACCCTCCCTCTAAGATAAATTAAATGACTGTGCTTCAACACCGAACATTTGTTTTCCCACTCGAGTTATGTCCTGTCAGGTTTTGGAGTTGATGCGCTTTACCGTATCGTGCGGCACAGTTCCTGACCGCCTCACAAGTATCGATCCACGCTGTGCTTGGATGGTTGCTCACTTCCAGGAAGACAGGCGCATCCCCCCCCCCTCCCCACCCCTACCAACATGGGGGGCAAGTTTTTATTTATACGCCGGAGTCGGATACATTCTCATCAGAGTGTGTTCCGGTATGTCAACAACTCACAGATACATTTATCATGACGTCACGAATACTTGAGTACAAAAATATACCACTGAGAATCCTTTAGGTTTATTTACGCCCCATGCGCACTGGTGATGTTTCATGTTTCAGTAGTGTCACTTCTAATGAAATAACGATCTTAGCTACCACGAAATAACTACTACAAAAATACTCGATGTTTGATGATTATTTAATCCATTATTTGGAAATAGTTAATGTTGCCAACAAAAATGAAATTTCTTTCAGGAAACCGTTTAAGTATAAGTTAAAAGTTTAATGATATTTTTTCCTTCAAATTAAAAAAAAAAAAGATATTTTGTTTTACTTATTTTTTTTATAACAGTAAAATCGATGTTCAATTTGTTAATGTATGGCAACATGTATCTGTTCTACACATGCATATGTATGTACAGTAATTAAACATGGCTAAAAACTAATACCTGCAAAACTAATAAATTGCAAACAAGTTTTAAAGAAAGTTATTTGTTTTTCTTATAGTCACCACAATATTTGGTAATTTACATGATAATAGTCTACTTGTACTAAATTCATTACTGAACTAAGTATGGAAATATCACTCGTGTACATGGGAGATTAGATGCAAGATAGGTTCAATATTTCAAAAATATATTTATTGGTACAAAAAGAATAGGAAGCAAGATAGATACATTATTAAATAATAATTTTGTTAATTAACTTTTATATTTTTAAGAAACATATAAACCATTAAAATAAACTTATTTTTTCTGAAAAAAAAATCACTTCATTTTACTGCCTGTTTAGTCTACATTAATTTAACTACATTAATGGCGAAGGTTATAAGAAGGTATAATTTAGAGGAAAACCATCCTCATTTTCGTGAAGGGAAAATAGATAAAAAGCTTATAAAAAAACTACCCTCAATACACTCTGTCTGAAATCAAACCCCAACCTCCCACTCACCTCCGATGAGCGAGCGGTATAAATGTAAACTTCACTTAGTCTAGTTTTCTAGTTACGAGGAGGTCGGTGCTGGTATTCAAGCAGAGTGAACTGGGAGCTTTATTAAATTCCAAAATGGCCTCCCACGCTCTGTCCCCATAAATTCATCTACATTACCTATGCACTATACCTTCCTAATATCTTATACATTAGCGTGATTAATACATGTGCGTACAACCTGAATTGGTAGTGAGACGCGGTTAGAAAAAAACATAAGTTCAAACTCAATAAATAGTATCGCGACAATATAATTCCAGAATCTATTATCAGCTAATAAATGATACAGAGTGTTTATTAATTATATTACCCGTATGTTAATTTTACACTATTAAACGGTATTGACCTTGTTCTGTTTAGTAATATGACACCGCTGACTAAATTCATTGGTGAAACTTATTTTATAAATTAAAATTTTAGTTTCCCCTTCGCTTAACTGGTAAATACATCTAAATTGATTTAAATTTCACAATAAAATTAATAAAATGGGAATTTTATGGTAAATTTTAAATCAATTAAGATGTATTTACCTGTTAAGAGAAGGCTAAATCAACATGTGAATTTTTTTTAAGTAATACAATTGCTTTTAGTTAGCGATAAAGATTCAGGTATTAAGGTGGGAATGTAGGGAACTCTAGTTAAGGATAGTATTTTTGCAGTTTTTATATCAAAACACTTGTTTATTCAAATGAAATAAAATATTCTTCAGTGGAAACATAGAGTTTAATTTTCTTCATATGGTGACCTCAACATTTATTTAATATCTGTGAAGGGTGTCCTGTTATTTAAAGACAACTTTTTATCTTAATTTTAAAAAAAATGCTATTGCTGCTCTAATCATTACAGATATTCAAGCAGTATCACCATGTTAAGAAAATTAAACTCTATGTTTCTACTAGATCAATAATTTATTTATTTTGGTCAAAAAGTTTTTTCTATTTAAAAAAAAAGCAAAAACAATGTCATTAACTCGCGTTCCCTTCACTTCTATCGCCAATAAAACCGGTACTCCAATAGTATGTACCGTACAATACGTGTATCCAATACGAATAAACTTATTATGAATGAATGAATTGGGTTTCAAATATCCCTTTTACTTTAATCTGGAATTTTACATTTTCTCCACCTCATGCAAACAAAATAAAACTCTTCATATCATTCACGCCAGTATAAATTTATGGGTTCTGTTAGCCTGGACGAGCAATAAGATGCGTAGCGTTATAAAACTCAATAGAAAAAAAGCTGTGTGGTTGTATACTTTGATATAAAAACATATTTTTATAATAAATACAGTGCATTTCTATAAAAAATCATTCATGATTTACTCATATTATTCCAACCCATGTGACACTCGCAAGAAGTCATGTAATTTGAGAGCTAGATACCTTCGCTAAGAAGGTATCCTTTATAATTGCTGAGCTTAATTTGCAGGTTCACGGGGGTGAAGAGGGGGAATTATTTTGTTGTTTTCTAAGTTTCATGATTGCGCTTTTTTTTTTTTGTGACCCACATCTTGCTACACGTTCTGGCGGTCCGCGTATTTATACTAGTAGGGTAAGTACAAGAAATGTATAGTTCAAAGTAAATGTATCTGAACACTGTTTTTATTAAGCACAGCACCGCGTCTTACTACCCGTTCGGGTTATACGCTTCTGAACTCTGTTAAAGGGAGAGTTGGAAACATTCTACCAATTTCATTTTTCATTTATTTGAGGTATTTAATGTGCATTTTCTGAACCGAATGATTATATCAGCACACGAGAATTCCTATGAGCGAGTGTGAAAGGGCCCAACAATTTTGTCGGGAAAGGTATTTTCACTTACCTTCCAGTGTTCTTTTACATGTCACAATCGACATGGGACCAACAACAAATTTTTATCACTCAATAAGAAATAATTGACCTCAGGTGGATTTGAACCCACAAACAACGGGTCCTGGGTTAGCACTTTACTCCAAGACCACCGAGGTTGACAATTTTTTGTGAAAAAAATTAGTACACCTGATTGGGATTTGAACCCTGATCCCCCCGCCACCGGCAGTCCAGTATATTGTGAGAGTGATGCCATAGACAATTCGACCACTGATATGGGTGCTTCAGTGTTAAGCTAGTTTGTAAATTGTGTTATGGTTTATAAAATGCACTTTAAATATCCCTGATAAAATTATCAATTGGAAAAAACAAAATGCATATTTTGTATTTTATTTGCGTGTGCTCTGTCAAAGCCCAAAGAAGCTTCACAAATTGAATATTAGTTAAGAACCCCGTCTGTCATTGAACAAGAATAACTCCCCTTTGAAATCAGTTCCCGTACCACTTTTATTTTATCGTTACGTCTTACTGCCCGTCTGAGCTATCTGCAGTGTATTACACTGTTGGGGTAAGGATCATAAAGTTAGAATATATAGAGTGTACCCGCATTTGCGTCAATGAAGAGTCAATAACAACTTAGGGAAAAACCCTTAAGAACACCTAGTAGGTATTCGAACTCCTAACACCCCTCGTCCCCGGTCACCAATAACCCAGTATATTAGGAGACTGAAGGCTTAGATTTTGTGCCAACCAGCACGGTTCTCGTGTCACTGAATCACGGAGGGAGTGTAGATTATACTAGCTCTGTATTGGTATGCGGTAATTTGCACAAATACACTTTGCTCTCTAAGTCAGACTAAGCCAGCAACAGCAACTCAGATACGCAATCCCTCAGTCAGGCTCGATTACGCTGTAAGCAAGCTAGAGCCAAGGCTCTTTAGAAGGTTGCTCAGGCTTAGTATTTTGCTTTCCGGCATTTTTCTTACTAAACGTTTTAAAAGAAAGGAAGTCTAAAAAGTTGAGCAATCAATCATTTACTAAGGAATAATTTGTTTTTGGATTTGTATTTAATTCATGAATACACAGTATTTAAATCACGCATTAAACTTATTTTACCATACATCTATCTCAGTATAATCGTAGCTATATAAATGCCTCAATCCTCTAGATATGTAGTTAATTTTAAGTAAAACAATGAATATCCCGATATTACTTTATATTTTATATTTAAAAACCACTTTAGCTATAATAAAATCATAAAGCTCGGAGAACCAATTTATTTATTCTACTATATGAAAATAACGAGCACGAGAAAAGCACGAGAATTAATAAAATTTAAATATTGCTTAAAATATTTTCAAAAGATAATATGAAAAAACAAAATAAAATATCAACATTCAATCTTTAATAATTTCCCTTCACATTCCACTAAATTAATACTGCATCTTCCTTACTCTCACGCAGCCATGCCCCCAAAATCACCCTAGATGATAAATGTCTATATTCTTCCTTTTTTCGCTATTTTTAAATTATTTATTTGTGAATATGACATTAATGGTATATTGTGTCGACACGTTTTAAATAGTAATTATTAATCAATTGAAATATTAATTACTATGATGACGTTATCATCGACCACTGATTATTTTATTATTTAGCACCGCGTCTTACTACCCGTTCGAGTTATACGCTTAAGTACTAATTACGCTAATGGATTAGGAATTGGGAAGGTTGACTTTAGAGGAAGTGAACCCGCATTTGCGTGGAGGGAGAGTGGAAAACCATTTAGGAAAAATCACCCCCAGTTCACCCGACCGAGATTCAAACCTCGATCTCCCCGTCCTCGGCAGTCGGGCTTAACACGACTAGCGCGTTAGCCAACTACGCCACCGAGGCGTGTATCGACCACTGATATTTACTATAAATTTTCCTAGTCAAAAAGGCAAGCTAAATATTAACAAAGAAGAGAGGTTGGAGAAACAAGGAGTGATTCGTTCTGTAAGAAAAGAGGATCCTTTCTTCGCCTCGTTTATCACCCTTACTTCTCGTCTAACAACCCCGGTAGGGTTTCAGGTTGATGGTTTGTAAAAAAAAAAACAATAAAAAATGGGATTGTAAAGTTAATTAGCTGTAAATTTCGTGTATGGTTACGGCTGATTTATTTATGTGAATCTGTATAGTATAATAGAATCTAGTAGAAAACTTCATTCAATGAGCGTCTTCTAAGTTATACACAGACACTAAGTGGTTCTGAGTTAGTATATTAAAGTATAGTTTACTTTCTTTCACAGACCAGAAGAGCGAAAGTAGGATTCAGATAGGATAGAATCGGTTTGCACACACAGCTATAAAAGGATTCTTGTTGGAAGGAACTTTTATAAAATGCAAACATATTTTTTTTGGTCATTATTGATAAATTATTATTTTTATTATATTTTTAATAGGTATTGATATTATGAATGAAAAGTGATATTTGTGGATCACATGAATTGACGTATATATTAAAAAAATTAAATTCATTATAATATGTAGTAAGCAGAATTATGTGAAATTAATAATATAAGGAACGTACTTAGATGTTACATTTACTTTAATTGATATGTATAACAACTTTGAGTCAATTAAATCAAGAAATAAATCAAGAAAAATAGCATACAAGATTATTTATTTAGAAAAATAACTCATTCTATCATGAATTATGAAGTCAATTATTATTATTATTAGCACCGCGTCTTACTAAACGTTCGGGTTGTATGCACTTATGCTAATGTGTGATGGTAGGGTGATTGTGAGATTAAATGATGACCTACAGTTTAACGTGGGATCCAAACCACGGTGGAGGTCTGGCATTCACACATTCACAAGTTGTGATTAATACACGTCTTGTCAGAGGTGAAGGAAGGGTTTGGCAATCAAATAACTCTGTGCCGGGACCGAGGATTGGACCCCGGATCCCCAGCACAGAAGTCCGACACCTTACCGTTAGACCGCCAGGTCACCATGAAGTCAATCAAAACAATTATATTTTAAATCAGTACAACAGCACCTCTAAAAGGCCCATTGGTAAGATTTTTACAATCATAATATTCTAAAATTATTCAATTAACAGATAATCAATGAAAAAGTATTCTGTGATGATTAAAATGTTTTAATCAATAACGGGTTATAGGAGTGGTTGAAAGCAAATTGACTAGAAGATGAAATGGCAATTTGACTAAATTGTGTTAATAATACCTTAAAAATGTTAACAGAGACAATTAATATTTATAAATTTTTAATAAATTTGACATAAAATATTTAAAACCTATATGAAAAACAAGACTTCTCACGTAGGAGTCATTAAACAAAAATAATGTTTAATTGATATTCCATTAGAACTTATTAGTTGAATTATTTATATATATGAAACACATCCGTTTATTTTCAAGTAAATCTTTAAATAATCAATTATCTCGATACTAACAGAGGCAAAATTATATAAATAATTAACTTGACCAAATAAGCTCAATACTAATAGATTGTTAGTACTTATTTTGGTTAAAGATTTTACTTGATAATGTCAATACCTTCAATTTAAAATGTTTTTTAAAAATGTTTTATGTTGATATTTTATATTGTTAATTGTCCTTGTTCACATTTTTAAGGTACATCAAAAACAATCTAGTCAACCCAATTTATCTTTTATCAACCTTTTTATCAGTCATTCTTATAACTGTCATTTGCATAAAATATTTTAATCATTATAGAACACGCTTTTCTTGTTAACCGTTTTTCAACCATTTACATAAAAATATATATAATTCAACTAATAAGTTCTAATGGACATATCAATTAAATATTATTTTTGTTTAATTACTCCTATGTGAGAAGTCTTATTTTTCATATAGGTTTTAAATATTTTATGTCAAATTTATTTAAAAATTTATAAATATTAATTGTCTCTGTAACATTTTTAAGGTATTATTAACTCAACTAGTCAAATTGCCATTTCATCTTCTAGTCAATTTGCTTATCAGACACTCCTATAACCCGTTATTGATTAAAATATGCTAATCATTACAGAATACTTTTTCCTTGTTTAACTATTAATTATATAGTTTTAGAATATTATTACTGTAAAAATCGTACCAAATGACCTTTTAGAAGTTCTGTTGTACTTATTTAAAATCCAATTGTTTTAATTGACTTGATAATTCATGATAGAATTAGTTCTTTCTCTAAATAAATCATCTTGCATATTATTTATTCGTGATTTCTGTCCCTTTATTTAACTGACCAAAAGAAGTTATTATATCAATCTAAGTAAATGTAACATCTACTTGCGTTCCTTATATTATTAATTTCGTATAAATAAATCTAAAATTGCTGGATAGCATTTACAACTATCAAAAAAGATATTACTACTATAATCCTACTATAAATGTGTATTTGTGGGTTGCATTCTGACCTGGGAACCTGGTTGTGCAGTGTTTCCCAAACCACCCAAATCTGTGTTTTTTCACTCTCTTTCCAGTATAATACAATTTCCCCTCTTCGTGCATTCTCTTAGACAAGCTAGTTTAAATTTAGTATAGTCAGCGACAGCTACAGAATATTTTTATTTTATTTTTTTAGCACCGCATCTTACTAACCATTCGGATTACACCAATTACACTAGTGGTATTTGGGATGATGAAGGTTATATTAATATGAAGTGTACCCTCATTTGCATCAAGGTAGAGTGGAAAACTATTTTGGAGAAAAACTCAGTGCACTCGACCGAGATTCGAACCTCAATCTCACCATCATCGGCGTCTAGTCTACTACAAGAGTAGCGCCTTAGATCATGCGGCCACCAGAGCGGGTAGCACAACATCTATAAACTAACTTGTTCAAGAACAGAAGTTATGTAGTCGACTTTATTTATCACTCGAGCCCTGGATGGAACTAAGTTGTTTGGATGCTAAACAGTATTTCAATTAGGCTATTCTTTTTTTTTTATGTTTGTTTCCACCGCATCTTAATAGCCATCTGGGCTGTTATCAATTTAATTAAACCCTGTAGTTGGGATGAGGGAAGTAGAGTTTAGAGGAAATATAAACTTATTTGTATGGAGGAAGAGTGAGAAAACATTTATAAAAAAAATCTCAATACACCCAGCTGGTATTTGAATCCCGACCTCTCCATCGCCAGCAAATCAGATTAGATGAGTTCAAAGTTTTGTATGCGTGCCCACCGATGCGGGTGGGTAAATTTAGATCAATAATCTGTGAGTTTAAACACATATAAAACAAATTTGGAGCGTTTTTGCATACTATATCACTGACAAGAACGAGAAAATAGAGCTTTATTATAACGTTATTCATAACATTTTAAAATTCACAATGCTCCTTATAAAAATTGAGTTTATATTTAAATATAAAAATGAAGAGAGCTTAAATGAGTTCTACTGATTATGTGACCCGCTTCGGTAGCATAGTTAGCTAACGTGTTAGTTTTATGTTGAGCTAGACTGACGAGGACGGGAAGATCAAGGTTCGAATCTCCACGGGTGAACTGAGGGTGGTTTTTCCTAAATGATTTTCCATTATACCTCCACGAAATCGGATTCACTTCCTCTATATTCAGCCTTCCCAATTACTAACCCATTAGCTTAATTAGTACTTAAACATATAACCCGAAAGAGTACTAAGACGCGGGGCTAAGTATTACAGATTATGTTTTAACTAAGGACACAATTTTTTTCGGGTGGTAATTAATAGAGCATTATCAATTTATTGTTTTCTAGATGTGAGATTTAGGTGCGAATGTCGTCATTAAAAATTACCTTCTTCTCAGTAATGCAGAAATATAAACGGGCAAAACCATTTAAAACAGTTTCAGCGCTCTTTAAACCTCTAACACGACTAAACTCTGACCAAACAAAGTTCGTACTTGATAAACTCGTAAAGTCTGAAAAATAGTGAGATGCTATTAATGTGACACTTTATAAATAAGGTTATTTATCAGCTTAAATTGTACATTTTTATTTATTTTTGAGCAGTAAAACCACTAGGCAAATTCAAATGGTGACATTCTAATGATTCCTGGCGTCGAGGAATCTCAATGAATATGTCATTCT
Organism: Timema podura; assembly: GCA_033556935.1. Lineage (NCBI taxonomy): Eukaryota > Metazoa > Arthropoda > Insecta > Phasmatodea > Timematidae > Timema > Timema podura. The sequence goes on from JAVRXN010000002.1 coordinate 46,867,620, forward strand.
TCCAAAACGGATCTTTCATTTCTTTCATCCCCCAACAATCTAATCCATAAAAATGTATCCATTAAAAAAAATCTACGTTTTTTAAATAAGACAACAAGATTATACGATTATGAGTTGAATGTATCGTTTACAGTAACTTTTTATCCCCCATCGCTGTCAATACGAGAAAAGCCTCGAAAAATGTTTGTTGGCGTCGTATAGTTGACAACCGAATACACGACGAAGGGGAAGATAAAAAGGAATAAAAAAATGAAGGATGGAGACACATTTAAATATATTCAATGAGAGAGAGAGAGAGAGAGAGAGAGAGAGAGGGGCAGCCATCGAAGGGAGAAGAGACTATGAAAGGATACTGTCAGAGCGAAAAAGATGATAGAGAATGAGATAGAATGAATGAATAGACGAGACGGAGGGAGCGAAAGAGAGAGAAAGAGAGGGCAAGAGAGAGCAAAGTCTGGAGCTAGGCGCGTGACGTCAGCAGGCACCGCATTGCGGGTTGGCCGCCCTGATCCGGGTCTCGCCTGGAAGGGTCTGACGAAGAGCGGGGGGCAGAGGGAGGGGATCGGCGAAAGAGCAGGGGGAGGGGGCTGTAAATAGTTGAAAGAGGGGAGGAGAAGGGAGCTATAGGGGAAGACCTTCTACTGTTTACATGGGACACCACACAGTCGCAACGCAAGTGATGTTACATGTTACTCATTAACTCCATATCAACATATACATACATGAATATATGTATATATAGAGAGAGAATACATGCACACGACAGAATTCGAAGAGGCACCAGAAATATTATTTTAAGCTCACGACTATTTTTTTCTCTTATACGTGTCTATAATATTTAGTCTATCTATTAATTATTAATATGTTTTACATTTCTTTATAACATTATACAAAAAATATATATATTTACATGTAGATGCATATATATAACTTCACGGTGCTAAGTTTATTGCGAAGGCTGTTGGTGCCTTTTAAAATGCTTCTAAGTTAAGTGGTTCATAAGAGGGTTTGAAAATATTATAAGAACATTCATCTTCGTAGGAATATTTTAATTTGGGCTGGTGTTTTAGCGTGTGTTTACCACGTCTGACTAGCCGTCCGGATTATCTATATATTTATACAAATAGGGTGGAGGAAGAAGGTATAAGTTAGAGAAAATGTATACACATTTGAATTAAGAGAGAGAGTGGAAAACTATTGATGTAAAATTGAACCTCAACCTTTCCTTCAGACCAGATGAGATTGACACCTTTGTCCGCGTGTCCACTGGTGTTGGTTATAAAGGTCATAACTAAAATTTAATTGCAAACAGAAATAGTAAATACTAAACCTTTAATAAGGGTGAATCTAGAACTAGATTTTAAAAAAATCTCTTTGGAAATACCTTTACTAAAATTAAAATTAGATCCATTTGCCAAATATTACAAAGTAACACGCAACTAATTCTGATAAATGCGTTAATGTTGAAGGCACTATATACAGGTTATAAGAATATGTATATTATTAAAGTTATTTATATATATTAAAGTTATATTCAACATGAATGCACTCAACATGAATTCAACATGAATGCATTTATCAGAATTTGTTGCGTGTTACTATTGTAATATTTGGCAAATTTTAATTTTAGTAACGGTATTTCCAAAGAGATAATTGTGCATGTGCATTGTGCAGCGGACACTAATCCCGTACTGTATGTCCTTGTCTCCCGTAACCAAACAAAGAGGTTGTAGAAGAAAGCTATCTCGTATTTTCCCAACAAACCTCCTTAAATAGGTATTCTTATTCTTTCGTGTTAATATTTGAAACGTGAATGATCATCTACTCATTTTACGCATAAGCTTAATTTTGGCTACAGTTGATGAACACGACGTGAGAAATTATTAAGTTTAATACCCGCCTCGGTGGCGTAGTTAGCTAACGCGCTAATCGTGTTGAGCTGACCGCCGAGGACGGGGAGATCGAGGTTCGAATCTCGGTTGGGTGAACTGGGGGTGGTTTTTCCTAGATGGTTTTCCACTCTCCCTCCATGCAAATGCGGTTCACTTCCTCTAAATTCAACCTTCCCAATTCCTAATCCATTAGAGTAATTAGTACTTAAGCGTATAACCCGAACGGTTAGTAAGACGCGGTGCTAAATATTATTATTAAGTTTAATGAGGCCCACTTCAATCAGCGCATAGTGTAAGGCGTCACTCTCGCAATAGACAAGCAGATCAAAAGAGAAGTGGGGTGTATTACCTAAATGGTTTTCCACTCCTCCTATACGCAAATGAGGATACATTTCTTCTAAATTCAAACTTCATTTTTTTGTTTCATTAGCGTAATTAGTATATAAGCGTATAGTCTGAATAGATAAAAAGACGCGGTGCTAGAAAAAAAATGTGAAATGCGAATAAATTAACCTTTCAAGAAAACAATACCGACCGAGCGGCGAAGAATTGTCGGTATAGATTGCTTGCAGGCTGATAACATGGATTTTTTTTTCAAGAAAATAAAATTGGATTTATTTAGGTTTACAATCTTCACGCACTTCCGCTAACCTACCATTAAAAAAAATCTCTAGAAAGCTCATAGAAGAAAAAAACTTATTTTATATTTCAAGGTAGACATGCCTTAACACCAACACTGAAAATTAACATTATTTTGTATAAAGGTGGATATCTTAAATATTTTAGTTGGACCATGGTCTGATAAGACAAAGGTCATTGATTCGAATATCTGTCAGGGCAAATTTGTCATATATATAGTAATAATGATATGTACTACACACTATATTAATTTATGGTTTAGAAAAATAGATAAGTTACTACATACTTTAAATCATACTTATATATTATAATGTGATCTACTGAACTTAACGTTTAATAAGTTTACATAATAATATATCTAACAAAAGGTGGTTTCATTTCCCGCTTGTGAAACTAACTTAGTAATAAGTCACTATACTTAGATCTTAGCTGTTATATTATTACTAAACAGACCTACTTATGAATGATTGAAGGCATGACCTGGAATTAAGCCTCTCTGGCTAAGAAAATATTTTATTATTCTTGAAAGATGATACATTTGATTTGCCTTAGAAGTTCATGAACGAATGTTTTATTTTTCTTAGTTAAATGGTCTAGGGGTAAGGTGTCTGACTTCTGTGCTGAGGGTCCGGGGTTCAATCCTCGGTCCCGGCACAGATTTATCTGATTGCCAAACCCTTCCTTCACCTCTGACAAGATGTGTATTAATCACAACTTGTGAATGTGAGGAATGCCAGGCCTCCACCGTGGTTCGGATTCCACGTTAAACTGTAGGTCCTCCATTTCATCTCACAATCACCCTACCATTGCACGTTAGCGTAAGTGCGTATAACCCGAACGGGTAGTAAGACGCGGTGCTAATAATAATAATAATAATAATAATAATAATAATAATAATAATAATAATAATAATAATAATAATAATAATAATAATATTCTTAGTTAAAACTCTAAAATAAATGTTTCACAGAAGATATTTTAAGAATATTCTACTAAATATATTTCGCCTATTATACGTGTATTACTTTGAAAGTAACAGAAACATATACATGTTATTAATAAATAATTAAAATCCATCCCACTTTAGTGGCTGAATGGTCTATCTCACGTTAGATTAGATGGGGATATCGGGATTCGAATACCAGTCCAATGTACTGAGGGTGGTTTTCCCTAAACGGTTTCCCACTCTACCTCCAAGCAAGTGTGGCTACACTTCCTCTAAATTCAACCTTTCTAGTACCTAGTGTAATTAGTACATAGGTGTACACATGGGTAATGAAACTCAATGCTAAAAAAAATTACAATTTACAATCGCCACAATAAATGAGAAAATACTAGTATTAATTCCAAAAGCACAAAGATTATTTTATTAGCATTAACATTTAGCACCGCGTCTTACTACCCGTTCGGATTATACGCTTAAGTACTAATTACGCTAATGGATTAGGAATTGGGAAGGTTGAATTTAGAGGAAGTGAACGTCGCATTTGCGTGGAGGGATAGTGGAAAACCATTTAGGAAAAACCACCCCAGTTCACCCGACCGAGATTCGAACCTCGACCTCCCCGTCCTCGGCGGTCGAGCTCAACACGACTAGCGCGTTAGCCAACTACGCCACCGAGACGGGTATTATTTTATTAATATATGATATTTCTCACGTTTTAATATTAGGCTTATTACCAGATTAATATTTTGGTCCGGGATGAGAAAAGTAGTTTAGATCAAATGCACACAATTTAGTGCGGAGTGAGGATGGGAAAACCGTTGTGATAAATAACCTGTGAAAAATCACCCCTTGGTGTACCTGACCAAGGTTCCACCCTCGACCTACTCGTCACTGACAATTCAGTACAGTATAATGCACTTTTACTGATAATGCGATCATAGTATCTCGCGAATGATATAAATATGTTTATGTGCAAAGATAAATTCATAAATTGTAATAATACTTGCATTTTTATCAATACTATTTTATTATTTACAAGTATAAAAAATATAGACTTGTAAAGTCAAGAGGTGAGTACTAATAGTTGTATCTATATATATTTAACTATTTGTTCAAGAAATCTAAAAAATTCCTTACCAAATGGAGGCTTGCATAAAATACACTTTTCGACTAAAGTTAAATTAACTCACAGATTTATCAAGCTCACTAAACAATAGGGAATTATTTCTTCGGTGATTCAACTCGCATCAATATGTGTGTCTTTGCTTAGTTATAAGAATTTTTTTACACATACAAAAAAAACTAAAAAAGAAAGAAAGTGAAATTATTAGAACGCTTCTTTCTTTAGAAGTAGATGAATGAGAAGTTGCAAACAGAAAGAAATCCCTAAGGTACACCAAGATTTTCATACATCTGTCTTGTGAAGAAAGGCTGGATATTAGTTGTCTGAAGGTTTTAGCCCCTGCCGGGCTTTTTCCATACATTGTGTTGGTATGCACTGGCAGGTACAAAGAATAATGAGTTGATTCGCACGAAAGATTGAGTGGCTGTTTTTATGTGTACATACGAACCCCTGAAGTCGGTTGTAAAATTAAAGTACGGTGATTTTCTAGAATAACTATGTGATCTCTCTAATTGTGTTAAATAAAATTCATTTTTATTTCTACTTTAGGTGGGTATAAATCAAATCACCATTCTATATCAGGATGTAAAGTTTGAAAAATATGTCTATCGGTAACTTATATCTTAAAATTAATGAATGTGTTACATACTGTATTATAAATACAGTGATGTGTTCTTTAAAATACTAAGCAAATATCACTTTTAGCATAGTTTAGCATAATTTGGAATCTTAATAAGGACTGAATCTAAAAACCAAAGTTTAATAAATAACATTTGAAAATAAATTAATCTATTAGAAGAATTCAAAAAACATAGTTTCCTGGAATATAGCCGTTGATCACTTTTAGTCTTTTATTTTTTTTCAATCATGCACGTATTAAAATTAATATCCAGAACAAGTGTTCATGTTTTTATTAAATAGATTTTTTGGACCAGAGATATGAGTGTTTTTCGTAGGATTTTCTCAAACGTGTTAAGGGTTTGTTTTTGACTGATATTATTAAATTTTGGTCAGATGTCTTGGAAGCTAATAAAAAATGTCAGTGAACAGTTGTAGTGTTTTAAACAATTGGTGTATTATTTCACAATTTCACTTTGGCTAGATCAAATTTAGTATAAAATGATTTAGTAAAGATAGTAAAATGGTTAGAGAAAATTTAACATATAGCTACAAATTAGTTTCTAAAAAGTACAACTTAATAATGCAAGGGTTTGACTAACGGGCATTCTTGCCTTCAGAGTTTACCATTTAATCCTATAACTAAAGTTTAAATTTTAAGTTTTTAGATAAATTCATATTTGTGGACATAAATAAATGAAAAGTAAGTCAGTAGGAGGCTAGAGTTTTACTCTCTCAAAATAAAAAGTAAATTATAATTGCCAAACCCACTTTGCAGTTACACGGGAATACAATGTTTCCTGTCCACAATTATTTATTTAACTAATTATCATAAAATGTAAGCCTTGATAGGTGACTTTCAATTGTTTTATAACCGGGTGTCAATACATGTTTTCTAAATAATAAAATGGGTGTCTATACATATCTGTAAGGTAGTAGAATTAGTGTGAATACATGTTTGTATATTAGTCAAATAGGTTTCAATATAAGTATTTTTAGTAGCAATACATTTTTTATTTCCTTTTCTTTTTAGCAGTGTACCATCCTACCCATTCGGTTTACACACATAATATTTACAAATTACGCAAATGTGTAAATAATGAGAACAGTAGTACATTTGCGTGGAGATACAGTGTGAAACCCTCTAGGAAAAAACCACCCTCAGTATAACCGATCACGATTCAAAACATAATCTTTCACTCATCGACAAACCAGTCTATTGCTATATTGACGCCTTAGACCATTCTACAATCGAAGTGGGTATCAAATATCTGTAAAGATAGATGTTTGTTGAAGTAGTCAATTATATTTGCATTCAAAAAAGTACGATCATATATTTGTTTAAATAGTTTGCTGGCATATTACAGAGTGTGTCCCACTGGTCCACCCACTGCACTGGCAGGACCTGGAAATATCAACATACAGAAGCTGGGGGTAGAATAAGATTAGCTGAGATAGTTCTTTATTTTATCGCGTTACTTCTCCCCCTTTCGATCCTCCGTGTGCCATTCAGCTGAACCGGCCTACCTGCTGAACAAGGAAAGAGAGAGAGAGAGAGAGCTGGGCGGGAAGGCAAAAAACAAGAGCACCTGCCTCGTGGTCAAGCCATATTCCTGTTCCAATATCCTCGTGTAGACAACCATATATTTATTTATTTATTTAGCAGCGGGTCTTACTACCCGTTGGGGTTATACGCTTAAGTACTAATTACGCTAATGGATTAGGAATTTGAAAGGTTGAATTTAGAGGAAGTGAACCCGCATTTGCGTGGAGGGAGAGTGGAAAATCATTTAGGAAAAACCCCTCCCAGTTCACCCGACCGAGATTCGAACCTCGATATTCCCGTCCTCGGCAGTCGGGCTCAACACGACTAGCGCGTTAGCCAACTACGCCACCGAGGCGGGTACCAACCATATAGTATGCGGAGAAAATTGTTTGACGATATGGTCTAAACACAAAATGTTTGGATATCATAATAATCATAGACCTGTAATGGTGGACACACGTACTAAACGTTATACTCATCTAGTCTGGCTTACCGATAAATGACTGTGGATACACACGTTCGCCGAAAAACTAGCGCAAAACCGAAAAGTAGTCACGTGACTAGCTCTAAGCCAATCACAAGAGGTCCGCCTTATCGGCGTGAGCTGTCCCCCCTAATGTTCAACTCATCTCTACTTCGTCCGCTCTGCCTGAGATGTTCAGCACAGGAGAACCAATAAAATCTCAGAACAAACCATCTTAAATCAGTGCGCATGCGCATTTGACAACGTATCCGCTCTACAGCCAGAAGCAAGCAGACAGATTCGTTGGCCTTTTTGAGGAGATTTGAAATAACCCGTTAATGTAAAGTGTATGTATTTATGTATTGGATTTTGCCACGACACAGCGTTATAATTTGAAAGTATCCATCAAAAGAATGATCTAGAATATATGTGTATCAACTATAAAATATGTTGGTAATCAGCTGTTTTAAGTTAGCATTGCAATGCATCATAGGTCAACAAACAGCGTGTGAGTTGCTGCGCAACTCAAGCAGATTCTGTTTTCTATTTTCGGTGAACGTGTTAATCTAGCTTTAGAGATTAAAGTTGGAATCCAGGCCAAGTATACTAAGAGTGCGTTTCCTATATAGTTTCCCACTCTGCCATCAGACCAATGTGGGTACATTTCCACTAAATTCTACCTTCCTTATCCTTACACCATTGGTGTAATTAAATGAAAACAGCTGGGGCGGGCAATGAGCTTATATAATAATAATAATAATAATAATAATAATAATAATAATAATAATAATAATAATAAGAGAAATTGTAATTGCCCTGAAATATCTGGTCAGGCTAAGGTATCATCTTTGTCACTCGATGCTCAATGCTATTGGGTGTGAGAGGAGGATATTGAACATGAAGATAAAGTTAACAACAGACTAGTAACATTGTTCATCCCAGTGATTCTGAGTGGGAGATAACACGAAGAGAAAAAGGTAAAAGCCAGTGACAGTGCTGAAAACTTGAAGGTCAAAAAATACGGAGAGTATTATATTTCGGGAATCCTGTTAAAAAGAGATATAAAGTCAGTTTGTAAAGCGCAATTTAGCGTACCGGTGCTGTAGAACTTTCAAGCGGTAGTGTATTTTTAATGCAGGGTCCTATTTTTTTTTATTCATTTCAAGAAATACTAAGTGAAATCTCTTCAAGAGCTGACTGACTAGACAGCCAACGAAGTTGGATGGAGAGGCAATATGAGATTAATTAAATTGTGTTTCTTTAAACATTTTTGTATTTGGAAACAATATTTATTTTACCCCCACGTCTTACTACTCGTTTGGGCTGTACGCATACTTATTAATTACGCTAAGGTATTAGGGGTGAATAAGGTATAATTTAAAGTAAATATACTCTCATTTTCGCAGAGGTAGAGTGGGAAACCATATATAATAGGCCATACTTAATACACCCAGCTTATATTCGTTCCCCAGCATTCTAATCACCTGCACATTAGATTGAATGTGATTTACATCCAGGCCACATTCCTTACTTGTTTGGGTACTAAGATATAGTTAAATAAATTTAAAACTGTAAACAATTATATTAAAATATAACCTATGAGTAGTAGTATCGTTTTTTTGTGGGTCCTTTATATAGTACTCTTAATTTAGAGTGAATGATCACATTTTAATGAATTAATATTAATAAGCCTACATTTTAAAAACCTCTTCAACATTACAATGTTTTTGAAACATAGCAAAACTGAAAGAATAAATTGAAAGAGAATTGAATTTTAATTTTCTTAAGTGTTTTAATTCAAAGTTTTAGATAAAACATGTTAATTAGAACAATTAGACCCACCCCTGATTATTAACTGACGAAGTGTGTATTAGGCTAGCTTTAAAATAGCTCACTTTCTAAGTAATTGTAGTTCATTATGAACATATGTAGGTCTATGAATTGAATTATTACTTAGGTTTTAAAGATGTGTTATTATTATTTTAATTCAATTTAATTCCTTCAGAGCATCAAAAGCTAGCATATTAAAAAACTAAAATTAGAGGATCCGGTTGATACCAAACCTGGCTTCATTAGGTAATGACACTGTCCGTGAAGATCACATGGAACCAATATTATGGCTAGAAAGTGTGTTAGATGTTAACTCCAGACAATTATATTAAGTTTTTTAAATTACTTTTAATACAAGCTAAGATTTATTAGAACATAAGATCACACTTAAGGTAAACTGCTAATTACTCTTTTTTTAGCCCCACGTCATCCATCTGTCTGGATGTTTGTTCCTCATTAACTGATAAATGCCTGGACCAATTTTAACTATGTTTGGCAGAAACATTCTTTGAACTTAGATCGAATACCGTATTAAATAATTTTTCGAACTGATTATTGGTTTCACAATGCGGCCTGTCAAAAATGGGTATCTGTTTGTTCTGAGATAACTTCCACTTTCGTGGACCAATTTTAGCAAAATTTGTCAGGGACATTCTTTGAGTGAACCGAACTGAACGATGTATATAAATGCTTTTTCAATCTTGTCATCCGTTTTAATATGATGGCCCTCAAAGGAGTTTTTGTATTAAAACTCATATCAAGTAATTTTAATTTACAATTATAAGTAATAAATCGAGTATCTAGTGCGTTTTTTGTTTGTTTTTTGTAATTTTTGACAAATATTGCGAGACTGTCTAACTTGATCATCAAGGAAAATTCTCAGATTTAAATCCAAGAGAAACTACGGGAAATATTTCAACTTGAAATCAAAATTATAGATAAGAACATTTCATAATTATTATTAACATGATGTATCTACAATATATACTTAGAATTTTTTTGCTGGAGATAGCAAGCTCTACTGTTCATAGAATCACTAATATGTGTTTAGGAGTTCGTTTTCGTACCCACTTAAAGCAAATCCTTAAAACAGTTGTTCATAATTAATACTTTCCACGCCGTGTTTATCAAAATATTTAATCTTAGGGTTAGGATTTAAAAATGTAGTTTAGATTAAGTGCACCCGAATCAGCATGGAGAGGTGATGGTAAATCCACATTAATAATTCACATGTGGAAAACAGTGTACCAAATCAATAATCGAACATTGACCTCCTCGTCACACTATTTGGAGCCTAAAACCTCAGACCATTTGACCACTGGCGCAGGTATGTTTTTAAATAAAGCTATATGTAGAGTGAATTTGATTTTAAAGATTACATGCTACGGGTAAAGTCCAAACTTGAATAAAATCATTATTATCCGGATAGTGTTGACATTATCCAAAATGTGTGGATAGTGTTAAGTGAGAGGTGATTGAATAATGTTTTTCGAAGTTTATCCAGATAATATTGACACTATGCGCCTGCACTTGGGTGATGTCAGATTCTAGGGTTGAGGTTAGGCTAATTAAGTTAGATTAGGTTAGGTTAGGTTATATTAGGCTAGGTTAAGTTAGGTTAGGTTATATTAAGTTAGGTTAGGTTAGTTTGGGTGAGTTTAGGCTAGGTTAGTTTAGTTCAGGTTAGGTTGGGTGAATAGAAAATAAAGTATTAAAATGGGGCATTTTAAATGTTAGTGCGTTGCAACGATCCAATTTCAGCTCCAAAATTGAAATAGCATTTCAAAATATAATCCGTATTGGAACTTACTTAGTTTTACAATTAGTATTCAATGCTATCCGACCCTTGATGGCTAGTGTTGAGATTATCTAGATAAGGTCAAAACTGACATATATTACTTTCTATTTCTGACTTTATCTACTTAACTTGGATAATGTTAACATATCCCGGCTAATTTCAACATTATTCATATTTCGCACATTACTCGTAATATATATATTACTCATTAGAGTGAATACATGAATGTATAACTTATGGTAAAACTTTTCTGAATAGTTATATCAATTTTGTTTTATTTAAAAAATCTAATAGTTATTAAATTTATTAAAATAAGCCTTTTTCTTTAGGAAATTCATCACTTAATCTACACTAAGCCAGTGTCTTAATCATCTAACTGTTCTTGACTCAAACTAAGAAGGATAAAATATTATTATAAAGTTTTAAAAACTTTTCAACACCTTTCCAATTTATGTTAAAAACTAATTATATACGGTACTTACATTAAAATAATACTTAGTTATTGGAATACTTTTGAAATTATTGTTCAAACTGTGACTCGTACTTTCTCTAACGGGACAAAATAATAATCTGTTAAGTTAAAACTTTAAAACAATAAGTTGAACTAAATTACCACCCCTACCAGTGGGCATGAAGACAAAAATACTTCACTTCTGTCTTACTTGGTTTGCCGGCTAAAGAGAGTTCGGGTTTGAATCCCGGCTTCGTGTGAGGATGATCTCATTCCCTAAATCCCCCACCCCTCTGCCTCCGTACGAATGCGTGCACACTTTCTATAAATTCTACCCTGATAGCTCCTTCCTACCTTTTTCAAATAAGTAGATAGCCCGACCCGCCTCGGTGGCGTAGTTAGCTAACGCGCTAGTCGTGTTGAGCTCGACTGCCGAGGACGGGGAGATCGAGGTTCGAATCTCGGTTGGGTGAACTGGGGGTGGTTTTTCCTAAATGGTTTTCCACTCTCCCCCACGCGAATGTGGGTTCACTTCTTCTATATTTAACTTTCCCAATTCCTAACCCATTAGCGTAAATAATACTTAAGCGTATAACCCGAACGGGTAATAAGACACGGTGCTAAATTATTATTATTATTATTATTATTTATTATTATTATTATTATTATTATTATTATTATTATTATATTATTATTATTATTATTATTATTATTAGATAGCCCGAGTAGTAAAGTGCATATAAAATTAAATTTAAGGATGAAAACTTACTTTTGGACTAATCAAGAAAAATGTGTTGTTTTATAGTAGTGAATTTCTGTATACAGGCCACGATGGTGTTAGGCAATATTAAACGTATCTGATTAAAGGTCCTTTCAAAGGAGAGACTATAGGCACCTATAGGTAAACGCCTCAGAGCTCTCGACCACGATCCAAATTGATACGGCTTACAGATAACAAAACTGCGTAGTAATTACAATAGTAACAATAAATCAATGTTGTTAAGTGACACAAACACGCCTCGTGAACGTTGTTATTGTTAAGACTATAACACACATGTTAAGTGTGTGACTAATAACATGGGGGGAAGTAAGGTTAGTTTTCTTTCATTTGTGGAGGTTGTTTATTATGAGTAGTGCGCGTTGCCATGGTGACGGCTCGCCAAGTTCCACGAATTGTATTAGTGTAACGAGGCAGGCAGTAGGTAAAAGAGTGAGGCGGGGTGGAAAAATCTATAGTCTGCCGTGTGGAGGTTATATATACCCTCGGGTCGATGGCGTTGTCTGAATTTGGCCTGTCCGAGGGACCTTGGTTCTTGTTCTGGCAGAGGGAAAATAAAATATAGAACTCTGGAATCATAAGCCACAGACAGACAAGTCTGAACGGTATGTGACTAAACTTTCATACAGTTAAATACTGCAGATAACTGTAAATAAACCAAAAAAATAAACACATTTTTTCAATATTCACATCTAACTAACCGTTATTGTTATGCAAATATATGTTAATTACGCTAATAAATTAGGATGATAAAGATCTGAATTAGATAACATATCCTCATTTACATGGAAGTAGAATGGAAAATCAAATATTTTAAACACAATAAGTAGACCTACACCCCATGTATCCTCATTTACATGGAAGTAGAATGGAAAATCATTTATGATAAACAGAATAAGTAGACCTACACCCAGCCGAGATTTGAACAAAAACCTCCAAGTCACCAACAAACCAGACTAAATGAACTTGACATTTAGACTGTGGGCTCACCGGTAAGGTTACCAAATATATTATTATATAGTTGGATTATCTTATAAAAAGCCTTATATAACTGCTAAAATGTCACTTAATATAATTTCATTTATTTATACGCTAAGCTTATATTATATTATATTATTCTGTATTATATTATATTATAAAAATTTATTATATTATATATATAGTGTCCATTTAAAAATCTTTAAGGTAAACACAGGGGATTTTTTTCGATATTGGCTACTCTAAATAGGCCTATATTGTTTGTCTTCTGAATTGTTCTATTTCTATAGTAACTCGACAAAATATAAACATTAATCGAAGGGTACTCTTTGAGTTTAATTTTGAATCCAAGGACGAACCGGGAAACATTGAAAAGATTAAATATTGTCACGTACAATAAAAAGAACTGGGATTAAACATGCTTTTAATATTTTATTTACGAATACGATCTTTGTTGTTGATTTTTATGGTCAAGGAAGATTATTTTATTTTAAACTGGTATGGTCTTTCAATTAATATTTCTGACAGCTGAAAATTAGCCATTGTATTTGAATAAGAAAGGTTTATTTTAATATTGTGTTTCATGATGGTATTTCTTATATCTAAGACTCAATATCCGTATGTTTAACAATTCTCGAAATAGTGGGCGTACGGACCAAACGCCAAGCTCATTTGATCTGGTTTGTCGGTGTTTGACAGGTTTGGGCTCAAATAACGGCCGGATATTCTGACAACATTTTTACAAAATGGCCTCCCCTTTTTCTATACGTATATACAAGTATAGTAAATATTCCCTATTAATCTTGTCTTACCCGCTTCGATGGCCGCATGGTCTAAGGCACTACTCTCGCAATAGATTAGAGCACCGATGACAGGGGCGATCATGGTTTGATCCCAAACGGGTGTACGGAGAGTGGTTTTCCATAAATGATTTCCCAATCTCTCTCCACTCAAATGTGGGTACACTTCCTATAAATGCCATCATCTCTATCACGTAAGTCTGGTTAAATGCGTGCAGCACTGACGGCTAGAAAAACGTAGAACTATAAAAACAACACAATCTTATCGCATTTTAGTGAAAAGTGAGAAGAAACCATTGTTTGCTTAAAATATGTTTTCATATTTAGATAAAATTTTAAGATTCTCAAACAATGAGTTGATTTTAAAACATAATTTAACCTTATTCATAAAAATACATTTAGTGCATTCAGTACATAATAGTTTAATCCAAACAATTTTTTTAACAGAAAACTCTAATATAATATGTAACTAGTTTTAAGGAGCTTTTAGGTTTGTATCTTTTAAAGCATAGCTTGATGTGGCTCAATTTATTTTATTTGCTAATGAGTCATGTATGTTTAATTATTTAAAATGACTTACAGTTAATTCTTACCAATTTAAAAACAAGGAGTATTATAAAGGATTTTATATTTTTTAAATCCTTTTTTATATTTTTTAAATATAAAATGCATTGACTAACTTTGAATCTAAAGCTTTGTTTGGACTGCAAAACTACCTAAATATTTAAAAATTAACCCATAAGTTTTCATTAGTCTTTATTCATCCCATCTGGTTTGCCATTAGAAGATCAACTTAACCAAAGTAATGTGTTATCCAAATTACATAATATGTTTAATTATAAACAATTATATATATAGTTATTTTACTCAAAACACCCAATAAGGACCTTTTATAATAGTCATTTAAATCAATGTTATTTATATTTATACACACTGAATTGTATCATCTAATGCATGCCATTCATATTTTTATGCACTCCCTAAACTCTTTATTATTGGGTATCTCTTTTGGCAGGGGTCTTTAACCAATACTTCAACAGAAAGTGGTGGGTACTTTTTTTTTCCCCCAATGTAAATTTAAATGTACACACCAATTGATACAAATAAAAGAGCTTTTGGACATTGATAAAAAAAGTTTTATCTTATCAAATTCTTTACTCATTTACTTGGAAAGCGTATAACCCGAACGGGTAGGAAGACGTGGTGCTAACTATTATTGTTATTATATTATTATTATCACTATTGTCATTAATTTTATTATTATTATTATTATTGTTGTTATTATTTTGTAAATTCTTTCAAAAATAACCATGCGAACGTGACCTATTTTTATCCATCCAGCCATCCAAATTTTCATACATAAATGTAAAGAGTTTTAACCTAGATTAATATCACAAATCGTTTTTATCCGATTGGTCTGTAAAGTTAAACATATATTTATACGCACCAATCAGCTCTCGAATGGATAGTATAAATTCAAGTTTAAAGTCGGTGTAATCCTTGGCACTGCTTTTCATAGGTGGTAGAGTAGAATGATATTCCTGAACGTGAACAATCGTCGCGTTGGACATGAGCGAGTCGATATCTGTAGTTGGAATGTGAGGAATGCCAGGCCTCCATCGTGGTTCGGATTCCACGTTAAACTGTAGGTCCTCCATTTCATCTCACAATCACCCTACCATTGCACATTAGCGTAAGTGCGTATAACCCGAACGGGTAGTAAGACGCGGTGCTAATAATAATAATAATAATAATAATAATAATAATAATAATAATAATAATAATAATAATAATAATAATAATAATAATAATAATAATGTAGTTGGAATGTATGATGTTCGTGGTTAAAAACAATGTAATGCGGTGATATATGGTTTCCACGCCGCAATGCTTAGTCAAAGTTGGTGGTACGCTATACAAGTATAATATTTATAAATTAATTAACCAGTTGACCAGTTAACCAGTCTAGCACACGCAAATATCTTGGAGCTCGACATAGCAGCCGCGGACACCACGTTGAAAACCACAACCGTAGGCTATTCTTGTTCAAGGTAGTTAATTACTAAGAAATCCCGTAATCATTAACCCTATTACGGTCTACTAATTTCATTGAGTTAACTTTAAACTGGGAGTGTAAATAAATGATAAATGTGTATATTTACTTTCCCTGTGTGTTTCTACAAAAAATGATCATGTTTACCTTTGTAGAAGTCAGGATAAGGGCTTGAAAAAAATTGAATTATTTAATGTGTATCCTCCGTTTTTTCAATTACTCTATGATATTTCCGTGAACCTTTTATCGATATAAAGAGATAAATATCGTATTTATTTGATTACACTTTCTACTAAATGTAGAAGGTTTGCTATCAATCTATGTTTATTTTAATAATATTTAGCACCGCGTCTTACTACCCGTTCGGGTTATACGCTTAAGTACTAATTACTCTAATGGATTAGGAATTGGGAGGGTTGAATTTAGAGGAAGTGAACCCGCATTTGCGTGGAGGGAGAGTGGAAAAAACCATTTAGGAAAAACCACCCCCAGTTCACCCGACCGAGATTCGAACCTCGATCTCCCCGTCCTCGGCGGTCGAGCTCAACACGACTAGCGCGTTAGCCAACTACGCCACCGAGGCGGGTATCAATCTATGGTTTCGTCATATTACATGGACATTAATATGCCTAATGCTACAGTTGTACTGAAATAGGCCGAGTTGTTTGTGTGGGGAAACTTTATGTTTTATAAATAACTTGAATCATTTCATCCATACTATGCTTATGACATTAAAAAACAATATAATAATACATTGAGATAATCTATTCAAAAAAATATGTTATGAAAACCAAAATTAGAAACTTATACTGAGAAAATGGTCTTTCACATACATACCGTTTATCCTGAGAGGTATCCGTCCTCTCTTAGTAGATTACACTATCACCCCCCCCCCCTTCCCCTATTTTATAAACTGAACACAGTGAAACCATGAGAGGTAAGCTTGCTACCTCTCGGGATAAACTAAGAGTACCTTTAAACATGGTTTGGATGATGTTTTCAGAGCTATTTTGCTTATTTTATATGATCACAAAAAGCTTTTGGCGGGGAGATCAAGGTTTAAATCTTGACTGGAGCTCATTCCCTCCCCACAATAATGTTGCTGTATCTAAATCTTCTTTCCTCATTAAATCTAACCTATTATATTAGTGCTAAGCAAAATATTTTAAAAAAAGTTTTTATTAATTGAACATTACTTATTTTAATTTAACTTATACTTGCAATTGACGCTTTAATATTGTAAGATAAATTATTATTATTAGCACCGCGTCTTACTACCTGTTCGGGTTACACGCACTTACGCTAATGTGTAATGGTAGGGTGATTGTGAGATGAAATGGAGGACCTACAGTTTAACGTGGGATCCGAACCACGGTGGAGGCCTCACATTCACAAGTTGTGATTAATACACATCTTGTCAGAGGGGATGGAAGGGTTTAACAATCAGATAAATCCGTGCCGGGACCGAGGATTGAACCCCGGACCCCCAGCACAGAAGTACGACACCTTAACCCTAGATCACCCTGTAAGATGAAGCTTTTAATATACTTAACAGCTATCAGATGGCTGATTTAATCTTAGGCCCTACGGATATTATTTTATATGTATCGAAAAATTCCACTAATTTAACTATTGGACATGCAAATATGACGTAAATAGTAATAATTAATTATAGAGCTTATATATTTAAACTTTGAAAAATAGTGTTACACAAAATAATTGTATCTATGCTATGACTCTTTGTGCTAATTCAAAGCCTACTTCTATTCAATATTTTATATATATTTTGTATGAGATTTTTTTTAATAAATGTGCGCTATAAGTTATAAACTTGATTTATTTAATTATTTTTAATTCAATAAAAGCTTTTCAAATTAATGCTTATATTGAAAAAAAGGTCATACAAGTGCTTTCAATTTGTGAAAACAGCATGATTTTTTAATTAAATCAACTATTATGTTTGTTAAGTCTAAATTTAAAAAATAACAGGTGGAACATAACATAAATTGATTTTCATTGGAAATTATGGTTGAATTATAAAAGATTAAATATATATTTTAAAGATTCAGGGTATCTTAAATTACTAAAAATACATAGTAGTTTTGACACGACCGGTCGCACTCACGGATTGGTTACTTTTCTTCAAGTTTATTGCTGGTTTATTTACTTAAAATATCCCCTCCTTATAATCTTAGATCAGAACATTGACACAAAAGCGTATAAATACGTCTAATAAAAAAAATCTAAGGTAATTAAAGAGTATTTTGAACAAATAATTAAGTATTTCACCTTGCGCAAGCCTGGATCCGAACACAAATACCCTAGGAACACTTATAGGCGTTAGACAGATATTAATAATAATAATATTTTGCTCTCGACAAAGGTACGCTCAAATCCAAAGTATACAAAGTAGTTCCCAATGTATGTATTGATCAATAATATTAATAAAAACCCGGGACAAAAGTAGCGATAGGTTTTCCAATACCTTCCTCCCAGTGAGATAATTAGTTAATTTACTATCTCATCAACACACGGCGATGCTCTGTTTGTGGTCGAGAGCCCACATATGTAGGTGTCAATCAACTCTCCTGGTCGTCATGACAACCATGAGGCATGCATCTGCGAGCTGACAGCTTGGGAATTAACGGAGGTAAAACCGACAAGGCTTCCTTTTCCTAGGTGCAAACATTGAAACACCTTCAGTCCTCACAACTCAACTTGTAGTGTGTCCTTCGGGAACAGCTGATTTAAAGCATGGCTGAGCTTTGTCTCTCAGTTAAAATAAATACATCTAGTAATGTGTGAAATTTTTTTCATATATAGAAGGAAGCTTGTGTTGAAGCAAATAATGATTTTCAACCAAGATAAATTAGTAGATTACCCGCCTCGGTGGCGTAGTTGGCTAACGCGCCAGTCGTGTTGAGCTCGACTGCCGAGGACGGGGATATCGAGGTTCGAATTCGGTCGGGTGAACTGAAGGTGGTTTTTTCCTAAATGGTTTTCCACTCTTCCTCCACGCAAATGCGGGTTCACTTCCCTAAATTCAACCTTCCCAATTCCTAACCCATTAGTGTAATTAGTACTTAAGCGTATAGCCCGAACGGGTAGTAAGACGCGGTGCTAAGTAAGTATAGTAAATTAGTAGATTCATCAACATTTGTTCATCATTTGGTTTTATTTAAACAACACGGATTTTATTTGGTATATTATACGTGACCCTTTTAGAATAAAAACACATGTTTAAGAAATTATCAAATCAAATATATGCAACTATATACATATTATGTATTTTTACTGGCAGCAGTATAATTAATTTGACTTTATTTGGATATTTTCAATATATAATGAATTCCCTAGTGATTTGTTGGACTTGCAATCTGCATTTAATTATTATTTTTAGATGCCCATCGACAACAATGAGGTCATTAGGGCTGCATTTAGTTACATTAATAAAGTGTGGATAAGAAAGGTGAATCTGTAAGGAAATTACACACATATTTGCAAGGAGAGTGAGTAATAAACGGCTGAGGAAAAAGTCAAAATATCTCAATGAGATTCGAACCGACCTTCCTTTCATCTACAAATCAGATCAGACGAGCTTGACGAGCTAGTTCACGCACCCACCAAACAAGTACTTCCTAGTGCCTAGTTCCTTGTTGAGGGGTGAGGGGGGGGGGAATTGTGGGTTTATGTAAACAGCCGTTTAAACATGTTTCGGAATCCAAGCTAAGGCAATCAGACGCTTAAATATATATTTTTAAACGTTTCAAGATAGTAAAAATCTTAATAAATAATAATTTGAAAGTCAGCTCAAACTGTAAAGGTTGGTCATTAGGATATCGTTTGTTTTTTATCAACCAGATGAAATATATCCAAATTTTTTTTACTCTTATTGGGTATTGCCAACATTTCTTCAGCGAGATTTTCTTAGAATTCACCTTTATATCTTTAGTAGGAATGTTTGGGTTTATATTACTAGTACTAATGCTTTCAAAATATGTCAAGAGTAAAATTAGTACTTAGCACGACAAACATTTTTTA
Organism: Timema podura; assembly: GCA_033556935.1. Lineage (NCBI taxonomy): Eukaryota > Metazoa > Arthropoda > Insecta > Phasmatodea > Timematidae > Timema > Timema podura. Next base: position 46,887,576 of record JAVRXN010000002.1, read on the forward strand.
GGGACTAACATAAATTTATGCTAATAAACGCTGCAATGTTTTTTACTCGCTTTGCGGAAATGATTTACTTAATTTTGAATTTTGAATCTGTGTGTTTATATTTATTGTATTTCATCACAGCACTTAAATACTAACCCGCCTCGGTGGCGTAGTTAGCTAACGCGCTAGTCGTGTTGAGCTCGACTGCTGAGTACGGGGAGATCGAGGTTCGAATCTCAGTCGGGTGAACTGGAGTGGTTTTCCTAAATGGTTTTACACTCTACCTCCACGCAAATGCGGGTACACTTCCTCTATATTCAACCTTCCCAATTCCTAACCTATTAGTGTAAAATAGTATTTAAGCATATAACCCGAACTGATATTAAGACGCGGTGCTAAATAAAAAACTAAAATCTTAAATACTAGTTACTGTTTACTTTTGAATGAGCTATGTAATACAAGATGACAAAATGATTACTATAAAGCACCAGCACTCACAGTTTCTCTAAAAATAAGTGGTAAGACACAATCGTAAATACTTTCTCATATAGTCATAATTTGTGACAAGAATTTTCTCCAAAATTTTCTCAAATGAGTTTTTTTTTTTAGTTAAAACTAACAACTGTACATTTTTTATCAAGTAAAACACTTCCCAGTTACTTAATCTAAACAGAAAAGTTAAAGCGATTTTTAAAAAATTTCAAATTTTGAAAAAATCAGTCAACAATAAACTAACCTAAATTGTAGGGCTACAATCAAACAAAAAAAATATTCAAGGTATTGGTTATATACAAATAACATCTTAAAATAAAATTTGAACAAAAGTCGTTAAACTGTTTCAGTTGTAGTTACAGGGACCAACAGAACCAATTTTTTTGGGATCGGGGGCACATAAAACGTCAAGATTCATAATTAATCTTGAAATAAAAATAATTAAACATTACAATAATCTTTCTGTATAACTCGCCTTGGTGGCGTAGTTGGCTAACGCGCTAGTCGTGCTGAGCTTGACCCCGAGGACGGGGAAATCGAGGTTCGAATCTCTGTCGGGTGAACTGGGGGTGGTTTTTCCTAGATGGTTTTTCACTCTCCCTCCACGCAAATGCGGGCTCACTTCCTCTATATTCAACCCTCCCAATTCCTAATCCATTAGCGTAATTAGTACTTAAGAGTATAACCCGAACGGGTAGTAAGACGCGGTGCTAATTATATATTATTATTATTATTATTATATTATTATCTTTCTGTATGAGAGAGTAAAATAGAGACAGAACACTCAGTCCTTATTACCCAGAACATGTTCAAGCACGCTTGCGCACACCTAGCTCTGCCAGTAATGAGACTTTACATTCCCCATCGAGAAGATGTTTACCTGAAAATTCACGCTCATCTCGAGTTTGACAGTTGCTTCTCCCGGGCAAGGTTAGAGCAATGTCGGCCCCCTCTTCTATCCCCCTAGTTCTCTCTCTCTCTCTCTTCTCAAAGCTGTGACATCATCCAAAGTTCTACCGCTAAGTGGGAAGTTGGTAAGGAACATGGTAAGTTTCGTCATATGGACATTTTGTGAGCCAAGTCACTATTATTTACTTAAAGTGAAGCAAACGACATTAAAAAGGAAGGCCATTGTTATCATATTTAATGAAAAATAATGAGGTAATTTTAAAATGATGAAGACTAATTAATCAATCCTAATTTCTCTATTTCAAGTGAAGAAAGCATAGCACTCAATTCTATGCGATTTTTGGTTCAAATATTGTTGTGTATCTACTTTTCGGTTTAATCGGCTTTCAGATGTGGTTTTAAATGGTTGGTATTTGTTGGAATGTTTTACTGACCAGGAAATATTGAAAATTCAATAATAAAATGACAACTTTACGTAGAGATCTTTTCATTTCAGCACTTATTTTATAAAGCAATTATTAATTTTAAGTATTATTGAAAATTCTTGAAATTTAAAATTTTATATGAACTTTCGATTGAACAAATTACGTTTTGGCTGTATCAAAACGTATTTTTCAATTTAAAGTAAAACCTCATTAAAATTATACTATTGGATTTTTTTAGAAAAATAAATCAAACTACATGGATATTTTTTTAATATGGAATTTTCAACGTTATTATAGAATTAATTAGGGGTGCACATTATTTAGATGAGCATCCAATTTATATTAGTAGGGCATAGGTTGTTTCTATAAATTTCAACTATTATTGGCAGGAGTAGGCCTACTTGAGAAAAGTACACACAGTTTTTTAAGTTATTTCGGACAAAATAAATTTTTCTCTTTCAATTCTATGCTGACGTTGATATTGGTAACAGTATATAAATTTAAAATAAAATAAGTTATATCAACTATAGGGACACATTCTCTGAGCCTATTTTCAACCATTAAAAAACCGTAACTTGATATTTTTTCACGCAAAAGTTAATTAAATTGCGACTTCTTTTAAAAAAAATCACGGTATTAAGGAGTTTTAAAAATTATTATTAAACTTAACGTACTTTTTTGTTAAGGTGGAGCTTGTATCCTTAATGTTTAATTAAAAAACAAAACCTAAGCCTACACTCAATCAAATTTAAAATATAATGGTTAAAAAAGTGTTGTCTTAAAATATTTGGGTTAGTTAAAATGCACTTACTTAACAAACTGGTTGTATCAACAAACAATTAAGAACTTTTTTTTTAGAATAGACACAATGAAAACTCACCCAGCCATCAATATGAAAGTAGAAACCCAAATTTACCGGTGATACATTATCCAGCCATACTGGAATCGAACTCTGAAATATCAGATGAATAGGCAGTTGTACTACCCCTAGACTAAGTCACCGTACTAAATTAGGATAAAGTTTTGGAGGTAAAAGTTAAAATTCAAAACGAGTACCCATTAAATGAACAAAAGTCGTCGAAGTGACTGACTATTGTATTCCACAGAATGATGCACATAAAACAGCAGAATGTGTCCGGCAAAAGCGATGCCTATTACGCATGTCCGCTATTATGTTATCTTGTGAGGTGACCTCCATTGAGTTCGTCGATGGTAATTACAACCCCGTCCTACAGGGAAGGCCAGCTAATGCGGGCCAAGCTTATGCCCTCGGCCACAGTAGCGCTATTATTCACCATCCCCCCGTGAGCTGCGTCCTTTATTTGTTAACCGTCTGAACAATTTGGCCGTGTAATAACGTAATCAGCTAGAAGAGAGGATGAAAATGTGGGACAAACATTCCAACACAACTCACACCTGGTCGAGTTGGAAGAGAGTACGTGTTTTACTTTTTGTTTGTTTTGTTTAACAAGAGGGACTTAATGACCACTTTCTGAACTAACTTTTCTTTTGTGTGTGTCCCACGTCCTGATACCATGAACACACACGTATATGTATAGAGTCCAGTTTTCATAGGAAGGGTCTTTAAGTAAATACAAACATTTTTGTCACGGTCATAGTTAATACCATTACACATTTTACAATTTTATTAGTGCTATTTCATAGATTTTGATGATATCTATCAAAAGTGACAGCTAAAGATTACATGACTTTATGTAAACATACGTGAAAGTAGAACTAGTAGCTTTAAAAGATATCAGATAAGGCTCTTCCTACAAAAATCTGATTGTAATTATGAGTTGGGGATGAGGCAAGTAAAATGTATAGGAAATATACCCACAGTTGCAAATAAGTACAGGAAGACCCACCCTCAGAAAAACAGGCTAAAATTCTATACCCAACCTCTCCATCACCAAGAAACCATACCACACGAAGTTTTCACCTTAGTTCACCGATTTAGGTTCATTAACCAACTGCTTATATCAGCAAACGCCTTACAAACTAGATTAATTATAGGTCATAAACAAAATCCACACCCCCGGCTGTCAATTCTTCACTATGAACAATTTCACAAATTATAATATTTTCTATCTTTAAGTAAACCAAACCAGGGACCCTTATCTTAATAGGTAGGCAAGACCCTAGCCATGTTTAAGTGTTGGATTAAGAATTTGTGAGATTTAACTATACAAAGTGTCTGTAAAAATAGTTACACGCCCCAAATATTTACTTCACTGGTGAAATATATATTTCCTACAACAGCTTAACTTAATCTTAAATTCACACCAAGCTTTATACACAATTACTTCAGTAATTTTAATGTATATGCCATTTATTCTTACGTAAAAATAGTTTATATTTATTCACTAGTTTTTCAAAGTTATGTATTGTAATGGTTATTTGTTTTATAACTGTTATTTTATATTGTTTCGTTTGTAACTAAACTTATATTATTTATTTGCCACAATAGTATTCAAAGTCAGCATTTAACTGAAGAACAAAAGATTTTTCCTTTTAAAGATTCATGCTTTGAAGATATAAATTAATCGGTACTGCTATTTTTCAGCTTTTCCTTATATGAGAAGAAAAATTAATATTGTTAAGATCGTGTGTGTGTGTGGTTTGTGTGTGTGTGTGTGTGTGTGTTGTGTGTGTGTGTGTGTGTGTGTGTGTGTGTGTTGGTGTGTGTTGTGTGTTGTGTGTGTTGTGTGTGTGTGTGTGTGTGTGTGTGTGTGTGTGTGTGTGTGTGTGTGTGTGTGTGTGTGTGTGGTGTGTGTGTGTGTGTGTGTTGTGTGTGTGTGTGTGTGTGTGTGTGTGTGTGTGTGTGTGTGTGTGTGTGTGTGTGTGTGTGTGTGTGTGTGTGTGTGTGTGTGTGTGTGTGTGTGTGTGTGTGTGTGTGTGTTGTGTGTGTGTGTGTGTGTGTGTGTGTGTGTGTGTGTGTGTGTGTGTGTGTGTGTGTGTGTGTGGTGTGTGTCCCTTTTCTCGTGAATACTGAGATAGTGAAATAGCCAAACATGGAAACTACATAGTCCATCTATCGGACAGCCATCCATGGCTTTAGATTTTAATTTTCACTTGGGACAGAATTTTGAAGCCAATATTGTTCAATTCTTCCTTTCCCTCGACACCTCTGAAAGAGAATTAGTTTATCGTGCTATCCATTTGGAGTTAGTTACGTCTCTGCAGAATTATTCAAGCGGGACCTACGACGTTTCATAGCACGAAGAGGTAGGCCAAACATTATTTACTCTGACAGCGGAACCAACTTTGTGGGAACCGAAAATGCCATCAGAACGCTCAAGTGGGAAGAAATATGGAAACAGACGAAAGAGTCAAGTGGACATTCAACCCTCCCACGGCTTCCTGGTGGGGAGGTTGGTGGAAGAGAATGATAAAAATTGTGAAACGGCTTTGAGAAGGGTGTTTGGTAAGGCCTCTCTATCAAGAAATGTTGACAGTACTTTTTGGTTGTGAGGCTGTCATCAATGTCAGACCATTGACATACTTATCAGAAGGCAGCAATGACCTAGTACCTTTAACTCCAGCTGGTTTACTTCAAGAAGTGAATGAATATGGTTTCTAGAATGTGATAATTATTATTGTAATCGTCAAAATAAATCTAATTCAATATTACGATAGATGTTGACGTTTCATGACCCCCTGAAACATAAAATTGGTTTTCACGATGTCTGTCCATCTGTCTATATTTCAGACTACGTAGAGCTGAAACTATTTTACCGATCGGGTTAAGACTTAGTATCGAGAGTTTTTATAAGGTTCCCCGAGGAGTTTTTGGAATTGGACATCTAGGTTAGTTTACTGATAGGCAAAAAGAGATCAAACCAATTTTCTCAACATACCCTTTAACGATTTTGATTACATTTTGAATCTCGGCGTTGTTTAACATTACAAACAAAATGGCAACTCTCCTTTTTCCCATAAAAAATAGTTTTAAGGGTACTTTATAGAAGCGTTAATTTCCAGTTTTGTCCGTGTCCGCAACTATTTTAAATATGAAATAACTTACTATTGTAAAGTTGTAGTAGTCCTACTATTAAAACTATACGTATTTAAATCGGGAATATATTTTTATAAAATTAAAATTTACTGAGCTATAAGCAAACATATATATTTTCTATGGAGCATCTTGAAATATTGAATTGAATGTTATGCTCTTTGAAGGACAGATATGTTCTTTTTTCAATGTTTCTGTAAAAGTGAATATTGTTTCATTTATGATGTTTGGAGGAGTGTTTCTGCAACAATTTATATTATTTTGTTTAAAAAATTTCAAGCGTTTCCAGTAAATGTTTCTATTTTAAGATAAATGAGGGAGAAAGTCTGTGTGGTGGACCGTACCGTTTATTTCTTATAAATAAAGCTAAAGTAGCTGATTATTTATCAAAGTTAATCTACGAATATAAGGACTGACATATTATAGAAACAACAGAGTTAAAACATAAATAAAAAAATGTACAATTTAGTTCAGGAATTTTACTTTTTTGTACTGATCTTACAGATCAAAGGGACTACCCGCATATTTTAAACCAATGTAGTAGTGATTAGTAAGGTATGATTCTAGAGAAAGCATACCCGAATTTGAGTGAAAAGAGAATGGGACACAATTTAGGAAATATAGCCCTCAGTAAACCCAAAAAGAACTATATCCTTGATATCTCCATCACCCGCCTCGGTGGCGTAGTTGGCTAACGCGCTAGTCGTGTTGAGCTCGACCGCCGAGGACGGGGAGATCGAGGTTCGAATCTCGGTCGGGTGAACTGGGGTTGGTTTTTCCTAAATGGTTTTCCACTCTCCCTCCACGCAAATGCGGTTCACTTCCGCTAAATTCAACCTCCCAATTCTTAATCCATTAGCGTAATTAGTACTTAAGCGTATAACCGAACGGGTAGTAAGACGCGGTGCTAAATAATAAGTAAATAAATAATAAATATCTCCATCCCCATCAACACCACCAAACCGAACCATAAGAGCCTATCATCCTAGTCGGTGATCCACCACTGCGCACTTAACGAAAGTATCCATTATTTATACATCCATTCATGCTAAGCCAAAGTTATTAACGGTTCGATCTAAGAGATAAGGAAGGTAATCTATTATAACCTTTGAGTATGAGGTTTAGAAGGCAATATTAGTGGGAGTGTAACAGCATTATAATGGACAGAGTATTGTAAAACAACCAGTTTACTTGACCTATATTCTAAACTTGACCTTTCCATTTAGCACTTCAAGTGCAATTCGAGTGCAAAGGCTAGGACTATTGCTGTGGTATCACTGTAACATGGCACAAATAAGATAACTTATTCGGGAACCACTAAGGATCGAACCAGGGAAAGTCTTCAGTTAGTGTCTCCCTCCACTGACCCACAATTGCAGACTTATACACAAAGTGACGTGACCAGCCAGCCAGGCCACTGCGGTTCGACCGAGCTAGCGAGGCCGCCACCGTGTTGACTGCACTGCCCTTGTTTCGGAAGTATTGATTGGCGCGGCAGGGGAAGCATCCATCCATCCACAAGGCGGGAGTGCTTCCCCATTCACAGCGTCGGATTACAGCGTCGCACGAGATACGGCCGACGTCCTGCGCCAGGAAGGGTTAGACACAAGTCACTCTTAAAATATAAATGTGAGTAGATGGCTGGCTGAAAAAGTTAGGGGATAAAAATAAAGAAATTAATACCCTAGTAGTTATTAATATATGTGATTGCCAAACCCTTCCTTCACCTCTGACAAGATGTGTATTAATCACAACTTGTGAATGTGAGGAATGCCAGGCCTCCGACGTGGTTCGGATTCCACGTTAAACTGTAGGTCCTCCATTTCATCTCACAATCACCCTACCATCGCACATTAGCGTAAGTGCGTATAATCCGAACGGGTAGTAAGACGCAGTGCTAATAATAATAATAATAATAATAATAATAATAATATTAATATATGGTACTCTCATGGTTAAACACAAAGTATAAGGCCGGGATGGACAAAATTTAAAATAAACTTTTCCTGACGACGTGTGCTGGCTGTAACTTGATATTTCCTGTATATCATTCATTGGAATCATTCCAATATCTGAATAAACCAACGACGCAACACTGCCAACTAAAACTTCTCTTCACTCACTTTCCCAACAATGTCTTCAAACAAAAAAAAGTTGCCAAATTTCTAATTAAATTGTCCTATATTTACATTTTGAATAAGTTTCATCATTTGCGTCCGAGGCAGTTGACAGTATACATGTTTTGAATAAACTTGTTCAAAGGGCCAGTTTCATAGTCATATTTAGTACGCCTAAAGTGTGAGTCGATACTAAATACAGGACGACACCTACCTAGACCAAAATGGAATGGGCCAGTTTCGCATATGAAACTGGCCGATTCCATTCAATTTCAGGTAAGTGACGTCTTGTATTTAGTATAGCGCAGCACTTGAGGCGTACTAAATCTGACTATGAAAATTGCCCAAAGAGTGTGTGTTGTTTTAAATGTTCGAGTGAGTCCTCTAAATTCTCGTTTTTAGATTGTATGGCTCATTTTACGTCTCTTTCGCCCCATCAGTGGTTATATTGAAAAACAAGCTGTATACCTCCGGTCTAAGGAGCCGATATTTCATTTGACTGGATTGTCTGTGGAGGTTGAATCTCAGCTGGCTTCCCTGGGGGTTTGCTTTACTCGTGTGATTTATCAATGTGGTTTTCTCATCCTCTCTCCACGCTTTTGGTAGTCAAATTGCTTTAGTAAAACTTTCTTCATACCCACTGATTATGTTAGTTAATCAATAACCTTTGTCCAATACGCAATATATTTTTTAATATTTTAATTTGCCTAATCAGAACGTAAGATAATGTATTAGTAATTATATTTGTACTCAAAATTGGTAGATATTGATGAGAAATAATGTTATTAACTAAGTTGTTAGGAATATAAAATACCAGTTTAGATTTAACAGCTCCTTCCAGTATGACATAGTTGTTAAAGTGAAAAAATACAAATATCGTGTATTCGGTTTCGGTTCCAGGTAAGGCTGACTAAAAATATTTAATTGTTTGTATGCGGGCTTGTCTGGCCATCCATTTATCAAGCTATATATTATCCAGGCGGTAGGGCTTAGTGTGTACTAAGTGTAAGTCTAAGGTAGTATTCTGATGTAATGTTTATGTTTAGAAACTGTATCGATAAAAATGTAAGTCCAAATAAAATCTCATTTTCATGTCAGCGAGGTAGACGGGATTGTTAAAGCTTTAGGAACAAAAAAAATCACAAATTTTGATTTTAATTTTTTTAAGAAAATGTGCATGGAGTTGATTCTAAATAGATATATTATATTTTACTATATTATTATTTAGCACCGCGTCTTACTACCCGTTCGGGTTATACGCTTATTATTATTATTTTACTATAGAAAGTCGATATAATATTCGTAGAATTAAAACTAATATTTTGTTGTTATTGTAACCTAATATGCACCCCTACTTCGACTTTATTATCAACTTTTAGATTTCATAAAATTATAACAAACAAAAAAAGTTTGCTAATATATGCCACAGTCAATAATTATAATCTTCTTTTGGTCAAGAATTTATGTTGAAACTTTTAGAAATAACGACTACATTGTGAAAAATGTATATTGTTCAATTTATCTTAAAAATTTTATTTATTTATTTACCGCGTCTTACTCTCCGTTCAGGTTATACGCTTAAATACTAATTACGCTAATGGGTTAGAAATTGGGAAGATTGAATATAGAGGTAGTAAACCCAAATTTACGTGGAGGGAGAGTGGAAAACTATTTATTGAAAACAACCCCCAGTTCACCCGACCAAGGTTCAAACCAAGATCTCCCCGTCCTCGACAGTCTGGCTCTACACGAAACAAGCGCTCTAGCTAACTACACCACCGAGGCGGGTAATTTATCATAAATGAGTCAATATTTGAATTTAAAAAAACAAAGAATAAAAGTAACGTGAAAGATTTGAACATCGAACGAATAATGAAATTGGATGATAATGATGGTAAAAGATAAATAAAGAGATATTTTTCATAGAGTTTCATTACACAATCATGTTAAACGCACGCTTATAGAGTAAGGATGAGGAGGGTAGAATTTAGAGGAAAAGTACTCGAATTTTCTTGGAGAAATAGGGGGAAACTATTTAGAAAAAATACCCTAAGTACATGCGATCGGGATTAGAACCTAGATCTCCCCATCATCGGTGGTCCAGTCTATTGTGAGGGTGTAGCTTTTGACCAACCGGCTACCAAAGCGGGTACAACTATTGTTATTTGATAAAAACATATTAATAAAAAAAATGTTTAGCAAACACATCTTTGTTGTGAAGTCCATGGGATCTAAGGCAATAGTCTACTATTGCAGTTCACATCGAAAGCCTTTGTAATAGAAGAGTGCATTATTCCAACCCATTTCAGTGAGAAAGGGAATATCTATCCCCAAGAGTACAAGCTATATTTTAAATTACGTCTCAGGTTACACCTTCCCTCCACTTTGCATTGAGAACTTTAAAATCTAAGGGTTTACTGCACTGCACAGTAAATAAAATAAAATAATCAATTCACTATCTACACTAATTCTGAAGATATAATCAAAAGCGTTTTAGCAATACAAGCGACTTCTTTAGAACTGTTGCTATAAAAAAAGGGCTTCTTACTACCGTCTGGGCTATCCAAAATTTTCACTAATGGGTTAGATTCTTTGTCTAGCGTGGGTATTAAAATGTTATATTTAGTTTATTATATTATCACATTCAAGATTGAACGCTGACTTCTTGGGTCAGAGTCCATTAAATTATTTGTTTGGCCAAACTTAACGGTGTATGTGTTATTTCAAAATATTTACTAAGAAAATATTTTTTTTAAATTACGGTATTCCTTGCACTTTCGATCTACCACATTATATTTTAAAAGAAAACTTGACCTAGACCAGCAAAGCTCAATGGACATAAAGGTCTGAGTCTAGTATGGTTTTCACTTAACAGGGAAGTAAGGTCTCGAATCCCTGGCGGTTGTATGTTATTTCCTAAAAGAATTTCCCGCCTCCATCCACGGAAACATAGGCACATTTTATATAAATTACATCCTACTCATTACTACCCCGTTATTTAAAATATACTGATGGTCCGGGTGAAATATTTGATTGGTGAGTTTGGAACTTCCCCTTTCACAATGACAAACTGACCTCTGGGACCTAGGTTTTGTGTCTACGCTTGTATTAACTTAGTTTGTAAGTCGAGTACTGAGATAATCAGTCTCGGTTTGGAAAGCGCACGTTTACTTTCCCTTACAAAAAGGTTAGTAGAAGCTTTTTTAGTTGAAACTTTAGTAAAAAAGAAGCGTCTACTCTCTTTTTACTACCTTAATTTCCGTAAATTTTGTTGCTGAGGTCATGCTGAGTTTACAACTTTTAAAGCCTAGCCCTCCCTGCCTTCTATATTGAGAAGATGTAGGTCCCCTTCAGGCAAGACACCACCTCAACAAAGATTTTTTTAAGTCAGAGACGACATTTAGTTGGTTTTTTTATTGGCACCGCGTCTTACTAACTGTTCAGGTTATACGCCTATGTATTAATTACACGTATGGCCTAGGATTAGGAAGGCTTAATTAAGAAGAAATTCACTCGAATTTGCGTGAAGGGAGAGTTGAAAATCATTTAGGTAAAAACCACCCTCAGTGCACACGACTGGGATATAACCCCGATCTCCCCGTCTTCGGCAGTCTAGTCCAACACGATATTAGCGCGTTAGACCACGTGGCCACCGAAGGGGGTGTTAAATTATTTCAATTACTATTTATACTGTAGGCTACATTAATATCTTGTTCCTTAAAAAAAATTATTTCAAAAGAAAAGAAAATCACTTACTGTTTGGAATCGAGATTTCTCCACTATTTTTCATATAAACTTCCTACACATCATCCAAATACTAAGAAGGTCCCACACTATTTGCGAATGTGGATGAATGTTTCGGCCAAATGTTCACCCACATTCATGTCATGAAACTTATAAGAATATTCACCTTCGTTGGACCTCACACTCATCGCGAATGTCCACCCCCAATAGTGGTCGCTTCCTTTGATTCGCGCCCAAACCGCTCTCAGAGCGAAATCCCCCGAATCTCGAATATTCAACTGTTAACACTCGCCAATCGTGTACCTCCCACACTTCTCGGACAGTCATCCGAAAATCAAACAGTCAACCACATTCGCGAATAGTGTGGGACCGGCTTTAAAATAGTATACATGTATTTAAATGTGTTAGCATCCGTTTCAATGGTACCATGGTCTAGGACGTCACTTTCACACTATGCTGAGCTTCCAGTTGTAAGAGGTTGGGGTTCACTCAAGTCCCTGTCGACTGTACTCAGGATAGCTTATCCCAAATGTTTTCCCATTCATCCTCCAATCAAATGCGGACAAATTTACTATGAGCTCCAACCTTTATTAAGGGTACTGAGAGGACATTTTTTTCTAAATATTTTCCCAGCCTCCTAAAAACTATTACGGGTACATTTCTTCTAAATTCTTCATCCTTGAGTCCCGGGGGTAGCCCCGGGTTGGGGCTGGAAGCCAATTGGGTTTGAGATGTGCTGACCCTTGTTGCGATTGCCCTGAATCGGACTAGACAAGAGGCTTCCCGTTCTGCCTGGGGGATGTTTCTCTTCCGGTAATCCTGGTGGAGTGCCTCATCGTGGCAGCCCCCGGGCAACGTCCAGAGGGTTTACCCAAAGGGAGGCTAAATCTTTGTCGAGGTCGTGTGTATGGGAGTTAATGTGGGTAAGGGGGCTCCCCTACTCGCCACATACCAGGCGGTTGGTAGCTAGTACCTTCTGGTAAAGCTGGTCAAGCCACCTCCCCGAGTATCCCACTGGGCAACTTAGGTTGAAATTCCTCTTTAGGACGATTCCTAAGGCTAGGCATCTGACCTCTTCCGAGGGCCCAAACGGGGAGATATAGGTAAAGCCCTCTTCAGGACGATTCCTAGGTTGTGTTTACTCTCCCTGACATGTGAGTCCACCACATACGGAAGGAGTCAACTCCTCCCGCCAATGAAAGTATGGCCACGGTGAGTTTGGGGGGGGGGGACTGCTAGGGGGTACCCAGATGTCCGGTGACGACAGGTATCGATAGCGGGTACAGGGTAATTGGTCCCAAAACTGCTCGCTGTGCATGTAATATGCGTAGCTACACTCAAAGTACACATCCATTATGGGCTAGAGGGAGGAACCTCGAAAGAGGTGTTTGTTCCCCAGACAAGTGAATGCCTCACCCTGACACAGCAGGTGAGTTTCCACTTTGAAAAGCCTCTGACTTATAGTTATATAAGTTGTCACGCTAGTGATGTAGTGGGACCCTTAAAAAAGTTTAATCTCCTAGAGGAATAAATTTGAATAGTTCAAACGGATGGTAAAAAGCAGTGAAAAAAATTCATTATTTTGCAATTTTAATGTTGCTCTATAAATGATTTATTGAGATAATCAAGACAATTTTAAACGTTTTTTAAGCTACATAGATATAGCTTTAGATAACTGATACCATTTTTAAACGTTTTATAAGCTACAGAGATAAAGTTGATGTGTGTATAATATTATTATTATTATTATTTATTATTATTATTATTATTATTATTATTTGTAAATACAAAACTTAAATCTTTGTTAACTCAACGGTAGACGTTCGAATGAATTCCCCACTGAGTTTTATCAGACTCCCAGAGTAGTCTATTGACAGCAAATAGTCTAGGACGCTGTGTTTAATTACTTGGACACGATGCTCGGTTTTATACACAGTTCCCTCTCCCCCTTTGCAGCCCCAATCTCCACCCAAGATTGCCTCGCGTAAAGGGTGGTCTTGACTTTGCCCTCAATAAACGAAACTAGGGCATTGCCGACGAGTCTGGTCTCTCGCTGGTGTGGTTTGCTACCGCCTATCACCTCGCTTCAAATGTGGGTTTATTTGTATTTTCATAAGTTTGATACAAAGCTTAGTGACGACTTATTCTAGGGTTGGAAAAGGCAACCACAATTTTCTTGGTTAAAAATTAAGCGTAAACCTGAACAGCTATTAAGACGTAGTTAAAAAAAAAACTTTTTTTTTTCCAGAAGGTATTTCCATTTTTCAAAACAACTTAGATTCAAGAATAAGAGAATGAAATGTCATTCTTCATTCAATTGACTGGTGATTAGGAAGCTGGTTGCAAAACAGGGGTTTTTGATCTTGATGGGGAAATGGAGGCAGTAATTATGAAACTCGATGTTTCAGGAAGAATAGAGAACGGGGGCGTGCTCGAATCAGTTCACTTAAATTCTAAGTTCACGTTTTATTGTATGCAAAGGCCTACTATTTAAAGCTCGCAGTTAAATATCCCAAATTCACAACCATTTCAATATTTTTTTAGCTATTTTTCAAAACTCCCTCTATTTTTCCGGTTTTTTCCATACATAAAACATTGCCTGTGTTTTCCCTGTTTTCCAGGTATGTATGTAAGAATAAATTCAGCAGTGTTCTCTCAGTTTCATCTACATAAAACCACCCCTATTAATCTCGGCCAAGAATTGGAGCCCCAGTGCTCCTTATTAAAGACCAACACTCAAACTCTGAGCTATCTTTATTAATCCCATTATTGTTAATCCTATTTGTATTCAAACAAGAGCCAGTTCAACTACATAGCACATGGTTTAAGGCACTACTCACACAGTAGATTAAACTGCCGATGACGGGAAGATTGAGGTTCTGATCTCAGTCAGGTGAGCTGGGGTGGTTTTCCCTAGATTATTTTACACTCTCCCTCCACGCAAATGCGGGTTCACTTCATCTAAATTCAACCTTACCAATCCATAGCCCATTAGCGTGATTAGTACTTAAGCGTATAACCCAAGGGGGTAGTAAGACGCGGTGCTAAGTTAAATTAAAATATAGCACGCATCTTAATACCATTTCAGTCTATACTCATATGTATTAATTACGCTAATGGGTTATGATGAGAAATGTCGAATTTAGAGGACGTGTAGCCTCATTTTCGTGGAAGGAGAATGGAAAATTATTATGCGTGAGATGAGTGCGGTCCATCCGATGTGGGCGAGTGGACGCTTACCGTAATACGGCAGCATTTTTTTAGTAAAATATGAATTATTGTATCAAAGGAGGTGCCTCTTTAAGAAAAATAAACTAAATTCCGTTTTTATCTGTGTTATTAATGTTAGATGGTTGATTGTTGCATCGAGCCCTTCTATTGATAGCTGAAGTGGAGGTTTACGGTGTGAGGCTGTATCTACAAAAATTGAGATTTAAATACTCAGGAAGGAAATGTAAGCTTTGGTATTGTTTGTGTCAATTCTGTATTACAAAGATGTATTATTATTATTATTATTATTATTATTATTACTCAACTTTAATGCTGACAACACGTGTATTAATCACAACTTGTGAATGTGTGGAATGCCCGGCATCCACGTCCTCCATTTCATTTCAAAACCTCCCTACCATTGCACATTCGCGTAAGTGCGTACAACCCGAACGGTTAGTACGATGCTGTGTTAGTAATAATAATAATGCCAAAAATATAAGTATTTGAATGCAAAGTAAATATACTTACTAAACCTAGTTGAAATATGAATAAGCAGTGTGTTTAGTATGTGTTCATCCTGAATCAAAACAAATAGACACCTAGTATGGCTATAGTGACTTAAAGATATTTGAAAGATACAAGGGAAAAAGAGGGAGGTCACAGCACACACATTTTCCAGGACAACAACTTTTATATCTTAAAACCCCTTAAGGAACTCAACAAATGCTTTTTTAAACAATTAATTTAAATATTACAGAGACCTCTTTTAACCATAATCTAAAGTGTATTAGAAAGGTATAATTATTGTCTAACAGATGGAAGCACTAGCTCAATTTGAGCTAATATTGGACATTCCCTCACTTTCACTTGTACTCTTAATATATTATTATATCAAAATATTTGATTAATATAATATAGTGAAAATAAAAATTACATTATTTGTGGCAATAATAAAGTTTTTTTTGGGTAAGTTTGAGCACACCTAGTTACGAAATGGTGGCTCGATAGATGGTTTCATATTTTAATGCATGCATGTATGTATACCCAATTTGATTTAAAACCCATCTATTAATTCAAAAAATACAAATAAAGCAGAAACCAAACTATTGATTTAATTAGAAATTTATTAATCCACAGAAATATAAAAATGAATACCAGGACTTCTTTTTCAACTAACTTTGGTTCACACGCTGAGAACTATTCAAACTTTCTTCTTTGTAGAGACTGTACGTGTGGTAGGA
The DNA here is from genome assembly GCA_033556935.1 of Timema podura. Classification (NCBI taxonomy): domain Eukaryota; kingdom Metazoa; phylum Arthropoda; class Insecta; order Phasmatodea; family Timematidae; genus Timema; species Timema podura. The sequence continues at coordinate 46,903,711 of JAVRXN010000002.1, forward strand.
TGTTTGTATTAGGTTGGTAGGACTAAAGCGCTTGGGGTAAACCCCGTATAGTGTCAATACTGGCCGCGAGGGGTTAGAGAGAAGGGAAGACTAAACGTCAGGGGAATTCCGACATCATCTAGGGAATAAAAATACTTTTACAGCCTCCAATAATAACTGGTCAGTGTGCACCCCAATATGGAGTTATTTTGGTTCGTTCTCTCCATCACTGATTATCATCCTCTCAATCATTTTGTTTGGATATTACGTTAAGCGCCATATTTAATAACGGCACACCCGCACCGATGGACATGCGAATATAAAGGTCAATTTCACTTTTTATAATTTGCTATAGATGGGAAAGACAGGTTCGAATCTCAGTATGGTATACTGATCTATTTATTTTTCCAAAATGGTTTACCGCTCTCTTGCTCCACGCAAGTGCTGTTGTATTTCTTCAAAAAATTCCTCATTTATCATCCATACCCCTTTAGGGACGTGTATTAAGACTTTAATAAATTAATATTAACGGCTTAATTTAGGGGTTAAGAGTAAAGGAAGTATGTCCAATAAAATTCACCCACATTAACATGGAGAGCGGAAGGGAAAACTAAAGCTATCATCTGATTTTTTTTAAGAGTTTAGAAAATTCAAACATATTTCTTTGCAGTCGATATTGATAACATTTTAATATATTGTTAGTTATATTTTATAGGTATAGATAATATCTACTAAAAATGACAGCTGAAGATCACATGACTTGAAGTACGGATATGTTAAAATTGTTTTAGTAATTTTAGTAACTTCCAGATACTGTTTTACCTACTAAAATCAGAGTATGTCAATCTGACGTTGAAAACCATACCATGTATTCAACCGACATTTGAGCCTCAACCTCCTCATAAACGGTAGTCACGTATATTGCGAGCATGACGTCTTATACCACGTTATCATTGATGTGGGTTCCACTGATCATATTATCCAACTAAACGAAATTAGTCCATGAATATTGTCGAAAAAAACAGGTAAACCCAGACAAAATTTGGATAAAGCTGAAAATTTCAGGATCGGCTCAGAATTGCATGATTTACAACATATCAAAAGTTTCCATAGTCCGAGGCTTGGCTTTTTTTTAGAAGACCCCAAAGTTCTAAAAGTCCATAAATACCCAAAAATTATTTAAAGTGGGCAAAAATTAGAAGAACGCTGAGAATTTCAGGTTCTACTCAGAATTATATACTTAACAACATATAAAAGTCCCTAGAAGTCCGAGGCTTGGCTTTTATGATAGAAGACCCCAAAGTTCAACTCCATAAGTACTAATACATTATTTTAAGGTGGGAAAATATTATAAGAAAGCAGAAAATATCAGGATTGACTCAGAATTAGGCCTATATGCTTTATAACATATCAAAAGTCCCTAAAAGTCCGATGCTTGGATTATTTGGTAGAATACACCAAAGCTCATAAAGTCCATAAGTACCGTACTTATAAATTATTTTAAATTGGGAAAAAATTAATGGAAAGCTGAAAATTTTAGGATCGACTTAGAATCACATGCTGTACAATATATCAAAAGTCCTCAAAAGTTCGAGGCTTGGCTTTTTTTGTAGAAGACCCCAAATTTCCAAAAATCCATAAATACTTAACAATTATTTTAAAGCAGGAAAAATTATAAGAATGCAGAAAACTTCAGGAGTGAATCAGAATTATATGCTTTACAACATATCAAAAGTCCACTAAGTCCTCCTAAGCCCCAATCCTCTTCTAGCTCTTAATAAATTCGTGAACTCCATCCTATTTCCCCGAAATGATATCCTGGACAAGCTAGAGATATCTTGTGAATCTCTCAAGCGTGAAAATAAATCAACAACAGCTATTTAATCATATTGTGTGTGTATTCCGATCTGGATCTGAGTTAATGCAGTTCTTTTCAAAGGAAATAGCACCTAGAACTATGTCTTGGTTTGACAAATTATCGATGAGGAAGACGAGGAAATCAGCCCTCGCTGAAGTCTTAGAATCGGTTTCTCCTTTCAAAGAAAATGCACCAAAAGACACATTGTTTGTTGTTGATGGTGGGTACCTTATTCATATAATTATTTGGCTGAGACCAGCAACTTACAGGATTATTTGCATGACATATTAATATTATATGATGAAACATTTTAAGTGTTCATCAACAGTAGTGTTTTATGGGTATTAGGGTCCACCGAACACTAAAGCGGAAGAGCAGAAGTACCATATCAGCAAGAAAACCTCTGTAGATCTAGCACTAGATCTTGGCATGGCTGCCACAACCTCTCAGGAATAGTTTCTAGCAGACTGCAAAAACAAATCACGTTTTATCAAACTTCTAACACCCATCCTACGAAGTTGTGGCATCTTGGTCCAGTTAGCAAACGGAGATGCATATTGTCTTATTATTTCGACAGCCATCGAGTTATCAGCTAGGCAACATGTAACCGTTATAGCAACTGATACAGATATCCTTACCATGCTAGCTGTTCTTGCACTTTCAAGCAGTAAGCTCTTTTCTCCCAATTCCTGGAAAAACTGGCAAACCTGATAAAATTCACAATATCGTGGAGCTCCAAGAAGCTCTAGGTCTTGTAAAAACTATCCTCCTGTTTACACATGCAATGACAGATTGTGATAAGACATCTACCCTTTTCAGAAAAGAAAAGAAATTGATTTTGACCTCCTTCAAAATGATAACGAGCTGTCCAGGAAAGTGCTGATTTTCAATTATCCTTCTGCTACTCCTGATGAAATAGCTTCATCGGGAGAACTGTTTATTTTGTCTCTGTACAAAAAATAAAGCTGCAACTCTCTAGACGAGCCGCGTTATAAAATATATGTCCAAATTGCAGCTCGTCAGTCTGTCACTGCTACTTTTGATATTGCCGTGCTTCCACCAACCAGTGCTGCTGCCCGTCAACACTTATAGTGTATCTGCAGGTGCAACAGAGGTTAGATAATCGGCTCACAACAACGGACTGGGGCTGACAGCTTATTGGAAAGGTAAAATATATTATTAAATTGAGGCCATTTTTACTTTCTCTCTATCTTACAGGTAGAGAAAGTATGGTGATCGTAAAAAAAATCGAACTCGAGATTTTGATGAATCTTGACGTTTCATGACTCCCTGAATCCGAAAAAGTGGTTTTTGAATTTCCGTCCGTCTGTCTGTCTGTACCTCCAACTATAGCCTAAACTATTCTACCGATTGAGCTAAAACTTGATATCTAGAGTTTTCATAGGGTTGCCCCGAGGGTTTTTTTTTTATATCTACCCCTAAAATTAAGGGTAGTTTACAAAAGGGGAAAAACGAGAAAAAGTCGATTTTCTCAAAATCGGCTCTAACGATTTTGATTAAATTTCATTTATAAACATTAATAAATATTCCAAACAAAATGGCTATTTTCATTTTCCTATGAAATGATTTTTAGGGTACTTTACTGAAGCGTTAATTTCCGTATCTCCACAACTATTTGAGAAACTAAACAACTTATCATTGCAAAATTGTTGGACTATTAGAAATAAAAACTTTTATTTGACATATTTTTTTATAAAAATAACAGTTTCTGAGATATTTGCAAATATATTAATACAATTTTGTGAGCTTTAGTTGTAAACATATACTACTTAATTCTTAACGCAATAATTCTCCAATGCCATAGAGTAATTAAATATAGGTAAGTATCTAAAAAAGTATGTTATTTTTCCTTAAAACTCTTAGGAGAAATGTTTGCACAGCAATGATCTATCTCCATTTTAGACTCAATAGTCAATATTTACATTTTTTATTGGTCAAAATGTATAAATGAATAATTAAATATCAATGCGATGACTTGAAGATCTGCAACACCTTATAAAATGTTAAATTTTTACCAGAAATCGAAATTTTAATACAAAGTGTTGACCCTTGTGGAATACATTAAATTGTTTGAAATGCTCTTAGGTGGACAAAAATGCGCCTCTTTTCTCATTGATTATATATCATTGTATATTATTTTATGCGTGTTCTTATGTGGAGTGGTGATGATACAATGTACATTATTCCGTTCAGAAATCTTACGAGTTTATAGAAAGAGAGAGAAGTCTGTGCGGGCCGTACCATTTATTTTTGCTTATATTTTAATTTATTTGATATAAATTTATATAATATATTTTAAAGAAAATTGCAAAATTCGAACTATTCGTCTTGTTGTGTTAACAGGAGCTTGTTCCTGTCATGAATTTCTCCCTCCAGCCCCATAAAAGCTTTTGCATCTTATCTGTTGTGACTGAAAGAAAAGTTGCGAATGTAAGAAGAACGAGCTGGCGTGTTCTACAATGAGTCGCTGTTCGGGAGAAATGTGCAGCAACTCCCTTCAACTATGGATAGTGAAGAAAACATAGACGACCTAATTAATATATTTTTAAAAAATAAACTAACACTAAATGTATGAATTAGGTGAGAGAATATTGTGTGTTAACTTTAAGGAATTCACTTGGGGATGAATTTAGCTGGGACACGAGTGAAACTCATTTTTATTTATGCCTTGGAGGTTAATTTACTAGTGCATTTTTTGAAGTTTTGGGTCTTCTGCTATCAAAGCTAAGCCTCAGACCTTAGGGAACTTTTGATATGTTGTAAAGCATGTATTTATGAGTCAATCCTGAAATTGTCTGCCTTCTTATAATTCTTTCCCGCCTTAAAATATTTTTTAGTATTTATGGATATTTTGAAATCTAGGGTCTTCTGCCATAAAATCCAAGCCTCGAAATTTCGGGGACTTTATGTTGTTGATCATATAGTTCTGAGTCGATCCTGAAATTTTCAGCGTTCTTCTAATTTCTTCACGCTTTAAAACAACTTTTAGGTATTTATGGACTTTTAGAACTTTGGGGTCTTCTAAAAAATAAAGCCAATCCTCGGACTTTAGGGGACTTTTGATATGTCACAAGGCATGTAATTCTGAGCCGATCCTTAAATTTTCAGCTTTCTCCAAATTTTCTCCGAGTTATTTGCTAATAATCCTGGGATAAATTGGATGAGTGGGTTGAATTGCCATAAATTGCGTCAATACTACACAGTATGGTAAACAAACATTCCAGACTGTCAAAATATATTCTCACTCCCAGGAGCCGGAGTTCACTACACTACCGCTACAGTCGACCCTATCGGAAATAGCTCGTTTGGCTTCACTGAATCACTTAAAATAATACCTTGATTGGTTAAAACAATATTTTGATTTTATTTAAATATCACGTTTAGCATCATAGTTATTAACGACTTAATATAAGAGATGGAAACTCGCCTCGGTGGCATAGTTGGCTAACGCGCTAGCTTCGTGATGATCTAGACTGCCGAGGACAGGGAGATCGAGGTTCGAATCTTGCTCGGGTGAACTAGAAGGTGTTTTTTTCCTAAATGGTTTTTCCACTCTCTCTCCACGCCAATTCGGGTTCACTTCCTCTATATTCAACTTTCCCAATTCATAACCTATTAGCGTAGTTAGTACTTAAGTGTATAACACAGAACGGGTAGTAAGACGCAGTGCTAAATAAATAAAGAGGTGGAGGTGAGGTAAGTAGTTCGGAGGATGTGCACCTGCATGGCAACGGGACGGTAAAATTACAAGGGGGAAAATTACATATTAAAAATCACCCCCGAGTGTATCCTGTCAAAGTTAGAAACTCAGTCCTCCCAATGGGGTTATAGTTTTTATGGTGAGACAATTTTTTGTTCAAAATAAATAAAATATTTCTCTAGTATAAACATAAAGTTTAATTTTCTTCATACAGTGATATAAAAACCCGTCAAGGGTGTTCTGGAATTTAAAGACAACTTTTTCACTTCATTTAAAAAGTGTCTCATCTCATGCCGCTATACTGAGCCATGACAGATATTCAAGAACTGTTTATGTCTCTATATGTAGAAAATTAAGCTCTAGTTTTTTATTGAAGTAATATTTTATTAAGTTTAGCCAAAAAATCGATTGTTATAAAAACTGTAGAAACAATGGCCTTTTCTCGTGGCCCCTTCTACTCCACTTAAGAGTAAAGGCACGTCTATAGAAATAATATATTTGTTTCAACGTTTATAATTCACTTTGAAGGTACTACTTCCTACACAAAATAAACGTTCTATGTTGAACGGTAGCCCTTTGCTTTCTTATTGTCTTACGCGAAGGCCAAGGCCTAACTCGGTGGCATTTTACATCACATTCTGCTCAAAACCTCAACAAAAAGAATTTGACCCAGGTCTAGGTTCTTTGAGGTCTTAACAAATATATGGGTTTTTTTTTTACTAAGCTATACGTTACATCCAGACGAGAACTGTGCGGGGCATTTAAAAATCTAATTGTGGAATGACAGCACAATATGAAATCTAATGGCGACAGTAAATTATCGATTGATAACAGTCTACCCTGGTTCGTGTGCTACCGCGTTCAGTTCATGGAAACTAATTTACCAGTACATGTTAAGGCGTGTGTGAAGGCTAAGAAGGGAGGATAGGGGGTAAAGGGAGAGGTCACTCATTTATATACTGTAGAGTAACTTTTTTTTTCCAATAAATATGGCGTACTAACTATGGATTTTTTTTTTATCTCGTCGGCTGGTGTGTTTCAACCGTCGACCTGTAAGGAAAAAGGTCTCATCTCACCTATATACATCATATATGTTAATGTCTTTTTCACATCACTAATTATTTATTCTGGTCAAATAATAAATCCTTAACATCTTGTTTAAATTACAGGGAATTTTTTTTGAGACATCAAAACACATAAACATAGCTTCAATACAGTGATCAAACAGTAGTCTATTATAGTAAGTTCTTAGTTGTGTTAAAAGTGATAATTATTTAACTAATCTTACATGTTTCGGTTAGCCATCGTAGTTTATTAAAGATAACAATGAACAATGCTACAACATGTTTTGAAGGGGTAGCGTCATAAATGATGGGGTTAGGGGGAGGGAGTTTCTACTAAAGTGCACCTGGCAGGGGTTAAACACCAGCCACCTGGAACATAGTTAACCACATAAAAGGTGCATCCAGCCCTTCTTTAGGTGGGAGTGAAAATGTACGAACAAGCGTAAAAACAAGTTTTCATCTTCAAAAACCCTCTAGCAGGAGTAGTTTGTTGAGGTTAATATTTCTTTCAAAATTTGTTTAAGAGCTTTAAAATAAAAATATTTTTAAGTCGTTTCTGATAAAAGTAAATTTAATGAGAGGGTGAAATCATGACTGTGTGAGCTTTGTCCGCCATAATATGTGTAGTGGAATCGTGGTAAGTAGGTTTAGAAAATCCCACCATAATTGATTGGTGTTAACATTTTAAAATATCTAACTCTATTATTATATCAGCGTTTATACTTTCTGTCAATAGTGATATCTCAAAATTATCTGATTTGACGTATGAACATACGAAAGTAGTTTTAGTAAATGTTGTGTCAGACACCTACCCTAGTAAGGTATACTAATAGCATAGATTAATAATATCTTTGTTTATTATTTAGCATCAAGTTTTATTACCCGTTCATATTATACGCTTAAGTATTAATTACGCCAATGGGTTATAAATTAGAACCCATATTCGCGTGGAGGGAGAGTGGAATATCGTTTAGGAAAAACAACCCCAGTTCACCCGACCGAGATTCAAACCTGATCTTCCCGTCCTCGGCAGTCGAGCTCAACATGAAACTAGCAATATTTTTTTAAAGTCGTATACGGTGACGTTATGATTTATGACAGTTGACAAACTATTCAAAAAGCTTATGTATTCATCAGCTTCTCAAATATGTTTTATCACGATGAAAAGTGAAGTCAAATTACATCACTTGTCAAAGTGCTAAAACATAGTTTTGAAACAGATACATTTGAAAATGATATACAGAATAAGTTACTAGATGTATTTTATCATATTCATGCGTCAAGTCCTGTTATCTGCAGCTATCAGGTTTGATAGATAATATCAATACATATACAATTACACCAATAAAATAGTAAAATGTTATCAATGTGAACGCAAAAAATATATAATTGTCTTTTCTATTGTTTATTTTCTACCAGAATCCTATTATAGTTAACATTTTTAATATAAAAAAATAAGGGTGAACGCGCTTTTATGTAACAGTTTATATTTATCAACTGTACGAGACCTTAGCTCAGTCAAAATCAAATCCTACCGCCGATGTAAGTGTTCTGGGTTCGTTTTCTGTAAAAAAACCATACATTTATCATAGTGATGTTTAGTTTGTTACCCTTCCTCTTACACTTAAAGGGGTTTTAGGTGTCTTATAATTAAAACATATATTCGTTAATACATGACACACTAGCGCTGACGTGTACCCTAATAAATTAACAAGTGGTTAGGGAGGCCAATTACATCTATAAATAACTCTGGCTTAGTAGCAAGGATAATCTAAATTAATTAATATTTATTTTTGTACTAGCATTAGTAGTCGAATAGTCTAACACGTCACTCTTGTTTCAGACTGAGTTGCCGGCGACCTGAAAGTCGGGTTTCATATCCAGGTTGGGTATGGTGAAGATGTTTTTATCCTAAATCGTTTCCCACTTTCCCTAAACGCAAATGAGAGTATATTTCCTCTAAAATTCTACTTTCCTAGTCCCTATTCTACTAACGTAATTAATGTGTGCGTCAAAGCCAAACTGCCCCTAAGACGTAATAATAATAATAATAATAATAATAATATTTATATTCACATTATGTTAGTTAAATATTATAATGCATGGACCTAAGGATAAGAAGAAATATATATTTATTGTCTTCGATTAAGCTAGTTTGTGTCATAGGCCAATAAATAACCCTTTGTTGATAAAATTCTTACCATACATAATCTTTGAGTTGGTAAAATACAAGTTTATATTTATTTTATTGTTTCATTTGTTACTAAGATTTTAAAAATAATAACTATTTATAAATCATATAATTTAAAGAATTGGATTTAAATGATGCAGATGGGAAGATAGCATCAGAATGGACCTGAAAGAGGCAGGGTTTGATAAGGTGGACTGGATAGAACTAGTTCAAGATAGAGATAGGTTGCAAATTTTTGTAAGTGCCGCAATGAACATTCGAGTTCCTAATGCCATAGAATTAATGAGTATTATTTAAATTAAAGTAAAGGTGATGGTTTAAATATGTGTTTAGATAAAATAATATGTATAGCATAGCTACAAATTTGAAATCTTTAGTTAAGGAAGAGGCTCAGCAGATGGGGTTCATTTTTATATTTGATTTGATTAAACATTATTTTTAGATGGTTTTAAAAACTTAAAACGCACATCAGTAGCCTACTGTATTTATTCTCTTTATAAAATTATGTAGAAATACAGAATTCCAGTCCTTGATATAATATAGTGTTTCCGAAAGCTTAGATTTTTCTTATGAAATGCGTTGCCCAGCATTTTATTTACATGTGAATTTTGTTAGTTTTTTGTAGTATTTTACATTTATATTATACCATTTTAAACAGTGCTGCTTATTCATTTGTCCTTGAGTGTAAAAAATAATAAAACTATGCATAGAAAAAATTTTAACTCGCCTTTTGCTGGTAAAAATACCCACTAAACAGATGGTTATGGAATTTACAGTATCGTAGCTATTATATATATATATGAAGTTTAAGTAAGTCCTAAAATTACTTATGGTAATCCAAAAAATATTGATGTTCCGTTAGTTTATTATGTTTTTATCTTAATTATATCTTCCTAACTTTTAGTAAGTGTGTCTAAGTTGCCAATAATTGTAAATAACATTTGTAACTATCAGATTTTGAACATTTAACTTTAGCAACTTAAGTTTGACAAGGGCCAGTTAAGCATTGATTGAGTTGTTCAGTTTTACCCGATTCAAAACATATCTTTTATAAACTACAATGTTTTTTAATTATAGTTTGGTGACAAAATTCTATGTATATTTAGGCCGGTGACATACTGATGTTTTGGATGCTGCGACACAAACTCTGCGACCAGGTCGCTCTAGTGTATTGCATTGTTTCATATGAGAGGGGTCGCTACGCCCAAGAAACGCTCACATCGACGTTTTCAAATCTGTCGCTAGTCTGACCCCTCTTATTTGAAACAACGCAATACATTAGAGAGAAATGGTCGCGGCGTTTGTCTCGCAGCGACCAAAACGTGACTTAAACTGTCAGTCTGTCACCAGCCTTAGAAACAACATCAATATGTGGAAAAAAATATTGTTAGGAAGAAACCTTCAGAAAATACAATCACATTTTTTGGTGACAAAAATGATAACAATTTTACTAATTTATAGGTATTGGTAAGCACCTTAGCAGTCCGTGCCTGTTTTTTGTACGATCTAGTAAAGTTCAAAGTAAAGTATTGTAAACATTTGAAGTGTAAACAATCGTAATATCAGTTGACAAACAAATACATTGGGCCAGTTTCATAATCCAACCCCAAGTGTTGTGCTACATTAAATAAAAGACGACACCTACCTAAACTCGAATGGAACGGGCCAGTTTTGCATATGAAACTGGCCCATTACATTTTGGTTTAAGTAGGTGTCGTCTTTTGTTTGGTATTGAACCGCCTTAGGTCTGACAGTAAATCTGGCCCTTAGTCTGACTATGAAACTGGCCTTTTGTGGGTCTAATGAGATCATCACTTAGTCAGACTTAGTTAAACGCAAGAATGACGTGATTATCCTCCCCTCCCACAAGAGGATCTAGTTCCCATTTGATTGGTCTTTGTAAATTGGACAGCAAATGGGGAAGAAGCAGCCTCCTTTCAGGTGTTAAATACTGAAGCTTAGAGTATCTTTGTTCTTGTTTGTTTTACTGTTGTTTGACTCTTGTAAATACTATTGTTATAGGTGTGCTGACGACGTGTTTTCAAGTAACTATGCCACATTAGACATAGCGTGCATTCTCGTGACTATTAGATCATGGGTAGGTGTTGGTCGTTTTCAAAAACTATTGTATTTGGGCCGCGGGGATCAGGCTTGAAAAAAGCTCGGGTTACATTGGGTTGTATTGGGTTTTTTGTGGTTTAGTTAAAGATATTATGTATGTTATCTGATTAACCAATAGTTCAAATATATATTAACTATTCGGGATCCAGAGAAACATATTTTAATTTAAATATAGTTAGGAAAGGAGTAATACGAGACATAATAAAGAAAAACAATAATGCAACAATGTAATTCTTGGCAACAATATTGTATTAGAATCAAATATGCGATCCCTAAGAAACTGTGTGTGTAAAATTAAATGAAAGAAGTGCCAGGGGGAAGGGTAGCGGAGACAATGAATCAAATTACTGGGGAAAAAAAGCTGCAGAATTGATTTGTTGCTTTCTTTACTTAAAGATAAAAGGTCAGAACTTTTGTTATCAAATTTGCTTTTTTGAAAAGTATTATTTTTAGGACCTAGCCTTAATACAGTTTAGGTAGCTTAAAATTATATTATCCCAAGTTGCTAGTTGGACATATTATTTTGTTCAACCAATTAAAACCTATTTTATAGCTTAGTATATTGTATAAAATCTGTAATTTCAAAACTTGTACATAACACCATATTCAAATCAATGTATTATTATTGGGTTTGAACCAAAAGGCTTTCAACAGAATGACTAACCATTTTCAAAATTATACTAGACGATTCCTTTGTATGCAAAATATAATGGTTTTTGGAGAGTTTTTTTTAGGTTTTTTAAATGAAATCAAGGGGCTCTTTTTTTTGGGGGGGGGGATGGGTAAAATTCTAACAATTCTGGCAAGGATGGACCCTTGCCGGGAGGGCCACATAAGACCTACACATACAAAGTAGCCAACTTGATAAGTTCTCGTCACAGACTGATATAAGAGTTGATTTATTTTTTAATCATTCTTTAACAATAGATTGTCATCACATTTTCATTATTGTATTATCCATACGAGTACTGACCAAACAACAACTACACACATATTCTACAGGTCACGCCTACTCCCCTCAGATCTTTCTGAGTGACCGCTTGACAGAGTGCATAAGGTAAAGGTGAACCCCTAGTGGGTAGCGACATTGGCGTCATAAATTAGACTATTTGTATCTATTCCAACATTTGGTGTCAAAGGTAAGACTAATGGTATGTAGTCGTGACAAATTGATAATATTTATCAAAAATGACTGCTGCGGGTCGATGACTTGACGTAGGAATACGTGAAATAAGATCTAGTAACTTTTATAGATGTCAGGTCCCTCCTATGAAGAAGGTAAACCCCCACTTTGGTGGCATCATAGTCTAAGGCGCTACTTTCGCAGTAGACTAGACTGCTGATGAAGGGGAGATCGAGGTTCAAATCTCAGTCGGATGTACCAAAGGGTTTTTTCCTAAATTGTTTTCCACACTCTCTTCACACAAATGTGGTTACACTTTTCCTAAATATAATCTTCCTCATCCCTAAGTCAATTAAAATAATTAGTAAATATATGAATAACTCGAACAGGTGCTAAAAATAAAGGCAAGTTTCGTTCTATGAAAATTGGATTGTACTTTATTTATGTTTTATTAGTTTAGTTATTTTACAGGTCAGAATTTTAAGGAATATTTATACAGACCTATTTTTCTTCCCTAGTGTTACGTTATCATCTTCCCCTTTACAGTGTACCGGAAGCAATATTTCTCCAACACGAGCACGAAGATTACCTTATCTTAGTATAATGTGGTGACACTATTCAATCAAAGTGAGGTCTTACTCATTCTGTCACAGTGACAAATTACTAAGAGGTACGAAAACCTCTTATTTTGAACAGAGACCACACAGGAACTGTTAATCATCTGGCGGTGCTAGGAAAGCTAGCCTTGAACACCCGCCTTGGTGGCGTAGTTGGCTAACGTGCTAGTCGTGTTGAGCCCGACTGCCGAGGAAGGGGAGATCGAGGTTCGAATCTCGGTCGGGTGAACTGGGGTGGTTTTTCCTAAATGGTTTTCCACTCTCCCTCCACGCAAATGCGGGTTCACTTCCTCTATTCAACCTTCCCAATTCCTAATCCATTAACGTAATTAGTACTTAAGCATATAACCCGAACGGGTAGTAAGACGCGGTGCTAAATAATAATAATAATAATAATAGCCTTGAATCTCCCTCTGACCAGGGTAGCAGGCACTCTATACCTGACAGTTTGTGGGGAGGACTATTATTTTTATCATGTGTGGATTTACAGTATGTATCTGTTGAGGTTCTTTAAGAGCCCATCTCACCCTCTGGATAGCACCTAACCCTGGTAGATAAAAAAAGCTTTAAAAAATGGCACACAGTAGTTTTGTGTACTTTTCTTTAAAAAACTAAAAAAATATATAATTGAGATCCTTGAAACAGTTTTACCATGAATTTAAATAAAACTACAAAAAAATTGATATTATTATATTAAAATTAAAAAACTATTGAACTGCTACCCGCTTAAGTGGCTGAGTGGTCTAAGGCATCACTTTCTTGTTAGATTGGCCTGCTGATGCCGGTAAGATAGGGGTTAGAATCTCTGTCAGGTCTAATGAGGATAATTTTTCCTAGTAGGTTTTCCACTCTCCTTCGAAGCAAATTTGGGTAGATTATCTCTAAAATGCTTCCTTCCTCAACCCTACCCCATCAGAGTAATTATCATATATTCGTATTGCCTGAACAGGTAGTAAGAAGCGATAATAAAGATAAAGAAAGAAGATTAAACTGCTCCTTATTTCACTGTTGTCAAATTAAGAATTTCTGAAACCGCACTCCAATACGTTTTCTGGTTCGAGCGTATCATTGTACGTATTTATATCCCGGTTAATCGGTCCTGATACGGGCTCTTGATATTCAATCCCTCATCATATTTCCTTGGATTAAGATGGATTTAACTTGCTGCAGACACTATAAGGCACGGATAAAAAAAACCACAACTTAGAAAACCACCTAGCTAACCCTCCCATGTAGCTGTGAAAGACACGCGAGCTGCAGGTCTGTCTGTCTGTCTGTCTGTCTTGTTCCTCGCGATAGATCGATACGGGCCTTGCACTCACTAAATCGCTAGGCAGGGCTCGGTGTGGCGTCTGGACGCTTGACGTCCTATCGTCTGTTTTGGCGTCAGAGGCAAAGCGCTGCGCTAGACCGGTCGGCGTCGTCCCCCATAGATTATACTGCAGTAGGACGGATATGGACGACACGGCACATATTAAAATAGCACATACAGTACATTTCACGATCACATAGAATGGCTGGCTTGAGGCGGAACAGAGATGTCAGCCAATGTTTGTGATTGGATCCGTACGTACGATGAAGGACGCGATTAATTAGAAACATTTAAGGTTTTTACGAAAATGGTCCTGCGAAACAGTTGTATATATTATTCCGTAGAAATATGATACCATTACAAATCGATTAGATGATATTTTTTCAAATTAGATTAAATTGGTCTTCATTTTAATTGAAACAATACTTTAAACAAAATAAAAAAATAATCACTTTCTCTCTCCATACAGATTTTAAATGTACTATATCAATACCATTTAAACCATAAATATTCTGGTTAATTTACAGAGATAGAGGACGTCATGGAGTTTCAATCTTCCGGTTTCACTTGAAAAATTGATTTTTAGTAATTTCAATTTTATATGTCAACAAGCATGCATTAATGAATATTATTTAAGATACCAATAAAAAATGTAAATAATACATTGATTAAAATGTTCTGACTTGAAACTGTTCTCTAATGAGTTTTCAGAAAAACATGATTTTTTACTAGTATTACTATATTATGAATTAAAGGTGTTAATATTTCGTCTAGCTATATAATGCCAAGTCACAATTGTATTAATAACTTCAATATCCAGAAACTTTTTATTAAAAAGTAAATAAACATTTTTATCATTAAGATAAACATGGTGTTTACGCTTTCACATTGTAAATTACACGGAACTCGATGTTTGTGTACCCTTTAAAATCTTATAGTTAAGATTATAAGATTATAACGTACGACACGCCTAGCCAGCCGATAGTGAATAAAATTGGAGCCCGATTGAGAAAACAAACTTCCTAGCCTCAGATAAACCATAACGGTATGTAAACATAAAAATCCATTCAAACTATTTTTATTTTTGCGTCCCATTACATTCGATTAGCTTGCTATTTCCAGTCTAAAAATTAATTTAATGCCAAATAAGTTACGAACATTAAAATTGTTAGATTAAAATAATGGTTTTTAAAATGTTTAATAAAATAATTTTAATAATATATATAATATTTAATTGCTAATAATTTATACTAAATATTATTCGGATGTATTATACACAACATTGTATAGTCTAATTTACGCATCAGACCGGAGCCCTTAAAGCCATTTTGCCGAAATATTGAGAGTAGCCATTTTGTTTGGAATATTTATTAATGTTCATAAATGAAATTTAATCAAAATCGTTAGAGCCGATTTTGAGAAAATCGACTTTTTCTCTTTTTTCCCTTCAGTAAACTACCCTTAATTTTAGGGGTAGATATCCAATTCCAAAAACACCTTGGGGCAACCCTATGAAAACCCTAGATATCAAGTTTCAGCTCAATCGGTAAAACAGTTTAGGCTCTAGTTGGAGGTACAGACAGACAGACAGACAGACAGACGGAAATTCAAAAACCACTTTTTCGGTTTCAGGGAGTCATGAAACGTCAAGATTCATCAAAATCTCGAGTTCGATTTTTTTGACGATCACCATACTTTCTCTACCTGTAAGATAGAGAGAAAGTAAAAATATCCTTTCTCTCCATACAGATATTAAATGTATTATATCAATACCATTTAACCTAAAGTTTTGGTTCTATTCACACGGTTCAGAAGGTATGGGTTCAATCTTGGCCGGTTTCACCGAGAAAGTATTTTTATTAAGTTCAAGGCCTATAGTCAAAAGACTTATTTGAAGATACAAATAAATAATGATAAAATAATCAACATTGATAAAATGTTCTGATTGACACTGTTTGTTAAAAATGACGTGTTCAGAAAACATGATTTAGTTATGACTAGGTTTTAACTATATTCACTGAATAAGAGGTGTTTTATATTCTCTCTGCTATTAAATGCCAGTGCACTTCCTATTACATAACCTTCTCATATCCATGCACTTTAAATTAAAAAGTAAATAAACATTTATCATTAGAGAAACATGGGTTTACGCTTTCACATTGATAAATTAACAGCCGGGGACTGGATGTTGTGCCTGTCCTAGTCTTAAGTTAGATTATAAGATATACGACGCTACGACAGGCCTAGCCAGCCGATAGTGGAAAAATATAGGGCCTGAATAAAAAAACTGATCCAGGCCACAGACTGGAAACAGTACTGGATGTAAACATATAAATCCTACTAATTTATTTTTATTTTGCGTCCCATTACGTTCGATTTAGCTCTGCTATTCCATTAAAAATATAGTTACATAGACATAATAAGCACCTTATCTGACCATTAGAAATGTTAGTATAATAATGTTTTCTAAAATGTTACTAAATATAATTCTAATAATATACTAAATATAATTCTAATAATATACTAAATATAATTCGATGTATTCATACACCAATCCATGTGTACGTAGTGCAGATGATACTTTCAACGAACGATGTCAATTTTGAGACTTGGTTTATCTACAGTCCAATTTTCATAGAAGAGAGCAATAAATTTACTAGATCTACTCTCAAGTATTCTTACGTCAAGTCCTGTGATATTCAGCTATCAGTTTCCATAGATATTATCAAAACCAATAAAATAATCAGCCTCGTGATATAGTGCTTAGAGATCCTGTCTGCTGACCTAGAGGTCCGGGGTTTGATCCCCGGTTGGTACCGGGAGATTTTTCTCGAAAGGGGAATAATTCCGATGTTCACCAGGGTTTGGTTAGGCTTAAGTTAGGTTAAGATCTTTATTGGCTCTACCCCATCATACTCACTATCATCATCCCCTCGTCTCATCGGGACATGGAAAGAGCTTCCAAGGAAAATATGTACGATTAGTACATTCGGGTGCTTCCTGGGCAAAGATACTTTATTACCGGCTAATCTTTCCGCAAACTGGGCTACATATTAATGAATCGCAGGTACGTCATTAAAAATTAATACCTATAAAATAACACTAATGTTATAGTAAAATGTTAATTTTGTTAACCGCAAAAAAGTTTTTTTTTTCTAAAAGATTCTTCCTATCACAATCTTATTTTTTTAAATAATATAATTAATGGCAAACCAATTTTTCTATAGCAGTTCTTTGTATTAAAATATAAACACAAATTAGCTGCGTACCTTGTTTAATTTTAATAGTTTATCCTGTTTTCACGTCTACTAAAATAATAGCAAATACTTTAAAGATAATAATATGATTATTATTTATTATAATTACTTTATAAAATATTGATATGTTGAAATAATCTCATAAACAAGATCTCAAGAGAGATTTAGTGATCAGTATCTTAAAAAAAGAGTTTACTTTTCCCCAATGCCACGTGTTCTAAGACATCACTCTCACACTAACGTACTGAGGATGAGGACTAGGACAAAGTTTGAATATCAGATGGATGATCTTGGTCGGGTTTTTATCAATCGTAATTTACCACTTTGGTTTTTAACTCCCTTATCCATGAGCAGAGGGTAAATTTTCGCTACATTTACCCTTATCATCCCTGACCCTTATATTTAACATAAATAGGATTTGTATTAAATGTAATTCATAGAATAGCTAACTAGGAAAAAGTTTACTTTTAGGAGAGTTCAACTGTCCAGTCGCTAAATTCAGCTGGAATAGAAACCAACTAATGATCGAAGATTCATATGATAGGTTAACACGTCTTACCTTGACACTGGAAGCTCAGAGCTATGTTCTTTCTAGCTACACTCTATTAAACTATTAAAGATTTTTATTCCCCCGCGTGGGCTTAGCAATCTATTCACAGACAAATTTTGGTGCATTGACTTAATTTAATACCCTTTCCCTCTCCCTTTTTTCTTGGGTCCAGATTGGAACAGTGAGTGTTGAACAAAGTTAGTGTGAGCTTATTATGAGTCCCTCTCCCCCCCCCCCTCCCTTTCCCACACACACACACACATACACACACAGATAGCGTCTAGCTTAGTTAGTTAATAAAGCATAAACTAGACGTCACAAGGTGGTGCGGTTTTCTGTATTATACTTTAAGAGACAGTGAAATTGAGACTAGTGAAATTCAAATGAATTATTATTATTAGCACCACGTCTTACTACCCATTCGGGTTATACGCACTTACGCTAACATGGAATGGTAGGGTGATTATGAGATGAAATGGAGGACCTACAGTTTAACGTGGGATGCGAACCACGGTGGAGGCCTGGCATTCCTCACATTCACAAGTTGTGATTAATACATCTCTTGTCAGAGGTGAAGGAAGGATTGGCAAACAGATAAATCTGTGCCGGGACCGAGGATTAAACCCCGTACCCCAGCATAGAAGTCTGACACCTTACCCCTAGACCACCAGGTCACCCAAAATTCAAATGAAGATTGCAGAAAACCACAGCACGCACGACACGTTTACGAGTATCTTGTTCGAGCGTAACATTGTATCTGATTCCTTAATTAATCGACCTCGATATGAGTGGGCTTTTTGAGACCTGAAACCGTCTATTCACTAAAATGGGTGTCAAAAAGTATCAAACCTCTGATTTCTTGCACTTTTACTATTAATAATAATTGACCGTTTTTTTGGCACCGCGTCTTAATACCTGTTCAGGTTATACAAATATGTACTAATGAGCTAGGGATGAGGAAGGTTGAATTTAGATAAAGTACGCCCACATTTGTGTGGAGGGAGAGTGGAAAACTATCCTTAGTATACCCTACTGGGACTCTAACCCCGATCTCCCTGGTAATTAGCAGTCCAGTCTAGTCTAACACTAGAGTGTTGGCTAACGCGCTAGTCGTGTTGAGCTCGACTGCTGAGGACGGGGAGATCGAGGTTCTAATCTCTCTCGGGTGAACTGGGGGTGGTTTTTCCTAAATGGTTTTCCATCCCACATCCACGCAAATACGGGTTCACTTCCTCTAAAATTCAACCTTCCCAATTCCTAATCAATTAGCGTAATTAGTACTTAAGCGTATAACCCGAACGGGTAGTAAGACGCGGTGCTAAATAATAAAATAAAAACACTAGAGTGAAGCCTTAGACCATGCGGCCACCGAAGCAGGTCAGTGTGACAATTAAAAAGGTTTATTTATGTTTCACTAGTTCTTATCAACTATTCCACAAGACACTAATCATTCAGAATCATCTGTAAAAATGAAAGCTAGGTAAATTTGAGAGATCTATAATTATGCCATGATGATTTATACTGGTTTATAACCCATCTAGCTCTATCCTCCCCCCCCCCTCCCGCGTCCTCATTTTGGTCGTCGCGGGCAGTCACGCTAGACAGACTCTTTCACTTCAAAATGACGTCATACGGTTTTAGTAGAACTGTTTTCTTGTTCCTCCTCAATATTTTATTTTTTCACCTTATCTTACTACCCGCAGGGACTATCCAAATATTTACACTAACGGGGTTAGGGTTGAATAAGGTAAAATTGAGAGGAAATGTAAAATAATTTGCATGGAACGAGCTTGGCCATCCACCTTCAGTTCGACTAGGATTCGAGCCCTGACGTGCCTGTCACTGGAAAACCAGATTAAAGTAGCTTAGTTTGATTTGATTTCAGTTTAAGGTCATTTATAAAATTTGACATTACAAATAAGTGATAATACAATAAATATCTTAAATTCATTTAAATTTTTAAAATACTTATATAATAAAATAAAGATAAATATTATTCTCAGTAAATAAATCCTTCGTTTGTTTCTTCGAATTATACTGTTTTGCTATAGGTTTAATTTATTCACAATAAGTGCAACTTTTTATAATAAAACAACGTAGACCTAATATTTGATTGCTGATATTTATTATATTTTATTGATTTTATCTTCCTTTAATATGTCAAATATAAGGTATTATTTTCAATAATGAATTTAAAGCATCAATTTATTGATTAAATGCGAGTTTTTGTGTGTGTGTTTTACATCCCGTCTTAGTTTTCCGTATTTTTGCACTAATTGAGTATGAATGAAGGTTTAGGATGTAAATAAGGTAGAAATGAGAAGAAATACACCTATATTTGTGGATATTGAGAGTGAGAAACCGATCAAAGAATACCACCCGAGATAAAAACCCGGAATTCCTAATCAGTAGCACTTCAGTCAATTGAAAGAGAGCTTTTACACTTTAGCCTCGCGGATTTAATCAGTTAAAATACAATACTAATTAAAATTATTAGAGAGATATATTAACTCCAAATTATTGCTCTAGGATCAACATTTAGACCTCAAACCACCTTCAAAACCAACTCTTCTCCCGTTGAGGCAATTTGGCCGCTTTACTCAATGTAAGTAATAGAGCTACGAACATTATCGCACGCACTGTGTAGTCTCAAAAATTGATTGCGCACTTAAGATTTTATGCGCACTCCGAATTTGACAATGGCACCAAGTATAGGTGGTGACATTCTCCGAATACCTTAATATACGTTTTATGATACAAATCTTTTATGTGTCGTGACACAAGTTAACTACGGGGGAAAATGTTACTTGATTACTCACAATACTAAAACTTTACATACCCATATGGGTGGCTACGAAGACTAAATATAAAATCACTACTCTGTTTTGCCAATGAGGGGAAAGTCAGGGTTTGAATCCCGGTTGAACGTGCTGGAAATGTTTTTTTTTTCATAAAGGGTTTCTCACTATATTATTATATTATTATTATTATATTATTATTATTATTATTATTATTATTATTTAGCACCGCGTCTTACTACCCGTTCGGGTTATATGCTTAAGTACTAATTACGCTAATGGATTAGGAATTGGGAAGGTTGAATAGAGGAAGTGAACCCGCATTTGGTGGAGGGAGAGTGAAAACCATTTAGGGAACCCCCCCCAGTTCACACGACCGAGATTCGAACCTCGATCTCCCCGTCCTCGGCAGTTCGGGCTCAACACGACTAGCGCGTTAGCCAACTACGCCACCGAGGCGGGTTTTCTCACTATAACTCCACACAAATGTGGGTGCATTTTCTTTAAATTATATAACTTCCTCATTTCTACCTTATCAGGGTGATTAAAATTCACATAGACCGAATGAGTAGTAAGACTCGATGTAGAAATATGAAATAATAATTACATCTAATAAAAATATTTCCGCCAGATTCAAACTTCATTGTTGTGCAGGGAGGCAGTTAGAAGAACACGCCAGCCGGGGTCCTTTGGGAAATTAGTTTCTGAATGCGTTACATAACTTTACCGCTCTTGGTAGCACGCTACAATGTTAAGATTATATTCTTCCCATTTCCCGGTCTGTGAAAAATTTCCTCGCATCTGACTATTAGAAAATATGCGTCTTTCACAAAAAAAAAAAAATTGTTTCACTTCACAGATCACACTATTGCCGTAACTATGATAAAAAAATTCGGGTGGTGAGAGTAAAGAGGGGGAGGAGTTGTTTTAACCTTCTTACCACTTGTTTCAGCTTTATGCATATTCATACAAGGTATAGCTTAGAGTAAACGTACCTGAATTTGCGTCAGGAAAAGGGGCAAATAACTTATGATCAAAACACCCTCAGTACAGCCGATCAGGGTCCGAACCCCGAACTTCCCCTTTGCAGACAAGCCAGTATATTTAGTGTGTAACGCCTTAAACAAATTTAAAACCGACGTGGTTTAAGAAAATTATAATTGTGGTTATGAGAGGGAGTGAAATAAACTAAAAATAAATATATAGCCAATATGAAGTATATAAAATATTTATTAAAGAACCAACTAACACATGTTCTCAAACAATAAAATGTGTTGGCAATATTATTTTATTTCTTGAACTCTTTAGAAGCATAAATAAAGAAGAAAATTTTCAAAAACATTATACACAAATGGACGACTTTCTTTAATATTATTATTATTATTATTATTAGCTCCGCGTCTTACTACCCGTTCGGGTTATACGCACTTACGCTAATGTGTATGGTGATTGTGAGATGAAATGGAGGACCTACAGTTTAACGTGGAATCCGAACCACGGTGGAGGCCTGGCATTCCTGACTTTCTTTAATAGATTTTCCTCAATTAAATAACCAATATACCATCGGTTATGATTGGATATTTATTTAATTTTAACTCCAAATATTATATACTATTATTTATGTAATATTTTGTCATTTTGAACCGCGAGACTCCCTATTGGACCCGGCTAAGGATTATGCAAACTAATTATTTATATCAGATTATTATGGTAACGTTAATTATATTTTTAACTAGAGCTTAATGATTACCGAGGTAATTAAGGGTAGAAACTTTATCCTAGATAAGCTTAGTTTTAAAATGTTAATTAACCTGAGACTTATTAAGAAAAACTCGCCTTTAATGAAATCATAACATATCTAGCCAACCCGGCATAAATCAAACAAAAGTTATGAAGTGTTATAAAATTTATCTTGCTCGATATCTATTGTTTCATTATGATAATGAAAACTGTACATCTCACATATTATAATTTATTTCTTTATTCTAAAACCAACACCAACAACAAAAGAATAATTAATATGAGACTTTATCTTGGATCTAAAGAGATTTTGTCATATTTAATATTTTATTTTCTAAGATCCAAATGCGGTTGTTATACTTGATATACTCCCCAATATCTAAAGAGGTTGCGTCATATCTAATAACCTCCAATAGGTGGGTATATAATCCTCCAAGACGTGGGTATATAATCCTCCAAGAAGTAGTTGGGTATGTTTTCTCTCAAGTTCTCGACCATTTAAGGAATACCCATATTTATATCTGTTTATTTATATTAACCACCTAAATCAATTCATTGAAAAACCTTTAGTAACATCATTTACTACTTCAAAGGACATTTTGGGCAATTTATGTTTCAGTATTATCAATATCCCCCACACTCAATTTATCAATAAATAATATCTTATCAGTAACAATACATTTATTTATTATTTACTTGATATTCGGAATCAACACACTACTTTACATGCTTTTCATTGATTCGACTATTATTAGCTCATATTCTAAAACCAATTTATTTGAAGAAGTTTTGAAATCGGTACGCCCACGTTAAGAATGGAAAGGTGAAGAGGCCCAAGAAATATGTTTGATATTTGAGCGGAGGAAACCAGGGCAGTGGGTAGACTTGGGAGGGGGGTGTAGGGGGCCTATACTGAGTGACAGCATCATTTTGACTGTCACTCTATTTTATGGAAGAACGGTACAAAGTGTTTGGTCTCCAAACTAACTTCAACGTTGTGACTGGATAGTGGTGCGATCTCTTGTCGAAAGATGGAAGCTTTCTATAGTATCTTGTAATTTGCAAATAGACACAACTTTTGTTCTTATTAGAATAAATAGCACAATCTCTGTGTCAAACTGTTTTGATTCGCTTGTCACTAGTGCGCACCTAGACCTAATAATAGTCGCATTGTTTTCATCGTCTAACAACTTCTGAAGAACCAAGTATCCAGTTTCCCAATTCGTTGTTTGTTTTATCCAGGCATTCACCCGCTCCCCTACCAAACTTCACCCTAGCCCCTTAGGAGAAAATATTGCCTTGTAGCAGTTTCCTTTTCATTCCACATTAAGCCCCATCTACAGAGTCAGTAAGCTCCGCATCCTTATAATCCTTAAGTCCTTAAAAATGGAGATCACGTCTACACAGTCAATATCCGTATCCATAATCACATGACCGTGCCAACCAATGAGAAATTTGTAAACAACTTTCAATTAAACTCTTCGAAAGAAAATTTTCTAGAGCTAGGCACAAGCAGACGATATCACAGTCCAACAATTATTAACACAGTAACTACACAAACTATTTTGATAAAACTTCCAGGATAAGCTACCTTTCAAATGTAGCCTAAGTGCAGTCACAAATAATATTTCTAAAACATGAGCTAGTTAATGTATTTGCTACGATTATGCTATTGGTTCTTTCATTTCGATACCCGCGTACGTTTACTCTTCTGTGATTGGTATTCCTTAGAAATCCTTATCGACTAGTCTTTAATAAGGTTTAGTCAACTTCTATGAAGTGAAAATGACTAAGGAATTAAGGATAAGGACTATGTAGACAGTGCAATCTGTTATTGTAGAGTCTATCTCTTACGGAGTACTACGCACCTACAGACGAGGAATCTGTAGATGGGACTTTAGGTGGCTTTCCTGTACGGTTACATTCCTTTTGTTTGTGTGCTGGGGTGCTAACTATTTTGGTTTTAAAATTAAGATTATTAATTATTTGTATATTTATCTTAATCTGATCTAGAGCTCGTTTACAACTTATTATTTGGTATTATTCAGTTTTTCGTAATTTTTAACATGTATATTTTTTCTAATAAACTGAAAAACGACACCTGGACACGGGAATCGAGCCTGGGATGTTTAACTTAGCGCGCCAATGCTCTACCACTGAGCTATCCAGGGATATTCGCGTGCTTATGATCATTCTTTACTCATATTTTAAGGCATATTCTGTGATGGACGTGTTTTTTCTTTTTAACTTGCAGCCTTACCTTTTTTTACCTAATTTCGCAGTTGTGGACAGAGATGGGTAAATTCCTTAAACAAGTTAGGTCATTATTTTTGTCCTTCCCTTTTAAAAAAACTTTTCCAAGCTGTCATTGTTGTTTGAATGTGTAAACTGTCTCTCATAAACCTCTGGTTGGGGTTTACCTGTTGTCCAATTGTGTTGAAAAACAGGTGAGCTATTTTTTTTCCCCATCCCATTTTTCCTTTATAATATGTTAGTATGTGTCATGTTTATTTTCAACTGTGGGTTCATAATATTGTTTTTGCCTCAGAAAATGTTTCTTTTGTGTTTTATGCTGATGATGTTTAGTCGTTTAATCGTGATCCAAATTTTTCTGCTTGAGGCAAAAAAAAAAATTGCTTTATATTTTTTAATTTGTTTTTTCCTCTTAATAAACTTTATATTTAATGATTACCACCTCTATATATTTCTGTTTTAATTTTAGCTTCTAAATTCCAATTATGGCTTATATTTATTCAAAATAAACCTTTTTTTTTTAAATATGAGTTTTTGTCCTTCCCAGCTTAACACGTACTTGTATGTTACAAAGAATCAGGCAACCTTACTTTAGTGCCTAATTTATATTTATTCATTCAGTTTTTTTCAATCTAATATTTTGGTGCACACCTTTTGTTTTGGTTGTGTGTTTCAATTCTATTTTTTACTCCCAGTAATTTTAAATAATAAGAGAGAAAGTAGAGATGGAAGGTGGTAGGGGTCATTACAGGGTAGAAAAAAATTTAAGAGAGGACATTAAAATAAAGGACGGAAAATGTAACAAATTTAAAATGAGAAAAAATGAAATATATAATTAGATTAGTAAAATAAAATTATTTCAGTAAGAAGTAAAATTATTTCAGTAAAAAGTAAATTTTAGAGTTAACAACATTGAAGGATTATAGTTACCGTTATATTTATTTATAGATGCAGAGTATAAATAATGGCGCAAGAGTACAAAAGTATATTTACATATGAAACTTCGTAGAAATAACCATAATTGACAGCTATAAAAGATAATGAATTTACTATGCTGCTATTTTTAATAGATATTATCAATTCCTATAAAATTACACTAAAAATAGAGTGAAATGTCATCAATATTGACCGCAAAAAAAGTTTGTATTTCCCTTGAGTTTCTTCCTGACAAAATCCTACTATAGTAGCGTTTCGAACTGTCTTATGAAATTCTATCTGTGACGATACTACTAATTTATTTTTATCTGTGGTATTAAATGTGAACTTTCTGAACCTACTGATTGCATCATCAACAATTTCCAAACTAGCTTAAAGGCTTAGCTCCATTTTACTAACGGCAAATTTCACGCCCATAAATGGTATCGAACCAAAGATACTTTTTCCAGCAAGAAGATGCACTACCGATTGATCTAAGGTGTTGGTTGAGCCTATTATAGTACATGACAAATTGTGTGGGGTTGAAGCTTTCTTGTCTTTCTCCAATTATAAGGTTACCATCAACTTTGAAATTTAATGTTTCCTATTTTGGATATAGTTTATATAATGTTTATATTATTAATTGGGGTATTTTATTTGTTGTCAAAAATAAACTTTTAGTTATTCAGATCCCCACTACCATCTCCATGGCAACAAGGATGACACATTTTGAAGAAACCAAATATGTCCCTGTGGTGTTGCGGCTCTTTGTCATTACAGGTTTAGCCTGTTTCAAAAATTAATCTCTATTCACCAATCATATTACTTATCCACGCATATTTTAATTCAATATAAAGTATAAAAATGGAAGGCTAAATTCGAAGGGTCAGCAGTAACCTTTTTTAAATTTGAATTTTTTAAATATATATATATGTTTTTGTAATTTTTTTACACGTTGTATAGTAGATATTCACATACGGTGAATTTGAGATTTTTTACCCTCAGTAACTCGAAGTTCTGTATAATTCAAGGTAGGCATGCGCCTAGGACACATTATTTTACATAACACCGATCAGAATACTAATGATGACATAGAAGGAAATTATGTGGAAAACTTGATACCTCTTGTAAACGACTTCCTGGATGTTAAGGTTCTGTTGAAACGAGATAGACAAGAGGAAATCCAAGAATGAAATCTTTAAAAACACGCTATTATTTTCATTTTCCCACGGTTTTTCCCTTTAATTCGAGTTTACGATCGTTCGAGATGTGCCTTGTCCCGTTAAATTCGAAATATCGAGATTATTATATTCACACTAATATGGTAGGAATAATAACGGTAAAATTTGGGGGTAAAACGTTCCCGAATTTGATTAGAAAGATTAAAATAACATACCCAGCCAGGGCTTTAACGCAGACCGCCCAATCATCGCAACTGGATAGAACAAGACTGACACCTTTATTCACGTTCCCACTGGAGGGAAGCAGCATCAAGGTATTCTAAGTACTATGGATGGGGAAATTAATTTAAAGAAAATGCACCCGCATTATCATGAAGAGATGATAGGAAAACAATACTAAAAATCACGTAAGGGAAACCAGCCTAAATTTCCCTCTTGAAAATTCAAGCTTCGACATCTGGCAACCAGCAATCCATTCTTAAGAGACTGACGCATTACACTATGTGACCATTAGTGCGAATATATTTGTGGACAAGATTGACACATTATACCACGTGACATTGCTAATGACATTGTAGTGTTAGTGAAGTACGTTTGTTAAAAACATAAAATTACATAAATCCGAGATCTGTCTCAAGGACATTATATCTTCCTTCCTTCACCTCTGACAATACGTGTATTAATCACAACTTGTGAATGTGAGGAATGCCAGGCCTCTACCGTGGTTCGGATTCCACGTTAAACTGTAGGTCCTCCATTTCATCTCACAATCACCCTACCATTACACAATAGCGTAAGTGCGTATAACCCGAACGGGTAGTAAGACACGGTGCTAATAGTAATAATTTACCCTGTAAGGTAGAAAGCTTACCTCGGTTCCACTATGATTTAAATTATAACATAAGGCCTTAGTTTTACAAGTCAAGTTAGATTGCTACCTTCTAGGCTAGACGAAGTGTACGTGTTTGTAGGTTGAAGAAATAAAATTAAATATCATATTGGTCATAAATTCTCTCAAGCATTTTAATGTTTAATTTTATGCCTACATGCGCACTACAATCGTATATTCTACAAACGAGAGTGAAAAATGTTCACCAGAAATAAATCTATTCTTTAATCTTTAACTTTGTTACCAACTGAGCTATACAGAGACTTTCTCAAGATCAATACATCACGGAATTTCACAAGCCCCTGGATAGCTGATTTTATATCAAAGTTGTGGGTTATCCAAGGGTGCAGAGTTCAAATATATGTCAGAGAACTTTTATCAGATAAATTGTTGTGTAACTATATTACATTATTAATAGCTATCAAGCGATAAATCCACCTCTGCCATAGTATGGTCTAAAGCAATGGTATTCAACTTGGGGTTCACGTACCCCCAGGGCCACATGAGGACATCTTAAGGGGTGTGTAAAATTTAAAAAATATTTATATATATTATTTAATGATAAACACTGGATAGCTATTTGAGGATCTATGGATAGACACAAAAGACCCGGACATAAGAATATGCTATCTGAGAACGCAATTTTTACTTTTCAAATTTGAATATACATTATATATAGGGGTAAGCGAACAAAAAAGGTTGAATAACACTGATTTAAGGCATCTCTATCGCTTTTGATTGGGCTGTACAATGGTCAGGAGGTCAAGGTTCAAATCTGAATAGGTTGCATTGAGGGTGCATATATACACATGTGATTTATCACTGTAGTTTTACTGTCACTTATCCCGGTAGTGTTTGTTTTTAATTAAAATATACCTCTCTCATCCATATCCTTTTAATCGATCCTTGGTGTTAGATGTAAAGATTGAAAAAAAAATAGTTGCACCAAAACACGACTTACAGATTAGCTTTACCTAGTCCGACACCTTAGTTCAGTCTATAGTGTGTCATCCTAATGAGTTACGGGTTCTGGGTTTAATTCTCAGAATGGTCGATACATGTATCAATTATTAAATTGGGGCTTCTTATTTAACAGTGGTGTAATGTCCGGGGAATTAGGTGCTGTGTTTGGTCAAGAATTGAGTTACTATTTTGGTATAATCAGTAGGTTCAGTAATTTATACTCCGTTTACCCTAGAAGGTAGCATGCTTACCTTTAAAGTTTACATTATGGCCCTATCTTATAAGCCTTAACATAGAATAATAATACAAAGTAAGCCGATACTTTACAGTATAAACAAAAATAAATATTGAATATTTCAAATAAAAATATATAAAATAGCTTTAAATATATTATCACAGTTAATATTACATCCTAGCCCTAAAATCGAGTAATATTTTAGGTAACAGCGAAGAATGGTATCATACGAGGTCAACCTAGGCATGTAGTTCGTTTCTACCCGGCCAAGGTGAGAGGCTTCTCATATTTATTTTTTATAACGAGATTGTCCGTGTGACCTGGATAACAAATATTACCTTACCGCGTCAGGGCGATTAGAACAACCTGTCCCAAAGGTCATACAGTACATCCAATTCGTGGTAGAGGCGTACGATAGTAACGTTGATTATCAATCAACCGACCCGCCCCCCCCCTTGCCTGATGACTCTTACTCTAATTAAACCGTTAGGGTGTGGTCCAATTGGTCTCTGTAATAGGACTAACATTTCTACAGTGCTCCCACCACCCACTAACACACGCTATTTAGGTTGGCATTGAAATCTGCACACGATGCTAATGGCTCGTATTGTAATTCTCGAGCTTTGCCTAGTCCTGGTAAGGGAATCTTCACGGGAAAATTGTTCACACCCTGTAAATATTAATTATTAGGAGATGTACAGTACGTGAAAGTATGCCATGGCCATTTCCTGAGAAAAAAAATCATCATTAATAATTATCTAAATGACACACCGCAGATATTTCAGCTTCGTTTTTCATTGGAGAAGTAAACATGGATTTTCAGAACCAACTAATTGTATTAGCACACCGCTTACAACTAAATTAACTCCAAAATAAACACAAAGCGTGATCTAATAATGCCTATTCAACTTAGGAAACGTGCTATCATTTGAAAAGATTATAAATAATCTTATAAAAATGCATGTCTTAATTAATTACCATAAAAATAAATCTGATTACTATGATTATAATCTTATATATATATAAATCTTCTGTACGTGTGTATGTCACTGAACTCCTCCTAAACGGCTGGACCGATTTTGATGAATTTTTTTGTGTGTGTTTGAGTGGATCCGTGGATGGTTTAGATTCACAATTGGACCCAGTAGGTGGCACTGCAATCGGGTTTTAGGATTTATTTTTTATGGATTTTTTTTGGGGGGGGAATTTTTTTTACATAGTCTACATCTTTATTAGCTGTGCCCGGCATACAAATTTGTAAGCAAGCTTCGCAATTTTTTTCGATACAGCTGATATTTGTGGAGTTGTGGGCGAAATGCCAAGAATGAAAAGATGTTTTATTTTGTATGTTGTCTTGACAAACACTGAAATTGTAATATTTGTGTTACTCACTAATTGGAGTTCATTGGGAATTTGTAATTGTGATGATCACATAGTATTTGTTTTATCATCGAAATCAATTATGCCACCCAAACGAAAATCCAACGTTCGGGCAGGACAACGTCTGTCGGGTCCGCTAGTATTGTATAAAAACCTAGTTTAGCGTTACGTTTATATTCTAACTTATTTGTACCGTTGGACCCACGGAATAAATGTCAAACTCGTCTAGTATGGTTTTCATGTGACTAGGTCAGGGTTCATTATAAGAGCCCACAACTACACCGTCACATTGCCCAACAAAGTTAGAAGTGACTTGATGTGTCTACAAAGGACAGCCTTTGGTGTCTAATAGGAAGGAACTTTGGATGTGTTTTGTCAGAGATCAAACACACCTCTTTGAAATATAACCTAGAGTAGCCTTAGTAGTAATTCACATGTACCACCTAGAATCAAACCATGCTTTTCTAAACAAATAGCAAGCCTCACCGACCATCGGTTTAGGAAAAAAACAGGTGATTCACCTTACTTTAGGTTCTCTTCAAATAATTAAACTTCATTATGGTCTAGGCCAGGAGTCGGAAACCTTTTAGTAATGTTGTTCCTGAAGTAATATTGCAAAGTCACTCAGCGTGCCAACCAACCTAAGCCCACCCAACTTGTTTGTACTTTTTATACTAGTTGAATAGTACAACTATTTAAACAAATTTAAGTTGATCTTGTAAAATATAAAATAATATGACAACATGTTTCTAAATCGAATAGATTAAATAACTACTGTTTTTTGAATATTTAATATTTTAATATAAATCAGATAAAGCCGAATGAATACAAAAGTTTGTATTTTGCAAAATTTAAGATTTGAATTTTCTTTTATTTTGAAACAAAACAATTGAATCATTGAAACATAAAACACATTATTAAAATTTTTACTCGCATCAATGGTTTTAATAAAAAATAAAGGTTTTATAAAAATGTTATTCAAACCACTCAACATGCCATTGAAAATCGTCCCGCGTGCCACAAGTTGCCGACCCTTGGTATAGGTTGATTAAAACTCACACAAGTAAGTGAGTACGCGCACAAAACTTCAGTCTCGACTTATCTGGCTACAGTAATGTTTTCTTTTTTAAATGGAATAACACTCTTTTCCCACACTAATGTGGTTGTATTTACTCTAAAATTTAACTTCCTTGTACGTATCTTATTTTTGTGAATATACTGATAGTTTGGATGGGTAGTAAGACGTAAATTAGATGGCTAGTAAGACGCTGTACACGACGGAATCAATTAATTTAAAAAAATTAAAATAAACAAACAAAAAGTTCTAGGTTCAGAAAAAAAACTAACGTATTTAAAATTAAAATATAGGCCCGCCAATAAAGAATGTCGCACGATTCACCAGGGCCAAATGTCCGACCAGAGGGG
This sequence comes from Timema podura, assembly GCA_033556935.1. Taxonomy (NCBI): domain Eukaryota; kingdom Metazoa; phylum Arthropoda; class Insecta; order Phasmatodea; family Timematidae; genus Timema; species Timema podura. Next base: position 46,935,283 of record JAVRXN010000002.1, read on the forward strand.
CTTACGTGTCATGTTTGTTTGGATCAATAGAGGCAAGCTCTCGGTAGTGAAGTGCCGGTAGAAGGGGATGGGGGGAGGCGTGTTTCGAGGGAAAGGGGGTCGCAACCCCCCAGAGCTCACAGCGACCTATACACATGGGGTACGAGGGCCGGTCAAGTGGAATACACCAGGCCTACGTGTGTTTTTTTTATTTTTTGTTTTTTTTACTGTGCAACCGACTGAAGGAAATATTTCGCGCTATTTACGACTTACTATTATGCAAATTTATTCTTATATTTACTGACAAACTGAAAAGTTTTGGAAGCTTCTCTCCACCTCTCTGTCCAACTATCACCACCACCTCCACTTCCCCACCTACACCCCACTCCCTTAAAAATACAATAAAAATACACTTATACCAAACAGAAAAATATTATTGTTTTAAAATCTAAATTTTTATTTAAAATAAATTACAAAAACTATATTTTGCATACGAGTATGTATCAATCAATTTTAGTGAGTAACATTGACAAAGTGTTGTTGGGTTTTTAAAATTATTGTAAGACAAAACGTATGATAAATAGTATTTTGACAAGTTTGATCTTAGATGTATCTTAAATTTAAATTGTTTTAATTATCTAGTGTCATCTTTGACTCTTAAATATCATTATTTAAAAAGAATTGAACTAAACACATTTGATTGATTTTTTTTAAATGACAAGCTCAAACTATGATCAGACCTCCCAACTGTGATTCAAAAAAACCTTAAAATCATATTTTAAACCACTCCTCCGAAAATAATAGAACATTCGAGCGTATTTTATCATATCCCTCACACTGTGTAATGGTAGTGATTCTTTGTCCTAGAGTGTTGTTTCTCATACTGTCTCCAGACGAATGGTGATGCATAACTTAACGAGTCATCCTCCTCGATCTGATAATTTAACAATTTCTTTAATACTGAAAATGGGTATCACCTTAACTAAATTTGGTATAATGTATTTTTAAAGTTAAAAGATTCCCAAGTTTGATTTCAAGCATGGCCTAAAAAATCTGTGTTTTGGATGAAGTCGGGAATTCCCCTTTTGAAGTTATGAATTAGCGTCCTGGGTACTGAGTGTTGAGGCTATCATATAATTAAAATATCTTATAAGCAGTGTTCTTATCAATTCAATCGGTTTGTAAAGTGCACGTTAAATATCTCAAATAAAATTCGTAATGGAAAAATAACCAGAACACTTGCAATAAAGCAAAATTGCTAATAATTATATTATTATTTATTTAAGTGATAATTAAAATTTTTGAGGCCTGTTCCGGTGAATAACTGGTTAAATCAAAGTCTAGACGTCCCTGGTTTGATTCCAAGTAGTGCGTACTAAGATATTTACTATATATACACGGTTTAATTCTGATATCCAATCAGTAATTAATAATACCTAGGCACTAATCTTAGGCATACTGTTTTAGGTTAGGTTAATATATGCGTTGTGTGCTGATATAAGCTGTGTATTTATAAATTACACAAATTTCGATAGTAAAAGTGTCTGAACGAATATATCTGAGTAATAAATCTCTATCTAGAATTTAATCACAAATAAATTTACGAATTTACAAAATGAATTAACAAATAATGAATAGTAGGATTTTGTAGATCTTGTATTTTACAAGTTAAAGAGTAAATATATTGTACATAAAAATTATCAAACAAAATTAATATTTGACCAAAAGCATGATAAATACTATTTTAGGAAAATCATTCACAAAACTAAAAGTGACTTTATTGCTCCAAATTATTTTTTGTTTTTATTAACTTTGACAGTTTTGTCAAAATATATTTCATATTATACGCATACCCCTAATAAACAAATTTAATATTTTTTTAAATATTTTATTGTTATAAACATGATAATAAAAGTAAAACTCCCTGTTATTGTTTTAAGAACAATCCTCAACGTGTCTCTTCTGAGCACTCTGAGATTTTCATAACTTACAAACTAGCCTAATATTAAAACCAACACAACAACCAATCCACCTGCTGAAAATTCACCAATGATAAATTGTTGGTCTTGTCAGGAATTTAAACCGAAACCCATAGAACTGTTGACAAATCCGACAGTGACTGATCTAAGGTGTCAGATCTGTTTCAAGAAGAATATTAGTTAAACTAATTAAGATCTTAAGGCAAGGATTTGGGGCTGTGACCTAGCTTAATACTTACACATAATTATGATGTACGGTTTCCTTTTTTGAAAATTCTGTTTGAATTCTAACTAGTCCAAGGAATTAGGCTCGTAGTATATTGGACACAGATGTCATGGAGGCCGATATTTGAATTTCAGTTGGGTGTTCTTGGGGTGGTTTTTTTATATATATTTTTTCACTTTTGCTTTCCCATCCCCTTTCCACAGTATTACCGGTGCCCTTTTTTTCCAAACTACCTTGATCAACCTTTCTCTTCAAAATCAGGACGTTAATAATCATGGTGTTAAACGTAATAATAAGAATAATAAAATGAGAAAAAATATAAGTGAGTTTGGAAGATCAGTGGCACACTAAGCCAAAGGTCCAAGGCCGTAATCCTTTACATAATAACCAGCATATTCAAATGTTTTTAAACAAAATATACGGGGAGATCGAGGTTCGAATCTTGGTCGGGTGAACTGAGGGTGGTTTTTCCTAAATGGTTTTCCACTCTCCCTCCACGCAAATGTGGGTTCACTTCCTCTAAATTCAACCCTCCCAATTCCTAATCCATTAGCGTAATTAGTACTTAAGCGTATAACCCGAACGGGTAGTAAGACGCGGTGCTAAATATTATTATTATTATTATTATTTAAACAAAATAAATTATTTACAATAATTTTGCAAAAAAAAAAGTCATGTAAATCATGGCCATTCTGAAAATCGTTAAGGAAAATAACATTTGAAACCCGTTGGTACATTTTGTTTTATTTTCCGTAAACTAGTGAGTCACGCATCATGCATCGCATGGCATCATATTGGTGGTTGTGTTTTAAACATGACAGAGCCAGACGTCTAGGCGTCATTTATGTTGGAACTGGCCCAGAGAGTTCATGACACGAGTCGTGAGAGTGGCATTTATGGATAGCGACACTCAGATTTCATGGAGGGGGGTTAGTGGAAACTGGACTAGATCGCTAACAAACGCGTCAAATAGTAACACAAAAGTGTTCTCGTCTGAAGTGAAAGTGAAATGGGATTGTATTTATTTTTATTTTTTCATGTGAATTATTTTAGGGCACAGCTACCAACACATCGGTGAATGAGCTATATATTAGAGATACTGTGTGAATAATATCTAGCAGAGAAGACAAAAGTGATGGGAATTTCAAAAAATAAAGCGTCACTGAAAATCAAATTTGGAGAATCGGGAGTTAGAAAGCATAGAGCAGTTCAAGTACTTGGGAAGTCTACTGACAAAGAATGCCTACTGCACTAAAGAAATTAGGTCAAGCAAGGATCACCATGACCAAGGAAGCTTTCAACAATAAGACGTTACAGTTGACCAGCAAGTTGAGTTTGGAACTGAGGAATAAAATGATGAAATACTATATTTGGAGCATCGTCCTGTATGGAGCAGAAACTTGAGTTCTTAGGAAGATGGATAATAACTACTTGGAGAGCTTTGAAATATAGTGTTGGAGAATACTTGAGAAGATAAGGTGGACAGGCAAGGTGATAAATTAAAAAGTCCTAAGAAGAGTAGGTGAGAAGAGAAACATTTTGGATGTGATTCTTCAGTACAAAGCAAACTGGATCGGACACATCCTTAGGAGGAACTGTCTTCTGCATGACGTCATAGGAGGCAAGGTTGAGGGGAAGAGGAGCTAAGGAAGAAGGAGGGTTCAAATATTAGATGACTTGAAGGAAAGAATAAACTTCTGGGAGGAATCAGAGAACAGGGCGCATTGGTGGTCTAACTTAACTGACAAAAGGAATGGAGCTGTCGTAAAAGACAACACCTAATAATATATTTTTTTACAGGGGGTCCAACCAAACTATATTTTAAAATTCCCTAATTTGTCCTGGTTTTACAGAGCCAATTTCTAACTTTTCCAGACGCAATATGTTACAGACCTTATTTTATTAAGATCGCAACTTGCTGGATTAATACTTCTAGACACATAGATTATATGAAATTATGTCACTCAATGACGGAGTTAAAAATTTTCAGTCTAAAGTAATAGGTTATTGGGAAGTGCGATCTAAGTTAGATTTTAGTGGGATCATATTGAGACATTAAAAGATTTCCTTACACCATTACAGTTTAAAATTGTTGTGAGATACATTCTTTTTTAGTTTCTTCTTCCTATAAAGTAATCGAATTCTTGCACATGCGCACAGTAATGACTATTCTTTATCTAAAGACATTTGAATATTGGTGGAAAGAAGACCCAAAAATCACATGTTGACTTCGAGAATTTAGATTAGTATCCTCAATTGTACTAAGAGAGATTCACGCTGAGTATTAACTGGAACAAAGGTGCTTATTATTTAAGTGAATATGTGAAAATTCCAGAAATTTAATCAAATTTTCTTACTTTTCCCTGACCAAGCAAATTCCTTAACTTTTCCCTGTTTTCCAGGTTTTTCATGTCACTGTTTATGTATAATAAAATATGTAATCTTGGTTGGCTCAGATAAGACTAACATTAGTAACGGTTGACGGTTATTACAAGGCCGACACATAGTATGGTCGGTAGCGCATTGTTCAATTGGGTTAAGAGTCCCGAAATTTCACATGTGGACTGAGATATATAATACTGTTTTATCATTCTTTTTTTTTAACTCAACTGCCTCTTACCACCCATCTGGCCTGAGCGCATTTTAATTGCACCAATGGGATGGTGAGGAATAAGGTATAATTTAGATTAAATGTACCCGTATTTTCGTGGGGAATGGTGGTGATAATGAGAACTAATAAGAGGAAAAACCATCGTTAGTAAGCTACACCTGGCATGACCTTACCACCATCAGAAAACCTATATGAGCCTGACATTAAGTCAACGTACCCACCTTTAAAGGTGTGTATATATTGTGAAGGCTTACACTTTCACGGTGATGAATTAACGGTTTAGAAACAGCGCTGTGTTTGTTCCAGAGTTAAATTATTCTAAGTCGTGTTTTGATATAATCAGTTTAAAAAAATTGCCCGTTAAATATATCAATTCAAAAACCAGATGAAGTCATTCAGAATGAATTATTTAATATTTGATGCAACACCACAAACTCGTGTCATTACTAAATTACCAAAATAAACCTATTATCACCCTCAGAATTACTTAGAATGTATTATTACTATTGTATTTATTTAAATGGTGAAATTAAGGCATAAGCTTCCTCTTACATCTAACCATGTCTTAAGTTAACATTACACTGCATTTATCAACTATTATCTTATATATAAAAATGGATGGCTAAATGTGTTGCTAACCGCAAAACTCGAGAACGGCTGGACCAAAATGGCTAATTTTTTTTCCTAATATTCGTTGAAGTCCGAGGAAGGTTCTTATGAAGAGAAAAATTGGAAAAATTGCACTGAAAAACGTAAAAACCACATTTTTCTTTTTCCCATTCAAACTGTTTCTAGCTGTCAATTCTAGGGATGGCGAACTGAGATAGATTAATCGAAGAATCGATTTTTTTGGGTCATGAAGATCGATTTGAGCAATGAATCGATTAAGTGAATCGATCTCAGACACCCTAAAATCGACTTTCAATTCATTTACTTACTGTTTCGTTTTATTCAAATAAAACAAGAGTACCAAACCATAATATAAAGAAGAAACATTTGAAATTTAATTAGTAACTTTAAATGCATCCGTAGATTTGACACTTTCTCTTTCTACGTTATACAGTTTGACTTTGACAGTTTTTCAGTAGATTCTCAATTAGTGCGTGTTATTTTCTTGGTTGTTTTTAAATCGTGTTATTTTCTTGGCTGTTTTTAAATCTTCGCTTCTCAATCAACACATTTACTTATTGTTTCATTTTATTCAAATAAAACAAAAGAGTACCAAACCATAATATAAAGAAAAACTTTTGAAATTTAATTAGTAACTTTATAATTATGAACTTAACCTTAAAATTAATAATAACTACTTGAATGCATCCGTAGATTTGATAATTTCTCTTTCTACGATATACAGTTTGACTTTGACAGTTTTTCAGTAGATTCTCAATTAGTGCGTGTTATTTTCTTGGTTGTTTTTAAATCTTCGCTTCTCAATTTACAAACAAGTTCCTCGATTTATCTTTGGTTGATTGGTTTATTTTGTGTTTGTGTTTCCATTTATACTCAGTTCAAGACTCATGCCGCCTATAAGACGCGGGCGGAGCAATTTGGGTCGAAGAACTCTAAATGCTAGAAAACAAGCTAATTTTCAGTCTAATCGGACTACACAGCAACGTGAAGAGCGAAATGAAATTGAAAGGATTCGGATATCCCAAACCCGTGCAGCACGTCATTCAACTAATGATATTGCAGGTTTGAAACGAGCTGCTTTCAGTTACGATGTTTCAATTGACTACAGTACCCACCAATGCGTTGCTATTGGATCTATGAACTCAGTTTGCCCACATTGTAAGGCATTGAAATACAAAAATGAAGCCGTTGAATTGTGTTGTGCAAATGGCAAAGTGAAATTAGTGCCATTGGTTCCACCACCAGAGCCATTGTACTCATTGGTTTCAGGAACAGGAACGGATTCAATACATTTCCTTACTAATATCCAAAAATATAACAACTGCTTCCAAATGACTTCATTTGGGGCAACAAATGTAGTTCGGGACAACTTCGTGCCAACTTTCAAGGTAATATATAACAAACAGACTTATCCCCCGTATTGCTTTGCTTATTTTATTTTATAATTTTTGTAACAAAAATAATAAACCTGTCTTTTTAATTCACAGATACAAGGACAAATATACCATCGAGCAGGCTCACTGTTGCCGGTGTCAGATGGCGACTACAAATTCCTGCAAATTTATTTCATGAGCAATTCAACACAAGAAATTGATCTGCGTTGTGCACGTAACAGTTCAATGAAGAGGTCTATTGTAGAAGAATTACAAACTTTCTTTCATCAACACAATCAGTTGATTACATTGTTCAAAACTGCACTGGATCTCATGCCATATGATAATCACAAAATTGTAATCAAAGCTGATAAAACTCCTGTGGGCAAACATGCAAGACGTTTCAATGCACCAACAATGGATGAAGTTGCCATTGTTATAGTTGGAGAAAATTTGGAAGCCCGTGATATTGTTTTACATCGCCGGAATGATCAGTTACAGCGTGTGCATGAAACACGCCGCTCATATGATACGCTACAATATACAATCATGTTTTGGCAAGGTGAAGATGGTTATTACTTTTCAATCAAGATGATAAATCCCCTTACAGGTAATTAAAAATTTGGTTTAGCAATGGAGATTTTGCATAAGCTATTACATGTATCATATGCAAGTTCAATCACTGTCATTAAAGCAATAATTTATTTACAGGTGCCGAAACCAACAAAAAAGTCAGTTCAATGAACTATTATTCATACCGTCTGATGGTTCGTGAAAATGAAGACAATCACATCTTGAAATGTCGGCGATTATTTCACCAATATGCTGTTGATATGTATGTCAAAATTGAAACAGAGCGATTGACATTCATCAGGTTGAACCAGACCAAACTACGTTCTGAAGAGTATATTCACCTTCGAGATGCGATTAATACTGATGTAAATGCAGAGAATGTCGGCCGGATGACAATTCTTCCAGCAACATACATCGGAAGTCCTCGACATATGCATGAATATGCTCAAGATGCCATGTCGTATGTTCGTCATTATGGCACAGCAGATTTATTTATAACATTCACGTGCAATCCGCAGTGGATAGAAATCAAACTTGAGTTATTCCCTGGTCAATCACCCATTGATCGCCCTGACATTACGGCAAGAGTCTTCAAACAAAAGTTGAATTCTTTAATGGATTTCATTGTGAAACATAGCGTGTTTGGCGAGGCGCGCTGCTGGATGTATACTGTGGAGTGGCAGAAACCTGGATTGCCTCATGCACATATTCTGATTTGGTTGGTTGAGAAGATGATGAAGTGATATCAGCTGAAATCCCTGATGTACAAATAGATCGAGGCTTGCATGAAGTAGTTATTAAAAACAGGATTCATGGTCCCTGTGGAACACTTAATCAAAATTCACCGTGTATGGTGGATGGTAAATGTTCGAAGCGTTATCCACGTGCATTAGTAGCAGAAACAATTACCGGAAATGATGGTTATCCACTGTATCGTCGCCGATCGACTGCAGACAACGGAAGATCAACAATTGTCAAAGTTAATAAACAAGACATTGAAATTGATAATCGTTGGATTGTTCCATATTCACCGATCCTATCAAAGACTTTCAAGGCGCACATCAATGTTGAATCTTGCCATTCCGTGAAATCTATCAAATACATTTGTAAATATGTAACCAAAGGAAGTGACATGGCTGTGATTGGAGTTGGTGCAGAGAATTACAATTACGAAGTTACCCAATACCAAATGGGCCAGAATGTTAGCAGTAATGAAGCAATTTGGCGCATTTTTTCTTTTCCCATTCATGAAAGACACCCCACTGTTGTTCACTTAGCCATACACTTAGAAAATGGTCAAAGAGTATATTTCACGGCACAGAACGCATTACAACGTGCTGTTCAACCACCATCTACAACCTTGACCTGTTTTTTTGAAATGTGTCAGAATGATGATTTCGCCCGAACACTGCTATACTCCGAAATGCCAAAATATTATACTTGGAATCAATCCTCAAAGAAATTTCAACCACGGAAACAAGGAAAACCAGTTCCAGGTTACCCAAATGTATATTCCACCAATGCAATAGGTAGAATTTATTCAGTCCATCCAGGCAATGATGAGTGTTTTTATATGCGATTGCTATTAGTCAATGTTCGAGGCCCAACATCATTCCAACATTTACGAACTGTTAATGGTGAATTGTGTGACTCTTACAGAGAGGCCTGTCAACGTTTGCCACTATTAGAAAATGACGCTCAGTGGGATCAAACTCTCAATGATGCTATAATTTCTTCACAAGCTCATCAAATACGAACATTGTTTTCTATAATTATATCAACATGTTTCCCATCAAAACCAATTGATTTATGGATCAAATACAAAGATGATATGTGTGACGATATCTTGCATCAAATGCGCATTAGAACAGGAAATCCAAATTTACAAGTCAGTGAAGAGATTTACAACGAGGCGTTAATATCAATTGAGGACATGTGCTTGATGATGACAAACAAAGTATTGTCTCAATTAGGCATGGCCGCGCCCAATCGCCCGATGCACGACGCTTTTAATCAAGAGTAGAAACGAGAAAAACTGTACGATCTCGATGCTTTAAGAGAATCAGTTCGAATAAATCTTCCGCTGTTGAACCAACAACAAAAGTATGTATTTGATACTCTTATGGAAGTTGTACATGATGGAACTGGAGGGATTTACTTCTTAGACTTTCCCGGTGGTACAGGAAAAACTTTTTTGATTTCTTTGATTTTAGCAACAATTCGCTCACACAGTGAAATTGCACTCGCACTTGCTTCATCAGGCATTGCAGCTACATTGTTGGAAGGCGGTCGAACAGCCCATTCAGCGCTAAAATTGCCGTTGAATATGCAAAGCAACGAAACTCCGATCTGCAACATTTCGAAGAACTCTGCAATAGCAAAGGTTTTGCAGCAATGTAAATTGATAGTGTGGGATGAATGCACGATGGCACATAAAAAGTCTTAGGAGGCATTAGACCGAACCATGCAAGATCTGCGGAACAATCAAAACCAATTTGGTGGTGCGATGATTTTGTTAGCAGGAGATTTTCGTCAAACATTGCCAGTGATTCCACGGTCAACGCCAGCTGATGAACTTAATGCATGTTTAAAGTCCTCCGTTTTGTGGAAACACGTAAAAAAACTAAATTTAAGCAAGAATATGCGTGTCGAGTTGCAAAATCATCGATCTAGAGAAATATTTTCAAAACAACTCATTGACATAGGTAATGGCAACTTCGCTTTAGACTTTTTCACTGGCTGCTTTACCTTTCCTGACAATTTTTGTCAGTTTACTGATTCAAAAACCGAACTCATTCAAAAGGTGTTCCCAAACGTTGCTAAAAATTACAGAGATCATATTTGGTTGAGTGAACGAGCTATATTGGCTCCCAAAAACATGGATGTAAATGAATTAAATTTCAAAATTCAAAATGAAATTGCCGGTGAATTGAGGACATACAAATCAGTTGATTCCTATACTAACCAAGATGATGTCGTCAACTATCCACCCGAATTTTTGAACTCACTGGATTTGCCAGGATTGCCGCCTCACAATCTTCAATTAAAGGTCGGATCGGTGATCATAATGTTACGAAATATCAACCAACCGCGTCTTTGTAACGGCACACGGCTAGCGGTGAAAAAATTACTAAACAACGTGATCGAAGCAACCATTCTAAAGGGAAAGTATAAAGGAGAAGACGTTTTGATACCACGCATCCCAATGATTCCGACTGACATACCATTTGAATTTAAACGACTGCAGTTTCCAGTGCGGCTTGCTTTCGCTATGACCATAAATAAATCCCAGGGGCAGTGATTGAGTGTTTGCGGCATTAATCTTGAAAACCCATGTTTCTCGCATGGCCAATTGTATGTTGCCTGTTCCCGTGTTGGAAAACCATCAGCTTTGTTTGTTTACGCGCCAGGTAATCAAACAAAAAATATCGTGTACCATAAAGCATTACAATGAAAATATCATTTAACACAATATTACTAAAGTATTGCAGTGTACGAAATAGAAAACTGAATTTTGTAAGTAGCTGTTGTTTATGATTATGACATTAAAAATACATAGAAAAGTATATTAACATTACGCAAATTTATTTTTTATCACACGGTAATTATTTGATAGTAAATAAATAAAGTGATCACTCTGAAATGCGTTTATATTCAATTTTTTGTTTAAATTACACATTCGTGACTGTATAGTATCACAAACTTATCTGTCCTGGTGACCATTACTGAAAACTAAAGATGTCATCACGACATGTGCACTTTATAAACGACGCCATCACCAGAACTTGACCAGAAAAGATAAGTTTGTGGGACTGCCACAGTCCAATAGCGTTTGACAGAACGACGTCTGTCGGGTTAGCTAGTCATTAAATAAAACACAGGAGACAAGTATTTGAGGAAAACATACACATGGACATAAAACATATAAAATATTGCAATGAGATAAACACGTAAAAGATCACTTAGCAAAGAGAACAGCCGCATAATATCGATGTTTGGTTCACTCTCACCCCTTCACGTCCATTCCAATAACGCGTGTATTCCATCAGGATCAAGCCAAACCGAAAAAAAAAAGTAATTAAAAAAGTGATAACCAACCCACATGTTGATGACCAAAACTGACTCAGATAACAGAATAAAAAGAGGAAGAGAGATGAAGAAGACGGAGAAATCAGAAAGACAGAGAGAAGAACTACCACCAAAAATTAGATCAATAATACAGCGTATTTCTGTATTCCCCGTCTCTTTTCGTCTTCCAGGTCCTTTACAGTCGTCACTTTCTACCTCCCACAAGTCGTGACCCACTTTTCTAGAAGACATGGAAATGTAAAAACCATTCATCTCCATCAAATAGTAGTTTGGAAAAATACTTATTAATTTTGAGGTTTAGCTAGAATCTAAACTTTTTTTTCTATGTTTTCCAACTCAAAGAATATTAAGCATTGAATACTTCCCCATATCATATTTAGACGACTCTGATCTAAGAATAATATATTTTTTTAGATAGTTTGAGCGTGTGTGTCACAAGCAAATCATTTGTGGACTATTTTATTAGCTACACTTGTATTATTATATGTTTGGCCTAGCCGCTGGCTGAAAGTATGTGGCCTACCATAAACGTTAGATCTATGCTTTAAAGGAAATTCCTTTGGAGACTTGGTTAGTTAATTTTAAATCTTGATGGGGTCAAAGGTTTTTGGTACTATCGTGGTGCCAAAATAGGTAAAGTACAAGTGATTTGGTGTTCACCAAACGTGCCTTATCAGAAGTTAATACATTTTTTATTGTGTTAAGATCTTGAGAAAATTATGTATATTATAGTGAGGCACGTTCTCCAGGGACAGAGCTAAGGTAAAAACTACTTATCATAATAGCCCTGATTTCACTTTTCCCAATGGTAACAAGGATATATATTTTTAATAAAAATAAAACGACACATTTTGGGTGGACCTTACATCCCCTTAACCCCTTATTTCTCACCTTAACCCTCTTCGTTACACCCAAACCAATTACAGTATTCTCTTGCTCCTTGTAATTTAACAACTTTAAATTTAATAAACGTTTCAATATTTGAGACTGGTACGTTTTAAAAAAAACTGTTTTTTATATTATTTGACAAAGTTGCATTATTAAAAAGTCATAGCGATTTCATAATTAATAGTACCTCGCACCTATTTCTCACTGAGGTAAGATTAGATTTAGATCTTCTCCAGTATTCTAACCAGAGTTTCCTATAAATAATTAATTACACTAATGAATGCATTAATCCAGTGATTACCAAACTGTGAGGTGCGTCAACGCTGAGTAGGAGGGCAGAGCGAGGTATTCTACAGGGGGATGCCAAAAAGTTTATTAATTTTAGAAAGGCCACTTTTTCTCAAAAGGTTGGCTAAAGTCAAACAAATAATTAAAAAATGTGTACTGAATTCACAGGTTTTTTTTTAAATCGCAGCTCCGAGTAAATAAAACCAGAAAGCGCGTCCATCTTCGTGGTCTAGTGCTGGCCACCAGTGAATAAACATTATCAAATGCAGTAGCCCAGGGATTCTTAAAAACAAATAAAGAATTTTCTAAAATTGACTCAAGCAGCCTGAGATAACTACGGCGGGGGCTCCCCGGAGCTGAGTTTGAAAAATGCTGCAGAATCCATTATCCTGACTCTGGTTGGTAGAAAACTTCAGAAAATTCAAACATATTTTTTTGAGGCCAACATTGATAGCATTTTACTATATTATATGTTTCTATTTTAATGCATTGATAAATATCTATCAAAAGTGACAACTGCAGATAACATGATTTGATGTTGTCACGATACGTTCTCGCGAACCGCTTGATGATATTGGTAATTAAATATTGTTTCTATTAACACATTTTATAACTTTTATTCTCACAAATTAAGATGATACATTCAAGAAATTGCCACAATAGCACTCGCGTTTCTTCATCGTGCTCGTTTCTCCTAGAACACCTCGTTCACAAGTCAAGAAAAAACTAACCCCCCCTCCCCCCCCCCCCAGTTTCCTAGCTATGCCATCAATTTTGATCCCGAGAGCTGCTGAGCTCTTGCGAGCACAAGCTAAACTACTTTTTTTTTAAAGAAATCAAAATAAATACAGTTTGCAAATGAAATATGTTGCTCTCTTTCTCGCACTCACACTGCGAGGTATTTTTCTTTAATAATTACTAGGGCTTGAAACAAGCAAACTGAATGTTCCTAACCCGTAATCTCCCTGCACGTGTACGGAAGTTTAGCAACAACAGTACATTGCGACTAAACAAAATTGACACAACTGAATTTAATTACTCCAAAAATCTATTCAACAAAGCAGGATCATTACAATGTATGAATAAATATTTTTTTGTAGCTTTGGTAACTACCAGACTACTTCCTTCCAAAATTAAGGTACATTTACATAATACTTTTACGGTAGCTATTAACTGTGGGTTGGAGAGGAGGAAATCACACTAGGCTGTCCCGCTTAACTGTTTGTGTCCCCAATTACTAATTTATATCTAATTGGTGTATTTTCACTAAAATTTGGTACACAAAGAGGAAATGTCAAGTATCCCTCCAGTTTATATTTTATCGTCTTCTTTGAGATAGAATTGTATTGAATTATAAAATAAAAATGATGTCGAGAAAAGAGGGACAAATTGTTTTGACATTGTATTGATAAATCATAGCTATTACAATTTGTTTATGTTTTTAAAAGAGCAAGCATAAAAGAAATTAATATAAAAAAGGGGTATAGTGTAAATATTTTAGAACCTCTGGATAAATCTATTTGATCAAAATATTTTGACAATAACTAAATTTATTCCAAGGACATTTCTGTAGCCTGTATAATGAAATAATTATAATTGGTAAATCTAAACATTTAGAATTTAAAGAATGTCTACTAAAATAAACATTTTAATTTGTTTGGATTTTAACAAACCAGATGCATATTATAATAATAAAAATATAACTTTTCACTAACCAAAGTTAAATAACCAATATCAACAAAATCATTTTATAGATGTTTATTTTAACAAAGTTATATAAATACTAGATGTTAGTACTATTTCATTTTGTAAGGCGCGTCCTTATTACTATTTTGATTAATGCAAATAGGTTTTTGAAAAACTCCATGGCGCGAGTTATAACAACCGAGTGGCCATCGCCGTTAGCGATGTTAATGTTAGCATTTACCTCTTGGAAAATCGCTAAGCAAATCAACTTGTCGAATAAACTCTCCCAGTATTCAGGCAGTTAACCGCTCAGTTAATAATAACATAGTATTATTTGATTTATAATAATAAATAGTGAAAAGCATATCAGTACTATTTCCTGATAAAGAGCTTTGTTAGATCCAAGTGACGCCTTAACAAGAATATTGGAATATGAAAACATTTGGGAAGAAATATGTATCTTATTGAATTTATCAACCGAGCTAGATCTATATGCACTAGGTATATCATCGAGTTTTAGAGCTATGTTTTCTAATAAATAACTTCTAGAGTTTTAGAGTCATGAAACAACGTGCTTCACACTGCATTGGGTGACCTGGCGGTCTAGGGGTAAGGTGTCGGACTTCTGTGCTGGGGGTCCGGGGTTCAAACCTCGGTCCCGCACAGATTTATCTGATTGCCAGACCCTTCCTTCACCTCTGACAAGATGTGTATTAATCACAACTTGTGAATGTGTGGAATTCCAGGCCTCCACCGTGGTTCGGATTCCACGTTAAATTGTAGGTCCTCAATTCAATATCACAATCACCCTACCATTACACATTAGCGTAAGTGCGTGTAATACCGAACGGGTATTAAGACGCGGTGCTATAATAATATAATAATAATAATTAATAATAATTGCAACTTATATTGACTTGACTAGATACCATTGCTATGTGAACACCACAGTGCTTGCCGCTACCCGCTGAGCAGTTACATTTCCTCTCAAATTTGCTTTACTCATTCCGATCACATTAATATGATTATTATATATGCGTACAATCCAAATAGGTAAGAAAATGTGGTGGAAAAAAGTAGTACCTATGTTGCACTTTTTTTGTCGTTATTTTTCAAAAATAAATGTTCTATACAAAGTTGCGCGCGCATCTTTAAATAGCTGCTTGGTACAAACAACGTCCGACGACTTTGATATTTCTCTTGATAGAATAATGTGAGCTGATGGGGGTTATGTAGCCTTGAGCCGTTCTTCTACCACGCGCTTGACTCTAAAGATGACATTTTATGCGAGGAGAGAGCGATAATTCCCTCGTCACTGTTTATCGATCGTCCTCCAAGAGAGCCACTATGCTACGTCTATGACGTCACGAACTATTAACTACGACACAGCAGCGGCGACGGTAGCCATTAGGGGAGTTCCCGTGAACTTAGAGCATGTGTGTCAAGGGGGGGGGGTAAGGGGTGGTGGCTGTATACCAGTCCATCAATACTCTCTCTCCCACACTTGTTGTGCTGCTAGTAGCTAGGAGATATACTTCACGGTCGTTGAGACGTTAATAAACTACTTCTGAGTGGCTATGGTTCAACTCCAGGTGGAGCCTTTACCTGTATTTTTATTGAAGGTTATTAGGTTTAAATCTCCTCTCGGCGATATTTATGGTATTGTTATAGTTAGTGTTTTTAACTGTAAAGTCAGTGTTGTGTCTACGCTCCAATAAGCCACACACTGATTTTATTTTATCTTTTGTGTACACCGATTCTTAACTACCCATTAAGTCTATCCGCATATTGACACTAATATAGGCCTATTAGGAACTTGTAGAAAATAATTTATAGAGAATGAATCCGCGTTTGTCCGGATGTATAGTGAGAAACCACTTTGGAAAAATCCCCCTCAGTACTTTAGATCAGGATTTGAATCCCAATCTCTCCGTTATAGTCTGTCCAGTCTTTTACGAGAATGATGCCTTAGGGCTTAGACCATGTGATCACTGAGCAGGTTTTTCCTTAGTAAAAAAACTGCAAGATAGGTATGATAAAGATTAAATTTTGGTAATATTATCTTAACATGATCAGTTGTTATTTTTATTATTTAGCACCACGTCTTACTACCCGTTCAAGCTATACGCTTATGTACTAATTACGCTAATAGGTTAGGATTTGAGAAGGTTGAATTTAGAGGACGTGAACCCGCATTTGTGTGGAGGGAGAGTGGGAAAACCATTTAGGGAGAACAACCCCCAGTTCACCCAACCGATATTCCAACCTTGATTTCCCCGTCCTTGGAAGTCTAGCTCAACACGAAACTAGCGCGTTAGTTAACTACGCCACCGAGGCTGGTATTAGGTGTTGTTAAATAATCTCAGATTGTGCTGTGAATTTTGTTACACGATCAAACTTGATCATAATCTCTTTCGTGCTACTGGTAAATTATTGACCTTTTGTTTATATAAGTCGTCTAGTGATATAATCAAAGGTCAACTTTGGGGTCAGAGATACTTGAATTCACAAGGATTTAACAGGTCAGATTGAAATAAAAACACATGTAAAATACAAAAGAATATTTAAACTAAATAATAAAACAGTAAGTGATTAACCAATTTATATACATTTGTTCCAACTATCAAAACTGAAAGCTTGTCAAAAATCGCATTGATTTCAATACAAGAAATCAGACTCATTAATGAATTAAAACAGCTAGATAGATTGTTTTAAAGAACTATACTTTCCGTGTCCTATAACTCAGTGGTTCCAACCCTCTTATAGTTAAAGAACCGGAAAAATTGGTTCGTTTCATATAAAAACTGGCTATGTAGTTGAGACTGTGCGTACAAGCCCAGATTTTTCCATATCAGACCAAATTAGTTTCAAGTTCATATTCTAGACTTAAATTCACAAACAATACCCCTTCCGAGGTGTAAGGCTCAGTGTGATTGCTGCCGATCGCGAACCACTGATTAGGAATTACTTTCCTATCTTAAGTTTATACTGTTACCAAAACAAACAGCTAGATCTGATACAACATAGCCACGACTGCTAGTGCTGATATTTTTATGAAGAATTGGATTTAAATGTGATAATAAGTAATATAAATAGATGTACTGTGCCAGTTCCGACCTATAAGTAATAGGCAATCGATTATTTATGCTAGTGTGCCTACTGACTGTCATACACAGATCAGTCTAAACTAATATCAAGGAGGGTAAATGCATTAATAGCCACGCCAAATTCACCTGAAAGCCAAAATAAGTTAATCCGTTAGCCATGGTGGTATAAGCGATAATCTTATGAGTAAACTCTATAATAAAAGCACAGTAATATGTTTTGACATAATAGTATAAATATTTATATATTTCTACTTTAAAAAATCTATTTATCACTTCATACAAACAATGAATTAAAAATTTAAAATATACAGACAATAAATTTAAAGTATTGATCATAGTTAAATTCAGTTAAATATAGATTAAAAATGTACTCAAGGAACAGAGATTGAACCTGATAGGGCAATGCTCTATCACTGAGCTATCAAAGACTTATCACGTGCTCAAGGTCATTCTTCACTCATATTTAAAAGCAGTCTCTGTGACGAGCGTGTGATTTCATCGGCTCCAAGAGCTATTATTGGGAATTGCATTCACCGGCTATCGAGGTCGGCTTTATGCTTTCGGCTCGTACAAGATACCCTTTCCATGGTTCTAAGTAAAATATTAAACACAATTTTGCTTCATATTTAGTATGAGTTAACTTTAACCCAACTTGAAAAATCAAAAACACAAACACTTTAGTAAACGTGATAAAATTTAAATAGCTTGACTACAGATCTAAGGGATTCTGGTTTGATGCATTACATGTACCTGATCTAATATATTGTGTTTAAGTTTATACTCAGATCCAGATGGATGGTATCATAGAATTGGATTTGTAAAGCAAGGTGTTATGTCATAGGTCTAGCTATGTTAATTCAAGGGAAGAACCTAAAGTGGTTATAATATTGTATGTGCCTAAATATATCTACACCTTAGCTCATTCGATAGCGTGTCTGCCTACTGAGCTAAAGGTCCAATTCCCGGCACGACCGAAAAATGTATCATTGGTGAAATTTGAGTTTACCCTTTCACATTGATAAATTAACGGCCGGGGACTGTATGTTAAGCCTGGCCATGTTTAATTTAGATTATAATCATATGAAGCGATCGACAGGCCTAGCCAGCTGGTAGTGAAAAAATATATGGCTTTAATAAAAAAATTGACCCAGACCACTAGCTGAAAACAGTAGTGTTGTAAAAATATGTACATATATAATATATAGCTATATATATATATATAATCTTATATTAGGAATGAAAAACTTATTACTACTTACTATATGCAAAAAGTATTATTATTTTTATGTCTTTCTTGTAGAAAATACTCTTAAATGATGTCAGTAATTTTCAGGCAAACTGTAATTTCATAAAGGAATGTATCAAGTGAAGGAATGGCAGTGAGCAAATTCCAAGTCAGGTATGTTGATTCGTTAGCGAGGATTACAGTTGCTTTGTGTGGCCTCAGTAATACGTCTCTCGCGCGGCGTGTCAGTTTGTAAACACAGTACAAGTTGTAAAAATAATAATTTTTGGATGTGAATATCTCATTTTCTCGTTGTCCTCAGCCGGGAGAAAACGTATATAAAGTGATAAGGCAAAGAATAAATTACGATAATTGGAACCCAAAATCAATCAAGGAAATGTAATTTAAGTATGTCACAATAACACGACGCGTAGAACGGTCTTTTGAAAGCAAACAAGACCAACCATGTATATAATGTACGTGTAAATGTACTATTAATACCAGCTAGTATGTCAAGACCAAAACATTTAACCGCGGGCTGAAAAAGATAATCTTAGGAAACTTACCTTAAAAAATCTGAAGTGGTCTGACGTTCACTTGTTTCAAAGAGCCGACAAGAGTGAAAGTGTGTAGTGTTTGTATGATTTCTAAATCTGAAGTGGTCTGACGTTCACTTGTTTTCAAAGAGCCGACAAGATGAAAGTGTATAGTGTTTGTATGATTTCTAAAATCTGAAGTGGTCTGACGTTCACTTGTTTTCAAAGAGCCGACAACAGTGAAAGTGTGTAGTGTTTGTATGATTTCT
Source organism: Timema podura (assembly GCA_033556935.1). Lineage (NCBI taxonomy): Eukaryota > Metazoa > Arthropoda > Insecta > Phasmatodea > Timematidae > Timema > Timema podura. The sequence goes on from JAVRXN010000002.1 coordinate 46,954,742, forward strand.
AAAATCAGAAGTGGTCTGACGTTCACTTTTTTCAAAGAGCCGACAAGATTAAAGTGTGTAGTGTTTGTATGATTTCTAAATCTGAAGTGGTTACGTCATTTTTTCAAGAGCGACAAGATGAAAGTGTGTAGTGTTTGTGATTTTAAATCTGATGGTCGACGTTCACTTGTTTTCAAAGAGCCGACAAGATGAAAGTGTGTAGTGTTTGTATGATTTCTAAAATCTGAAGTGGTCTGACGTTCACTTATTTTCAAAGACCAACAAGAGTGAAAGTGTGTATGTTTGTATGATTTCTAAAATCAGTTATCCAATGCCATTTATTTGAAGTATTTAATTAATGGGAAATTTAAGTGATGGAATGATTCAATCAAGTTGTTATTTCGATAAAGTGATCGTTCTAGTACCCAAAGGTTCGATATAATGGTGAGTCGACACTATTCATCTTTTTATTTTCTGTTTCCTGTTTAAGTCGAAAATAGCCAGTGTTGGTGTTAGATCTTATTGATAGATACAGTATTAGCAAGAGGGGAGCTATGTAAATAAACAATTTGCTAGATTTAACTTGTACTGCATACTTTCATTATGATCACATGGTCTAAGGTGTCAGAATAGCAAGATACTGGAATACCGTTCACTCAGGTTCACTGGGGAATGGTTTCTAGCATGTCATTGATGCTGTTGCTGTTTTTTTATCCTCTCTTCACGCTAATGCGGGCTCACATCCTATAAACACACTTTCTTAGCCCTACCCTTTAAATGTATACGTTTATCGCCTTGATGTTAAACGTTAGAGTTAAATGTTCCATACACCTTTTTTTGTGCAATTTATATTCACAAACAAATGCTTTAATTTATATTATAATTTGCGATGGTGAGTTATACGACTCTACCTCTGAAATGTGGAATAGTTTATTTGTATCTACCGTGGCCACAGTTCAGTTTACAATGCCCTTATGTCCGTCAGTCAGTAGACTATAGATGGAGTAGACTACTCTCCCCGCTACACAATCCGTCAATCATTCCATTCCACGATAGCTCATTTATTTTCTGAAACGTTCGCTCTTGTGCAATCGCAAGTTTTTTTTTTAGGTGAGTTTACAAATAGGTGACATAGTTTCGTACCCATTTACAAACAAACGTCCCGGGGACAATACAGCTTGAGGGACAGAGAGTTTGAAACGATTCTCTCAACCGTAAACTACATTACATTGAACATAAGGCTGGATTATATATGTGACTGAATCTACACTAGCGTTTAAAACTCAGTATCATCCCCACCGAGTGCAACACGTCGAAATGGGACGGATGCAGTTATATTCACCGATCCACAAGTCAGATTTTGATAGGGAGAAACTTTTTAACAGCTACAAAAATGTACTAAACAATAATTCTCGTATATTTGTACGGCAAGTCATGTGATCTGAAACTGATATTGTTCATAGTTAGTAACAAATCTATAAAATAATACTAATAATATAAAATATAGGTGGGGAAAAGTTTGGCACGTGGCGCGCCGGGTAGGCCCAACACCGCATTCGATGTTTCCCACGCCTGGCTTTATACACGTCTGCAATGCTCCCCTTTGCTCATTACGAGCCAAATTCATGAGCGTGTATAACGTTGTGTATAGTTTGACTGTAAACAAGATAGTAGAGTTTTTCTTTTTACTAATTACGCTAGTAGGTTAAGGGTGAACTAGTTTGAAGCCAAAGGAAGTGTACCAGCATTTACGTGGAGAAAGAAATATTGGGAAACCATTTAAAGAAATCCTACCTCAGTAAAACCGACCGGGATTGAACTCCAATCTACCCGTCATCGATGGCTGACAGTCTAGTATATTGCGAGAGTGACGTATTGTACCATGTGACCACCAAAGTGGGCAGTATAGGTTTTTTACTTTCTCTCTATCTTACAGGTAGAGAAAGTATGGTGATCGTCAAGAAAATCGAACTCGAGATTTTGATGAATTTTGACGTTTCATGACTTCCTGAATCCGAAAAAGTTATTTTTGAATTTCCGTCTGTCTGTCTGTCTGTCTGTCTGTCTGTACCTCCAACTAGAGCCTAAACTATTTTACCGATTGAGCTGAAACTTGATATCTAGGATTTTCATAGGGTTGCCCCGAGGGGTTTTTGGAATTGGATATCTACCCCTAAAATTAAGGGTAGTTTACTGAAGGGAAAAAAGAGAAAAAGTTGATTTTCTCAAAATCGGCTCTAACGATTTTGATTAAATTTTATTTATGAACATTAATAAATATTCCAAACAAAATGGCTACTCTCAATATTTCGGCAAAATGGCTTCAAGGTCTCCGTTCTGATGCGTAAATTAACATTTTGTATAATAGCTCCGAAACTATTTGAGATATGAAATTACTTAGCATTACAAATATGTATATATATTTATAATACTAATATTTTATTCGAAACATATTTTTATAAAATCAATAATTTTCAATCTATACGCAATTATATATATATATATATTTTTTTTTAACTTTTTGGACATTAAAGCTTAAGTATTGCGATCGTAAAAAAAACTAACCTGAGATGTTGATGGATTTCGACGTCTCATGACCCCCCGAACACCAAAAAAATAGTTTTTGCAATGCCGTCTGTCTGTGTGTCTATTAAAACTTAAAATTAAGGGTAGTTTACTGAAGGGCAAAAAGAGAAAAAGTCGATTTTCTCAAAATCGGCTCAAACGATTTTGATTAAATTTCATTTATAAACATTAATAAATATTCCAAACAAAATGGCTACCCTCAATATTTCGGCAAAATGGCTTTAAGGGCTCCAGTCTGATGCGTCAATTAACATTTTTTTAAATAGCTCCGAAACTATTTGAGATATGAAATTACTTAGCATTACAAAAATGTATATATATTTATAATACAGATATTTTATCCGAAACATATTTTTATAAAATCAATAACTTTCAATATATACGCAATTATATGAATTTTTTAACTTTTTGGACATTAAAGTTTAAGTATTGCGACCGTAAAAAAAAACTAACCTGAAATGTTGATGGATGTCGACGTCTCATGACCCCCCGAACCCTAAAAAATAGTCTTTGCAATGCCGTATGTCTGTGTGTCTATAAAAACTTAAAATTAAGGGTAGTTTACTGAAGGGCGAAAAGAGAAAAAATTGGTTTTCTCAAAATCTGCTCAAACGATTTTGATTAAAATTCGTATCTAGGCGTTGATTAAGATTATAAATAAACTGGCTATTTTCATTTTCCTATGAAAATGATTTTTAGGGCACATTACAGAAGCGCTAATTTCCGTATCTCCACAACTATTGGAGAAACTAAACAACTTATCATTGCAAAATTGTAGGACTATTAGAAATAAAAAACTTTTATTTGACATATATTTTTATAAAAGCAGCGGTTTCTGAGATATTTCCAAATATATTAATACAATTTTGTGAGCTTTAGTTGTAAACATATACTACTTAAGTCTTAACTTAATAATTCTCCAATGCCATAGAGTAATTAAATATTAGTATCTAAAAAAGTATGTTATTTTTCCTTAAAGCTCTTAGGAGAAATGTTTGCATAGCAATGATCTATCTCCATTTTAGACTCAATAGTCAATATTTACATTTTTTATTGGTCAAAATGTATAAATGAATAATTAAATATCAATGCGATGACTTGAAGATCTGCAACACCTTATAAAATGTTAAAATTTTAACCAGAAATCGAAATTTTAATACGAAGTGTTGACCCTTTTGGAAGCCATTAAACTATTTGAAATGCTCTTAGGTGGACAAAGATGCGCCTCTTTTCTCATTGATTATATATCATTGTATATTATTTTATGCGTGTTCTTAAGTGGAGTGGTGATGATACAATGTACATTATTCCGTTCAGAAATCTTACGAGTTTATAGAAAGAGAGAGAAAGTCTGTGCGGTGTGCCGTACCATTTATTTTTTTTACATTTATTTGAGGTATTTAATTTGAATTTTCCAAACCGACTGATTATTACAGCCCACGACTTGTGATCTAGCTTAACTCTATAACCAACACAACACTTAGACCCCAGCCTTTAATTTATCAATGTGAAAAAAAAACACATTTCAGCTCAGTAGACATGCACGCTACCGACTGAGTGAAGGTAAGTTAAGATTAAGGTGAGTTAAGATTGTAGTTGATACCGTAACATTTATAAAAAGAGTTAACCGATGTGAACACTTATAATTTCTAAACTGACTACTCAAGTACCATTCAGAGTATATATTTCATTAAGAACATGTCTTACGTGGCAGGTTACGACGTTTTAAATGCTTGTGAATAGTCATCCTAATAATAATAGCACTCATAGTGTCATGATTGTCTACAAGAATGGTGTGTGGAACTTTTGCCTGCGAGTTATACTATTTCTAAATCGAACCAAATAAAGAGGGTGATTTTATCTAGTATATTTATGAAATGCGTTATGTAAACCATTTTGTGGAGAGTGTAACAGTCTCAGCTAATGTAAGAGTCGGATGTAATAACCCCTCACTTAATCCTCCTCTCTAATAATCCTTGACCTGAATAGGCAAGATACGGAACCACTTTATTAGGGCTTATAAGACTTAAACAGATATATTTTGTGTCCCATATTAAGTTTAAAAAACTAGAGATAATTTAAATATTGGCTAATGTCACTCCAACAATGAGATTAAATATTAAGTTTGTTTGCAAAAATCTAACTTCAATATTTGAATCAATCAATTATATCAACGCAAGACTTAATATTAAAATACATGGCAGACAAATCACCCATGATGATCGTAAGAAAGGAAGTCTCAATTTAATCAATGAAAAATTTTCAGCCACGCCAAAAATCAAATCCTAGACTACTACCTCAGTAGACAAACGTGCTACTAAAAGTGATAATATGTATAATTTACAAAACCTTTAGCTTTAGTTTCGTGAAGATTTTATTGATTTTGTCAAATCGGTGACCTTTTAAAATAAATGGTACGGTATGCAGTACATAGTTTATTGCTCCTTTAAAAATGAAGATATTTACTTAAAACTAATAAAAATATGTGAAAGGAAATAATATATATGGTTGCAGAAACATATAGATAAAAAAAGTAGCATCACTATTCACCAAAGAGCATAACAATTGACTCCCAAGCTCCCAGACCTCCATTTAAAAAATATATTTGCTTACAGCTCAGAAAATATTACTTTTATTACGAGTAAAATACATTTTTGGTAAAAGTATTATATTTTTAATAGTCATACAGCTTTTTTTAAGGTATTTCGTGTCCCAAATATTTGCTAAGATGAGATCAAAATTGAATATATCCTCTTATGTAAAGTACCCTCCAAATCATTTTTCCGGAATAATTACAGGTGCCATTTTATTTATAGTGATAAACAATGCATAGGTAATAATTTTAATCAAAACTGTTAAATACCATTTTTATAAAATCTTTTTTTCTATTTTTTTCCCCTAATTTCTGGAAAAACTTATGAAAACTCTAGATATTAGGTTTTATTCCAATTGGTAGAATGATTTCGGCTCTAGATAAAGATACAGACACAGAGAGACAAACGGCATCGCGAAAATCACTTTTTTGCGTTCAGAGGGTCAAGAAACGTCTATATCAATAAATTTTTGGATTTGAGTTTTTTTTAACAACCACAATACTTCCTCCCTCCAGGGGGCTGCGAGAAAGTAAGATCAATTCGAACAAAAGCTACTTCCTCAAAATCACTTCTTATTGGTTGTAAGCTCCTTTATAGGAGGTGGGCTCTGAATCACTCATCCCACACGTAAAAGTGAAGACTAAATATCAAACTACTAGAGAAAAAAAATATCTCAAAGAAGTTTGAGTATCGTCTCAAGAGCAATTAGACTCCATGCGCTTGGTAAATATCAAAGCTTCCAAAAAATGTAGAACATAAAGTTTAAAGATCATAAGAAAAATTGAAACTTTTACAAACGTTTTAAAGAATTTTTTTAAATCCAAAAAAATTCGTGATTTAGATGATTAAATTTTTTTTTAAGTAATATTTCTTCTGAGTTCTTAGGAATAAAATTATTCACATAAGAGCTAATCTATTTACTGAACTATTTAGTTTTCTACATTACTTGAAAATGTACTGATTTTTTAAAAATATTTCTAAAGAAAAAATTAACAATGTAATTTGATGGGTTTGTTGTTTCTACTAACAAAAACGAGGGCCGATAAAACTCTCGTATATAATAAAAAGCCGGCCAGGTAAAAATAGTCTAACGCCCGCAAAGTTTAATGATACTGTTTGTCTAACATTTATGTAGAGCTTACTGCCTACAAGGATTATCCAACGGCGTTCCCCTATTCGTCGTTTTTATGGTGGTACACGCACATGCATGTGCGAATAGAGAAGAAAATAAACAAAAATTAATAAAATAGACCACTTATTTAGGAATCCACTCCCGTGACAATAGCTCTCATTAGATTAGTATAAACCAATTTATAATCAATTAATATAATATTATTTTATATTTGTTATTCTAGAAAAATGTATATGATTTTTTTTCTTTAATCCTAAGATGTATTATTAATGAAAAACCTAATATATTAATTCAATAAGAGTAATATTTAGAATATATTTTGAACATTCCCTAAGAGAGAATATTAAAACACAGCAAATCCTATTTTAGTCTGAAATTTTGAAATCAGATTAGGAGTATTTACGCCCAGCAGTTAAAGTTTATAATATATTACAAATAATATTGTAATGTTATTTATTCCTTAAAATATTCAATCTACGAAAATTAAAATTAGCATGCACTTGTTTAGCAATACACCTGAATAAAAGCTATTAAAACCACATTATTTAACTGTGTATCATCTTTTTTTTATACATACCTATGTACTGGGTTTAGTTATCCGAGAAATTTTGACATCAGTCCTTTTTTTAGGTGAGAGAGAATAAATTACACCGTTAGTTTATTACTAATGGACATTAAGAGCGACTTTTAGAAAAAACTATTTTACGCGGCCAGAATTGATAATATTTTACTATAAATACAGTGTTAATTTATATTTATTGGTAATATATATCAAAATGGATAGCTGCAGGTATCATGACTTGATGTAGGAATGCGTTAGAGTAAATCTAGTAACTTTTTTTTCATCTCAGATATGTTCATTCATAAGAAAATTGGGGTATACTTATAATTCCTGTCGGTCAGAACTTGTTCCGACTAGCTTAGTAGGCCTATTTATTTTTGTTGAAAATTGAATTGTCTGACAAAATACGAACAAACTACTCTACTTTCAAAAGTTGGCCCAACTACACCAGTATCCCTCTTTGTAGAAACTTGTAGAAACAACATAGAAATAGGGTTTGTCAAAAATTGAACAAACTACCCCTACAGTCAATTTCTGTCAGAATTTGGCCAAACTGCTTCAATATTCCTGTCTGTCCTAATTTGTAAAAGTTACCCAATTTTCTGTCCATCAAAATCTGGACAACCTTCATATAGAACTAATGTGTGTTAGAACCTAGCCCAAATATCCTAGTATTCCTTTCTATATAAACAAGGATAACCAATTCAAAACTCCTTTGTGTCTATACGTGAACAAGTTTTCAGTGATATTCATTATAATTTAGTAAGGATAAGTATGAATTTATAATATAAGGAACGTACTTAGATGTTACTTATACTTATTTAATAGTTTGTGTTGGTGTTTTTCCTAATATTTATCTTTGTATACATCTTTATATCTTTAATTTTTATTTTTATAACTTAATCAACCTTCTTATGTCAGTTTTTGGTTAATATCTCTCTATATCCTAACATTTGAGTTAATCTATTTTTTTATCAGAATCTATTTGATTACTTCTTTATCATAGCTTAAATATTTATTTTTTCAGTGGTTTTGTCTCAGACCTGATGATGGTGTAATCGCCGAAACATATCGTCACCCAGCCAAGATTAACATCACTTAATAAGGAGAGGAATTAAAAACTATACAGATAAGAAACGTCACTTTATTACAAACTTTTCAAAATATCAAGTCTCATTTTTTGTTATACTTCTTTCATATTAACCCATTTGTACTTATTTATATTATCCTTTTTTTAATAAACCAAAACATAATACAAGTATAACCAGGATGACACACATTCGTTGATTTCCATTAAATTTCCTAAATTAATCTATTATCTCTATATTTAACACAGGCAAATATCCCCGGACAACCGTATCCGCGGGCTGGCGGAGCGATTTTTAGTCGGGCGCAAGCCAGCTTCAACCAAATCGTCTGGGGCATCGGCGATTACGACGCCCCTGCCATTCCTACCGCCGAATAAGGGACGGCGTCGTGAATCCCTTAGTCGACGTCGGTAGGTGACCTGGGAGTCAAATCGTGGGGTTCATGACCCCTCTCCTATTCGTGAGACTGGGAGGGGAGGCCAGATAGCGGGTTATGCCGGTCTAAAGCCCGAGTTCAGAAAAAGTGCGCGGGTTGCCTAGTGCTACGTGGAGAGGCACCCGCGGTGTTTTTTGGCCGACCAGGCTATATGTGCTGTGTGTGTGTGGGGGGGGGGGGGACATAAATTCCCCCACTTAAAATTGACCTTGTACCCTAATTCGGGGATGGACATAAAATCAAAAACTTTTATTTATACCGAATGTAATTTTGTGTTCGAGAACCCATATGGGTTGGTGTACGTTATTGTTTCATTTATGTTTATTTATTCAGTTAATAATTATCAATGTAATATATAGAAATAATAAAAATTACTTATGAAAGAAAGAACACAAGCAAATTTTATAAACAATTGACTCGAATAACAAGTTTGTAGCATTAGATCATTTATACATATTTTGATAATTTTCTTAAATAAGTTACTTGTTATGTCATGACTTTCATTTTAATATGTTTCATAATGATATTTTAAAATGTTAATTGCCTTTTCCACATATTTAAGGTACATTAATAATAATCTAGTCAAACTAATTAACCTTGCCTTTATTCATTTGTACACTGTCACTGCTTAGAATATTTTAACTATTACAGAATTTGGTTTCCTTGTTTACTTGTTTTCAAACAATTTACTAGTATATGTAATATTCATCTACAAAGTTCATTATTGATGGCATATTAATTTACCTATTACTTTTGACAAGTGATACCTCTCATACAGTCTTTGATATTTTTATTTCAAGTTATTCAAATTTATGAATTTTTTTAACGTTTTTAAGGTATTATTAACTCCAATCTAGTCAAACTGTCAATGCTTCCACTGTTATTTGTTTATAATTTGCTATTACTTAAAATATGTTATAATCACAGATTATTATTCTTTCCCTGTTTTCTGCTAAATTAATTATTTCAGAACATATTATTGTAAAGGTCTCACTGTTGATATTAAGAGATTTTATTGTACCTGTTTTAATTGACTTCATAATTCATGATAATTAGGTTTTTCCTAAATAAATTATCTTGCGTGTTGCGTTTCTTATTTTTATCTTGATTTAATCGACCAAGAAGTTGTATCAATCAATTTAAGTATATGTAACATCTAAGTACATTCCTTATATTATAAATTGAACAAGATTCCCCAATATTCCTGTTCAAATGAACTTGGACAAACTACCCTGAGTATTCCTGTTTGACACAACTCAATATTTGTGTACATTTAAACTTAGACAAACACACCATTATTCCTATGTGAGACCATTTCTAGACAAACTGCCTCTGTATTCAGGTTTGTCGGAAATTTGATAGCTACTCTGCATTCGTGTGTGTTAGAGCATGGAAAATATCACTATCAGTAGGTTATGTGTAGTTGTAAATAACAACAAAATTCCATTATTCCAGTTTTTGTACTATCTATCAATACCGATTCTGGTTATACGAATCAGCCTCGTCACACATCAATATCGCTGTCTGTCAAATTCATTATCAATACACATTTAAACTTATGTGGGCTTTCTCACTCAGTGAGTCACACACTGACCTATCCATATAAATGTTAACACATATATCAGAGAGTATTTAAATTTGGTAAAGTGGTAGTTAGGTTGTGTTTAGCACCACGTCTTACTACCCGTTTGGGTTATAAGCCTATATACTAATTATACTAATGTGTTAGGGATTAGGAAAGTTTAATTTAGAGGAAAGTGGACCCGAATTTGCGTGAAGGAAGAGTAGAAAATATTATTTATGAAAAACCATACTCATTGTACCCGACCGGGATCAAACACCAATCTTCCCGTCCTTGGCAGTCTAGTCTAATACGAGGGTAGCGCGTTAGATCATGTGGCCTACGAAGTGGATACTTAGCTATTCCATAGTACTTAAACCCCAAGTAACAAAAAATTTGCTAGAAAATTTAATTAATATATTTGTTATTCACGTTAGAAAACATATCAAACTTATCGTAAGAACATTAAAATTTCCACCATATGAATTAATGTTAATTAAATGAATTATTAAATATTGGTGGATACATCATCTTAAAATAAAGTTCTTTAATTATAATTTTTAATCAACAATACTTTAAAACATTAATTAGATTATTTGCATATATTTCATACCTTCGTTGACCTATTTATACCGACACACTAATTTTTATATTTAATCCAATTAATTATATTTTGAACTATTCCCACAGAAGTTTATTAATAGTAGCGAATAAAAGATTAATATTAAAAATTTAACAAATGTAAATATTATGACAAAAAACTTGTTGGGGAGTAATATTTCTTCCACTATTCTATAATTTTAGCATAAAATGTTGTGAAATGATAGACTAAACCGTGTGATAGGGTAAGGTATTCTTATGAAAACATTCAAAAAAGTAAAATAATCTAACAATAATAAATATGTATACACCTTACACAACTAATTACATTTAAAAGCTATTCCTTTTAAGATTCAAAGTGTTGCATCATGAAATATATTCAACCGTTCAATTTAAATGCATACATAATATATTATTTTAATTAATTTATATATTTAAATCGACCAATATATTTAATGAGTGTATTTCTTCATCATGATATCGATATTTCAAATGAGAGAGAAAACATTGGGTTCAATATAAATATCAAAGTTCACTGCATTAACGAACTTTAGCGGCAAACACACACACATACACACACACAAACATGTGCACTGAGTGAAGCGTGCATGGAGTGAACGACACGCTCTATTCAACACAATTTTTCAAGGTAGTGTTTTACCATCGCAAAGCACATTAGATGTGTTATCAGAGACCGACCGACCGACCTCTACGGCACGCTCGATAAATACAGTCACGTTGTTGCCACAGCCATTCCCGCCTGCACGGTATATATCTAATTATTTCCACATGCACAACCCCATATTACTACACATAGCTACAGTACACTGTTTAGGTAAAAATAAATAAAGAAGAACTTATAGGAATTGTTACCACATTTGTGAGGAAGGAGAGTGAGACTTATTATAATTAATTTAAAGAAAACACTTTTTAATGGACCCTGCTGGTGTTAAAACCCCAAGCTCCCCTTCACCAGCAAACCAAACAAGGTGAACAAAAAAAGAAGATTGTATTTAAAGAGAAGTACCAAATTGATATTATTAATATTTCATTTTTCTTTATTGCTTGATACATTTTTACTATACATTTCCATATGATTTTTTTTTTCAAAACAAGATTATTTTAAAGTATACTCGAAATTGAGTATGCAAGAACTCGCTTAAAGTGATATTTAAAATATGAGATAAGCTGTCAGTGAGTCTATAATAACTTATCAAAGCCTTCAATTAACTTTGCTTCAATATATTTATATTTTTTACTTTATAAAATAATTTATTTTAAACTGAGTTTGTAACTTTCTTGGCTGGATTGTTTCTGGGGTAGTCTAACAGTAGTCTAACAGCGTTGCTTTGAAACTTTAAATAAAATCCCGTGAGATATTTTAAATAGAAACTTCATTGTTTTCTTTAGTTGCTTGTTCAGGTTGAGCTGTCTCATGCAATACTGTAGGCTATACTTGTCTTCAAATAATAAAAGTTTACTTTTTTTACCTTTCACTCACCCTCTGTGAATAATCGAAAATCTAAGTTAATCTCACGTGGGTTTATTATGTCGAGTATCGATTGTTTTATCGAACCAAACTAGCTTAGTGTTCAAACAAAAATAAAAGGGCATCGTGTGCCTCCTCAATTAAAAGTTTACCAGCCACCTAATTTCCGACTAAACATGTTCATCCGACAAAAGCGTATATTTTAAGCAATTTGTAAATATTTTGTTTTACGATTTAAATTATTTCTATCAAATGTTCAACTTTTTAGAGATTTGTTTGAAACCTATTGACATTTTTAAAACGAATGAAACATTACAAGTGAAAGAACATTTTGGTCAAAAATTTCCCCTAATTTCACGGGATGAATACTATTTAACTATCGATTTAACGATGCCAACTCCGTATTATGTAGTACAAATCTGGCCACAAGATAAATGATTATTTCGTACCTCCAACTTAGAATACAGATTATTCCAGATTATCCAGATTAATTTATATTAAATATCAAATTTTGTTCGATGTCAAACTTTAAATTCACTAGGAAAACAGAAAATATTGGGCGGTGCACTGGCTTATCTAGTTTGGTTTGTCGGTCACTGGAAGGACAGATTTAGGATCCTTAACTGGTGTTATAGGTGGTTTTATACTCTCCATCTGCGCAAATGTGGGGACATTTTCCCTAAATTCTACTTTTATCATCCCTATCCCATGATTGTGAAAAATTCCCTGACAGTAATTAAGACGTGGTACACAAAACTAACTTATGAAAAAATATCACCCAATTACAAGCAAGTATCCAGGCAAAGTCTTAGGTATTTCTTATGCCTGGAAATATAACGCTGATACCCAGGCTACTTTATTAATTCAGACTTTTCACAAACTCTGAAATAATAAATTTATTCGAATTTTTGGTCTTGTTCCTTATTGCTGTAAAATCTAAAGAATAAAACAAATTTAAAACTGTCGACACGTTGTTTTCCGATCTGTTCTTGTTTTATCCGTCAAATATATTTAGTTTTGTAATTTCATCACTAGTTTTGCCCTTGTTTTTTTTTACATTTAATTTTTTTAGGTTATGTATTCATTATTACGTTCATTTCAACTAGGCTTTTTACATGAGTCTACTTTTTACTTTGATTTCCATTAATTTAAAAATAGTGATTATTTCACATTATACTTAGCCATTATGTCAATTGATACATAAATAATGCAATCATTGTCATCTTCCAATGTATGTATGTATGTATGTATATATTATATGTATATGCATATATATAATATATAATTAAATATCCCCTATATATATATAGGGGATATTTAATTTAAAAAACTATACACTGATATGGCAAACAAATTCATAAATCATTTTATAAGATTTTTCATTAGGGGTATTTAACGTTCATTTTATAAAGCAATCTAATGTATTAGCACATGAATCAAAAATTAATTTGATTCTAGAATATATTCAACACCTCAACATCCAGTCCCACTGACGTTAAATAATCAATAACACATATTTCAGTCAGCCTGGGAATTGAATACAGGACATTTTTGTTAGTATACAGATAAGTTATCCTAAATTCAGTAATTAACATAAGTGTTGAGCTCCTATTATTATAATTCACGAACGTATACGCGTGGTAACCTTGCTTAAGAGTGTATTTTTCAAGTGATATGCAATCAAGACGGATATTTAAACATACTAAGCCATTTAGTGTAGAGCAACTATAAAACAAGTATATTAAATATTGTGTTCTATTATTTTGTAATCAGTGCTATTGTTCAAAGGTTCAAGAGCTAGTTTTCTACGTTCAATTATTTTTCACGGCTTTCAGTCACAACCGAGAAAAAATTTAGGTACAAGGAACAAGTCTAGTAAGATTCTGATAGGAAGAAACTTTTGGAAAATACGATCATATTTTTTGTGATCAACATGTATAAATTATTTCTATATTATTAATATTAATATTTAGTTGTTTATATTAGCTATCAAAAGTCACAGTTGCAAGTCACACAATTAATATATGAAACTTACGAATAAGTGAAAATTGTTTTAGTTACTTTAGTGCCAACAAAAAAAAAGTCTTCCTCTGTCTCGTACTTCGTCCTTTCAGAATCTAACTGTGGTTCCTAGCTCAATAATGAGGAGAGCTTAAAGCGGTGCTGGCCTTAATTAGTTTAGCAATGACATTAAAGTCAGTGAAGACTATCAAGAGGCCGAGAATGAGAGAGTGACATAGAAAAGTGATCTCATTAGCGTGCAGTGCACCAGGCTGAGAACCAATAAAAACTTATCCTAATCTAATTCTAGGACAATACGAACAACCACACACCAAACCGTTGATTAACTACTTTTTAAAAAAGTACCACATAATTTAAAGTAACAATTTTTATCCCTACTGGTATTCGAACTATACATTCTCAGAATCATATACATTCACACTACCGACTAAATAAAGGTGTTGGACGACCTCATTAAATTCCTAGGGATGAAACATGTGTGCACATGTGCTCACATGACTACAGCTTAGTATTGATAACATTTTAAACCTCCGTTCCTTCGCGAAGCTCACGGCTTGTGTTAAACCCTTTCAATCCTCCCTGATGAACCCTTGTTTGGGACGGCTGTCTAAATAAAGATCGTTTTTCATCCCCCTTCACGCGCAGAACCACGAGATACCACATCCCACGACGAGATTGGACGAAAAGTAAAAATTCGTATATTACGGGTGAGTGAACTAATCTCCTTAATGCCTGAAAATCCCTCCTACACCCTCTCTTCCATTTAAAAGAACAGATAAGACGAATGAGAACATTACCTACATTTTGACAGGGATTGAAATGTTCGTTCCAAGTTGACAGTTTATCTCGTATTCGATGAAACAAAATTGAACCATTCACCAGAGAATTGGGAATATTTATGATTGTAACGACAATCAATAATTGTAAAATTTAACGTGTATTATCTAAACTTGGGGCTATATTAACACAAAACTAAAAAAAACTATAGTCCATTCACTATAGGAGTAGGCCTAGTGGTAACTGTCAGCTAGCAGAAAATGTAAAAATGGTTAAAAGAAAAACATAATTATAAACAAATTGTTTGTTAGGAAAGTTTTGAATGCCAGAAGCTACAACAAATCAACACACGGTATAGTCTTTTAGATCATATGGTTTGGCGAATGGATACAAAAGAAAGAGTAGATCCAGTAACTTTTAGCAGCTGTCACTTACCTACAATTCTACCATAGCTCAACCCAGGACCGATACAAACGACACGAGGAATATATTAATTGCGTCTATGGGTACTCAAATATTGTTTTCCGGTGACGGGGAGGTCAAGGCTCAAAACCGGACGGGGTGTATCAAGGTGGTATTTCCTAAATGGCTTACTAGGGTCCATTCCTACTTCCGAGTTCAGATTGTCATTTTTCCCTTATTTGAAAATGATTCAGCTATACGGAATGAGCTAGTGGATAATCATCACGTATCATCAGTCTCTGATACGCATGAGTTAATCAGACTAGATAATATTGACGTTTAGTTCGCTTGCCCCCCCATTGTGAATGTGTATTGTTTACCAATCTTCCAAAATAGTTTATTTTAAAGCTGATTAACATTTTAAATACTATATGAAAGAAAAGATTTTCTTATTTTTATGGGGGTCTACAGTACACTTTATCTACCATGAAAGATGGTAGTCTTACCTTGACCGATTACACTATGGGGGAGCTGATTAGATAAGGCCATTGTGTAATCGCTCAAGGTGAAATTGTTATATTCCAGGTTAAACGGAGTGTAGGCCCTACATAGTTTAAAAATTAGCTTAGCCAAAATTAATAAAGCAAAGATGTTTATTTATTTAGCATCGCGTCTTACTACCCGTTCGGGTTATACGCCTAAGTACTAATTACGCTAATGGATTAGGAATTGGGAAGGTTGAATATAGATGAAGTGAACCCGCATTTGCGTGGAGGGAGAGTGGAAAACCATTTAGGAAAAACCACTCCCAGTTCACCCGACCGAGATTCGAACCTCGATCTCCCCGTCCTCGGCAGTCGGGCTCAACACGACAAGCGCGTTAGCCAACTACGCCACCGAGGCGGGTGCAAAGATGTTAAGATTTATTTATTTTCTGAAAGAGTATCCCTAAAGTGACATTGCTTTGGGCTCCTTGAATCCCTTAGGCAGCCTTGTATATATAAATATTTAAGGAAACATTTTTTTTTCACCGCATTTTATCACCGACTCAGTAGCTGCACCTATTTACACTATTGGGCTAGGAATCAATAGGTAAGGTAGAAATTACAGTAAGTGTACCCTTGTTTGCGTGGAGGGAGAGTCGAAAACCATTTAGGAAAATCCATCGTCAATACACCCAACAAAGATTCAAACCCCGATATTCACGTCATTAATTTTATTCTCTAACAGACTAATAAGTCAGTCCTAACAATAATCAACTATACATATCGGTCAGCCTGGGAATCGAATCCGGGACACTTAGATATTAGTATATGGATGCGTTAGTGACTGAGGGCAAAAGTGACGCTCTAGCTAGGCCATTCAACTGTCCGTGTGGATTCAAAGAAACATTACGTTACATCTCAGTAAATAATGATAATGGAAGCAATGAGAAACATAAAAGGAGCCGTTAGAAAAGTTTGAACTAAATTTTCTTAAGAAAACATTCAGTGGGAAACCCAATCATGAAGCAGTAGAAGTAGGGGCGGGGGGTGACAAAAGAAGTGTGAAGGGTGTGTTCCGGGTAAACATTGGTGATTGGATGATGTTAAGGAAGGGAGGGGTGTAGTGGCACGGGAAGGGAAGGGGGGGATTTTCCAAGAAGAGTTAAGCCAACACCGACTATCCCCTAGCAGACCTGGTTGCGTAGGAAAGATAAGCTAGAATAAATCACGGACACGGAGTAATATTATTTGATCTGAGCTTCAACAGCGCGTCATGTCCCAGTGTCTTAGTGGTCGAACATTGGGCTCGGGGACCCTAGTTCAATTATGGGTAATGTTGATGAAGATAATTACTATTTGTTTTCGGATCCACCATGCTTTCCAATAACTAAATTTACATAATATGCTTGAATCCATTCGTCATAGAAATGATGGTTACTGACAGCTATCAGAAGATGTAAAAACGGTTAAAATAAAAATATAATTAAAAACAAATTGTTTGTTGTGAAAGTTTTGACTATCAAAAGTGATAGCAGCTCAACACATGGTCTTACAGATCATATGGTTTGGCGAATGGATACATGAGAGTAGATCTAGTAACTTTTGCTAGATGTCACTTACTACTATTCCTATGGCAAATGAACTATATATCTGGATGTAAAATAATAGATGACCCTAACTAGGTTAAATTAGCTTGTAAGTCGTGTAGGCCTGAGCCTAAATAAAACTATTAGCATCACTAGCAGTTTTTAGAGCTAAATATCTCTCTTCTCGTTAGGGCTACCCACAGTTTACCCTAGTTTACGAAAATTGGATGAATAGGATGAATTCTCAGGAAATGCTCCAGCATTCTCACCAAGGAAGTATGTGAAAACCACAGTGAAAATCTCGAACATAGAACCATCTAGTCCTGGCTTCTCGGGTCAGAGTTCAAAACCCTGTCAAGCTCTCCGGTGCCAAGTCAACCCCAACTGAGTTGGATGTGTACTAGCATAATTGGCTCTGATCCAGAAAAACGGGGTTTGAACACTGGTCAAGGAGTGTTTTTCCCGCAAATTGTCACTTTGGACGAATGATGGTAAATTTACTTCGATTTCACCCTACTCATCATATTATCTGAATATAGTACAATGTACACATGCTATGCTTCTCCAATGACGACTATTTTTGAAAGATGAAAACTAGGTTTTGTTTTTTACAATATCTTTAGTGACATTATATGTCAATTTTTAACAATTAATTCTAAGAATCAATGACTAAACAGATATGTCAAATGTATTATTTAATTCGACCAAATTGATATAAACCCCTTCCATTCAAACGTTTAAAGAATCCCGATTTGATCTTGGAGTTAGTTTAGTGTATTTATTTATCTTATCAAATATATTGGCCCTAAGATTGAATATTTAATGCTACAGGAATAACCTCATAAAAAGTACAAATATGTATTTATTTGCGGACCATTGATAACATATTATTAGTGCTGTGTTACAGGTATTTATAATATATATCAAAAGTGACATGACTTTACGAATTAATAGGCCTACACGAAAACAGTTTTAGTAACGATTGTAGCTTTCAGATAAAAGGCTTTTCCTGTGAAAATTGAATTGTAGGTTTTCTGTCCTTGATTAATTTAGTTTGTGCTAGATTGTATTATTATTATTATTATTATTATTATTATTAGCACCGCGTCTTACTACCCGTTCGGGTTATACGCACTTACGCTAATGTGTAATGATAGGGTGATTATGATATTAAATGGAGGACCTACATTTTAACGTGGAATCCGAACCACGGTGGAGGCCTGGCATTCCACACAATCACAAGTTGTGATTAATACACGTCTTGTCAGAGGTGAAGGAAGGGTTTGGCATTCAGATAAATCTGTGCCGGGACAGAGGATTGAACCCCGGACCCCCAGCACAGAAGTCTGACACCTTACCCCTAGACCACCAGGTCACCTCTAGATTTTATTATGCACCCCTAAGTTTATTAAGTTCTGTAGAATGATCTTGTTTTAAAAAAATAATGAAATAAATTCTTAAAAATCATTGTAAAAAGCTGGACAAAGGTGCACCTGGGACTATTTTAAATGCTGTTAGATATTTATATTATTGGGATCATATAATTCTGATTTATCTAAATTTTGAACTGAAGAGTGGAAAGAATGAATTGAACGTTTATAGTGCCTAAAACAGGTTGTAAAGGAATAGAAAAACTTTTTCTCTTTTTTTTTTAAGGATTAATAGTTGGGCCTATTATTTATTTGTCCAACCCTAAAGGGTAAATAGTCACGGTGAAGCAAAAGAGAATCTTTAGCTTTTGCAAAGCTTCCAGCTAGAGCAAATTTTAAAAATGTATTTATCTAGCCGTATAGCATATTATTTTTAACAGCAACATAGTTACCAAACGGTGTTTTGGCGCTTACTCTTTAACTCTTTTTTTTCTCTCCATCTGAATATTAGAAAAACGAAACGTAATACTACCGAATGAAAAAATATATTTTTTCTATTACTTATTGGCCCAGTGCATAAATGTCACTTGGGATTCTGGTCTTCATTTTATTTATGTGACAGCAAAAAAATATATATGTCGAAATAGATAGAGTGTTACATAAAAACGTATGTATCGGTAATGGATTACTTTAGACTAAATATTACCAAACCGCCTAGAAACAAAACAAAATATGATTCGTTCTATAAATGTATTGGTTGTAACCAACTTTGTGTTATATAACTCGTTCATCAAATTGTGTGTTCATTTGAAGGACAAGATACGGACTTGGTCGAGAGCGTTAAGGAGCCAGGGGAGAGTCGCATTTCTCGAGGGTTTTAAGATGGCATACAACAAGCGAGGACAGTAACTGTCAAAACTACTTCAGTAATTTAGTAAGTGGTTGAGCTATTTCAAGACGAAGGAACTCATCCAAAGCCGTAAATGGCCTTACTATACCCCAGCTTTCTTATGCAAGGACATATCTGACAGCTATAAATTATACTAGATCTACAGTCACGTATTCATGCGTCAAGTCATGTGTTCGGTATCTGTCACTTTAAATGGCTTTTAGGCTTATATATATGCTAATAATATACAATAGAACCTCGCTAATCGGAACTAATTGGGACCGAAACTTGTTCAGATTATCGAACATTCGGATTAGCCGGGAGATTACTGATGGGACTGTGGGTGGCCAGTGTATGCGCGTTTCGACACTTCCGTAAAATGTACATTCATTTAAAATAAGTACTGAACCTATAGTACGTCATGAGTACTGTACTTTTAAATTTACAGTACATCTGTTTATAGTAATGTAACTATTTAAATTATAAGTGTTTATTATCATCATTGTTTCTCTAAATTGTACATTTAACTTTGAATTTGTTATCAGTAAAATACAACGTGTATCTAAAACATTGCATCAAACTTTGGCAGGCTATTTCTTGGGTGAAAATAGAATAATTCACATCAGCAACCTAGGGTCCATCTTGAATAATAAGGGCGGTATACACCCCTAAAAATAGAGCTAAAAACGACTGTTGTGTGAAATATTATGAAAACTGCTTAGGGTATTACAACGAATATTTGTATACTACTTATTGAAACCTTGATCATTAATAAATTAAATGTTCTGTTACCGTTACCCACCCTCATTATGTAAAAAAAGACGGGGTTGTAACACTTCTTTCTGCAATAGAATATGTAAGAGTAAGTATTGCCAATTTTGACTTAAGATTACAAAACATGGAGTATACATTAACTAAAAAAGGTGTCTTGAAGAAACTGTCTAGCTTTCCCCGTTTCCGAGATAATCACACAAGTTTGATTTCCAAGATAAGCGTTAATTCCTGCCAGGTAGGGAGCCAGTATAGCTGTGTTGCTAGCTGTGTTAGATACATTTGTCTCTGAGCTCAAACTTGTGTGATTATCTCGGAAACGGGAAGAGCTAGACAGTTTCTCCAAGACACCTTTTTTGTTGATTTTTATTCCATGTTTTGTAATATTATGTCAAAATCGGTAATACTTACTCTAACATAATTAATTGCAGAAAAAAGTGTTACAACCCCGTCTTTTTTACATGATGGGGGTGGGTAACGGTAACAGCACATTTAGTTTATTAACGATCAAGGTTTCAATAAATAGTATACAAATATTCGTTGTAATACCCTAAGCAGTTTTCATAATATTTCACACAACAGTCGTTTTTAGCTCTATCTTTAGGGTGTATACCGCCCTTATTATTCAAGATGGACCCTAGGTTGCTGATGTGAATTATTCTATTTTCACCCAAGGAATAGGCTGCCAAAGTTTGATGCAATGTTTTAGATACACGTTGTATATATCGCATTTGACACAGGCTTTTTTCCACCCCTACCTTGAAATCGTATTTGCAATATCCAAAATTTCGGGCTACCAGGGCTTGGACTAAAGGGGTTTTACTATATAAAAATTATATCACTGTTAAACGCAAAAAAGTTTGTTATTTTCTTAATGTTGATTCAAATATCCATTCTTAAGAAAATCAAGGTATGGTTACTTTCCTATTTATCTTTAACATTTACTGTAATTCCTTTCTTGGTGATACTCAAGTTATTATAGAACAAATCCTTATCCATGGTAAAAATTTTCTAATTTTTATGCTATGAAATTGGTCTTAAGTGATAGTAAACATTTTAGAAAAATAAATAAACTGAAATATTTTCTTTAAAATGAAACTAAATTATAAATGTTAACGTAATAGAATATCCAATACGTAAATAAAATAGGAAAATAACTTTTAAATTTACATTTTATTCATCGGCCTTTCATATAACTGAGAAAACAATGTTTAGAAAGAATCAAATAGTCATAGCTATTATTTATGCTTTTAGTGATTATTCCATCTAGATATAGGATTATTCCATCTATATATAGATATATATAGATATCTAGATGAATAATCCTCACTAAAATCATAAATAATATTTTGGCTATTTGATTCTTAAATATGCTATCCCTTACAGTTATAATAATTGTACAAGTGGCAGCAATAAGCCAACTACCGAGTCGAGGGTGGCTGCGTTATCTGAGAGCTCGTGATCTTAATAAAATCACACATTTGTAGCCGACAATTTCCACACGTTCATCACAGACTCTGCCTTAAAATATGAGTGAATAATGACTGGGCACGGGACGATTCCTGGATAGCTCAATGGGTAGAGCATTGGCGAACTAAGCCAAAAGTCCCGGGTTTGATTTCCGTGTACAGGTGTCATCTTTAAATTTTCAGAATGTTTCGAAAGTTTGAATGTTTTCACTCCAAGTTATTAAAAACATTCTGTCTGATTATTTTTATGTAATGAAGTAATTTGATCAGTAAATAGCACAGCTTTGCCATTCAACTGTAGGCTGCCACTGTACACGTGCAAAGGTTTAATGTTCCTATTAGGCCTACTCTCTCTTAACGTTGACCTACTTTCTCGGAGGGCTCTTAAGGAGAGTTTGGTTTCATTTTTGTCGGAAAATATTAGGGCTACTTTATCAAGTAGGAAACAACGGGTTCATAGTTCACTGCAATTAGGAGATCCTGGTATCTCGTTACCCAGAATTGTCCGACAAGTTTAAACAATTATTTCATAATAGTTCTTGTATTTTCGTGATTTTTTAAAAATAATATTTTAAGTGAACTTTCTAAACCACATGGTTTATAACAGATTACAGCTTACAAACAAATTTAACCTAAGACATTTCATTTAATACATTATACTCAACTTTATAATAACAAGTTATTTATTAAATTATAAATAAGACAAAATAGTAAAAAAATCATAAATAACTTTGTTATCTGTACTTGGAATCGAAACAGAATTGCCTAGAATAATCAATTTGACCCCTTTACTGGGACACGCTTTATATTTTCATATGTTTATAAGAACAATCCAATTCGCATAAAAGGAGCTGTTAGAAAGAAACTATTTATTGTGGTCAGCATTGATAACATTTTATTATATTATTAGTATTATTTTATAGGGCAGAAGCGGATTTACACTCTAGGCCCACTAGGCACAGGCCTAGAGGTGGTGGCTTTAGGGGGCGGCACATTTTGGATAGCATTATTTTAATATTTTGTTTTTAATAAATAAGTTTATGGCGTGTACATGCCTGATTTTCTTTCGTAGAAATTTTTTCTCGAATACTAACTCCCCCCTCCACACACACACACACACACACACACACACACACACACACACACACACACACACACATCTCTTTCCTCCGAAACCTCCTACAACCCTTGGAAAAATTGGGGGAAGGGTGGCGCATATTATAGTTGTGCCTAGGGGCGCAAAATTTTTAAATACCTCATTGTTACAGGGTAGGTATTGATAATATATATATATATATATCAAAGTGACAACTGAGGAACACATGACCTAACGTAAGAATACATGATATTAGGCTTTTCTAACTCTTAGATTAGTCCCTTCTTATGAAAATTGTACTGTGCATTAGTTGTGTAGTTAGCTTGCTGTTGCATCTTGAAATACATTCCCGCATTAATAATGAATCAAACTATTTAACTTACATTAGTCTTGTCCGGTTTACTGGTGATAGGTAGATCGTAGCTAAAACCCGGGCATATTGAGGATATTTTCCTAAACATTTCCACAAGATCATAGTTCCTCTAAAATAAAAATTTACCTCCCTCTCTTACCCAATTATTGAAGATATGCTGCAAGTCCGGACATGTAGTAAAACTCGAAACAAGGGGGGAGGGGAGATATAATTTAGGCTCATCCACCCTTGCCAAACAAATCCTTTTTTAATGAAAGCCTACTAAAAGAGTCATTTTAACCCTCCATAGCTCTTATTATATCAACTGTTACCTCAAAATTTAAACAAATTTTGAAAAATTATTTTAAAATTAAAATAAATATAAATATTCCCCTCAATGTTATGGTCCAAGGGATATACTTATCACAAATCTCAAAATTATAGGACCTTTGCACGTACTTGACAAATTTAGTGCGTGTATTAATGAAAGCTTACAATTATAATAAGTATTTACATGGCCATCAAGTATAAACAAAGCTTTTATCTAGCTTAAACCAAAATTTATAAAACAAAGTATGTATCTTAATACTGAATGAATATCCGCCTCGGTGGCGTAGTTAGCTACCGTGCTAGTTTTGTGTTGAGCTAGACTGTTGAGGACGGGGAGATCGAGGTTATAATATCAATCGGGTGAACTGGGGGTGGTTTTTCCTAAAATGGTTTTCCACTCTCCCTGTACGCAAACGCGGGTTCACTTCCTCTATGTATGACCTTCCCAATTCCTAACCCATCAGCGTGATTAGTACTTAAGCGTACAACCTGAAAAGGTGTTAAGACGCGGTGCTAAATATTATTATTATTAGTAGTAGTAATACTGAAAGTCAGGGATATCACGAATCACAAAAAGTCCAAACATAGCCAATACACGTTTAAGTTAATGCAAACAAAGGAGTTTGGTTACTTTACCTGTCGTCATTAACCTTTTGATACTTTCATGAATGAACTTTTAGAAAAGGAAAAGTTCAACAAAGTGTAGATTAGCACACAACTCAGGTGGAAAGATGAAGGAATAAAGCAACTGAGGTGTAGAAATAGCGATAACAATAGAATAATATAGACAAATAAATTGAGAAATAAAGACATAAATACAAAGAGAAAGATACAAATATTTAAAATATGAAAAGAGAAATACAAAAGTAAAATTAGTCAAAATAGAAAGACAAAAAAAATTTTTGAAAATTTTAATATTACAAAACGTATTTTCGAATTATAACGGTAAAAAGTTTGGAATGGCAACTATTAAAATAATCTTAGTCAATCCATATCTAATCTACATTAATAAACTGAAGAGATTGTGAATTTGTGTGTCTGTCATAAGCGTTGCGCAATATCTATCACAAGCATAAATCTGAAATTTAAAAATCAGTAACACCTGTGCACGAACATGTGCACCTAGAAACAAAAATTTTAATATTTGTATTGGATTTTTAAATTCATTCAAAATTATTTACTATTATTTTTTAGCACCGCGTCTTACTAACCGTTCGTGTTATACGCCTATGTACTAATTACACTAATGGATTAGGGATTGGGAAGGTTGAATTTAGAGGAAGTGAACCCGCATTTGCGTGGAGGGAGAGTGGAAAACCATTTTTAGGAAAAACCACCCCAATTCACCCGACCGAGATTCGAACCTCGATTTCCCCGTCCTCGGTAGTCTGGCTCAACACGACTGCGCGTTAGCCAACTACGCCACTGAGGCGGGTTCATTAAAAATTAAATAGAAGAAATAAAATTTTTAAAATTCCTGTCTGTTGAAGTAAATAAAAACGTTGTATCTGTAGTAGTAGTATCTGGCGTTGCCCACGGTAATCACGCAATGGATCGCTATCCGTATATATACAATAAGGGAAAATAAATAAGGACGTTATAATATAGAGAAAATGTTCCCGCATTTTCTGAGAAGACCATTATAAAACCGCTTAGGGAATCTACCCTCAGTACACCACGCAAACCTTGACCTCCCCGTCATCGGCAAGCCTCGACGATCTTGACGATTAGACAAAGTGCCCACCAATGTAGATCTCATACAAATGAGTATATTTTTAGGTACGACATAGTATAATTATTGGCTATCAATTTCTCAATGTACCTAATCTATCAGTATAGTTGGATAAGTATAAAATGCAGATGAAATCCCCTTATTCATCTTGAGAGAAGACAGTATGAATAAATAACCCTATAGAGTAGTAAATCACGTGGTGCTAAAATATAAATATATGAACAAATAGTTCATCCTCAGTATGCCCGATCGGTATTGAACCCTGCCCCATGGATCAAAGTCCGCTCAACTATTTGCTCGCCTCTTCCCTGGTGTACAGACCTTTAGATAAGACATAGGTGACATTTAAATTATAGCTACTTTCACTTATTGATTTTTTATTATTCACACCATATTGACTGATCACGTTGTATCAGTAAAATAAAATAAATGTCTTCGAAGTCCCTGTTTCAAAATAACGTCAGTTGAATTTCATGAATTCATTCAATAAATTCTTATTTTAATCATTCAGTATGTAGTCTACTGTCCTTTTACATAAATGGAAACAAATTGCCTCTACTTAATTAAGCCGTTCAGCTAATTATTAATTTAATATTATATATTAAATGAATGTATTATTATATATATAATTATGTATTCAGTTTTATATTAGAAATTAATGCTGAACTATAACTCCACAGCGTCAACACTCAAGCGAGCTGTACCGACCGAATGACCACCACATGTTGGCAAATATAGTGCCAACATTTGCGGATAGAGGGTGTCATGTGGTCAGCACAATAACCCTCTGGTCATTGATCTCAGTTTTCTATACTGTGGCTGCTATATATTTATTCAAGTAACTCCTCATTTGTCCTCGCGAGGCTGAATTGACCCCGTTCCAAACACACTGCTTTACAGAAAGATCTGAAGCACTGAGGATCGAACCCAGGACCTCTGGATCTGTTGTCAAGAACTACGACCACTAGATGGCAAAGGCAATACTAAATTATAGTCTAATCTAATAATGGTTTAGGATTTTAGGATTAGTTTATCGTACGTATATATGAAAAATGTTGTCTATTATTTTGTTTTTCAATATAGTTTTTTTAAGAGATTTTATTTTCGTGGAGATGTCGGTTGTATTAAATTACTACTTTCATATGTCTATCCTTTCACTAACAAAATATTTAAATAAAGGTTTCAGTTTGGAAGCTAATTAATTATAATTATAAACTTGTACTGTAAATTTTCCAGGCCATCGGTTATTCCTTAGAACAAAAAAGGCTGTACTGTTGAGTAGATTAATGCGAATCAAAATATTAGCAAATTGTTGCCCTCCTTGGTGGTCACATGGTCTAAGGAGCTACTTTCGCAGTAGACTAGTCTGCTGATGACAGGGATATCTACGTTCGGATCTCAGTCGGATGTATTGAGGGTTTTTTCCAAAATGATTTTCGATTCTCCCTTGGGGCAAATGCAGGTGCACTTCCTCCAACTATAGCCTTCCTCATCCCTAAAACCGTAAGTTTAATTAGTATATAAGCGTATATCCCAAACGGGTTGCAAGAAGCTGTATTAAAAAAACCTTGGTACGAAAATATTCCAAAAAATATATTTAAATAATTTTCTCATTTTGGGCCATGGGTGCAAATAACAGTAGATTTATTAAATAAAACTATGTACGCGTTTCCTCGTGCAAAGTATTAGCTCGCAACCCACTTCGATAGTCAAATGGTCTAAGGCACCATTCTCGCAATTGACTGGACTGCCGATGAGGGCAAGATTGGGGTTAGAATCCCGGTAAGATATACTGAGGGTGTTTTTTCCTACATGGTTTCCCAATCTGCCTACACGTAAATGCGGTTACACTTCTTTTAAATTCTACCTCCTTATCCTTGACAAATTAGCTTAATTAGCTAACTGGTGGTGAGACGCAGCGAAAATAAAGTAATTCACACCAGTGGCAACGCAGTCTAAGGCTTTAGGTTCGACCAATAGACTGGAGGTCTAGTTTTGAATATCCCTTGAGTGCATTGCTGGTGGTTTTCTAAATGTGTCTTACACTTGTGGTTTTCCAATACCTTCTTTTTTTTTATCCTATATTTAATTTTTTTAAAAGCCTTTAAATAAATGCGATAAAACTCAAGAACTAAAATAATGTAGAGAACATTTTTAACATTTTCTATTGGTGTTAGTTTTCTTTGAAAGTCGTTGGCGGAAATTTGATTTTTCATACTTATTTATACACAATGCAGTAATAATATGTTAAGTTCATGACAACATATAAGAGAGTAAATTAAGTAAAACTATTTTTTTTATTTAACATGATAATAATGACATTCATAGCATTCATAAACAAAGAATTATTTAGTGATAAAGTTAATTAATGTAATGAATCTTAGTTATATGCAGCAAACAATTTAAATACAATTCACAGAAGGTAAATTAATATCATATATGTATAATTAAACATTCATGAAATTAAATAGGATAGGAGTTGTATTTGGTAAAAATAAAGCTTAAAAGATGTTTAAAATAATACTTACTTTTGGTTTCACAATACTTTAAATAATATGTTTAGTCACAGTCATATTTTAACTAATTCATTGAACTAACATTTCAATTAGTATCACCACACCGCAAATGAAAGTTTAAATCCTCAGAAATGTAATACTGGGAATTTGACCGTGTATCGACCCGATAACGGTAGTTTCACAGCCAAAAACTGTCGCAGTGCCGCCCGGACGAAAATCAAACGCTCACACATAACCTAACCCAGATACTACTCATGGAACCACAACACCACTAACTAACACGAGTATAAACGTACAAAAAAACATTTCCTTCTTAATATTTCGGTAAATAAATATCAGGGGTCACTAAAAATGGAGCTAGCGGCTATAAACACAAGATGTCAAGGAATTCTAGAGAATCTTTTCTTTCGGACTGCCAGCACCGACGCCATTTTGGAAAACGGGTTAGTTCCAACTATAATAAAAAAATAATAAAGTGGGAGAAGGTAAAATGAATCTATCTCTGTCTTCGCCTTCTTCGGAGGGAGTCCTCCCTCCTATTGCGGCTCGCGCAGAGGACCATGGGAGAAGGTAACAGTGCGCATGACGTCGCGCATAGCTCTGCGGAGAACGCGTTGCCATGGTAACATGGTGTATGGGTGGTAGGGTAGAAGAAATGGAGAGGGGGAATAATGCCACCCATAGTTTCTATCGTGTTATGCGTTATTCATGCCTCGTGAGCTTTTATAATATCAACCTTTTTAAGAAATGAGCGGAAAAGATGTGAGAGGAGAAATTATCTGTTAAAAATTTGGGTCCACATTATCATTTACGCTAAAGCAGTACTGTAAATAGTAATTAAAATAATCAAATCAAAATTAACTACACAAATTCACACTGTAAGAGTGTGAAGTCTTCAAATAGACAAGAGAGAAGGCTCGGCTCACAATATCTCTAGTCCTTATCTTCACATACCATAATGTGTTTGACGTATTATTATAAAATAATAGTCGTACTAAGCTATATAATAACAAATAGGAAATTATTTTCTCTGTCAAATTTATCAAGTGTAAATATATTTATAATATTACAATATATTACCCGTCACTAGCTCCAAGATATCCACATTTATTTACACTAATAGGGTATTTTTGAGAAAGGTAGACTTTTAGAAGAAATGTACTAACATTTGTAAAAAGAAGAATAAAAAATATATAGGAAAAACCCTCCTAGTAACCTGCCCAAGATTCGACACCTGAACTTCATGTCACCAGTAAACCAAGACTTTATGATCTTGCTTTTAGTTTGTTTTTCCCATTGATGTGGGCTGTTATCATTTTTTTTATTGTCTTTGATACTATTATAAAAAGTTATAGCCGAATAATAAATAGTTTTACCCATCATAAATAAATAAAAGTATATATTATATTAAATACCGACAGTACCTCGGAATAATAAGGGATGGTCCAGGGCCTTCCGAGAAGGGGGGATCATACCCACCCTTACTCCCACCAGAAGGGAATAATTAATAATGTAACTTTTTTTCCTCCTCAGTTTCTAAGCTAGTAACTTAGTCGAGTGTTATACATTTCGTAACAAACTACAAACTTATTTACTTTTATTAAAAAAATTCAAGAGGAACACTTTTTTTCTAAATCTCTTGTTATTTCTTGTTGAGATACTTCACCATGAGCCACCCAAGTAAATAAAATCCTCCTCACCCCCACCCACCATCCAATTAGTAGGCCTAATAATAATAATAATAATATATTAATTTTATGTGGTACGGCCCTAGAACCGTCTCTATGTTGTGTGTATTTAAATGTTCCCTTTATAATATTAACCTAAGACTATTCAAAAGAATTAATCCCTTCACAACCAGAAATAAGGAACAAAAGTATCAATTTAGGTTGTGGCAGGTCAGTACCATTCCGTCTTTCCGTCTTGGGCTTCGCTGCGATTGTCATTGTGAGTGGGGGTCGCCACTTGAGAGACTTTTCCGAGTGTATCGAGCAATAAAAAAATGTTCCTTCGGCACTGGGACGAAAAAGGGACAAATATCCTATTTTTACAACGATATATCAAAATTATTTCTGATTAATTTGTGATATTTTGTGTGCACTTTCTGACACGACTAATTAGAGACTATTAAATATAGTCCATTCGCCAAAGGAGTGGTGGTAACTGACAGCTATCTAAAGTTACCACATCTATCGCAAGTATCCATTCGCCGAACCATAATATCTGTGTTTTGTGGTCACTTTGGACAGTCTAAACGTTCACGACAAACAGTTTAGTTTTTTATTATATTTTCATTTTAATCGTTTTTACATCTCCTTATATCTGTCAGTTACACCACTCCGATTGCGAATGGACTATAATGTAATTCTATAACTGACATAGCATCATGTCTGATAATTAACTCATCAATTAATCACTGAGAAAGGGAAAGCTCTTATTTCACCAAAATAATATTTTAGGCCGCACCGGGAATCTATCAAGGGACCCTTATTTAAACAGACAAATGTGTTATCGGCTAAGATAAAATATCGGACTGTATTCTTAAATTAAAGTCAATCAAAGTTTAATCACCGTACAAATGTATTTAAAAGCTCCTAAAAGTACGATTGTTCCAACTGATTTGAAAATGTGTGACTATGTTGTTTAGCATAATCTTAGATTGGAAACTATGGTTAAATATTTTCCAGACGTTCATCGCTAGTTTTACCCCCACTTTCTACCTCTCTCCCTCTTAACCAACCTCAATCAGCCTCTCCTTCCTCTCCACAGCTCAATCCGGGATGCGCCAGAGATCCGCTCTACTGGGAATGCTTTCTCCTCATGTGGTTTCCCATTTACTCTCCAGGCGAAGGACGTTGGAGTTACTTGAAAATGTGCTTTTTCATCCGCTTCTGTTTGAAATAGCTAGTTTAAGGGCCGATACTATGAAGTTATTTGAGTGATAACAGTTCTTAGATCATAATATTAACACAGGGATTAACTTATGTCATTAAATAAAGTTTTTAGATGCATAGAGTTAACATGCAGGGAGTTAACTGATGTCATTAAATAACAGTTCTTAGATGCATAGATATTAGCATGCATGGAGTTAACTGAAAGTTCATTAAATAACAGTTCTTAGATGCACAGAGACTAGCATGCATGGAGTTAACTGATGTCATTAAATAACAATTCTTAGATGCATAGATATTAGCATGCAGGGATTAACTGTGTCATTAAATAACAGTTCTTAGATGCACAGAGACTAGCACCATGGAGTTAACTGAGTCATTAAATAACATTCTTAGATGCATAGATATTACATGCAGGGAGTTAACTGATGTCATTAAATAACATGTTCTTAGATGCAAGAGATACCATGCAGGTATTAACTGAGTCATTAAATAACAGTTCTTAGATGCATGGATATTAACATGCATGGAGTTAGCTGATTCATTAAATAACAGTTCTTAGATGCATAGATATTAGCATGGATGGAGTTAAGCTGATGTCATTAAATAACAGTTCTTAGATGCATAGATATTAGCATGCATGGAGTTAACTGATGTCATTAAATAACAGTTCTTAGATGCATTAGATATTAGCATGCATGGAGTTAACTGATGTCATTAAATAACAGTTCTTAGATGCACAGATATTAGCATGCAGGTAGTTAACTGATGTCATTAAATAACAGTTCTTAGATGCATAGAGATTAGCATGCATGGAGTGACCGATGTCATTAAATAACAGTTCTTAGATACATAGAGATTAGCATGCATGGAGTGACCGATGTCATTAAATAACAGTTCTTAGATGCATAGAGATTAGCATGCAGAGAGTTAACTGATGCCATTCAATTATATCAATTCTTGATATAGGCATATAGAGATTAATATGCAGAAAGTGTGGGCTGTTGTAATTCGAATGAGCTTTATAGTCTTGACCTTAAGACTGTGGCAAACAGTCTGGCATAAGCTCACACGAAATTAATCAGTAAAAGAAGGTGTAACAAACACCCTAAGTGAAGGTTATAAAAGGAGGTTATGAATAATTTAATGGCCAAGAAAATCAGAAGAGTCCTGATGGATTTAAAACCAAATAACCGTGGCATTTATTAGACTTGACCTTAAATTTAGAACTGTGGTGGTGGCCGAGTGCTCTCAAACGTTAAGCTCGCATTGAGCTTTATTCCCGTTGATAGAGAAGTTGCTGTTTAAATCCCTCTGTAATACACTAAGAGATTGAGATTTCAACAAATAATGTTAATATTCTCTACACCCACTAGTACAGGTATATTTGTTCTGAGCTACCCTAATTTTCTCAATCACTTAAAATAAATCTTTAATTTCATTTTGTGGGACGTACCAATACAAATATATAAGTATACAGACCTATACAATGAAACAATCAAGTACCAATTTATAATAAATTAATAGACCTTTCCCTAGCAGATACAGCTTCAGACCAGACAATAAGGTAACCTTATCAAATGTTACTATTATCTCAATAAGGGACGAAAACAATCATAAACAAGTCTTTTTATACACAAGATTTTATATAAAATATTTTACTCGGGTATTTATAGCACAAGTTATAAATGCACAGAATATATCATCAATATATCACTACGCGACTTTAAAAATACTAACTTTAATTTGCAAATTACGCCTAACATAACACAACGAGTCGTAGTGGTGAAATATTTACTAAATGGATGGCACCAAAAACCAATGTAAGTAAGACTCAGGAAGTTGAATGCCATATGCTAGTAAAACTCAAAATAAGTTGAATACCATATGCTAGTGAGACTCAGAATAGGTCGGATGTCGTATGCTAGTAAGACTTAGAATAGGTCGGATGTCGTATGCTAGTAAGACTTAGAATAGGTCGGATGTCGTATGCTAGTAAGACTTAGAATAGTTTGAATGTCGTATGCTAGTAAGACTTAGAATAGTTTGAATGTCGTATGCTAGTGAGACTCAGAATAGGTCGGATGTCGTATGCTAGTAAGACTTAGAATAGGTCGGATGTCGTATGCTAGTAAGACTTAGAATAGGTCGGATGTCGTATGCTAGTAAGACTTAGAATAGTTTGAATGTCGTATGCTAGTAAGACTTAGAATAGTTTGAATGTCGTATGCTAGTAAGACTTAGAATAGTTTGAATGTCATATGCTAGTAAGACTTAGAATAGTTTGAATGTCATATGCTAGTAAGACTCAGAATAGTTTGAATGCCATATGCTAGTAAGACTTAGAATAGTTTGAATGTCATATGCTAGTAAGACTCAGACAGGTTGAATGCCATATGCTAGTAAGACTCAGGACAGGTTGAATACCATATGCTAGTAAGACTCAGGACAGGTTGAAATGCCATATGCAGTAAGACTCAGTACAGGTTGAATGCCATATGCTAGAAGACTCAGTACAGGTTGAATGCCATATGTAGTAAGACTCAGGACAGGTTGAATGCCATATGCTAGTAAGACTCAGGACAGGTTGAATGCCATATGCTAGTAAGACTCAGGACAGGATGAATACCATATGCTAGTAAGACTCAATAGTTTTAATGCCATATGCTAGTAAAACTCAGAATAGTTCGGATGCCTTATGCTAGTATTAATCTGCACTAAAGTAAATGCCCTGTGCCACTATTAATTAGCACCAGAGTAAATTTACTGTGCTACTAATAATCGACACCAGAGTAAATGCTTTATTTTACTAATAATTAACACCATAGTAGTGTCTTGTGATACTAATCAATCGGCACCAGATAAATACCCTGTGCCTCTAATAATTAATCGGCACCAGGATAAATGCCTCTGCTAGTCATATTAATACATACCAATGCTCAAAATACATTAAAGTACAGCAGTGTGACCCAAATAAAAGGCATCAATTTCAAAATAATGTGTATTTAAATAGTGTTCATCCTGAAAATAAATTAACTATATTACAAAGATTATTATAAAAAATAAATTTTAAGACCACTAAAAAATAATACAGTCTTAATTTATTCATATGTGAACAGTATCTTATGATGGAAAGTAATATTATGATATTTATAGTTAATCAAATTAAGTATTTAGTTTTGTTAAAATCTTTCTCAGGAATTTTTAATATTTACAAAGGTACCACACCTAGAAACGTAGTTAATTCACCAGTCGTTTCTAAAGTTTGTCAGTTTTCTAAATTTTCTAGAAATGTTCACAATTTGCTTTAAAGTCAAATAATGAACTATAGCTATGAACCAATTTAGACAAAATATAATACTATTCAAAGCAGTCAGGTTGAAATTTTCCTTTAAATAAAAATTTATAATCTCACATCAAGGTCATTCAGTTTCCTCACCATGCATTTAGCCACTATATGATTGTACTAAAGTTGTTACACATGAAGCACATATTAGAAATGTTGATATATAATGCCAGGTACACTATGTCATGTTAATAGTAATGCATGTTTTTATTTTACTACAGTCTCAATCTAAATATGTCTCTTTGGATTTCAAGTTGAAACAACTCCTATATTTTTTCCTTGGTATTGAAAATTATATTTTTCCTTGATGAGTAAGTGATATAAACTAAATTAATAATATATGTAATATTATTAAACGATAAGCCTTTAAATGGTCACCATATTGAAATACACTAGCAGATTTAAAAACCATGTACGTACGAATTACACATTATTTTTTTACTAGGTTCAAAGAAAGTTACATCTAATTCCTTTAAAAATTGGTCCACGCAATTGACAGTTACCGCGTGACAAAGATCAGGACAGACAGACAAAATGCAAAATGGTCAAGTTATAACAGAATCTCACTACTCTTGGTCAATAATAATCGGTCTTTCATACGGTGAGTCTCGCTCGATCAGGTCATGTCACCAGGGGCTCTATAGTTAACTTGTCACGGCTAATCTTTTAGTGTCCTGTTTTATCCTTACTGTAGTTTATATTACTTACTCCGTAATAAAGTATTTAAGACATTCCTCCCATCTCCCACGATTATAGAAAATATTTTAGTCTTTAACTGAAGCAGAAACGGTTTACTTATCATATTTCCCAATAAAATAACTAATAGTAGAAACGCTGGTCTCAAGGCGTCAAACCCCGACCTAGCAGTTGCAGATGTGAGAGTTTTGCCCTAGAGATATCAATGGATCCAACGGGAATAGGAAAAACGAAAGCTCTTGAAGCAGATGGGCTTTGTCTCGGATCGCTTTTGTTCTCCACGTTCTGGGTCCATTACTTGTATTGAAGGATTGTCGCCTTAGAACATCGCGAGGATCTTGAGATGACTGCGACCTTTTACCGACTTTTTGAAGAAAGGACCTTTCACAAAATTACAACTTATTTATCTTGTACTCCTCGTCTTAATACCTGTCCGGGATATCCACGTATTTACACTTATCTTGTAGGTACCCACATTTTTGTAGAGGGATAGCGGGAAGATATGTATGGAAAAAAACAACTCAGTACACCCGACCGGGATTCCAACCCAACCTCCCCTTTTAAATTAAACGAATTACATGAAACTGAAGCTTTAAGACACGTGCCTGCCAATGTGGGTGATTCTGTTTTTTACGTTGTGAGAATAACTAAAATTTCACATTAAGTGTTGAAACACACATCCTCGCGTTAAAACGTGTTATTTATATAAACGTAGCTAATTTTATTTGTTTATTTAAAGTATAGGAGATAAATTATGTGAAACAATCTAAGAAAAACGACTTACTATAGATTTGATCAGAATACATTTGCCACTCATTCAACCTTATTGCACAATATTTTTAAAATCAATTTGTCAAAATAAAAACTATAAAACATTATTAAATAAAAATTATAGTTCTATATTTTATTGCAAAAAATATATATTACATTTTTTAGAATAAATATCTTCTAATCTCTTAATAACCACAAAATATTGTCTAATAAAAATAGCAAATTTTCCGTAGTCCTGATTAAAATGATTAAATAATCGTTGCTGTTTACAATAAAGGAAACTACATTATCTCTTTAAAGGGTATATTTGATTAAACGCAAAGTTTGCATGGATCAAGTTTAATTGATTTTTATTTTTATTTGGTTTATCTTGTACCTACTTTTTAAACATTTTGTTTTGTTTCAACACTTTCATTTCTAGCAAATCGTATCTCTTTAAGAAGTATTTTAATTTCTATGAATATATTTTAATCCAATGTTACGTCTTATGAGTATTTCTAACTAATAATTTCCCAAAATGGTGACCTAATGAATACAATGTAAACGCATAAGCTAAGTTAATATAGTATGACAATTAAATCCTAAGGAACTGTTTAGTTCGAAATTGGTTGCAGCTTTAAATGCATTCTTTTTATTTAAAACCAACTTTCGAGGACCGATTTTAATTTCCAATTATTTTTTTTATTTTCAAACAACTATTTTAATAGGTTAATAACTCAATATAAAAAGTGATATCCCAATTTTGATAGCTACGTTAACTTTAAAAAAAATTAATTTGATTAATATCTTAATATTCTTCAGGACTGTAAAAATGGTAATTAAATAAATGAGTTATAGATAAGGAAGATATAATTTATAGGTAATATAACGATATTACCACATTTGCATTGATGATGGGGATACCATTCAGGGAAAAAAAACTCAGTATATTGGACCAGGATTTTAACCCCCACCTCCCGTCACCGGTGAACCAGAATACATGAACCTGACACTTAGTCCCCGTAACCACCCATCTCGAGTTGATTTGTCAACCATTGTTCAGATTTTACTCTCTTAAAATCGTGAATAGTGTCATATGCCACATTATATGTTTTAAAACGGTCGAGAAATACACCATCTGTCAAAAGTATCAGCTACGGGAAACATCCACTTGACATAGGAATACGTTTCATGAAAGTAATTTACAGTAATCTTGACAACTGTAAGATATGGCTAATTAGTTGGAAAATCCACTGTGTATTTTCGAATTCTATTTGGTATAGCTTAAGATTAAATAGGAGAATCATGCGCGTTTTTTTTATCTCTCAACATATATTTAAACAAAATGGGTCTTCACTAAACCAAATTTAAGGTGATTTATGGTGATGTCGGCTTAAAAGTATGTCTAATTAAGCTTTCGAGACCTTAGAAAAAAGTTAGTTTTGGCATCGTAGGTTCAAGCTTGCTTGGAAAGATTTTTTGGTTATTAAATTATCTTAACCCAATGGTTCTATTTATTAGGTAACTTTTCTTTAGGCACTTTATAAACTTTCACTTTATCATTAGTGAGTTCTGAAGAATCCTCACCAAAACTATAACTGAGTTTTTTAAACTTATTATATGTTTACATCCGAAAATTATCTAAAGTTCCACGAGCACATTTAATCAATCTTGGAATAAGTTTTTGTTGGTAATGCTCGTCTTACTATATCAGTCATCTGACATTAATTACACTAATGAGCTAGGAATAAGAAATGTATTTTTGTGCACCGTGCCTTACTACTCATTTAGGTTTGTTTCATATTCACGCAGGGTAGCGATGAAGAAGTCAGAATGTATAAAAATGTATCCACATTTGCGTGAGTCAGAGTTGTAAACTATTTAGGAAATCGAGCCAAGATTTAAAGCTCAACTTACCCGTCACCAGCAAACCAGACTATGTGAGACTGACGTCCTTTTCAACGTGTCCACGTGTCTTAGAGTCGTTCAAGTAAACAGCCTAAAGAAGGAGAATTTTAAAAAATTAATCTGTAGAGAGGGAAGAGAAAGCACATTAAGAATCATAATGTAGAATAACATCTCCAATCCAGCCAGTCAGGATTCGAACCAGATTTCGACCTCCATGGTTGAACTGAGAATTCAGGTAGCCTGTCGCTTGGTTATAACCTCTAAATATTGATTATATAGGATGGAGCACTTTATAATCATTGGTTGTTAATATAAAGGAAGGTGAAATGTAATTTATGAAATATTAAAATGTAACTTAATATAATAAGGTGTAATAACTAAGACATCATCCAGTGTAATTATCTGAATCAGCTTAAGCCGAAAATACTATAATAATCTTGTGGGCTATTTAAATTCAAACCCATCCTCTAGTCAAACAACGCC
Source organism: Timema podura (assembly GCA_033556935.1). NCBI lineage: Eukaryota > Metazoa > Arthropoda > Insecta > Phasmatodea > Timematidae > Timema > Timema podura. The sequence goes on from JAVRXN010000002.1 coordinate 46,992,640, forward strand.
GTTGAATCAACATAAAATAAAATAAGTTAAACTACCATATCACCTTTATTCCGTGTATTTTCAAGTCTCGATCCTTCCATAAGGAGCTCATATAAAACCCGGGATGTGAGACTTCAATTCACCACAATCGTTCAAATGCGATGTAGCTTAAGCAGCCCCATAATTTTACGGGAGCATGTTCCCGGACTTTGATGGATCTATAGCTTATAATATTTTTAATTATTTCTAATAAGAAATAAACGTAGCTTCATACTCTTCAAAGCTCGAAGTTTGTATCAAGAATTTGGTGTCTAACGCCCAGCTACCCGGAACCGCAAATACACCCTGGGACACTACAACCCATCCTCATCTATAGGTGGTGATAATGGTTTACCATAGTCAAATGGGACTCCAGTTTGAACCCAGCTGGTTTTAAGCAATAAATTTGATATATTGTACACGGTTTCATCCTACCATCCTTTTAGTCAATATCTAGGCGCTGGTATCGGGTGTATAGGTAGCATTAGACATAGTGTTATAGTAGTATTCTCTAGTAAGAACCGTATTTAAACCCACTTTTGGTGGCCGCATGGTCTAAGGTGCTATTCTCACAATAGACTATACTGCCGATAGCAGGTAGATTGTGGCTCGATCCCGGTTAGATGTGCTGGGTGTTTTTTTATTCAAAATGGCTTCTTACCTTCTTTCTACACGCAAATGCGATTACACTTACTCTAAAATACAAACTTATTCATACCTAATACACTGGTGTAATTAATACATAAGTGTATAATTCGAATGGGGAGTTAGACATCGGTGCTAAAAAAAGTATTCAACAGTTTGAAAAGTTACTAAAACAATTTTAATAAATCCACACGTCAAGTCATGTGAGCTGCAACTGTCACTTTTGATAATATATATATATATATTAAATACCTTTTTAAATAATTATAAAATAGTAAAATGTTAGCAATGTTGTCTGCAATAAAATATATTCATATTTTCTAAAACTGTACTACCTATGAAAATGGGACCATAGTTTGTAAGTTGGGATCTGATATTATATATTCTGTGTTCGGAGAGTTCACGTTAAATAACCTGGCCCTGAGTAAAATAAGTATTTAAATACACAACTATTGAGTAACAAAGTATTCCAGGGAATGTATGTACAGTGTACGTACACATCTGAAGGTTTGTTGTTGTGTTTGTTCGAGAGATCTTTTGAAAAGCAGAGTGTAAGTTGGGCGTGGAGCAGTTGAGCTGAAAGGCTTCCTCTTGGTGGTGTTGACATTACAGAATGCTGAGAGCAAAATTAAGTTTCCTTTCATGTTGCCAACTATTGTAATAGTCTGGAGGGGATATGGTATTTGGAAAACGTTTCATCCTTTAAAACAAGCTTGATTTTTTCGATACACACATATTTACTGACTGTGCATAATATGTATAGCACATATACCCGCTTCAGTGGTCGAACGGTCTAAGACGTCAGTCTCGTGTTAGACTGGTCTGCTGATGATGGAGGGATCAGAGTTCAAATCCCGGTCATGTCTACTGAGGGTTGTTATTCCTAAATAGTTTCACACTCTCTTTCTCCACAAATGCGGGTATATTACCTCTAAAATGCTAGTTAGCATACATGTGTGTAACCTGAACAAGTAATACGACGCGGTGATTTAAAAAAATACCAGTACCTACACTTACTTTACCCAAAGAGGTAGCCAGGTTATTTTGAATAGTTCCACTGTATATGTATATCTGGTTTATTTATTAAATTTAATACGTGATTCAAAATAAATTTCACATGCTAACTCACGCGGATTTACTATATTACTAACCGTGCCATTGAGCATGTAAACAAAGGCATCATTTTCGTCTTGTCTGGTTTACCACTGTTGGGAAGGTTGGGGCTCGAATACCAGCAGTGTGTGCTGAGGTCCTGAATGGTTCCCCCCTCTTCTTTCGTGCAAATACGGGTACTTCTCCTCTAAATTCGAACTTAACTCTCCCAATGCTCTTAGTGTAAAGGTGTGGGGAGCTATATTAGACGTAAATAAATATTATCGTTGAAATTATTCTAAGATTTAATAAATGAATCTAAAATATTGGTACAACACATAGGTAATAAATAGTTGGAATGGAAAGTTACAGTTAAATTCAAAGCAACAATTAAAATTGATTTTTAAAAAATTAGAAAATTGTGTTAATTTTGTAAGAAAACATAAAATAAACTCAAAAAGAGAGAGTTTAGAATTACATTTCCTAAGCTGATTCCAACAAGACCTATAAGCCCTAATCAGTGGCCGAATGGTCTATAGGCCTAATTCTGATGATGGAAATATTGGGGTTACAATCCTGGTTGGGTGTACTGGAGGTTATTTTTTCTAAATGGTTTTCACCTCTTCCTCCACGCAAATATAGGTAGGCCTCCACATCCTCTAAATTAAATTTATCTCATCTCTAAAACACTGGCGTAATTAATTCATATGTGGACATCCCGAACGCGTAAGATGAGTTGACAAAAAAAAGCACCAACAATAAAAAAAATTTACTAGACCTATAGGCTATATGATTTACGTTAATCAGTGAATGCATGAAAGCTTTTATGACAGAATTTCCGGTGTCATAAAAATAATTGAAGACCTTAAAAAAATTACTGAGCTGTAGACTTGCACAAAAATTAAATCACTATCACTGGGCTTTATTATTATCCCTATAATTTGGAACCGCTATAAAATTGCTTTGGCCGAGTTTTCGCCTGGGTAAGATGACTAGTTATTTTATTTTTGATTCTGGTGTGCTGGGACACCATTTGTGCATCAGTAGAAAACTAAACCCTGAACTCACCAGGATTTGAATCAAAGTTTTTCACATTTTTATATGTGGTTGCCACAAGAGTACTGATGTTATTGATGGCCAAAGTCACATTAAATAATTGCTTACGTTATTATTTTAATACTAGCTGTTACCAGTCGCGGCTTCACCCGACGAAAAGTTTAAACATTAGTTTTGTAAAATTAATGTAAAATCAAAGGTTTGGTAGTCCTATATGTTATTTCAGGACATACACTACCTAGCAAGTTTCATTCGAATCCGTTCAGCAGTTTTGGCGTGATTGAGTAACAAACATCCAAACACACAAACTTTCGCATTTATAATATTAGTGAGATAAGTTCACAAAATAAATCTAAAATATATTATTTATGATGGATCCAATTTTAAGAAAACTATTTTTACAGAGGTAAAGCAATAACTTATGTGTACAATAGTAAAAACACAAGCATAAATGTTTCTAGATATTTAATCCAGACCGTTTTTAACTATCTTTTGAATACAATAATTATCAATAAATATGACTATAGCCAATATATTGTAAATAGTTTCTTATCTTTTCAGGATTGTTGGGTTTACTATACTAAGCTTAGTTACCCTTACATTGTCTACAAACGTTGAATAAAAATTAGTTAAACGTGATTATTCCATAATAACATTGACCCATTCATTCCGTTGGTAGCACTGCGAGCAGAAGATAGCGACTAAGACAGGAGGATAGGGAAGAGACGCGTGAGAAGTTGGTAGCAGTGGGACGGAAGGGAAAGTGGGTGGGGTCTCACCCACATACTGCCGGATCAATGAACAGATGAGAGCATCGGGGGCATCAGTCTACCGTCCTGCCATCTGTAGGACGACTCCAGAGTCAAACGTCACGGGCGTACACCTTAAGGAGGTTTGAACACTTTTTTTATGTAAAGATATCTTACAAAATATTTCGTATGGTTGAGTTATTGATAATGACGTTTGAGAATGATTTAGTTACGATTTATTTTTTATATTAATTGTTAATTATCCTGGAGTTTTTTTTAGCACTTTCCAAGAAAGCTACGAATGCTTTCTGAGCAGTTGAAAGGTAAATCTGTGTTTAACATATCCCTTTAAGTATAAGTTCTAATAATGAGGCCTGAAACAATGGTTATATAATCTAAGGCGTTAAGTTATAAAAACATATGCTTAGTGGAGGGGAGGTCAAGGTTCAAATCACGGTGGGGGCACTTGCAGAGAGTCATCAAGATAATGTGAGTGTATTTTCTCAAAGCTAGCTACCAATCATTACCCTTTAAATAAGTCGACAATAATCTTGCTGTTAAAACTTACCAATAAAAAATCATATTTTCTTTCTAATCTGGTCTATTGTATTTTGAAACAAAATTTTCAAAAACTACAGTTGAACAAAATGTTCTACAAAAAAAGACTGAGAACAAAATTTCAAAAACTTACTATCAGTAGGCTACCTTTAAATGAAATTTTCTCCAAAAAACACATAGTTATAAAATTTTATTTATTAAAAAACAAACCACCCATAAATATCAATTTTTGAAGAAATTCTTTAAGATATTTTTCTATCAAATCAATTTTTTTAAATCAGTCTTGAGTAAACTACCCTTGAAGGAATTACTCTCCTAAAAAAGAAGCATAGTGATGTTTATCGTGTAAAACACTCGCAGGATATCAATTTTTTTTATTTGGAACATTTTGAGACAGTCATTAGTAACCAAGCACTTAATTTTAGAGATATAATTAAAATAACATTTTTCATTCAACATCTAAATATCAAGTTTGAACGAAACCCATCAAACCGTTTCGGCTGTAGCGCCAGGTAATGACATACCGACAAACATGGGGATTGACATGACTTTAAAACACAATTTCTTGAGTTCGGGAGCACTTAAAATGTCAAGATCCATCATTAACAAAAAGTTTAAAATGTTCACGATTAAAATACTTTATTTTTATGAAAACTAAAACTAATAATAAAATATTAGTGTAGATCTTAGGGGTCATCCATAAACCACGTAACGCTGTTGTGGAGAGGGCGGGAGGAACTCTCAATGTCTACGTGATGTTACATGGGAGGACGGTGGGTACGTCATAGTGTTACGTAACACAGATATTAAACTTTATAATGTTGATAAACAGACTTACAAATAACTTCCGATTCTGAATAGTATTAAATCTGAGTCCCTTTTTAGTGTCACAGAAGCTTCCTTATGAAATAATGACATTTAATCTTGATGTGAAAAGTTACGAAGAAATGTTGCGGGGTGAGGGGATCAGACTAAATATCTACACGGTGTTTCATGGGGGCTAAGGGGTGGGGGTCAAAAATTGTAAGAAAAGATGTTACGTGGTTTATGAATGACACCTTAATAGAAACTTTAATTAAAACCATATATAATAAGGCTTTTACAACTTCTATCGAAGCAGTTACCAGATTTTGCGCAAGGGATAGAAGATAGTAATTGAAATGCTAAAATGTAAAATAAAAATGTGTAGGACAAATACGCAAATATTTAAATAAGATCTATAATTCCAAATATATATATATTATATATATAAACGTGCTTAAAATATTCAAAATAATTTATTGAATCATAGATGATTAAAAAGCATTTATTTATCCAGTTTGATCTTTAAAAACAAAATGATCTTTGTAATAAATAATAGCACATAAATCTAAACCTACTTGGCCTAAATGAGGAATTTTTGTTTCCGAAACTTTTTTTGACTAGCCACTATTTCTAAATTTTATACTAGACTCACCCTTCTTTTAACACAGTTGTATTTTTAATCTTTTTAATAATCGAAGGTTTGTCAAAATTTCAAACATATTATGTGTGCTATGAAGTTAGTGGTTTTTCTGATTAAATGTGTATTAAGCTTAAATTTGTAAAACGCAGGCACATTGGCTAATATTATAATCTGAACGTGTACTGGACTAACCAAACAGGATAACAGATTTATAAATTCATAATTGTGTACGTACCTCCCCATCCTACCTCTTTACACACCGGAGCTCTCATGAAGTTCAAAAATAGCATCATAATTTAGAGTGAGCTAAACTTCTGAGGAAATGGCTAAAAGCCCGCACTGCCCCTTTTATACACCCAACAATAAATATACCTCTTTTTCACTGGCGTGGAAGTGCTGCAGAACTTAGTGGTGAGTTATTATTGGTGAGTTTATGACCTCTGACATCCGTCGACGACAGCCAAAATCTATATTTAGAGAATAAGTTAAGCTTTAGCTTGTCTCTACCAATATGGTTGTATGATATAATTATCATATTGTTTATATATTAAGCATACGCTCTAAGCTTTAAATGTGTTTAGGATTATAATACAGCCATTTTCAGTTTTTGACAGTAACAAAATTTACTAAAACGACTTTAATATATTAATACGTCAAGTCATTTTATCTGCAGCTTTCAGTTTTAATAAATAGTATTAATATATATTTAAAACAATACTAAAATATATAGTAAAAGGTCAACATCAAAAACATGTTTTCATTTTCTAAAGCTTTTTTTTTAACTCTGAAAGTCTGACCACGCTGGTTGCACTTAAGTTAGTTGAACAATTACACCAGGTTATGGTAATCAAACCCGGGACATTTAACTTAGCAATTTAGCACTTAGCTCCAGGATTTGCTTCGTGCTCAAGATTATTCATCATATAGCTTAAGGCAAAGTCTGTGATGGAGGTACCAAACGATTATTTCAATCCAATCGATCACAAGTAAAGTCGCCATTTTTGGGGAGGCATTTGAAAATTGTTAGGAAACGAATGAAAGGCCATTTATATTTTAACTGATATTTTTAATAATTATTTTTATATTTTGTATTACAACTACTTGTATTTCTAACAGAAATAGCATAGCGTTTAATATTTGAACAATTTTGTTGAAAAATGCAAAGCTCCCTTAATCAGAGAACAGGGTTGCCTCTTATTGGTAGTTGTGTTTTTTAAATCATTTATAAATGCTTTGAAAGATTAAAAACTAAAATATGGTAAAAATTAATAATTAACTGTATCCTTGGCCTGATAGTTCTTCCAGGCATACTTATCGTCAAAGCCAACACACAAAGAATGCGTCCCCTTTTCCCATTACAGGTATAATAACCACTTCACCCCTTTTATCATTTGAAATAATCCAGTTCTACAGAAACACTCAGATTATTGATCACTCGCAGCACATATCATCAAGAGGTCATCATTAGTACTGTCATCCAGTGAAACTGCTAGGTGTGAGTCATCTGATAAGTTGGATTCCGGCGAAGCAGGCCTATTTTATTTGCGACTGATCAAATTTCTCTTGGACCTAGGCATAGGTTTGGGTTTCAGTTTGTTGACATATATTTCTCTTTTCATCTTGAAAGTTTCTTCTTTTTTTTTATCTTCTTTCTTGAGAGCTTGCTCTTTATTTTTCTCTTATTTCTTCTTGAGAGATTTCTATGTCTCTCATCTTATATGCTTTCTTTCTAAGGGCCTTTTTTTTTATCATCAACTCGTAAGGATATCTTGTAGATTTCACTTGCTGAGTATGATTTCATTTCGTATTTTTCTCTTCTTACTGATTATATACAAGCAAATACAGTGTTGGGCTTTTTTTGTGATACTTGAAACATGGCTTTGCTCTGAAGATCGCAATGCTGCTGTTGGTCTAGTGATGAGAAAAATATGATTGATTATTGTTGTCGTCAGTCACAAAGCCCTTAGATGAGGACTGCGCAGGGGAGGATAAGGGATGAAGAGTTTGTGAGGATGAGGGGGTTGAATTATCGGACGAAGGATTTGATGATCCATTTTGAAGTGTAGTGGTATTTACTGGCCATCTGCTTTTTCTTCGTCATCTCTTATACCATTGTCATATTTTCATATTCCTATTTCTTCTTTGGAGCCATCAGTAATTTTGTTTTTAATAAGAAGCTATAAACGTGACATGATAATGGGTTCCGTATAAGGGGATTCCCATATTTGGCAAACCATTGCCTCCTTATAATAGTCGACTTGGAAAGTTTGGGATAGCTTCAGCCCCTACTTACCACATTTTTCATTTAAGCTAACTAAATAAAATAAAAGCTTTTTTTTTAGTATATACTTCTAGATGACAGTAAACTGAATCTGAGAAAATGTCTTAGCTTCAAATGTAAAATATATTTGGAAAGGACGATAACACAATTGACCACACAACTTGACAGCCACCAAGCAAAGGGGCCTGGTAACGGTTATTTACATGACAATATAGCTTCCTGGAGTAGTTCCACAAGGAATATATAGGTTGTAGCACCACATTATTGATAAAATGCACATAATATATGCGACTTCACCCTATAATCTTAACCCTAGTGAAACCAAGAAGGTAAGCTTGCTACCTTTTATTGTAGGCGGAGGGTAAATAATTTTATATTTACATTCAAATCGTCGTGTACATTAAATAAGCGATAGCTAACTCTTTCATTTAACATGAATACTCTGAATATGATTTCATTTCGTATTTTTCTCTTCTTACTGATTATATATAAGCAAATACAGTGTTTAATCCAAAGGAAAAGAATGAGAATATGGAATTTTAAATATAGTGCGCTAGTTATAACCTTGAAAGAATGTAAAACAATAAATGGGGGTTGGAGTATATTATATTTTTCTGAGATTGAATCATTGAGATAAGCTGGAATTCAGAATGACAACTACAAGACCAACCGTTCCAGGATGAGTAACTTACCCTTTAACTAATTACCAATATTGCCACTAAGTCCCCTAGTTTAGTGGTTCCTGGCACGTGCTCCACTATCATTTTAAGGGGCCTAATTCAATCCACTTCTTTAAATGGTAAAATCAAATTAAGGACTTTAAATTAATTTCGAGCAGCGTGTCTATATGTGCGTGTGTGTGTGTTTTATGTCGAGATTAAAAAGACTTTCTTTATCTAGTTGAATGAAAACATGTACGGAAATGATATGTTTCAGTTGATTGAAAGTATTCACTCAACTATTTAGGTTGAATTTACGAAGATCATCTCATTATCTAGGTTAGTGAAATCACGTATGGAAATCATATATTACAGTTGATTGGAAGTATTCACTAAAATATCACTCCCATCACAGAGCGCAATCACACGATTCATAACTAAAAGTGATAAATCAACATGTAGATGAAGATTCTGAGGGTGTGTTGTGAGATATTTTCTGCACTTTCGCGTTGATTTCTAAGGAATAGCGGGAGATGTGTTTGCTATAGAGATGGCTCGGGACGATTCTTCGGCACATCGGTTCAATTAAGAACCAGCTCGGGTTCCTAGAAATTTACTGTTGGATTACTTGTGTCTTAATTGTTTAGGGGGTGACCTGGCGGTCTAGGGGTAGGTGTCAGACGTCTGTGCTGGGGATCCGGGGTTAAATCCTCGGTCCCGGCACAGATTTATCTGATTGCCAAACCCTTCCTTCACCTCTGACAAGACGTGTATTAATCACAACTTGTGAATGTGTGAATGCCAGGCCTCCACCTTGGTTCTGATTCCACGTTAAACTGTAGGTCCTCCATTTCATCTCACAATCACCCTACCATTACAAATTAACGTAAGTGCGTATAACCCGAACGGGTAGTAAGACGCGGTGCTAATAATAATAATGTTGTGGCTGAAAAAAATGTGTCCACCATGAAAGGTAGCAAACTTACCTTGACGGGTTATACTATGGTGTAGCTTATAATATTGAGACATAATATAATCGTTCAAGGTACCTTTCAGGGTAAATGGAGTGTAAGGCGGGATTAATTATAACAGAGCTAATGGCAAGGTGAATAAATATAAATTTAGATTAAAAATATACAATTTAGTTATTACAAGTTGCTAGGCCTTATGCCACATTTACATGTATAGGGGGAAATTTAATGGGTTTAGTTTTATTATATTTTACACTACTTCAAAACTATACATTTTTCATAGTTCAGCCAAGCCTCAAAAGAAAATATATTAACACATTATCAAGATTCTCTTAAGAAACGTGATTTTTGTATTTTTTTAATATGTAATAAATCTTGTTTGTTTTTTATAGTATTTATTAAAGCTAATATTAGTCCTAGCACATTAGTGTAGTCAATTTTCTTTATTTTACTATATATAACAAATGTCAAGAAACAATAAATAGATCACGTTTGCGCTGAAATGGTCCAATAGGTTATATTAGGCCTGCATCGAATATGTAACCTTTTTCATACCTTCCTGCTTGTTTGGACAACACTTCGGAGACAGAAGGTGGCAGACATACTGTGAGTACAAAAAAAAATGCAAAAAAGAAACTGGAAAGTCTTAACCATGCCCTGAAGTCTGTTAGTGAAACCAGGTCACCTAAGTATGTAATAGTCTGAGTCACGCGAGCATAGTACATGCAGTCCTGACTTTAAGACTACAGGTAGTATTACTTCAATCTCGTGATATTTGCACACACACGCAAAGACGCGATGTCAGACCTTATCCTGAAACTATGAGAGAAGGAAGACGAAATTAAAAAAATCTATTCATATGTTTAATTTATATAACCTAACTAGATGCGGTGCCGGTTACTTGCCAAACAAAGTCACACTGATTTAAATGATATTTTTTATAATATATAATTCGAATAGATAATAATATTCTAACGTAAATAAGCTATTCAACTTATTTTATATTTATACTTGCCTTATACATTATATGGCTCAAAATTAAAATTATAAAATACACCAAATATTTTTATAAATTTAAATAATTAACAACAAGGCCTTTAGAATGTATATATAACTTGCCTATGCTGTTAGTAAAAGTTTTCCTTCCCTAACAAAAATCTTCCCAAAATGAACATTTTTTTTACATATCTTCCAATAAACTATTTAAACTAAGATGAAACATTTGTAATTTCTTGACGAAATTTTTGTTCTAGAATAAACATTATTAGTGAGCTTCTCTAATTATTTAGTTACAGTTACCACCATTTTAATTTGAAGTTTTAATTATTTATTGACTGCCTCTGTAATTGGTCAGCATTCCTTGCTACAGTTCTATAGGTTCTGGTTTCGATCCCTGGTGCTTCCAGAATTTATCTGTGAAGCAGTGGTTCTGGAACGGAATCAAATACTGCCTCGTGAGGACCAATTAGGATCTACTTGAATAAATAAGTATCAACCCAGTATAGAAAACTTTTCATCAACGCCTAGAGTGTTCATTGCCTGACAACATGATACCCTCTATCAGCAAACTTTGGCACTATCAAAGCTAACAGGGCGACCACTGGTCGGTATAGCTTGATTGTGGGCTCACGACATGCATTTTCAATCATTTGTTATTTAAGTCTCAATAAACTTCAATAAATAAGATAAAGTTGTTTTTATCGCAGTGAGAATGAGTAATGTTCCTGATAACTATTATTTCAAAACTAGGGCTCGTCGATCAAAAACGTGCAAATGGTTTCCCAACAAAAATAAATAAAATGTTAGAAACAATTCACAGCTCTCTTGAACTGCTTTAAGGGTAAGTTGAAAGGACTGCTTCGATTATCAGAGTTACCGGTGGAACACAACCTTCAGAACATTATACTATATTAAATATGATAGTAAATTAAATTATTTATTGCCATTTAATGTTGTTACATTAAGTGAATCTGTCAATTTGCTAACGTATGTGTAAATGTAACACGTTGGAATAAAACAAATAATGCATCACATTAATCTATCCCCTGAGAAAACACTCAACAGTCACCAAATATCGAGATGGGTGTGAAAATAACTACCAAGGAGGTCTGTATTCCTGGGCCAGCAAATAGTGTCTCCTCCAATAAACGGAAGAACGCCGATGTGCCACAGCCAACCATGAACCACAAGGAATCGTCCCCACACCCATACATCGGGGGAAGTTTCATCAGAGAGCGCTTGAGGAAGCATCCCTACTTTTGACGCCGACGCTCAGAGGACGCATCTCTAGATTTCCGGCTGCACCTTCCCAGTTCGATCGACCGAGGACATGGATTCGAACGTTGGACCATCGATGGAGAGATCTACTTTATGACACACACATTCCTCACACTGGTTATTTGTATGAACGTTTTATAATAGGTATTTATGTAATAGCTACCTACGCCTTAACTCAGTAGCGTATGGGTGTCGGGTTCGATTCCTGGCATGGTCGAAAATGGTATCATGGGTGAAATGTGGGTTTCACCTTTATCAGTGATGAATTAACGGCCGGGGGCAGGATGTTGTGTCTGTTATATGTTATAGATTAAAGTTAGTTTACAAGTCATGTGCTGTTATAATCAGAAAGTTTAGTTTAAAATGCATTTATCTTTTTTTAAATATGGTAGTAGAAGTGTTGACTCATATTATTGATACACACATGATCTATAACATTGCTCATATACATTTATACCGTAATAAAAATAAAAAGTTTACCTCCCATTTAGTGAGAAAAGCTATAAAATAATTCGTAATTAAATACAACGATATTTTACTCGTAAAATTATTCACCATTAGGTGTTGTGTAATTTTGTTGAATATTCTAATTTTAAATTTCTTTATGTGTAGTTTTTTGTGCACTGCATCCCGCGCTGGCTATCCACATGTTCAAACTAATTATGTAGGAATGATGAAGGAAGAATGTTGATGGTATGTACCAGCATTTACACTGAGGGAGAGTAAAAAACCACCCTCCGTAGAGCCGACCAGGATTTGAACCCAAACTTTTTCGCTAACGGCAAATCATACCAGACAAGGCTGACACCTTATCCATCCTGCTCACAGATTCGAATAAAGTATAATATAGAATTTAATATTTTCCAAACATGTTTATTATTCCCTTATTTTCTCTCTCCAATAGCTTAATCCTAAATAATGGAAAATCAGCCTTAGTATAGACCTTGTTTATCGGGTAGGCAGGCACGCTATCCTTTCAGGCCACCCTAATATTATGTGACTAAAGTAACAAATTTGTAATTAAATTCAACATTGATGTCATTGGGAGTTTTACCTACCTATTTTTAATCTTTCCCTGTTATTTAGTAAAAAGGAATATTATATATGTTGTGTGCGTTAAGTGTGTGTGTATGAGATAGAAAAAGCTAAAACGTATGTGATCATGTTTGTCAGAAAGAGAGCATATATGATTTTATAATTTATGTATTTACATATGTAATATATATGTATATTTATATACACACCAATAGATATGTACTGACCAAATTGTTTACACACATTTTTTGTTTGTATTTTTGACTTTCTCTCTATGGCTCATAATTTTATAAATAGCTATTTATAATTTTCGAGGTTAGTCAAAGATGTTTATAGTTTAAAATAACAACTGTGGGCACATTTGAAAAGGGTTAATTAGTCATGTTCGTCACCCTAAATATTATTATAAATACAAGTATAGCAATTTTCTAACTCATGACGTAAGATTTTTTTCTAAATGAAATAAGAAAATCTATGGTTTTTTTTTTACTAAGTTGGAAGTAAGCTAGTTGTTTCAATCGAATTTGGTCAAACATAAACATGCTCTAATCATCTTTTAAGGTATGGATTTAAGAGTAATTATTTTAATTGGGCCTAAAATGTTTATAAAGAACTAGTTATTATGTTTTGACATTTAAAATGTCAACATCATACATTAAGATACATTTTCCGCAGTGAATAGTCTTCTTCGTGTGAACCTAGTGAAGCACTACCTTATTGGATTAAAAAATTGAAATTCCATGGCAATTTTCTTCAGTGGTTACAGGTTATTCTAAATTGTTGCAGAAGTATTTAACTGGATTGTGAGTTCAGTGTTTAACATTTATCCCAGATTTAAAGAATAGTTTATGAATATATACTTAGTTTGTAATGTTCAAATTACTCGAATCAAACAGCTATTTATCAAGTCTTGTGGTAAAACTAAACAAAAGTTATTTTCAACTATCTAGTCGTCAAACGATAAAATAAATTGGTGACTTTTACTTTCTCTCTATTTTATAGGTAGAGAAAGTATGGTGATCGTCAAAAAAATCGAACTCGAGATTTTGATGAATTTTGACGTTTCATGACTCCCTGAATCCGAAAAAGAGGTTTTTGAATTTCCGTCTGTCTGTCTGTCTGTCTGTCTGTCTGTACCTCCAACTAGAGCCTAAACTATTTTACCGATTGAGCTGAAACTTGATATCTAGGGTTTTCATAGGGTTGCCCCGAGGGGTTTTTGGAATTGGATATATATCCCTAAAATTAGGGGTAGTTTACTGAAGGGAAAAAAGAGAAAAAGTCGATTTTCTCAAAATCGGTTCTAACGATTTTGATTAAATTTCATTTATAAACATTAATAAATATTCCAAACAAAAGTGCTACCCTCAATATTTCGGCAAAATGGCTTTAAGGGCTCCGGTCTGATGCGTCAATTAACATTTTTTATAATAGCTCCGAAACTATTTGAGATATGAAATTTCTTAGCATTACAAATATGTATTATAAATATATATACATATTTGTAATGCTGATATTTTATCCGAAACATATTTTTATAAAATCAATAACTTTCAATCTATACGCAATTATATGAATTTTTTAACTTTTTGGACATCAAAGTGTAAGTATTGCGACCGTAAAAAAAAACTAACCTAAAATGTTGATGGATGTTGACGTCTCATGACCCCCCGAACCCTAAAAAATAGTCTTTGCAATGCCGTCTGTCTGTGTGTCTATAAAAACTTAAAAGTAAGGGTAGTTTACTGAAGGGCGAAAAGAGAAAAAATTGGTTTTCTCAAAATCTGCTCAAACGATTTTGATTAAAATTCGTACCTAGGCGTTGATTAAGATTATAAATAAACTGGCTATTTTCATTTTCCTATGAAAATGATTTTTAGGGTACCTTACGGAAGCGTTAATTTCCGTATCTCCACAATTATTGGAGAAACTAAACAACTTATCATTGCAAAATTGTAGGACTATTAGAAATAAAAAACTTTTATTTGACATATATTTTTATAAAAGCAACAGTTTCTGAGATATTTGCAAATATATTAATACAATTTTGTGAGCTTTAGTTGTAAACATATACTACTTAAGTCTTAACGCAATAATTCTCCAATGCCATAGAGTAATTAAATATAAGTATCTAAAAAAGTATGCTATTTTTCCTTAAAGCTCTTAGGAGAAATGTTTGCATAGCAATGATCTACCTCCATTTTAGACTCAATAGTCAATATTTACATTTTTTATTGGTCAAAATGTATAAATGAATAATTAAATACCAATGCGATGACTTGAAGATCTGCAACACCTTATAAAATGTTAAAACTTTAACCAGAAATCGAAATTTTAATACGAAGTGTTGACCCTTGTGGAAGACATTAAACAGTTTGAAATGTTTTTAGGTGGACAAAGATGCGCCTCTTTTCTCATTGATTCTATATCATTGTATATTATTTTATGCGTGTTCTTATGTGGAGTGGGGATGATACAATGTACATTATTCCGTTCAGAAATCTTACGAGTTTATAGAAAGAGAGAGAAAGTCTGTGCGGTGCGCTGTACCATTTATTTTATAAAGTAACAAAATATTCTAAAAAATATTTCACAATAAGTTATATTGTTTGAATAAACACATTTTGATAGTAATTGACACACCACTTTTCTCGCAAGTTTATCCATTACTATTCTAGCATAGCATATGTTTGCCTAAATTAAATCAACCTAACCAAATAAAGCTATTATATTTTATTTAATATTCTATAAAGTAATAAACTACTATAACATTAAAACAAAACTTGTAAATAGCGCCGTTTTCTTTATTTATCTGCAAATTATTATTATTATTATTATTATTATTTAGCACCGCATCTTACTACCCGTTTGGGTTATACGCTTAAGTACTAATTACGCTAATGGATTAGGAATAGGAAGGGTTGAATTTAGAGGAAGTGAACCCGCATTTGCGTGGAGGTAGAGTGGAAAACCATATAGGAAAAACCACCCCCAGTTCACCCGACCGAGATTCGAACCTCGATCTCCCCGTCCTTGGCGGTCGAGCTCAACACGACTAGCGCGTTAGCCAACTACGCCACCGAGGCGGGTATCTGCAAATTAAAATAAATATCACACACCTATATTTTAGGCATATGGGGCATCAAATCACCCGTGATTTGCCTACACTTACTTGACGTACCACACCAGGATTCGAACCAGAGAATCTCCTAATACACCAACTATTTTAAATGTTTCTGAGTTTTCGCATGATCACACGATTGTGCCAAGGAATAAAAGTCTAGTATGGGCCGCAGTGGAATCGATTGGAATCTGATTCAGGTCAAATTCCTGGGGCTTTAGAGGATAAAGAATGGCAATAGGTGTCATGCGTTGAAAGAGTCCCAGGGTGCTTTGCCCAAAGCCTCGCCACGACAAAAAAAATGGCTCCAATCTCTTGTTATGAGTCTTTATATCGCCGAGTTTACCTCCCAACTTAGCGAGGAGCAAACTTTTGCTTGGTCTGAGAAGTTTCAAACACAGGGTTCTGTATAAAACTTCAAAATATTTTAGTGAACTAATATTCATGTTGTAATTATTTGATTTTTTACGTAAATATAAACTTTATTTTTTGAATAAAAAATAGTTAAAACAAACAATGACGTCAATAAAAATATTATATTGAATTTAATTATAAATATTTTATTTTATACACGGAGTGTCAGGGCTGGACACAAATATAATGTGCCTGAACCTAGCTTGAATATTTGGATTCAAACTAAGACTGATTTTCTATTAAATGTATTTTATCTATTCAGTCAAATTTCTATGTAATACTGCCATAAGTTTTCATATTTCATAATATTTGTGAGCCATTATTAATTATTATTGTGTTGTGTGGGAAACCGATTATATTCAACGCAAAGAGTATTTAAAAATAAATTAACCCGAATGAGTGTGAATATAATAAATAAAAACTCAAGTTAGAATATATTGTGATAAACCTCCCCCAGTGCACTGGAGCAAGATTCTGGCCGCAACCTCTTCGTCAACGGCGATCAACTGCATGCTAGTATAGTGTCAGCCACCGGTTAGTGCAATTATTATAATTATTACTAGGAAAATTGACCTTGAACTTTTTGATCTAACTGATTTTTATCATCAGTTATCACACGACTTAGACATGTAAATATAAAACAAATATCACCCAGTCCCCATAGCCATCGAATCTTCACTGTGAAAAGGGAAGCTTAAATGTTAATGATGATAAAACTTTTCAGCCATACCGGGAATTTATTACGGGACCTTTAGCTAAATCTTCATATTCGTTAAATTGAAAAATGACACCTGGACATGAGAATTGAACCCTGTACCTTTGGCTCAGTACGTAAATTTGCTTTACCCGCTGAGTTATTCAGGAATCATCCCGTTCAATCATTCTCCACGACCCGCCTCGGTACCGTAGTTATCTAACGCGCCAGTCGCGTTGAGCTAGACCACCGAGGACGGGAAGATCGAGGTTCGAATATCGGCCAGGTGAACTGGGGGTGGTTTTTTCCTAAACGGTTTTCCACTCTTTCTCCACGCAAATGCGGGTTCCCTTCCTCTAAATTCAACCTTCCCAATTCCTAACCCATTAGTGTAATTAGTACTTAAGCGTATAACCCGAACGGGTAGTAAGACGCGGTGCTAAGTATTATTATTATTATTATTATTATTATTATTATTATTATTATTATCATTCTCCACGCATAAGATAATTAAACACGGCTATAGCCGTAACATTCAAATATAATAGCTTTTCCATTTAATCTGTCTTAATTTTCTGACTTGATTGCCATTAGATATAAGTTGTCTAGCTTTCAAGATGATCTACCTCCTATGCCAGTCTCTGTTTCGAATCTCAGTGGGTCGAATATTTATGTTTTCACATGGTATGAGAACATTTAATAAACGAGTAAGTGATTAGGTTGCAGTGATGTTATAAACAAATGGTCAATAACAATTAACTAGTGAGCACTTAAAGAGGGTAGAAGTAGTCTTTTATCACCGTGTCCTTCTACCTGTTCATGTATATAATAATGAATATAATGGGGTAGGGTTGAAGAAAGAATCACCCTCATTTTCGTGGAAGGATAGTGAGAAACTATTTAGGAAAACTACCTCAGTATACCCGACTGGGATTCTAGTCCCTATATCCCCGTCATCAGCAAGCCAATCTAACACGAAGAGTGACGCCTTAGACCATTCAATCACTGAAGCGGCTGTCGAAGTAGTTAATAGGCATGTAGACGTTTCATCAGCACACTCACAACCAAATATATTATTAAGTTTCTCAACTCTAATGTAGTGGTTACATCAATTAAATTAATTTATTAATTTAAATATTTTACAGTGCTAGGAAAAAAAGTTTTCAATTGAACTTTTTTTTTTCTGGAGAACTTTTAACAAACTTATCCAAATATAAACAAATTAATTGATTTTAAACTAAGCTGTTTCATTAAAATGTATTTGGTAATCATACTTTGCAAACTGTTACTTTTATTTTAATAGAATCGTACAGTTCTGAGAAAGGTATTAGATCTTGTTTTATTTTACTAGCAGCCTTATTTTGAATTAAAAGTACTGATCTTCAGGAACTAATGTTTTAATTACTTAGTCAAGTCATGTGATATTTAACAGCCACTTTTAATTTATAGTAAACCTATCAATAGCTGTAAAATAATATACAAGCTACCCAACGTATGAATAGTAGGGACTGATAGCTAGCAAAAGTTAACAAAATTACTCTCATGTATCCATTCGCCTAGCATCTGAAAAACCATAATTATTTTGAGCTGCTGTTACGTTTGGTAATCAAAACTTTTACAAGAAACAATTTGATTTTAATTAATTTTTTCTTTAAAGCGTTTATACATTATTTAACTATAAACTTAGGAAAATAAACCTTTCGATATATCTTTTTTGTGGAAGTAGCGTCTGTAGTTCACTCAAAAATAAATGCTTTACAAACGAGAACTACAAATGTCTGCCTTCTCTTCACAAATTAAAATGGTGATCTGGATGAAATCGGGTGGTTGATGACGTCATACAAACAGTTTTCGCTTGTGTTCACGCACCACATGTGTTTATAAAGTAAAAATGTGTTATTTTAAAACTAATATTTTGTATGTTTCTTTCTCTGAGCTATATTGTAATTGTTGCTATTATTTCATGAACTATAATATCTCTTGTTGCCACAACCACGAAACAGAGAGAATTGGAGCTTTATTAATATTTTTTGTTCTTTCAATTAGGTGACCTGGTGGTCTAGGGGTAAGGTGTCAGACTTCTGTGCTGGGGGTTCGGGGTTCAATCCTCGGTCCCGGCACAGATTTATCTGAATATCAAACCCTTACTTCACCTCTGACAAGATGTGTATTAATCACAACTTGTGAATG
The DNA here is from genome assembly GCA_033556935.1 of Timema podura. Lineage (NCBI taxonomy): Eukaryota > Metazoa > Arthropoda > Insecta > Phasmatodea > Timematidae > Timema > Timema podura. Next base: position 47,011,844 of record JAVRXN010000002.1, read on the forward strand.
TGAGGAATGCCAGGCCTCCACCGTGGTTCGGATTCCACATTAAACTGTAGGTCCTCCATTTAATCTCACAATCACCCTACCATTGCACATTAGCGTAAGTGCGTATAACCCGAGCGGGTAGTAAGACGTGGTGCTAATAATAATAATAATATAGTATTATTTATAAAAATAATAAATAGTCCAAATAGGTTAACATTAGTGACTCAATTAAGGTTTGCAATAAAAATCTTTTGTTAGCTGTCAGTTACCACCCCTCCTACGCTGGATGGACTTTATCAAAATATAATCAATTTCGACCTGAAAAAATATTTGTGTTTACATTTTCTAACATGTATTCCCTACCATTTTTATTTTGTATATGCTGTGTTAACATTACGTTGTGTTCAGAAAGTGAACAGTAAATTCCTGAACTATTAAGATAAACTAAAAAGACGCACTCTAACAGAAGGTCATGAGTTAAGCGCGCTGGTAGACACCAACTCTTGAAAATACCTCGCATTTCTGCATGAAATACTTCTCTCTGAAACAAACAGTTTCCGTCGTGATGGAATTCTAATGCCTCGTACAGGATTGCGTTCCTTACTCTGAATGCTTTCAAGGAGCTGTAGGAGGGGCTCTTGGCTTTTATCCGGGATGCCGGGTTTTAATCCCGACACGATGCACAAGGCGTTGGTGTGCTTGGTCTCATATAGAGTAGTATACCATCCTTTCCCTGCATCCCCTACTGCATTTAAATCAAATACACCCTTCTCATCCTGTATTAATTAGAGCTAGTCTATGGAATCCTGGCTCAATTCCGTATGATGGTGACAAAGGTATCTACTATTTATATTAGGGTTTGTCATTATATCCCAGTGTAATTATTTAGTATCAGGGCTCATAGTATTAAACTACTGACCTATATTAAATTAGTTTGTAATTTAGGAGCTGATATGGGTTTAAAAACTTTACGTTGAGTATTTCAACTATGGAAAAATATTTGTTCTGGATTTTTAATCAACCAAAGTGGATATACTTTTTAATATATTATATAGGGTCTATATCATATCCACTGTGGATTTATGGTATTTGTTTGGTAAGTGAACGTTAGATAATACACTCATATATATTAATTTTTGTATAAATATATAGGGTGGGTGGGAAGTCGCTATCTGATTTGAAATGACCGTAGTTTTGTAAATTATTGGCCGATTGGCAAAAATATTATTTTCCTAAGTTCTAAGATCTCTGAGAAAATCTCCTATAATCAGGACATCTATCGTGAGTGATAAAACTGGCGGACAAACTGTCTTTGGAGGATCACGCCTAGATAGCTTCAAGTTTTGAAGTTTGAGAATCTGTCGTCCTTGTTTAGCGATGCTGGCGAGGTGTTCATGGTCAACATGTTGCACTCCATACCAGCACGATTGGAAATCGCCACAGAAAACTAGCGACAACTCGGTTGGCTGCAGATGCAAGAAAAGCGGACGACCGTCGACAGTGCGAACCCCGGAGATTGTTGCGGCAGTGATAGAAATGTTCACGCGCAGCCCTGGTAAAGCAACACGTCAGGCTTTTGATGAATGCGAACTCTCCGGATACACGGTCCGTACAGTGTTGAAGAAAGATCTGAACTTTCTGATTATGAAACCTCATTACGTACAGGAATCATCCGCAGATGACTGTGATAGGCGCATGAAATATTAAGAAATAAATATTTCTTGGCGCGGATCTGTTTAATAACGTTGTTTGGAATTATGAGATAGTTGATCCTCTCCGGTGGTTTAGTAAATAGACATAACTGCCGCTATTTGGCAGAAAAAAATTATTGAGAAAGTTCCAAATCTACCAAACGTGATGGTGAGGTGCGACATGACCTGGGACAGTGTCATTGGTCTCGTCCTCCAATGGGGTGTTATTTTCCAGCAGGCCGGCGTCTCATCCCATTTTACCCTTACCGTTTGTGACCGAGCAGCGCCACGCTCTCTGGAAGGATTAGAGGAACGTATCAATGCTGTGTCAGGAAATGTTTCCCGGGAGGTCCTTCACAAGACAATTGATGACGTAACGCGACTCTTACAACGACTGGTTAGCAAAGCAGGAGCGTACGTGGAAATTTAGTATGCCACGAAGATTCTCATGGACTTGCGAACCGAACACTTCTTTCTTTGTGTAAATATATCCATTGTTAATAAAATTATAGCCGTTTAAAATCAGATAGTGACTTTCCGGTCACCCTGTATATTATGTTGGATTATCTAATGTGTATTTTAAACGAATAACATCAATTTAGAAATATATATTCACTGAAACTCATTAATCTGTAAAATAACAGCTGTTTATTCTTTCTACGATGATTAGCTTATATAAATCAAATAACGTTAAAAGTTATTAAATCCGTTAGTAAATGAATCATAGAAAAGGAAAAAAATGAACAAACAATGCCCGAAGTTTAAATGACGAGTACTGTTATTTAGTTTCAGTTTGTTTCCAATCGACACCAATTATGCCAAACAATGCGTCTCACAATACCAATAATTATTTTTTACTGGAAAGGTTCACTCTTAGCTTGTAGTTGAAACTTTTTGAAACTCGTCATAAGCAATTTAATTAGAGAATTTCAGCAAATCAATTTTTAGATTTATATAACAAAATAATTAATAGGAAATAACAGGACCGGTTAGTGACCTTTTTTTTATTACTTGAGATATATAATATACAATTACCTTCCCACATCGGTGGCCGTAAGTTCTGAAGCGTCACTCTCGCAATAAAGTGGATTTCCCGTGAGACGAAGGTCGGGGTTATGATCTTGCTTGGACATGCTGAGGGTGCTTTTGACTTATTGGTTACCCGCTTTAACTCTACGCAAATATTGTTACATTTCCTATCAGTTCCACTTCTTTCCAACTTGTACATAATATGTAAATATGCGGATAGCTATAACGGGTAGTAATATGCGTTGCACATAAAAAGTGCGCTGGTTTAACCATTATTATTAGCACCGCGTCTTACTACCCATTCGGGTTATACGCACTTACGCTAATGTGTTATGGTAGGGTGATTGTGATATGAAATGGATGACCTACAGTTTAACGTGGGATCCGAACCACGGTGGAGGCCTGGCATTCCTCACATTCACAAGTTGTGATTAATACACGTCTTGTCAGAGTGAAGGAAGGGTTTGGCAATCAGATAAATCTGTGCCGGGACCGAGGATTGAACTCCGGACCCCAGCACAGAAGTCTGACACCTTACCCTAGACCATCAGGTCACCTGGTTTAACCAAATGATTCTCATATTACTTATAGACTAACTTTACTCAATTCTAATTTCACCAAAGAACATTTTATCTACGTTGTCGAACCCCAGACCCTGAGATAAGTAAAGAAGCTTGTGTCGATCGAGATTAAGAATCAAACTAAAGGCTAGATTGGTTAGTAATAGAATAATTTGTCTAGTTATACTCAACAATAAAAAGGGTTTTACTAAGTTTTTTTTTGTATGCACTGTTCACCGCATCTTACTACCCGTTCAGGCTATCTGAATATTTATATTAGCGGGGTAGGGGATGAGCAAGATATGATTTATAGGAACAGTACCAGCATTTGCGTGGAGGAAGAGTGTAAAAATATTTTAGGAAAAACTCAGTAAACCCATCCAGATTTTAACCCCGTAGTTACCAATACAATATGTTAATAGAACAATGCCTTAGACAGTGTGTCAATTTATGTGGCTAGCTAAGAGACTTTTGGTATGTTTGGCGATATTTACTGCCATTGTCAACCTATTTGTTGATGTTTTAGTTCGTTTTACATAATTTATGATAAAGGAATGGTTACAATATTTCTGGAAACCTTCTAAACAGTATATCAATGATGGATAAATTTTGGTTTCCTTGAGAATACAGGTATTTTTACAAAATTATCTGTCTAATCTGATTATCTGGTGATGGAGAAGTCGGAGATCGAATCCTGACAGGGTGTGTTGCTAGAAACTTTTTTCTAAATACATATCTTACCACTCTCCCTTCAAACAAATGTAGATACATTTATTCAAAATTCCACCTTCCTCATCCTTATCCTATTGGTATGATTAAATCCAGATATCCAGAACGGTTAGAAAGATACATAGCATTTTTTTAAACACATTCATAAGTTGTCAATATTCTTCCCAAGCCAAGAGTCCTGGAATTGGTTTGCCTATCAGTTGTCATTTTTCAACTATACTTAAATAAGTCTTGTAATAAGCTTGTTCATTTAATAAAATATATTATGTTTTTAAGTCAATTTTGGATTTGGTTCAACAAACTATTTCAATATAAATCACTTTCTTATTTTTAGAATAACAGCTATGACCTTACATTACAAGTCACTCGTAATTACTTTTTTTTTTTAACTGAATGCGGAAATGAATTAGACACAATGGACGTTATCAACATGAATGGATACTGCTCAACGAAATACTTTGTTTCCTAATGACTCCCGACAAGAAACACTCAACAGTTCAGTCAACCTGCATTGGTGGCATGCTAGGGCGAATTGGCAGAGTGAACGACCTATGGTTTGGTTCGTGGAGACAGGCCAGGAGCCAAAAAAAACCCACCCTGCACTTATTGGTTAAGTCTCATGTTTAGTACACTGCTCAATCTTCGTGCCAGTAACCAATTTAATAAGCAAAATGCATAATAATTTTTATTTGTTTGGGCCGGGGGAGTATTTAATGTGTACTTTCTAAACAAACATGTTATGTTAGCACACAGCTTACCAACTAACTTAAATATAAAACAGCTCTATCACCCAGTTTTCCAAGCCGGCAATTCATTACTTTGAAAGGAGAAGCCCCAATTTAATAAATAACACATTTTCCGGTACCCTTAGTTCCGTAAGCAAACTCGCTACCGACAGATAAGAGATCAAGCAAAGCAAGCTTCAATACATTTATAAACACTCATCCTTATTTAGAGTTGAGAAATCTAAAACCCTACTAATAGACATACAATTTGTAAGTTTCTTGATCGAACTCGAATCTCCTAAACCATATATAAGCCTCCCAAACCATATAGTTCCAATAAATGTTCTTAGATTTTGATTGAAAAAAGGTATAGCTATGTGGAACTTTGCTTTACTTAAGATCAACTTCCTTCGTCTCTTAAAAGGATAACAGCCTTGACGCTTCAAACCCACAAAAATAATCCTAAAAAAACTTAGTAAGTTATTAAGTAAGTAACTAACAATAAATGACTGCTTTTGTTCAAGGACGGCTCTAATTTCCTATACTCTTCACCTTTATTATGGAACTGCAAAAAAAATATATATAAATATATATATATATAACTCCTTTGAAAGGAAGCTAATTTTACGTTTTCACACAAATTTTATTTTTATCAACTTCTAATGTCAGTTTGTCTATGGTACTGTCATCAACTTCACTTAGGGGTGAACAATATTTTGAAATAACAAATCACTATTTAAATCTTGCAAGGAAGTTAAACGCCTGTAGTGCATTTCAACACCACAGGGGACACCTCCCTTGATGTCAAAGAAATAGAAAATAAGTTATTTCTAAAAAAAAAAAGAAACTAATATAAAATAACCTTCAAATAAATATATCGCAGCATCGGAATTGCTTACTTAATTTGAATCCTCTGATAAGAAACTTGAGAACTGCGTCCTGATAAATCTAGGTAGACAAATAATTAAACTGCGTCCCAAGTTTTTTTAATCGAATGAAGAACTGGGTCCCAACTTGTTATATCAGGTATCTTCATGTATTGTTTAATTAGGTTACATATTTCATCCACCACGCTCACTTTTCGGTTCTACCTCACATTACCAAAAACATTGGTGGAACTGCATTCTTCTTGGAAAAATTAAACTTCTTGAGACTATCATGCCTGAATCCTGGCGACGTGGACGACTGCTTTACTGATGACCTAATGGCGATCCATTTAGATGAGGACAGTAGGAAGCTTTACTGACTACGTTTTTAGAAATGTACATAACAGAAAGGCAAAATTTCCACCCCGCATCTGGACAGATCAATTTCTGCACCACGCACTACAAATTGCTGCGAATCTTTTCATTACGAAATAAATGGAATGCCATACTCAGCACACCCGAACACTATTCCGTTTATAGAAGTGTTGAAAAACGTACAGTGAGATTCTTATAAAAAAATCGAAGTTAAGATATAGACGACGTGAAGCGGTACACAAAGAAGCCTTCATGAGAGCAAATTTTAAAATATGAAACTAGTGAAATATCTCGATTTACATTTATCACAAGTTTATGTTACAAAGATTTACCAGTGAACAAAAAGTAGACAATCAGTGTTAAATGCAAAGCTATATAAAATTAATTATTTTTAACTTATCAGGAAAATTACATGACTGTACTCATTATAAATTTGAACTTTAAAAAACTCAATAATTCGTTTAATTTTATTTGTCATAATACTTAAATAAAATAAGGGATTTAAGAACGGGTAAGCGTTTATATTATTGAATTATAACTTAAAGATAAATGTTAGCAGGGACTCAAATTCGTGCAACACATATTTTAAAGAGAAACGCAATTGGTGTAAAAATATTATATATATATTATTTTTTTTTGAGACACAATTTAGATGCAGCCAAATGTCTTTTATATTTTTTTTTTTTGTTATTTTATTCTTTCGTGTTATACACATACATTAACTAAGCTAATGGAATGAATATGAGTAGGATAAAAATTTAGAGTACTGCCCAGAATTAACATAAAGGGAGAGTGATAAAGCATTTAGGGAAACCACATTTATAATACCCGACCAGCATTCGAGCCCCGATCTCCCTGGCACTATCAACCTAGTATAACACAAGAGTGACTCGTTAGACCATTCTACATCCATTGCGGGTAAAATAGTAGTTAAGACCATGTTTATTTTGTAAACCATGGAAACTATATATTTAATTGTTTGACATTATTATGATATGACTTTATTTTATAGCTGCACTAGTGACCTTAACTCATAAATTGCAATTTTGTAGATAAGGTTCTGACACATTGGTGTCTGCTAGTTTAATAACACCCATTTGTCTCAATATGTATTATGGGTTATTAAAGACGCTTTGACGCAAGTAAAAGGTAATTAGTGACTCGTACCATATTACGAATAACTTGGCCTCGTACACCTGCCCTCATACGTATAAATATTAATCCTCTTGGAGCTAGAATCAAAGATTGTCAAATGCGTTCGGTGAACTTCCAAAGCTCGATGAGGTAACAATCTCGACCACGGCTCGTACCATTGGTTAAGCGGGCTAAGGCATTGTACTCGTATTGCACTTTTATTATTGTGATTTTTTCCATACTTTTCCCACCCGGATACAAGTGCACTTTCTCTAAAACTATCCACGTCATCCTTTTTACATAACTAAAGTAATTAGTAAATATGGTGATGAAAGTTTTTTAATACAAGAAATTATTAAGTAGGCTAGTAAGGAAATAAATTAAGAGTGCAGACGAAGAATTGTTCAATTCACATTATTAGAGAAACTGGGTCATTAAAGTATTTAGTTTAAGATTTATACCTTTCTTTTCTGGTATTTTGTGTTGTAATTGCAGATATCTCATGACAACTTTGTATATACATTTTTTTTATCACATTGACATTATATAGATGGTTTTCAACTTGTGGTTCACGTATCCCTAGAAGTATGTGGAATATTTATCCAGGCCATTCCAAAATAATGTAATAATGGCAAAGTGTGGGAATCTTTGCTTTATAGTCTTATTATTAGTGGACAACGCATCAACTCTATAACCAATAAAACCAACATAGGTATCTACTGCAACCTGAAATACACTGTGCCTCAAATAATGCCCCGATCACAGGGGCGTATGGAGTGTGAGTGTGAGGTGAGTGTGTTGTCAAGTAGCAATAAGTTTTGCGCGGGTTCGGTGGCTCAGTAGACAACACACCATGGGGAAATGTTGGTCACTGACAATGAAGAGACATTATTTAGGAATGTGTAGTCTATCAACGAGAGTTATACACATATTCAGTAGCTCAAATGACTTATCACTTGCAGGGAAATGTTATAATAATAATAATAATATTTAGCACCGCGTCTTACTACCCGTTCGGGTTATACGCTTAAGTACTAATTACACTAATGGATTAGGAATTGGGAAGGTTGAATATAGAGGAAGTGAACCCGCATTTGCGTGGAGGGAGAGTGGAAAACCATTTAGGAAAAATCACCCCCAGTTCACCCAACCGAGATTCGAACCTCGATCTCCCCGTCCTCGGCGGTCGAGCTCAACACGACTAGCGCGTTAGCCAACTACGCCACAGAGGCGGGTAGGGAAATGTTGGTCACTGACAAGGAAGAGACATCGGTTAGGAATGTGTAGTCTATCAACGAGAGTTATACACATATTCAGTAACTCAAATGACTTATCAGTTGCAGGGAAATGTTGGTAACCCCTAGCTCGATCGTGCCTTGTCTAGTAACGATATATCCGCGTGGGTGCGGCGTCTGAGATGAAGTCACGGTCTTAATGTACAGTACATATTAGTCGCGTCCAGCATAGAGATATCAGTCAGGCATGCGTAGTCTAGGAGTAACAAGTATATTCTTTGTATGTAGGTGTCACGTTAGATGGGACCTGCCCCTCTTGCGCTTGTGAGCGCCCCTGACCCCTCTGCCCCTCCCATTCCAGTAGCCACCCCCTCTAAACAATCGATACTGCTGCTAGGGACACACTCCTACATACACCAGTGCTGCATTATGTTGCCAGCCAGCCTGTCGTGACGCAGTTGGTAGAAACCCACCACACACAGTCTCCAATATTCTAGGAAATAAAGTTTCAACACGCGGATTGATATCGAATACTCAGGGCTTGGGGGGGGGGGGGAATTATTATTTTCACGTTTGAATAAAAAATGCTCTAAGCCTCGAGAGCAATAGTAGAGCTTACAATGTTAAAACTCGCACCAGTGGACACACGGACAAGGGTATCAGTCTCGTCTAGTCTGGTTTGCTGTTGAAGTGGAGGTCAAGGTACGAATCTTAGAAGCAAATGCGGGTGCATTTGCCTTTAGTTAAATCTTAATTAAACTTAATACATTAGTATAAAAAATGGATGTCCCGGACTATAAGAAAGGCATAGTGCAAGAAAATATCTAAGCATTGCTTTAGAAATTACTTTAGTGATTATAAAAAATATTAATTTTGAGATACATAAATCAATTTATGTTAATGTATTAAAATAGTTTTAACTGTACATTGTACTTATTGTTGTAAACATGAGCTTTACAATTAAATGAAATATAATGGTCTCTTTTGTTACCATTTGGCTGAATAATTGTAATTTCTTTTAACGATACCTATTTAACATAGACAAAAACGGCAGACTTGTTTGTTTATAAGATAGCATTCAATAAAAAAACACATATTAGGAAATAAGTCAAACACATTCAAAATCTTTGAAACTGCATTTTAAAATATCTAAAATATATAAAGAACTATTTCGCCAGTAAAATTCTTCAGGAAACATTTACAAAATGATATATTACATATTTCAAATTACTATCTATAGGATAAATATATATATATATATATATATACATAAATTATGTGTTTGGGAATAAAAAAGTAAATTAACATGGATCAGTTTAAAAATTATATTAGAAATAGTATTTCTGAATGAAGAGTTATTGTAGAGTTAATAGGTGCCTCCTGCTAAACGTGGATAAAGCCTGGTTAGATAAATTGTTAGAACAGTTCCTTTTAGCGGAATATTGACTCCCATATCAAAGAACCATTTTAGTAAGATTTAGTTTTAGAAATAAACCTACAGAACTAGTCTATTTTAAAATTAAATTTACTAAACTAGTAACAAGTATAAATTAATATTTTGCTAAGATCCTCAACACATTTGAAATTTAAATTTGAATTTATAATCAGAGATAAAAAGATTAATTAAGTAGTTACTGTAGTCTCCGAGATAATTCCATAATCCTCTTACTGAAGAGTATTTGCTACATTACGCCCAGATATGAATAATCGATACATTGGTCTTCGAGAACATTACTGCTATGTGTCTGACTAACCAAACAATGTACAATAATATATAGCAATATAATTAAGTTTTTTAATAACTCGCACTGGTGAGCACGCGGAAGAGGCGTTTGGTTCATGTTCATGGGGCTCGAATCCCAGCTGGTTGTACATAGATTGTTTTTTCTTAAATATATTCCTGCTCTTCCTCCGGGAAAATTCGGGTACATTTTCTCTAAATTATATCTTCCTTAATTCTATATTATCAAAGTAATTAAATGCAATTTGCTTGGACAGAATTCAAAAAATATATAGGAATAAATATGATATGGTAGCAAGTTTGTCTATTTAATTAAAAAAGTATTTTCTAAATATGGTTCAAAATTAAAAGTATTCACATATTAAAAATAAATAATTTTACAACACGTTTAAATTACCCCTACACAATTTCAAAGGTAAACTACTCCACGACATCAGTAAATTTCTTACTTTAAAAATCATCCTGCATTTTTTATGGACCTAGCTTTATATCTTGATTTGATTAAAACACAAGTCAAATTATCCTCATTGATAAAAGGAATTACTATGATAACCTCTAAAACTTATAATTAACTAATCAATATTAATACTTGGAAAGACTAAGTAAGTACCTAAGTATCCCCTTCTTAGCTCAGTCAATAATGTGTTCACTTACTAAGGGTCACAAATTAGATTTCTGTAATGGCCGAAAAATATATAACTGGTGAAAATGAGGTTAACACTTTAACAATGAATTAGCTTCAAGTATATTGGGTGTCGTGTGTGTTTGGAGTTAAATTAGTTTATTATTCGTGTGATAATATAATAAGTTTGTTAAGAAACTACACGTTAAATATTGCTAGTGAATATCTAAAAAGTCTCACTGTATTTTAATTAAGGTGCTATATACAATAATTTAAATATATCCCCAGTATTTAGACACTTGTAGGAGCATACCATTAAATCAGATTTCTAGAACCATACATAAGGGGATATTCAGATATCCAGAGGTAAAAAGGTATACAGGTCGTAAGGGGTGACAAGACCAGTATTTCCACGCAATGAACATGGGGTCGGCGACGCCAAATGGCGGTGCTACGAGACGTCAAAGTTGGTGCTGTATGCACCTGGTAGGTAGGCAACTCATCAATCTTCAGTGGAGTGTGGTATAAATTTTGACCTGTAACAGGCATTGAATTGCCTGATAACAGCTATCATAATGAATTGCTAATTCTTTCAAATATATTGTTGTTGGCCCTGATAAGGGCCGATATTGAGAGAGCATAGGCATCTCGACTGAAGAAGTGGATTCTCTTATAATTGGGAGCTAAGCAGCAGAAGGTATGTGTGAAGAGAGATATCTATAATGGCGGGGATAGTGGTGGGGATGCCTGTGTTGGTTTTCATGGTAAGTTGCATGTGTTGCCTACCCCACAGGTGCATAATACAGCGCCAACTTTGAAGTCTTATAGTGCCTACGTTTGACGTCACCGACCTCAAGTTTATTACGTGGAAATACTTGTATTGTCAGTCCTTACAAATTATCTGGAGATCTAAATAATCCTGTATATTATGGCCGTATTTACGGTAGTTTCAATAATAATTCTTCTGTATGTAGACTCTTTTTGTACCAGTATATAACCTGTGTAACAACTTGCTAGGATAGTAGAATTCTGATAGAAAGTAACCTTTAGAAAATACAAACTTTTTATATCCAATATTTGTGATTTTTACTTTGTTATTAGTATTATTTCCTAGACATTCAATATTGATAATATGTTATTTTATTATTAGTATAATTCCATAGGCACTCATAATATCGATGTATAGTGACAGTTAGTTGCAAATCACACGATTGTTTTATATATATATATATATATATATATATATATAAGTGGTGTTTGTAACTTTTATAAATGTATAAAAAAAACTTCCTAATAAAATTGGAAAATCTCACCTATTTTTTAGGTGTTGACAAATCTGGTTCTAAAATTGGTGGCAATCTAAGTTTAAAATTATAAATCCTAGTTTTTGTAGTGCCATACTTTATATTAAGTTTGCTTTAAAGAAGTGATGGCAAATTCATGGCACGTGAGCACAATATCAGTGAGTGGCACGCCGACATGAAAGAAATAAACACTAATTTAATTTTTTCTAAATATGGTATAGTTTTTTAAGTAAATATTATTTAAACAGCCATGTCATTCAATGCTATATCACAATGAACATTCTGAAATCAACTATTAGCAATCATCTTGGTGGCTCGGTGCATCTTGTGCGCTGTTGAAGACAACAAAATATGAACCGACCATAAATATCTTGCAGTATCATATAGTCACATGTTTTAAAATAGTAGGGAAAAGATTATGTAAGTTTTGATTTTAGCAATTATATCAATTTTAAGCGTAATTGTTCAAATATATTTAACAAAATTAAAATTTTCAAAAATAAATTAACTATTAACTACCCTGAAATTATTTGTTATTTGTAAGAATAAAACTGTATTCTTATTTATCATGAAAATTTATTCCCAGATTCTAAATTCAGATTTTAAATTCAATATTCAAGTTAAATTTCCAAAACATTCAAATTTTCTATATTTCGTAAGTAAAGTACCCTTAAATTAATTTATTTTAGATAAATAAAAATACATTATTACTGATAATGTAATATTCTCCTGAAAAAAAATTTGAACCAAATTGCTAATGCATTTTTTTATATTCAAATATGAGAATTTCATCAGATACTATCCAAATCAAATTTCCCCCAAAAATAAGTATACATCTTTATTTCTCAAGTGCATATCAAATACTCCCCAAATATACATATTAAGCAAAATCGTTATAGACATTCTCAAAATAATTCAAATTGGCCAAAATCACTCATCAACAAACGACCCTTTAACGAAGTTTTACCCGAAACCAAGCAAACACTGTTATTTGTAATTTCAAACACTCCTAAAATAGCAATTTGAAATCAAATCGTTAGGGCCATTTTTCAAACAGTTTTGGTTTTTGAAATACAGTCAACAGTAAATTACTTATAAATAAGTTTTTACCCTAAAAAAAACTATACATAGTCATTTGTTATACCACACAATTTCCAGATATACATTTTGAACAAAATCGTTAGAGCTACTTTCGAAATATTAAAATTTTCAAAAATTTCCCATCGGTAAACTACCTTTCAATGAATTTTTACCCAAAAATCAATCTTTCAATGGGGATAAAATTCTAGATATGCATTTTAAACAAAATCGTTAGAGCCCTTTTGAAAAATGTGTAAGTCAAAAAAATTACTCATTAGTAAACGTTTCTTTATAGAAGGACTAGGTTTAAAAAAATGTTTTAAGGTATAGCCCTTCAAAATCTAAATATCAAGCTTTAACAAAATCCATAAAACAATCTTGGATCCGTGGCTAGGGACAGACTAACAGAAAGACAGAATTGTAAAATCCACTTCGTGTTCAAATGGATCTTAAAGTTTGTCATAATCTCGAGATCAATTTTTTCACGATTAGAATATTCTATCTTGATAGAATATTCTAATCGTGAAAAAATGATTAAAATTAAAATTTTGAAATCTTAATACTTTTTTGATTAAAGCGCTAACAACAAAGCTAATTTCGAAACGCTAGGACACCTTTGAGTCATCGGTATTTTTTATAGATCATTTGTATAAACTACTTTAAATATTTTGAGAGGATATTTTAAATGACAAAATATTTTATTCCCTTCTTACTTAAATCTTTCCTTAGTATATTTCTAGAATACTTTCTCATTTTACTCATATTTTCTTTTCCCTTACAATATTATAGGAAGCCCAATTAATTAAGGTTTGTATTCTCTCTAAAACCAAGTATTTCTGGGGTAATAAAATGGGTGCGTAGGAAGGAATTTAAGTAAGTGGGGATGAGGTTAGGGTGTTGCCTAGGGACATACCCCGCAGAAACTCATATCTTCTCTAGTTCCTAGCTTGAATTCGCCAATCAATATCGTGAACCTCTTGGAAAGGTCGAAGTTTAAAACAAGACATAGAAGAAGTGTGACTAAATTATTCAATCGATTTTCAAATAAGAAAGGCTTTGAGATGATTTGTGAGTTATTTCCCCACTAGAATGTTGTTTTAGTTTCCAAAATTTTGAACAACATAGCTATTATAATATGAATGGTGCTTGTGCACAGGACGTAAAATTTGTAATATTTTTTTCCGCTTTTATTTATTATATATGTTACCAGAAGAAAACAATCATTAATAAAAAGAGTTTAATCAGGAATATATTTTATTAAACTACTGTATATATAAATACAGCCGAAGTGTAGTTTATGTATACTTATTTTGAATAGCACTTTCGAATCAGTTGTAGAGGCTGTCAAATACTATTTACAGAGCCGTACAAGTGATGGTAATAAACAAACAACTGCTATGTACAGTACCTTGCTGTAGCAATGACGGCAGTACATAAATAATTGCCACGTACAGAGCTGTATCAGTAAGTTTTTTCCCTGCGCCTCACTATCCTTTCGTGCTATAGGCCTATATACAGTACTAATTACGCTAGTGTGCTAGCGATGAGTAAGGTTGAATATCAAGTAAATGTGCCTGAATTTTCATGAAGGGATAGTGGGAAACCATTTAAGCAAAACCACCCAAAGTATACCCTTGCCATGATTCGAACCATGACCTCCCCGTCATGGGTAATACAGTATATTGTGAGAATGACGTCTTATCCTATGCGACCATTGACGCGGGCTATTACACACTACATATAGTTTAGTAATATTTATTTATTAATGTTTATCGACTTTATAAGTGTCTAGGTGGGCCGCAATATTGAAGTGAGCTCTGAATCATCCGTACCTTTCTTGCTTTAACACCTCGTGAAGAATACATTTCGACCTCCGACGAGATTCGAGACAAAGTCTCTCAATCTGTAACCCAATGCCCTCGACCAGAACCACATGCTGTATTTATTCCCCAAACTTCTACCCCTCACGCATGAATAAAGTAGGCACCAAATTAGATCGATAGTTTTGGATAAGTTTTAGTTATAACGACTGATTCTAATTTGGAAGTCCGCGATTCACTACTTATCGACGGTATTGAGTTTGTTTACCTTTATTTACACATTGAGGATTTCTAATCTCCAGGTGAATCAAATCGTATGTATTTAAAAACTAACCCACCTTATATTTTATCCTAACATAAGACTTAAGTCGCTGATAGCTAGTTCAAGCATTAGAGTTTATGAATAATAAAGTGGTACGTAAATATACAGTAGATATATATTTGAATGTAGAACCTTTCCCGTCCCTCTAGTCATGCAAAGGTACTGTGTGTCGATCCCACCACCTCCCTCCCTCTGTACTCCCATCACCCTCTGACGTCAGAGAAACCAGGTCAACTGGCAAGGACAACATCGACGGCATTGTGGACTCAGGAATAATACAAAATACATAGATAGCGTATTATGGATCACAGAACATTACCTTGGTCACTCAAGCAAAGAAAATCAGTAAAATTTGATCTATTAAATACTTACTCAAATATGTATCTAAAATATAAGCCGTTTATCTTAATTTAACTGTATTAATATCATTTAACCTTCAAATGTAACAAAACTGAATATATAATGGTTAAAATCTAATTTATTGAAGATATTCAACTAGTGATTTTAATTTAATCTTACAAATTAAAATATAACTAATGATAATAGTTTTATTTCCATACTTGGCCATCAATAGTAAAAACAAAAGCATGTCGATATTAACTGTTTTCCTGGTATGCAGCACTGTACAAAATCGATTCTCAATCAGAGAAAGATTTTTTAAAATGATCATGAACTTGAATTTGTATCATAATATTTAATAAATATGAAAATATATTTGATGTAAAACATTTGTTAAATGAACATCAAAACAAATTTATTTAATAAGCAAGTGGTGTGTTCCGTCGAACAATAATTTAAATGGAGTGTAAATAGAGGAAATGTAAAGGACCATTAAAAATTAAAAATTAATTGTATTCATTCCAAACAAACAAGAGTTTTATACTATCATAATAATATTAAATCATCGCTATTTATTTATTTGTTTTCGAAAATTTGAATTACGCTTGTTTGTATGTTTGTATTCTACTAGTTTTTTTGTAGCAACACACCTTATGTACTAATCACTTTAATTGTTTTATGGATGAAGAAAGTTATATATAGAAGAAGTGTATCTGCATTTGCATGGAGAGAGTTAAAGTATGAAAAATCATTTTAGAGAAAATACCCTAAATACACCCGACCTAGATTCAAACTTCGATCCCCCCGTCATAGCAGTCCAGTCTCCTGCGAGAGTCATGCCTTAGGGCATGTGTCCATCGAAGTGAGTCATTCCACTAAATTATTTATTTATTTGAGGTATTTAAAGTGCACTTTCTGAACCAACTGATTATAACAGCACACGAAAATTTCAATGAGCGAAAGCGAAAGGGCCTACCAATTTTTCCGGGAAAGATATTTTCACATAGCTTCCAGCGTTATTTTACATGACACAATCAACATGGTACCATCGGCTTTACTTATCCACCGAAGTAATTTTTGCTATGAATTGTCATCACTCAAGAAAGATCAGCTGACCGAATATGGGTTTGAACCAACGGCGAACACTTTACTTCGACCACCGAGGTCGACTCTTTATTCCACTCGTTCCCGGTGTTAAATGTCTTTGATATATTTACATAATGAACCATTTTATATTTGTCCATGTAAACCGTTAATATAAATTTTCAAATTTATGAAAAGCCACAAAACTTTCTGGTAAATCCACCCCATGCAAGTGTGAAAAATACGTCCACGTTACTGTTCATCTGTCAAATCGTGCACAGCCCCTGTGGTTTTTTGTCTAGGTTTAACGCAATACTATTATGTATGGCATGTTGCTAGTGTAATATATATTGAGGCGCTTTATTAACTAAATGTGAGAACCCTTTTGGGAGTGATATATTATAATCATTATACGTTTTTCATCTATACGTAGTGATTATATAATTATGTCATATTAATGTATACGTTAAAAGCTAGTTTTGGGAGTTTTATTAATTCTATATTTGCAAACAAGCAAAATTTTCCTAAACTCATTTTTTTAACCCTAAAGAAATGTTAATGACAAATTAATATAATTCTTAAAGTTTAGCTGTTATTACAGATAAAATCTGGCCTGAAATCGAATATGTATTGCGATTGTATGACGTCTAATATGTTGATATAATAACTTAGCTATCACTATTCTAGTAAATAATAACCATCTATGTTTCTAACAGTCCACTTCAGATAATTTTAAAACATATAAAAATAGGATACATTTCAATTGATTTTAATATAGAGATAACACGGAATAGTGAAGTTCTTTGGTTCACGAATGTGCATTTTTACTTTCTCTCTATCTTACAGGTAGAGAAAGTATTGTGATCGTCAAAAAAATCGAACTCGAGATTTTGATGAATTTTGACGTTTCATGACTTCCTGAATCCGAAAAAGTGGTTTTTGAATTTCCGTCTGTCTGTCTGTCTGTCTGTCTGTCTGTACCTCCAACTAGAGCCTAAACTATTTTACCGATTGAGCTGAAACTTGATACCTAGGGTTTTCATAGGGTTGCCCCGAGGACTTTTTTGGAATTGGATATCTACCCCTAAAATTAAGGGTAGTTTACTGAAGGGAAAAAAGAGAAAAAGTCGATTTTCTCAAAATCGGCTCTAACGATTTTGATTAAATTTCATTTATGAACATTAATAAATATTCCAAACAAAATGGCTACTCTCAATATTTCGGCAAAATCGCTTTAAGGGCTCCGGTCTGATGCGTAAATTAACATTTTTTATAATAGCTCCGAAACTATTTGAGATATGAAATTACTTAGCATTACAAATATGTATATATATTTATAATACAAATATTTTATTCGAAACATATTTTTATAAAATCAATAACATTCAATATATACGCAATTATATATATATTTTTAACTTTTTGGACATAAGCTTAAGTATTGCGACCGTAAGAAAAACTAACCTGAAATGTTGATGGATGTCGACGTCTCATGACCCCCCGAACCCTTAAAAATAGTCTTTGCAATGCCGTCTGTCTGTGTGTCTATTAAAACTTAAAATTAAGGGTAGTTTACTGAAGGGCAAAAAGAGAAAAAGGCGATTTTCTCAAAATCGGCTCAAACGATTTTGATTAAATTTCATTTATAAACATTAATAAATTTTCCAAACAAAATGGCTACCCTCAATATTTCGGCAAAATGGCTTTAAGGGCTCCGGTCTGATGCGTCAATTAACATTTTTTTAAATAGCTCCGAAACTATTTGAGATATGAAATTACTTAGCATTACAAATATGTATATATATTTATAATACAAATATTTTATCCGAAACATATTTTTATAAAATCAATAACTTTCAATCTATACGCAATTATATGAATTTTTTTAACTTTTTGGACATTAAAGTTTAAGTATTGCGACCGTAAAAAAAAACTAACCTGAAATGTTGATGGATGTCGACGTCTCATGACCCCCCGAACCCTAAAAAATAGTCTTTGCAATGCCGTCTGTCTGTGTGTCTATAAAAACTTAAAATTAAGGGTAGTTTACTGAAGGACGAAAGAGAAAAATTTGGTTTTCTCAAAATCTGCTTAAACGATTTTGATTAAAATTCGTATCTAGGCGTTGATTAAGATTATAAATAAACTGGCTATTTTCATTTTTCTATGAAAATGATTTTTAGGGTACATTACAGAAGCGTTAATTTCCGTATCTCTACAACTATTGGAGAAACTAAACAACTTATCATTGCAAAATTGTAGGACTATTAGAAATAAAAAACTTTTACTTGACATATATTTTTATAAAAACAGCAGTTTCTGAGATATTTGCAAATATATTAATACAATTTTGTGAGCTTTAGTTGTAAACATATACTACTTAAGTCTTAACGCAATAATACTCCAATGCCATAGAGTAATTAAATATAAGTAAGTATCTAAAAAAAGTATGTTATTTTTCCTTAAATCTCTTAGGAGAAATGTTTGCATAGCAATGATCTATCTCCATTTTAGACTCAATAGTCAATATTTACATTTTTTATTGGTCAAAATGTATAAATGAATAATTAAATATCAATGCGATGACTTGAAGATCTGCAACACCTTTTAAAATGTTAAAATTTTAACCAGAAATCGAAATTTTAATACGAAGTGTCGACCCTTGTGGAAGACATTAAACTGTTTGAAATGTTCTAAGGTGGACAAAGATGCGCCTATTTTCTCATTGATTCTATATCATTGTATATTATTTTATGCGTGTTCTTATGTGGAGTGGTGATGATACAATGTACATTATTCCGTTCAGAAATCTTACGAGTTTATAGAAAGAGAGAGAAAGTCTGTGCGGTGTGCCGTACCATTTATTTCCCATGCATAAACACACATAATAATAAGTGTAACATTATTATGTCGGATAAGCCCCAAAAGGTATTATTAAATCCATAATGTTTATTTATATATTCTAAGGGTTTCTATACAAATAATTATTACTGCCATACATGATCCTTAAACACGTTTTATTTACTATTTAATCTGGTAGATACAAAATAATATAATGATAATAATAAATGAGAAACTCACGCTACGTGGATTAAACCAAGTTATAGTATATTGATTTACTCTCGATTGTTTGATTTTACGCTGTGCCCTACCAACAGGTTACATTGTGACTGAAAGTTATTCAATACTTCATTAAGACAAATAACTACAATAGTTTTGTATGATAAAATATGCAACCTGAAAGGTAGAGAGAGAGCTTACTGATTAGCTAGATTCGACTTTATTTTGTAAGAAAGGGTCATAGTGTAAATAGTATGACAACCTTTCAGGATAAAAGGTGTGTACGGATTTTTTTTAAATCTATTTTTGGTTGAAATACGTAAAAATTATCTTCGGTCATTTTATGATCACCCAGTTTTGTCATAACTTAAGTTAATTAATCCGTGTGTCAAAACAAGCTTAGTGTTTGGAAAGTAATGGTTATTACTCATATTTTAAAAACATACATATAACAAATATCCTACATTTTCAACCACATGGTCTAAGACGTTAAATAGACTGTATATATGTATTATGTCTTGAAATAGACTTTTTTTTGTATGATGTCTCGAAATAAACTATTTATGTATGATGAAAGGCCATGGTTCAAATTTTAGTCGGATACACTGAGTTTTTTTTTAATAATAAATAAGTTATTGAAGCTTTTTTTCATATCCCCTCCTCACTAATGTTGTAGAATTTTCTCTAAACTAACTTCTCCCAGAGACTACTTAAACTTCTCCGTTACTAGCCATAGAGCTATACAGTATTGATAGATAGTATACAAACGTTCTCATTTAATATATTATGGTTTGTGACTATTTAAAAAATAAGCTATCAGTAAATTACCCCTTGATAAGTTTTTCTAAGAAAACAAATATAGTATTTTGATAATAATATTAAATATTGTTCATATTAGAGTGTTGAAATTATTATTGTCATTTGGACAAATTTTCAAATTTTCTAAAATTAGTCATCAGTGAACTACGCTTGGATAATTTTTCTTGAAAGACAGTTTAAAGTGTGATTTATCATTTTATATATAACTCCCAATATATCAATTTTAAACAAAATTGTTAGAGCAATTTTCGAAAATTTTCAAATTTTCAAAAGTGATTAATCAGTTAACTACCCTGCTTTGCAATTCAAGTACCCAGTGCTATCTATAGTGTAAAGCACTCCACAGATATCAATTTGAGCAGAATTGCTAGCGCAGTTATCAAAATAACTCAAATTCTCGAAAATTCAGTATTTAATAAACTACGCTTGAATCAATTTGTCTTCGAAAAACAAGTACACAGTATTATTTAACTCCTCAGATATGCATTTCAAACAGAATCACTGGAACCATTCTCGAAAAATTTCAAATTGTCGAAGATAAGTAATCGGTAAGCCACCCTTAATATTAAGGCCCAAATCAAAATCACTATTTGGCCTTGAAGTTTTACCATATAACATTTAAATGTCAAGTTGAATTAATTCCATCAAACTGTTTTGGCTGTAGCGGAGAGGTTATCGAGAAAACAACTTGTACATAAACCGAGATTCTAACCTCGACCTCCCTTTCACCATAAATTGTGTCTTTAACAAGACCAACACAAACCATGTGACCATCTATGTGCTAACATCTCTACTACTAGCTTTAAAATAAATCTTTAAAATCTATGACCTGGTGTTCCAAATACCAGTAAGATATATCTAAGGCAAATATTCACAAATTCTTTCTGTTTGTTCCTAACTTATATTTATCCGGAATCCACTTTATTTTCTATGAAACTCGCCTTCCCCTGCTTTGGTTAATCGTTCCAAAATAATTCATCTGCTGAACCAGTGGTTTCAAAAAGTTTTGAATGGCATACCACCCAACAATTTCCGTTATTTGGGGTACCACTGAGATTATGCTGTATATTTACTAATACGATATGTTTATAACGGCTCCCGGGGATATAATAACACAGACGGCGCGGCTGCACCAGATGTCTGAGTTTGAATCAGTGGTGACACCCTCCAACCCTTGCTTAAATCTGTTTTATTTTTGGTGGTTCGTAAATATATTTATAAGATTTGGTGTGGCCCTATCTTTTTATTACTTTAATTTGTTTGTTTTGTTCGGCGTCTTATGGCGTACCGCCGGAATAATTTGTACTTGCCACTGGTACGCGTAGCACAGTTTGGTAACCGTTGTGCTAAACTCCAATCCAAGCTCCAACTTCTTCGCATGTTAATTCTTCTAAATGTGAACATAATCCTACTATTGTTTTAAGTACGGCTTACCTGCATCGGTGGTCACATTGTATAAGGCGCCACTCACTTAATATATTTATTTATGAGTTCAAGGTTCAAATCTAAATTGGGTGTACTGAGGGTGTTTGTTCTGTAATTGTTTTCCACTTTTCTCCACGCAAATGCTGTCTAAAATCTACCTTTTCTCCCTACCCCATCAGTTGAAATATTAGGATAGCTCGGATGGATGGTAAGATGTGGTGTACAGAAAATAATATTTTTTTATACTTATGTCATATTGGAGGAGTGACTCACTAAATGGCATACTGCGAAATGTTATAAGAAAGATACTAAAGCATAGCAATAGTTAGTAAAACAAAAACAAGGCTCTAGTTAATTTTAAATAGATATTTAAAAAGGTTTACATTAGAAGGGTAGAATAGACACAGGAGTGAACAAGGAATTATTACAAAATGTTTAATGTACCCTCTTACCGAATAATAATTATACTATTTATATTAATAAAATATTGTTTTTTAAGAGTTTACCTCTTGTATTTGTCGATTTACTAATATATGATCTACACTTTTAATGTGAATATTTCATATGATACATGTCTTTTTCTGTCATTTTATTAAGATACGATCTACCCTTTCAATGTGCACTTTCCATATTATACAGTATTCTTCCTGTTATTTTATTAATGTGGTATCTAAATTTTTTGTTTTAACATTCCATATAATATACCTTTTTTATTTCCACTTATTTGAGGTATTTTCCGTGCACTTTCTGAACCGACTGTTATATCAGCACATGACTTACAAACTAACTTAAACTTAGAGCAGACACAGCACCCTGGGCCCCAGCCATTAATTCGTCACTGTGAAAGGAGACCCCCACATTTCATCAATGATAAATTTTCGACCTGCCAGGAATCGAACCCGAGACCCTTAGCTCAGTAGGCAGACACAATACCGATTGAGCTAAGATATCGGACAATAAACATTCCCCAAAGCCTACCTATCTTAATTAAAACAATATCAACTCTTTCAATATGAAATTTCCAAATAGATATTCCCCTGCCTGTAACTTCATTAAGATAGTCCTTACCCTTTCAGCGTGAACCTTCCATAGTAAACCTGCCCCTTCCTTTTCATGGTATGAACTAATCCTTCCAGTGTGAATATTCCAAAAGATAATTTGTATTCCTTCCGATAAGACATTACCTGCTCTTTCAATGTGATTATTCCATAAAACACATATCCTAGCATGTGTTTATTAAGAAAATTTGTTTATTAGTAAACACATCCTGGAAAGAGTGAATGTTTGAAAAGTTTCCATTCCCATGGCTTAAAAATATAATCCCCTGGATCCTTTATTCAATTCCAAAAATTAATCTAAAATAATTTTCCCTGTTTTTCATAAAATGAAATATTAGCCCGATTTAAAGTTTTCTTGTCTCTATGTTCAAATTTTAGGGTTAATATAAAAGGCGCACTTAAAAGCTACTAATTTTTGTGATATGACGCAATTACTACTTAATTAGAACCCTAACTTTAGGTAAAAAAAAAGGGTAGGTTATTTTAATTCTCGGTGATGTAGTGAAACTATCACCTGTTGGAAAGTGTCCGTTAAATTCTAAAATGAAACTATAACTTTTCTTAACCATATTTCTGTGCATAGAAATTAGGCCTATTGTAATGGTGGGAAATTTTCACCTCGAGATAATAATGAATCTTAAAGTTGTATATGCCCTCGGACCCTAAATCGGGTTACAATTTTGTATTTCCCTCTATTTATATATATGTTTGTATGTGTTTGAGACTACAGCCAAAATCTTTTGGTGGATTAGTGTTGTAAATCTGAATCTAGATTTTAATTTTTGAATAAAATTAAAAGGTATTTTGATAGTAAGTTTTATTTATAATTTGAAATATTTCTAATATGACTGTAACGATTTCGTTCATAATAGGTTTCTTGGGGCTGTTTGGCATGATAATTCACACTGTAAACTTGTTTTGGAGGAAATCATTTAAAAGGAGTTCCTAATGAATAATTTTTGAAAATTTAAAATTGCTTGAAAATGAATCTAGGGTAGCGATTATTTTTCAAAATAAAATATCTGGGGAGCGCTGTACTTGATAAATAATAATGTATAGTCTACGGAACTTGTTTTTCGGTAGAAAATTTTATTTAAAAATAATTGACTGCTTTTTTTTTTTAGTGTTCTCAACTACAATAAACTATAATGAGAAAGTGTGTACGATCGTGTCTTACTATTTATTTTAATTCCTGCGTTCAAAACTAGGATTATCAAAAACTTAATCTAAGAAGTAGGATAGAGAAGGTAGCTTAGAGGAGACGCATGCGCACTAAAGGGGTGGATGGGAAAATCATAGAGATAGTAATAATAATGCGCGGAAGACCATTCCCAGTGCACTCAGTTGAGATTCGATCCTTGACCTCTCATTTGATGGCAAGCCTGTTTATTGTGATATTCACGCCTTAGACTGTGTGATTACCAATGCAGGTTAATCTATGTTTTAAGCAAACATTTGTGGTAAGCGTTTCCGCTAGCATTATTAATTATTATGTAAAATACACTTATCAAACACAGAGTTTTATAAACTCCCAACTTACAAACTAGCTTAACATATAAAATCACAACTATAATTAAAAATCTAAATTATAGAGCCAGAGATTTTTATCTAATAAATTAGTTTAGGCACTTGCTGAATTTTTTTTAAATGTCCTTGAGTTGACCTTGATTTATGCGGTAACTTAAGTCCCGGGGAAATTGTACTTAATTTATTCATTAATTTTGTTGTTAAAAGAATATAATATACTGTGATATGTATAATGTTAGTGTCAACCCACTTTTAGAAATTAACATAAACATTTTGAATCCACTAAATTATGGTCATTTTTTTTACCATAGTACAAATTTCACATTTCATTTCTACTTCTTATAATGAAAACCCAGTCTCGTTGATTCTTTTTGCTTCAATATAAAAAGAATTGCTCAAAACATGTTTGAGTGAAAATAAACTTATCGTCTCCCGGTATGAGTTTGTTTTTTTAGATAAATTTGCGACCATATGATGATTCGAAGCAAGTTTTTTCCACAAATAAATTTGTAAATTATTAAACTTTAGTGTTAATACATACATAGCTTAAAATTCCCACCCTATCTCAAGTCTATTTTAGCGAGAAAAATAAAAAAATATTTTAAATATAATCTATTCGAATTGTTTAATTGTTGTAAAATTCCCACAAAATATATTACATTTTTAATAATGTTCATGTTGATAATCCCACCAAAAAAATTACATATAAGATCTCAAAATTTTCACAAAATTTCTTATAATATGTATTTAACAGAATATCATATTTATCATAAATAAGAACTGAAGGTGGTGTAACATTAATAATAGCCCGAAACATGTCGTCATAGAAGACTAAGCTACCATAAATAAGGAGAAGGGAATAAAGAAAATAAGATATAATTTTGTATAGGTTACAATGTTAAGGAAATCTAAGTTTATCATTAGCTGAAAATTTAGTTTAATATTAAGTTTATTCAAACAGTTTTAAGATTTTTTCCACACTTAATTAATTAAATATAATTTTAATTTACGATCTATACATAAAACAAAATAAATGTAGTCTACTATTAATTTGATTTCTATGAACCAAGCCTAGTGTTACGATTCAAAATAAGTTGTGAAAATTTACACAATATTAAATAATATAAATATCTAGGTTGAATGTGAAGAAACTTCAAAAAAAAAGTTAAATCAAAGATAATCGAATTTCACTCACCAACGCAGTTCAAGCAGGAATCGAGAGGGATGGAATTCTTTAATCGACGTTACAGTATACTATCCGTCATCTTCGTTTCAACCAATCACATTTAAAAGGAAAACAAAAGTTTATCTACCTTTTTTTAAAAAAAAAAAACTAACTATAAATATTCAAACAAAAAACAACACAATAATGAAGGTATGTTTGTAAATTTTTTTAATGTCTGTCTTTGCAGTTTCTCCCCAAAAAACTTAAAAAAATACCCTTGCACCTTTACCCCGAACTCCAGTTTCTAGTGTCTCACTTTGCTGCAACCTGCATTGTAACTATCTACTGTGGCGCTCCACGTCATGCAACGGCCAAACAGCGAACTGAAGTATTGGCCTATCGATTACGTACGAAGCTTGACGTAAATACCCGAACCCTTAAACGAGGATAAAATCATTTGACAAACGCAACAATACAAAACCAACAAAACTGGGTTTTTACAGCAACCTTAAAAACATTATTATGAATTGGGTCTTTATCACCAATGCAGTGCGGATGTGAGGGAGGAACGCTTATTCGTGAAGAATAACCCAAGGGAGTGTTGTAATATCAAATTATATTGAATTACAGTAGTAAAAAAAAAGTATTATTCGATCCCTGCCAATATCAATAGAAAACTAACTTTAAGAACATTTTCCTTAAATTTTAATTTTATGATTTAAATTCGAATATTGATTTGACAGATTCTCGTAATAGACTGCCAAAGACAAGGAGCTCGTGGTTCAAATTCCATTCGGGTGTAGCAAAGTGTTTTATCTTATATGATTTTCTACTTTTCATCCTCGCAAATGCGGGTATAATTTCTCTAAACTCTATCTTCCTGATTCATAATCATTTAGTGTAAATATGCGGATAACCCGAACGGGCAGAAGGACGCATTGCACAACAAAAGTACCCAAACCGAAATAATCCTTTCTTAAGAAAAGTATCAAGTTGGATCTCTGGATACCTTTTTCATTAAAACTGTGTCTTGCTTACCTTGTACGTATGTACGTATGTATGTGTCTAATATAAAGAAACTATTTCACTGATCCCAATTACGCAGAATACAGAAAACCGCGCTTCGGTTAGAATTCGGGTTTGAGAGTAATCGTGTATCTAATATCCCGGCTAATTAGTATTGAGATGGACTCTTGAATATCTAAATCTTTCATCATTGGACCAAAGAGCGGATATCAGTCACTACTTTATTGTGAAGGCTTGCTTTGATAAATTACCCCCTAATTCTCAATTGGATCATACATACACACAAACCTAAACACGCAGCTCCCTTTAAGGATAGGCAATAAACTATGTATATAGCTATAAAACAAACTTCGTCCTTAATCCAACCTCACTAACTTTATCTACACTTCCCTATTCTTGCATACTCCCTTCGCTTCAACAACATCCATACACCGAGTCATACATGCTCCTTTATTCTTAAAACTCAATGTCTCTCTTTTACACACATTCGTTCACCCCATTTAGCCACGTCTTACATGGACTACGTCTTCCTTTTTATCCACACACTCTACCTTCATATATTTGCTTCGTCACTCAATCCACGCTCATCATCTCAACATGTCCAAACCAACCCAACACGCTTCTTTCACATTGACCTATTTAATTCCCTTTCAAACCGCCTTCCTTCGGCACCCATTCATTACTGACTCTATCCATACGAGTTTTTCCACGGTTATTTCTAACAGCATTCACCTTGCTCTTGTGTTTCTCCTGACAAACCCATGCTTCACATTCATAGAACAATGTTGGTGTTAACACACTTTTATATACTACCATATTTGCTTATTTAGATACGTCTTCATTATTTGCCATAGCCCACCTATATCCAACTATCCTCCGAGATAGATTCACCCGTCTGTCGATTTCATTCATCCGTCCATTTTAACAGAACATTCTGTCAAGATACACAAAATCATTCACTTGTTCTAACAGTTTTACATTTATACTAAGCTGACAACCATTTCCTAGTCCATCCTTATCAAAAACTATCACTTTAGTTTTGGAGACAAATATATAAAGAGCCATTCTTCCTGTCACCACATTCAAACGATGTAAAGTATTCTGAAAGTCAATTTCATTCTCAGCCATTAATATGGCATCAACTGCATATAACAGCACATTCACATTCCCACTGTCCATTTGCACACCAACCGCGTCCTCCCAAGCATCCCTCATTGGATCAAAGTTCATTAAATTGCTTGTTCACTTTGGTATTTGGATTTTATCCCCCTCACTGATGAAGTTGGTTGTTTTTATTGTGATATTTTACATCCATTACTGTTTACAGCCTATGACCTGTGCCAGTTTTTTATTCAAGTCATATATTTTTCCACTACCTGCTTGCTAGGTCTGTCGTAGCTGCGTTAAAATACATCTTAAGACTAGGACAAGCACAACGTCCAGTCCCCGGCCGTCAATATATCAATGTGAGAAGGTAGACCCATATAAATTGTCAACCATGCCGGGAATCGAGCCCGGGACCCTTAGCTCACCAGGCAAGCACGCTACCAACTGAGCTAAGGTATGTTTTTCTTGTACCATATTAAGTTAATAAATGCGTATCAGTATTCATTGTATCTAAATAACATGGTTCTACTATTGGAACTATATTAATTCATTTCATTTCTTAACTTTTTTTTATATCTTTGTACATTGCAATTACCCAACCGATCCACCCTCATATTTACACTAATAAGGTAGAGATTAGAAAGGCATAATATATAAAAAAATGTTCCCACACTTGCGTGGAGGTGGATATTTTTTATCTATCCCGACATTTATAGGATTGTTCGGGACCTAAATATACTTACATATTTTGGTCTACATCGTCTATTATACCATATCCAATTTTTTAATAATAATTAAATTATGTAATTTGCACCTACTCTAACTATCCTTATAATCCTACTATATAGTTAGTTTTTGTCCTACTAGTTGGTCCGCCCCGGGTATTTTACGCTCCCGGTACTCTCCACCGCTGGCTGTCCCGCCGACCTCTGGATCTAATAGTCCCCGGAGTTGGCGAAAGCTCCAGTGGTGGTGAGAATCCCCCTATTCACCACATGGGAGGCGCCCCGCCCACTTCCAGCTTAAACCACCACCTGTATGGATCTAGAACTAACTTAACCTAAATATAAAGAAAAGAAAAGAAAGATTAAAAAACTAACTTAACCTAATTGACAAGTTCTTTCCTCTCGGCCGCTGCAGGATCTTCTGATGTTATTCCCGGTCGCATCTTCTGAACTGAAAGCAGCCGTCTGAGCGACCGGTTGACGGACCAGATAGATGCCCGGCAGCTTCAGCCCAGCAATAACACTTGTTTCCAAGTGGACCGGATTATGTGAGTGAGGCGCGTAGTTCTTCCGTTCTTAGACAACATCACTCCAATAAAATACTTTTCAGCTGGTATTCTGGCGTTCCCCGGTTCTTCAGCAGCTCACGCTACTGGAATCCAGAGGGCGCCTTCCATCAGATGGGCTCGGATAACCAGGAGTTCCCGTGGAGGTAGAGAGGAACTCAAGAAAAAAGCCTCATCAGCATCCGACCGGGACTCGAACCCCGTCATAGTCTAGTTGAGAGTGAAAACTAAGGCCGTGCGGCCACCAACGCTAGCCAGTCCACAATTTGAAACATTAACATCCCATACGTGTAGAAACTTTCTTAATTAGAGAAACAATATTTTTTATAACCTAGTGATGAAACCCATTAAAGATATGTCTTTATTACACATAATTTAAGTGAATTTATTTAAAACACTATGTTCGAATACCTTAGCTCAGTTGTTTGAAAGTCTATCTACATGTATAAGAGCCCCAGGTTCCAATCCCAACATGGCTAATAAATGTATAATTGCCGATTCACATGACGAAATCAATGAATGGGTAAATTGATGTTGTGTTTTTCATTAAATTAAGCTAGTTTT
Source organism: Timema podura (assembly GCA_033556935.1). Lineage (NCBI taxonomy): Eukaryota > Metazoa > Arthropoda > Insecta > Phasmatodea > Timematidae > Timema > Timema podura. The sequence goes on from JAVRXN010000002.1 coordinate 47,041,520, forward strand.
TAACTTATATCATGATATTAATCAGTTAATTCTGAAAGTTCACATTAAAAACCCTGAATAAAATTTTAAAAGATAGAAGTTAAATCAGACTCAATTTATTCCTTCGAATACTAATTTATCGACATGTTAACCCTATATCGTGGACGTAATATTTTGTGGCAAACATGTATGGATCTAGCAAAATAAACAAAGGAACATTCTATTGTAGTCCCGTGGACGCTTGTTTTTTAACTCTCAGAAATTTTTGATTGGTCGAGATGTTCGCAGATATAGCGAACATTAAAAAGAAATTTAGCCTAGGAAGGGGTTGGAGACGACATACAGTAAACTTTTCTTACGAATGGATACACCTAATAGTAAAAAAGTTACTAGATCTACTTTCGCTTATTCACACGTCCATGTCATGTGATCTTGAGACGTCACTTTTGGTAAAATACCTATAATACCTAATTAATAACACTAAAAAAATTAGCAAGATGTTACCTATCAATTTTGGCCACAAAAAACAGTTTGTGTTTCTATATATTTTCTCAACTATAGTGGAGTTTGAAATTGTTCCATTATTTTTGCAACCAAGTACTGTATCAGAAAACATAGTCAGGGCCTGTTGGAGTGTGGGTGCGTGTTATGGGGCTACTACCCTTCCTTAAAAATTGAGATCGGGCGGCGCATTAGTGCCTGCTTGGGAACTCCCACCCACCTATTCTTTAGTTTGGATCAAAGCAGTTTCCGATCTAGTTCTCTTGCACACAGGGTCACATGAAGAACGTAGCGAGGTTCACCCACTTTTTGAATTATCTTTTTAGCACCGCATCTTGCTACCTGTTGGGTTATAGGCATTTGTACTTATTACGCTGTTAGAGATTATCAAGGTTGAATTTAGAGGAAGTGTACCCACGTTTACTGAAGGAAGAGTGTAAAACCACCTAGGAAAAAACTCTTTAGTACACTCGGCCGGGGTTCGAACCCCGATCTCTATGTCATTGGTACTCTATTATATTGTGAGGGTAACGCCTTAGACCATTCGACCACTGAAGTAGGCCACTTCTTAAAGTATTATTAAATACCTAAGCTAGTAAAGTAGGATTCTGGTAGGAAGGATATTATATAAAGTACAAAGATAATATCTTGCGGTTGAATTGAAAACATTTATTGTATTATTAATGAAATGTTATGGCTATTGGTAATATCTACCAAAATTGACAGCTGCAGGTACATGACTTTACGTATAATAAAAATGTTGAAGTAGTTTTAGGAAATTTTAACTATAAGTTACAGTCCTTGTCAGAACCCTAGTGTACATAACTTATCAGCCTTGACGCTTAAAACCCCAATGATTGTGTTTGAAAAAAAAATTGCTTCAAGAGGGATTCCAAGTTATAGAAACTTCCTGCCATCTCCTTTTGGGGGAATTCCCCAAGAGTCACAAGTATAACCCCATTCTCCTACCATCTCAAAGAAATTGTTGTCCTGCTTATAGGTATGTTACTAGCGCCATTATCGACAAACATTGTCTGTTTTATTAAGGAGACTAACTTCACTTCTGAGGAAGCCATAATCTTATTTTGGTCCTAGCCCATACCTCTACCCCACAAAAAACAAAATTAAATATTATTACGCCCCTGGGAATCACTATGATTTACGCCTACTTTGTTTTATTGTGGAAAAAACTCGTTAAATATCAGCAATACATACAACATTTATCCAGTGGCGGAGTCAGGGTGAGTCAAGTGGGTACGTGCCCTAGGCGCTAAATTCTTTAGCAAATATTAGCAATAATATAAGCTTCTTTTTTTTACATTAAAGTGTATTTTGTTTTTATTATTTTTTAACCGGTACTATAACAAGTAACCAGTTTTAGTACTAATAAAATAATTCAGCCAAATTTTAATGAAAAGTTTCAAAGGTCAACATTTTTTTCTTTATTTCCCCGGGCGCCATCTACGCCACTGCCTGTATCAAACCGTTACCTGATATTTCAAATGTACAGTGACTGAAGCTTCATAAGGCCCCATGTGTGATCACATTACAGTGAAAGTTGCGATAACCGTACTAAATATCCAGAGAGCTCGATTAAACAGAAATTGACCATGAGGTTCATTAAATCACACAGCTCCATCAACCAGTAATACCCAACATTGATTCAGTGTGTTCAATAAACCCACTCATTCCTCAAAGTGGTCAGAAAAGTGTGATGTCTAGAAAAACTTCGGCCTTGAAAGTGATGGATTGTGCAACTTTAAGTGTATTCTTTTCTTTCTATAAAAATTACAAAATAATAGGAATAGATGTGAAGCCTATTTCTCTCCAAATTTATGTATTCTATGGTTGATTTTGCAGTTATTAGGATATAGTTATTTAAGTTATACTTATGTATTCTTATGGCGATGTGCATTTTAAAGTCTATAAAAAAATTAGCCTGTTGTCAAATCTGACAGCTGTCACACACATCACTTCCATATAAATACATTAAGGTAGACAAAATAATACTAATCTATACAACTTTTAGATATCAACTGACCAAATAACTATCTCTTAGTCTTATCTATTCATGTATAACAATTTTTGACCCAAAAGGATTTCTTGAAACTCTTACATCTTCATCATACAAATTGTATTTAAATGTATTCTATACCATTGATCCACCTATACAATACGCATTATTGGCCTGATATATTTTTAGTATAAATTAAAATTAGTATTTATTCAATGTATATGTTTCTGTTTGAAAGAATAATTGAATGAAATAAATATTTTATTAAAATTGTCAATCCTAGGGTGCGTAAAATTTACTTGCACACCGGCGCCCCTATTGTTGCTACGCCACTGAAGATAATAAATAAGAAATTCATAGTATTTTGTATGTTTCTATCCATCTTTCTAGGCCTCCCTTTTGGTCTTTTTCCTGTACCTTCTTCCAAATATGATTGAAATAATAGTTGGAAATTCCCGTGCATTTCGATTATTAGCTTTCTATGTTGGTTAAAATGGCAGTTTTAACCTACTGGTTCCGACACGACCGCGGTAAGCTTGGATGAAACAAATGAAGAAGCAAATGTAAGATCTTTGTTGCCACATCCCGCGTCGCTCAGTGGAGAAGGGCGTGGTCCTAGAGCTGTTGGCACTGACTGGTCCCCTAAAGTCAGGGTCAATCCAGGAGAGTGTTGATGTTTGGGCGCCACCTCGTTGGCGATAGCGAGACTGAACATTAACGAGGAAAGTCGTTCAATCACCAGATGTAGATATGAAAATCAACCCTCCCCCGCGTAAGGTAGACCCGGATAAATAAGGGACCCCTCGGTCAGGGATCAACTGCTTGTTAGGCAACGAGGCTCCCCATTAAGCCCCTAGGCTTCCGTGGTTTACTTACAAAGTTGTTTAACATCTAAGAAATTAGCAATCTATAACCTTATTGTAAATCAAATTATATCTGTAGTATTATTTTTTTTTTTCCAAACTATGTTTTGGAAAAAAAATATTAGGAAAGATAAACTTTTTTTTAATGTCAAGGTTGGTTAATCTTATGCTACTATGAATGGGCCCCTGAAATATAGTTGGAGTAATCAATCGAAAAATTAGGACCACAAAAGAATAGTGTGTTCAATACGCCGAAGGGCGTGCACAAAAAAGTCAGGCCAAACAAACATTCCTTATCTCCATATAAATTAACCTCTCCCCTTAAACACTTGGTTATGACTTCGTCTTAACTTCAATAGACAATATAGTCAAGTTCTCATCATGAAATGAAATGGGGTGAAGCATATAATTATTTACATAGGGAAAATATGAGTCTAAACCTTAATAGGTTAGTTTAAAATAACCAGTCAATTCTTTTACCAACTTATCCCGCGAAACAATTTATTGCTCTTACTCTTACTTAAGGAAATATGAACATTCAGAGTTGCGAGTGGCCACCGCGAAAAAAAATGAATTAATTAAAGGGTACATCTCAACTAAGTATAATGCTACTCTACACTAGGTACAGTCACTTCCACAAATAGTGTCCTTTCAAGTCCATCTTCAAATACCATAGTCTTTGCGAGGAAGGAAAAAAAAAACACAATTATTGCACTTAGTGGTCTCTGCGCGTAACCATACACTCCACGGGGATCCTCCGTGGTGTCCAGTTGGTCGGCCACTCGGTCGGGCCTCCGGTCCCTAGCCCTGGATATGCAACCAGTGAGGCGTACCGCTGAGGTGGTCTGTGGTTGACCGTACACCGTCCGGGACCAAACCCCGACCCTAAAAACCCCATATATATATATATCCTGGATCCCACCAACACAAAAAAATATAACCTCTCTTTACAAAGATCAAATACCATTTAACCATACCTCAGAAGGTATAAATACCACTATCATTCTAAGCCCCCAACATTATAGGACTCAAATTCTAATTTACCGCTCCCAACTGTGTCAGGTAATGAGTACACAATAACCAGCTTAAGGGCCAGTTTCATAGTCAGATTTAGTACGCCTAAGTGCGAGTCGATACTAAATACAGGACGACACCTACCTAGACCAAAATGGAATGGCCGTTTCGTATATGAAAATGGCCCATTCCATTCAATTCAGGTAGGTGACGTCTTGTATTAGTATAGCGCCGCACTTGAGGCGTACTAAATCTGACTATGAAACTGGCCCTAAGTATTAACATAAATATATCAATTACATAACTATAACCCCTCGCTGCAACAACAATAATGTACATAAAATGTTTGGGCTCATTAGGTATCATCATACCGGTAGTGCCATTACATAAAAATATAAATGATCAATCTAATCCTATTTAACATCAAATAAATTGTTCCCCAACACATTACCCCCTTAGCTATTCATTAAAGACACCAATTAGTAACCTAATACTGTGTAGGAAGAAGGTTGTTAACATAATTAACCCTTAACTTAATCATTAAAGAAGAGTTTTTATAATATTACCCAGCCTCAAGCCAAGTAGTTTTCCTCCTTCCCGACCGGCCCATTATTTCACTAATATCCCATTAGAACGGGTACAACTATGTAAACATTACCAAACTAAAACCACTCAGAAAGTTGAAATAGATCGTTCAAATAATTAAGATTAAATAGTAAGGATAGGTCTACCTTACCCCTGCCACAAAACTTCGCTCCAAATCCTTCACCTCGAAGACAGAGGGTCCACACCGGCCAGGCTTTCACGTCCAACCCACTTACACACTTGAGTCCGTCTCACGGAACACTCACTCCGACTGTCCACAATTTCCTCCCCTGTTCACCGAGCAAGTTCACACATAGCCCACGGATAGTTCATAGCGCCGTTGGATGAACCGCCGCGCCGCGCCACGTGGCGGGAGTAGGTACCTATAACTTCCACGTATCGCAGGAAGTATCCGACCCCCTGTGTGCATGCCTCCACAAGATACCAATATTAATTTAGCGGGCCAAGCTAAATATCGGATGAAAAGTCCGTGTGACGGGAACCGTTACATTGTATTCAGTTTTAATATTGTTCTCAGTTTTCATCAAAAAATTAACTTTTCACCAGTTTTTCGAGTTTGAATTTCCCTACGAAAATATTCTTGATACTAGATAAAATATGAAGATAATGTTATTTATGTATTTGAGAATGGAATACACACACACATTTAATGAAGATGAGTGATATGTGATTCTTTAGCTAACTAATTATTTAAATCTAATAGGCTAGTTGTCATCCTGCGGCCTTTGTCCTCCATCCTCCTAGTCATCGGTTTCCAGCCTGTGGCCGACTCAGTTTAGTAAAATTAGTCAATCTTCCTCTATCCTTCCACTATTTTTCTAGTCTCACTTGCACACTTTCCTATTATCTGCTCTTATCTCTTTCTAGGCCTCCCTTGCAGTCTTTTGACGTGAATACGTCTTTAAATTTGCTACCATACGGGGGCAATCCAAAAAACCTAATGATAACAAAATCGGGGGATACAGTTTGGTGTTGTAGTTTCGAATCTTTCCTCTACATACAAAATTAAATAATACCAATGGATAGCTAAAGGATCAAAGAATTCATTACGATAAGCGAGAACAGTGACGCATCGCGCGCGGTGGAGGGGGAAGCGCCGCCATTTTGAGGTTATTTTGCTGCGTATCGAGATTTGCAATTAGTATAACTTTTGACTCGGAGAAGCTACGATGTTCGTTTGAGTTTTAATCGTCAGCTGTCATCAAAATCTATCGATTGTATATAAAACACTAGTTTAAAGTAGTGACAGTGAATATAATAAGGTGTTAGAATAAAAAAATATTATCAAGATTTAACGTTTACCAGAAATCTCCATGTATCTTGTATGCCATTTGTGTCGTACTTTTCGTATCACAGACCTATAATTAATAAAGTTATATTGTAACACAATAATTATTTGTTTTCTTTCTTTTATCCTAAATACATAAATAAAAATATTTTATTTAAAAAATATAACCCGTTACATAAACGTATTCACGTACAACACACGGCCGTGTCCATGACACAGCCACACCCCATTTTTTTTCCTACAACTATTGGCTAATTGAATTTAAATAATGAGTTAGCTAAATAATCGCATCTCTCTCGTCTTCATTAAATATGTGCATCCCATTTTCATGAATTGGTAAGTGCCCTGGCCATAGAGTGTTTTATATAAACATGATTTGTAAATGCAATAAAGTGAAAAATGACAACCTTAACATGGGGATCAAACCCGAGACTTTTGGCTTTGTTCACCCATTCGCTACCACTGAGCCATCCTGGTTCGTCTCGTATCTAGAGCCATCTTTCACCAATTGTTGGACTATCGAGTCTACATAATATGTAGTGTATCACAAATTGATATATGATGGCACATATCAGTTTGTGATACACATAAATCATGAACCCTAAAAAAAAAACTTCAAAAAATTAAATCGCAAAATATCATGAATACCGGTTTAACGCGGACAATATATCGTGATGTAAAAATGCTTAAATCACCCAGACCTAAACAAATCTAGAATAAGTGACAGATTTTTCACATTTTTTAAATGTATTTACTCACTTATTGGCATCGTAGCTATTTCATATGCTGGCTCGGTGTAACTAGATTTTCAAATCTTTTAATTATTTTGTGAATAGTATATTAAATGTGGCGTGAAAGTTTTATATCGATACGAATAATATAGAATAATAAGGAAGGAAAATGAGAAAAATAAGAAAATATAAGCGTATCTGTAAAATCCACTGAAGAAAGGGGAAAAATAGGCTTACAAACACAAGACAAAATGGTGACTTTATCTATCTATATAATATAGGAAAGATAGTACAAAGAAGAACTATTATGATTGAACTACTCGAGGTTGAGAAACACATTCAAATGTAGTTATGTTTTTATCAAACAAAAACAGGAACACCAAAAGAAACAAAGCTTAGCTGGGGTCTATCCAACATAAAGGTACATACAGAAATAAAACAGGTTTCCTGCTTTTCGATTACCAGCGCTGACTTAAGTCAACAATAAGAACGTGTTTCCAGATGGGACTGTTCATATTGAAAGCAGGTTCGCGCTTGTCAGCACTGGTACCCGGTGTGACAGGATATATTTAGACTAGGAAATTTTTAGGTAGTGGTTCTTTGTCATTGTCGCCTGTCAATACCGCCCTTTTTGTGTTTTTTTAAATATCTTTGTCAAAGCCGCTATGTAGTTCTAAGGAAATCTTTACGCTACTAGGAAATTTTTAGGTAGTAGTTCTTTGTTAATGCCGCCCTAGGAATTTTGTGTGTGTGTGTGTGGCGTGTTGCGCGCACAAAATTCAGACCTCAGAACAAATCAGGACTCATTTGTTAGTGTATCTTTTTGGGCGTTTATTAATTTGATTGCATATATATTGTTAATGCAGTGTAATGTTAGCTTAAGACATGGTTAAATGTAAGCGAAGGCTTATGCCTTAAGTTCGCCTACATATTTTAACACAATAGATCAATATCTTGTTTTTACTTTCTCGCTATCTTACAGATAGAGAGAGTATTGCGATCATCAAAAATACGAACTCAAGATTTTGATGAATCTTGAATCTTGATGTTTCATGCCATGACCCCCTCCCCCCCCCTCCCGAATCAAAAAAAGTTATTTTTTAATTTCCGTCTGTCTGTCTGTCTTTACCTCCAACTAGAGCCTAAACTAATTTATCGATCAGGCTGAAGCTTGATATTTGGTGTTTTCATAGGGTTGCCCTGAGGGGTTTTTGGGATTGGATATCTATCCCTAAAATTAAGGGTAGTTTACTGAAGGGCAAAAGGAGAAAAAGTCATTTTTCTCAAAATTGACTATAACGATTTTGATTAAAATTCATTTCAAAACATTTATAGATATTTTAAACGAAATGGCTACTCTCAATATTTCAGCAAAATGACTTTAAGGACTCTAGTCTGATGCGAAAATTCCCACTTTTTATCATATCTCCGAAACTATTTGGGATATGAAGTTACTTACTATAATAAATATGTAGATCTATTTATAATACAAATATTTTATTCGTAACAACTTTTTATAAAACCAATAACTTTCAAGCTATATGCAAATATATATATATATATTTTTTAACTTTTCAAACACTAAAGGTAAATATTGCGACCATAAAAAAAATCTAACCTTAAATGTTGATGGATGTTGACGTTTCATAACCCCCCGAAACCTAAAAAGTGGTCTTTGTAATGCCGTCGATCTGTGTGTCTTTTTAACCCCAAAATTAAGAGTAATTTAATAAAAAACGAAAAGAGAAACAATCAACTTTCTCAAAATCGGCTCTAACAATTTTGATTAAAATTCGTATCTGGGTGTTGATTGATATTATAAATAAACCGGCTATTTTCTTTTTCCCATGAAAATTACTTTTAGAGTACTTTACAGAGGCAGAAATTTTCGTATCTCCGCAACTATTTGATATACTAAATAACTTATCATTGCAAAATTGTAGTACTATTAAAAATAAAAAAAACTTTTATATGAAATATATTTTTATAAAACCAACGGTTTCTGAGATATTGGTAAGTATATTAATACATATTTGTGAGCTTTTTTTGTAAAGAGATACTAAAGTTTTAATGCAATAATTCTCCAATACCATAGAGTAATTATTAAATATAAATAAGTACGTCAAAAATTTATGTTATTTTTCCTTAAACCTCTTAGAAGAAATGTTTGTACAACTAATCTATCACTCTCATTTTAGACTCAATAGTCAATAATTATCTATTTAATTGGTCAAAATTTATAAAAGAGAAATTTAATAGAAATTCAATAACCAAGATGTGCATCCCCTAGTAAAATGACGAAAATGTTAACCGGAAGTCAAAATTGTAATATGAAGTGTTGACGCTTGGGGACCCAATATCGATATTTTGTATTGATCCAAATATACAAATGAAGACGGTAATTCTTTAAAAATAAAATTATGAAATCTAAAACCATGAATAGAAAAGTTTACATATGTCTAGCGCAATTTGTTCTCGGGTTTGCTAGTGTATATTATATTATAAATTTTGAGTAAATATCTCCATTTCTAAAAAATAGAGCGGAAAAGTTCGTGCTGAGTTCCGTACCATTTATTTCTTTTTTATATTGGTAATATTTTTATTTTAGAAGTGATCTTTTCGTGGCCCACTTAACAGAGTCCATGGCTTCCCAATTTTACTAATTTTACCTATGCCCCCTCATTAATACGGCCTGGTCCCTGTTGAGAACCACTGTTGTATATAATCTAATATATGTATTCTGTCTATTCTAATAAAAATACAAGTTTGTTTTCCAAGTATTTTTACACAACGAAAGGTAACGTCGAGATGATTAAAATTATGTATTTATTGGGTGCCAATCCTATGAACTAGGAGAAAAGAATATTTAAAAAACCTTCAGCTTGGCTAACTTTCACAGAGGCACGACTTTTAACAATCAAGACCACTGGGTGTGCTTGGGAACGTTTTTCTGGATAATACAATGTTAATGATAATGACACTACCTTACCTACAACAATGGTATGCTGTAAATCTCTACAAGAGTTGAAAGTGTACTTAAAATAAAACATTAACAATTGAAATAAAACGTACTAATTTAGACTACAATAAAAAATATATAAAAAAGACAATTATTGAAACTTTTGTGGGTTATTATTATTATCGGTTCCTTTTTACCACATCCCAATCCTACCTATGGAATTCCGAGAAAATTTAATTCTAATCTGACAAAATAAAAATAAAATGTATATGGTATTACATATATTCTTAAACAAAATTAATCAATTAAAATAATAATCTCTGAACGTGGTTAAATTTGGGAGTTTAGAATATATAATATTAGAGTAAACGAAAAAAATAATATAGGTTAAACTTATATAGTATAATACGTATATAATTTTGAGTAAGACAAAAAAAAATAGTCTTGTTGAGGAAAGAGGAAAAGTAATCAATAGAATTAATATTTTACATAAAATAAAATATTAATTAATTCTCTGTAATAGATAAAGAGTCTGAATATATTTAGCCTTTTTTGAAAGTTTTAACATAAATCCTGGTTTCTTGATTTTAAAAAAAAGAGAAAAAAATATATTTAAAGTTGAAGATTTGGCTGGATCTCACCAAAGAATTTGTCTATGGTAGGGTGGCAAATAATGTTACACTATATATGATAAAACTCGTTCAACTGTAATTTAAAACTTGTGAAAATAAACTTTCTCCCTACCAACCCTTCTGTCTTAGTCCGAATTTTTGCGAATGAAATAAATGTTGTGAAGAAGTTTTTAATTCTTTAAACTAAATTGGCTGGTTTTTCTGTAGGTTGCTTTTTTTCCTGTTTGATAAGATTCAAGTGACACTTCATTTGGATGTTGCTCAAAGCCTTATTAATCTAAAATGGTGTTGTATATTGAAAAATTCTTTGATTGTCTTGCTTCAGCTTATAAAATAAGTGATTTTCATCATAATTGTTTCTAACACGGAATATTGGATGTATACCAGTTTTATTTCTTTTCGGTTTTGGATTAACACTGTCAAGAAGTAAAAACTCTTTATCAGATGATGGATAAATTGGACATCTTAATGGTGGAAATAGCTAGTGACAACTGGCAGGTTTTTTATGCTTTTATCTACGTCCATTGTGTAGACCTTCACGCACTGCACTTCAACGCTGACTGGCGCTGGAAATCAGTAAGCAGGAAGCCTGCTTTCTTTCTGTACACACCTTAAGATTGGTGGTAACTGACAGCTAGCAAAAATTACCAGCTCTACTCTCATGTAGCTAATCACCAGCTCTACTCTCATGTAGCTAATCACCAGCTCTACTCTATGTAGCTAATTACCAGCTCTACTTTCATGTAGCCAATCACCAGCTCTACTCTCATGTAGCCAATCACCAGCTCTACTCTCATGTAGCCAATCACCAGCTCTACTCTTATGTAGCCAATCACCAGCCCTACTCTCATGTAGCCAATCACCAGCTCTACTCTCATGTAGCCAATCACCAGCTCTACTCTCATGTAGCCAATCACCAGCTCTACTCTCATGTAGCCAATCACCAGCTCTACTCTCATGTAGCCAATCACCAGCTCTACTCTCATGTAGCCAATCACCAAACCATATGATCTGGAAGTCTGTGTGTTGAGTTTCTGTTACTTTTGGAATTTTTAATTATGTTTTTCTTAAGACAGTTTTTACATTATGAAAACATGAACCTATGAAAATACACGTTTAGATGTTTATTTTTTTGTGAAATCTGGGTTTGTGGTTCTCTTTTAAATTCTCTACAAATAAATGAGAGCATCTAAAAGGCTGCCTTTTCTTCATATTAATTTTATAAAGATGGTGAACAGATGAAATGAGCGTGGTTTATGGAGTTATACAAACATTATTTGGTTGTGTTCATGGCATGTGTTAACACAGTAAAAATGTTTTTATTTTGAAACTAATATTTTGTAACAATCTTTCTTTAAGTTTGGTTTATTAGGTTTATTTTATAATTTATGGTGGCCAGTTATAAGAATATACAAGTGTGAATACAATAATTTTTTATTTATTTCTTCATGTACTATGAAATGTCTTGTCGCCACAACCGTGAAACAAAAAATATTATAGTTTAAGTGATATTTTTTGTTCTTTCAATTAATTACAAAAACACCAATCATAAAATAGCCCTTAAGGAAGTATTATAGAAGTGTTTATTAACACTTTTGATTGATACTGTAATTTAGTATTTCTAAGGAAATAATAAATATTCCCCATAGGTTAATATTAGTGACTATCAACCAATGTTTGCAATAAAAATCTTTTGATAGCTGTCAGTTACCTATGCTGAATAGCCTGTACAAATGATTTATAACATTTTGAATAAAATGTGTCTTCTGGACTTGAAACACACATTCTGAAAAACTAAAATAAAATAAAAGTATGTCATGATTTTATATTGAATTCTTAAACTTAATTTTTTACTTGTTTACCTTGTGGTATTTTTTTTATCGGCTTTACTAATTGATATAGGAGTGTTTAGTATTTACTATGGTTTTTTTTATTTAAAATATCCATATGTAAATGAATGTATGGGTATGTAAAACTTCGAAAATTTCAACTTTGCTTTAAATGTTCTATCTTCTTCGATTTTGATTCATCTTCAACAACTACAAAATTTCACCAATGAAAACTAAAATACAATGCTTTTTTTTTTCTGTACAGCTATCTAGATTACAAAAAATGAATGTTCACAATATATATATATCTGCAGTAAGCGAATTGAGTGCCGTGATAGTGGTTTGATTCATCAGCTTGGGCCATGTTTGCTATAAAACTCCTCAAATCGGTGAATCCTCGAGTTTCTTGAGTCCTCTTGAGATTCAAGATTCATAAAAATCTCAAACAAATATCTCGAAAACAATTATAAAGATCTTTTAAGCATTTTAAGCAACTTTTAAATGGTGTAGCTTTGATAATAGCAAAATCAAAAAAAGCTCAATATTGTATTACTATGATAATTAATTTACTAAAAAAGTGTTCTATTTATTGTTTATGATGTAATAAACATGACAAACAAAACATAATTTGATAGTGACACCAAGCCTTAGACATTATTTGGGTTAAATTTTTAATATTTTAACTTTAACTAAAATTTTACATTTTTAAAGATTCGAATAATTTTTTTCCCAAAATTAATCATTAAATAAAAACATATGAAGTTTGATTCAGCTTCAAAATATTTCATATAAATCTATTCAGCCTTGTTTCGAATCAAAAAAGGTAACTTCACGCACACCTAAAGATGAAAAAATAATTAAAAAGACCAGTTTAAAAAAATTGAATTTATTTAAATAAATAACATAATTTTATATTTTTTAAATAAGCTCTAAATGAATCAATAATACAAGAGTGGAAATAGAATGTACTTCAATATATACAAACAATGTTGTTAAATTTGTAACTAGAATATGCTTTCTTTCATTCCTTAAACAAACACTTCAGAGTATTTTTACTTAAAAATAAAGAGTTTAACTGAATTAAATTACAGCCTTTAATCATCTAAACAGTTTTTAAATCTGTCTCACATCATGAATGGCATAATCAGAAAATGTACTATGGGAATCTAAGGAATCACTGTTAGTGATAAAAGTTGTCTGTCAATTTGCAAACAATTAAAATATTGATGAATCATCATAAATTACAATCAGGCATATAATCAATAGTATTAACATAAAGCCCCATCCAAAAAAATTCCACTTTCATTGTAGAAAATTTGTATCCCTTATCAAATTTTAAAAAGGGAATTTTCTTGGAATAAATTAGGATTTAAAAACATATTTGTATCGGTTTTCTAAAAATATCAATTTGTTTTCAGTTTCGTAGACCACAACACATATTTTGTTAGGACTGACTAATCATTTAAAATAGCTACCTTCCATAGATAGACTTATACCAGTCCTGTGCTGGGTGAATGTCAATTTCAGTGATTCAGTTAAAAAGTTAATTATTTGAAATTTGTAAAGTTTGCATAACAACTTATTATAAGCGAGATTGTTTTGATGTTTTTTAAACATTTTAAAGATACAATTTTATATTTGATCAAAGACCATTAACATTAACAGTGAACCACTAACTTAGAATTGGGAAACTGATAGATTAGCAGTTAGCCAATAAGCACTTTCATGTGTAGATAACTGTTTGGCAAGAAAAAACATATAATTATGTAGTGAGTTATATTGTAAAAATTTGCGTGCAAAGATTTTGATGGAAATTTAAATTAAAACTAAATGTTTGTTTTAAAATCTAATCAGTCTTTCTATTGCATGTAACAATTTAAAAAAATATATATTTATTTTCAAACTTTGATTATGTTTACTTTGGTGCCAAAACCATTATTACTTTGTAAATATTTCAGCAAATTTGTCAAATCAGTAATATGAATTACAAAAATGTATGTTTATCGCAATATACAAAAATGTGTACTAATTACAATTACTTGTGAGTTTACTCTAAACATTTGATCAAGTTTACAGTCTTTAACATCAAATAAACAACTATACATCTTTCATAAATCTAATGAATTAAAGAGTAAGTACAAACATTACACAAAAATATACATACATTGTTTTCTATCTGTACAATTCAAATCTCTTATGGAACCCATTAAATATAAATTTTTTAAATATGTAAAATGAGGAAAACTTATTAAATAAACTAAGAAGTGAATTAATGCTAAAATATGTTGTGTATTTAATCTAGTTTGATAAATATAAAAGCTAAACTGTTATATTTAAATGTGTAACTAGGTGATAGACATAGTCGAACTCAGAACTAGTTTCGTCTAGTCTAGCAATAGTGTGTTCCTTGCTGGAAAATATGTTGAAGTGTTTTTAAATGTATTGTGTAGTCAAGGCCTCTGTCTCATAATGTGTAATAAAGCTTATGGAATAACATCAAATGGACTGTGTTATTATTTATAAGAACAAATCACTATAATAGCAAAGTGACTAGGCGCCAACCAAGGACCCGAAGGCTTGGCATGTTTCCCCTCTGCACAGTATTGTAATTTCAGGGGTGATAGTAACTAGCTCCTAGATTTGCTAACATGTTTTTACGGACATTAAATTATTATATGTTAAACATAAGGTCTTTCAAAACATATGTAAAAAAAATCACATTTTTTAAAAATATTTAACTTTTGATAAAAAAATTAAAATTATTATTTATTTTTATTATTATAATTTTTCTTGTTTTTCAGAACTTTGCTTGTCAAAAGTGACAGCTGCTAAATATATGGTCTTTCAAATTATTTGTTTTGGCTTAGGGATACATTTTGAAATCTAGTAACTTTTCCAGAAATTTTCTACTGTTCTTCCTACCGAGATCAGATTTTAGCAGTCCCCAGTCTGCAAGAGCTCAATCTGGCTCAGGTTGCAGTGAAACTCCCATAAGGTGAATGTCTGGTGTATACCTTGTCTGTGCACTAGGTCGTATGTTTGATGGGTGGTATTTTATATTAAGCTAGTTTTTAAGTTATGAACAGGTGAGCATTTAATACACAAATTATATTTTAAAATAAATGTAAGGTTCACACATAGTATTGATATATGATATAAAATGTTTTGTGCAGTTACAAATCTAACATTACTTTAAATAGCGTAGTATTAAATTTAAGCAATTTCTTTATTCAATTTGTAAATTGTTAAATTAAGCTATATCTCAGCTTTACAGTTTATATAAAGAAAATATGTTTGTGCATATAGCAATTTAATAGGACAAAACCTAGGTTGGGGGATTGGACTGTAACCATTCATAAGGTAATCGATATTTTATAAACTAAAGAGTTAAGGTATGTTATGTGTGATTACCAAATTTGAAGAAATTGCTTTCTTTTAATGAAATATAATGGATGACATATTCTATTTTCTCACTAGAGACATAATATCGTAAGGATATAAAGTGTACAAGAAAAGAAAAAATAGTTTAGGATATTAAGGACATTGAGGAGATGGGAGTAAGTTGTAGATTAGGTTTTGTTGTATAAAACTTATTACACATTTATATGCTATATCTATTTTATAAGAGAAATTTGATTTCAAAATCTTGTCTTATGATGCAGCTCATTTATACAATTTAAGGCTACACACTTACCAAAAAGTTGTAGGCCTCCAAGTTCACAATTAAAAATAAAACATAAAATTATGTAATTTTTGGGGTACAGTAGTCCCCTTCTTCAGAAGAAGAGAGTAAAATACATAGACTGTAAACTTTGAGGACTACAATTTTGTGGTAAGTGTGTAGGTCTTGACCTTATATCCTTATATATGTTTTCAATATTTAATTGAATACAACCAACTGGGGTCACTTTCCCTTTGCTACAAACTTATTACTTAATAATAAATTAATATCTGTACTACATCAAGCGCACACATGAAATAACTAAACAAGATCTGGAATCTTTTACATTGATTTTGACTGATGAGTATGAAATATGATTTAGTTGATATGTAAAACTAACGTTCAAATCATAATATTATTTAATAAATATTTAGAAACTTTATGCAACAATTTATAAATAATCCAGAGCTCAACCTTGATACCAGTAATAAATTAATTCACTACGTTCCTACATTTTGCCAAAAGAGTGTTTGTAGTGCATACAGAGATATCACAAACTGAACCTTTTGTTAGGCTTAAACACATTCTTGAGGCACAATAATCTTAAGAAGAACAATAAACAAATAAGATTATTACAAATAATCTTTGAAGGGCCTCAACACTCTAATAGAAACTCTAGTTAGAAAAATGTGATAATATATTATTTCCTCTTTTAAATTTATTAAATCAAATGCCCTAATTCAAACAAAATTGACAACTGAAATCTTGAGCAAAGACTTAAATATGAACATTTTAGCAGTGTAATTTTTATAAACAGTGAGAATAAATATTGGTAAATTGTGAGTGACAAGTTGCCAGCAAAACAATTTTAACCCTGTGGACTTAAAATACAGTTCATTGAAATAATCATGGTCCCAATCTGTTTAAGAGTGTCAAGTCTAAAACACTTCTAGATATTTTTTAACAATCTGGTGCTCAAAAGAAAAAATGAACAAGACACCATCATTCACAAAACTTTGCAAAAGACCCAAACTGAAAAAGATGTTTATCTTCATAGTGGTGGACAAGTTACCTACTTAGAAACAAATCATCATTTTTGTGAGAAACGCGACGAACTGCCATGACGATTCCACTGACAAGGATGAGAAGTGCTGGTAGTCCTAGTCCAATGCTGATCACTAAAATCACCAGGAGGGAGAACTTTTCATCTGGTGGATGACCATATCCAACCAAGAATGTCCTGAAAAAATATAGCACATTAACAAATGCATCTACATGTACAGACATAACCTTACACAAATAAGTTCAATGTATTATTTAAAGTGTTTTTTTTATAAATGAAGCATGCAGTGGAGTACTTATGGGAAGGCAGCAAAAGCATTCGCCCTCTCCCCAGAGCACAGCAAATATGTATCGAATTAGGCCAGAAACGTTGGAAATGAACTATTCCTTTTTCTAAACTATTAACTGTTACAGTATTATGTAAATTTAATTTGTTTTAAATCTTTAACAACCAATTATTAATACTCTGTTACTCTTCTTTCTTTTTTTACCAGCAATAATAAGCAAGAGTTCAAAATATTGTGTATAGAAAAGTTAACCTTTAAAATAAATTTCAGCTTTTGACACATTTTTAGATTCTATCTTTATTATGACATTGTGTTTTTAGTCAAACTACTTTTAATGTTTTGTAATAGAGATTAAAACAATAAATGATTAATATTCAAACATAATTTAAGATTTGATTGCTTTCCCTGTGGTTAATTATATATAAAACTAGCTGAAATGCCCATTCTTTGAACGGCTGTAGTTATATTTTAACATTTCTTATATTTACAGCATAGTTAGTTGTATTGTGCCCTAGACCTGATTGCCACATTTCTGTTTTCTACCACACATAGAGGTTGTTTATATTAGTTTTGAAATGTTTAACCCCCTTCCCTCATTTAACCAACTCCTCCTTATAAATTAAAAATTATCGAAATTACTGGGCTCTCTTGAGTAGTCCATTTAACTTCTTGCAAAATTTCAATTTCAAACCCCAATTGAAGCTTTATATCAATTATAATCCACCCATTTCCTCATGCCCCATTTTGAAATTCAAATTATTTTTATGTAGAATTTTGAAGTAACCTATGGTGTACAACTATGCCTTCAATCTATTCGATAAGTGAAAAAATTAGTGGTGAGTGAAGGCTTTTGCTTTTTTATATAGAGAAGATATATCCCCTAACCCAATTTCACAGAGTTTCTTTTACAAATTTGAGATGATCAAACCTTTTTGGTTATATGGTTATATGGTCCCTTTAACTTCCTGCCTAGTTTAAGTTTTTACAATCATTGTAAGTAGTTCTTTCTATCAGTTTTTAAACTTTTTACACAACTACTTCCAGTTCACCAACCCTGAATTTGAAATTTCATAGTTTAAGAATGGTTTTATTATCTGGAATGGTACCCCCCTAACTCTCAATGCTCCCCCAATTTCTGGATTCCCATTTTGAAATTTTCGTAGTTTTTGTAAGTACCCTCTGATGTGCAATTTTACCCTTGTAGCTACACGGAAAGTGGGAGAATTAGAAGGGTTTTTTTTTAAGTTTGAACCCCGCCTCCCCCATTTCCCTAGCATTGAAATTAAAATTTCATAATTTAAGATTGGTTTTATTATCTGGATTAGTACCCTTACCTGCATGCCAAAATTAAATTTTCTACCTTCTCTTAAAGGATTTTTTTAAATTAAGACGCCCCCCCCCCCCCCAATATCCCACCCCCTCAATTCCCGGATTCTCATTTTGAAATCTGCTTAGTTTTTCTAAGTACTCCCTGATGTACAACTATACCAAATTTCAGCCCTCTAGCTATTCAGAAAGTAGGAAAATTTAGTGATAAGTGAGTGGGTGAGTGAGGGCTTTCACATTTATATATAGAGAATATAAAAAATAACAAACCTAGGCCTACTTTACAGATTCCTGGTGCGAACAACGGATATACCAGCTATGCAGTATAATATTATACAAGTAAAACACATGTCTTAATTTGAATCGATGGATATAGGAAAGTATTGATATTTAATTTATATTATATATTTATTTTGAGCCGAATTTATTCACCCACTCAAAGTACGCCAACTATCCCTTTCCTGATATAGTTCTATCCAATTCACCTCACTACAACCTACCACTTTCAGGTCCATTCTGATGTTATCCTCCCATCTGCGTCTAGGTCTTCCCAATGTTCAGGAGAGGGGGGGAACCACTTAAGATTAAACACCCTTAGAACACTCGGCCGGAATTCGAGCCTCAACCTCTCCATCATCAATAAACTACACAAGATGAGCTTGACGTTTATTCCGTGTGTTGGTAATAAGTAAATCTATAAATCACTTATAAAGACAGTTACTATTATATATCTCTACTCTTCATTTAACAAAGTAATATAAAGTCTGTTCATGATAAATTTTTTACCTGGATGACAGTTCAAAAATCATATGTTTAGGTTTTGGGTTGACAACACTTGTAAAAGATCACTGTTTTGTTATAGATGTTAAGTTTTTTAATTACATGTTATATTTTACATTTAAAATAACATAAATTTAAGTTTTCTTACACTGTTTCATAACTTTTAATAATTTCTTTTTTACCCAATCCGAAATACTATTTTAAACATAATTAAAAGTACTTATTATTCATTTTGGAATGTTATCCATGATGTGTAATATAGTGCATACATTAATACCTTTTAATACAGGCATAATATTTATTTGGAAAAGAGAAAATACTTGTCATTTTTTATATATGTAATAAATTATTTTATCATATTTCGTACTAATTAACTGAATAAAATATTTGTATCCACTGCGTGGATGCATCATTGTAAAGGACTTGTTTCTGTCACGTTCAATCAGATGGTTTAAATTCATTGCTCGCCATTTTGAAGCTATGGTAGTTAGACCTTTTGTGAAAGTGATGTGAATAATATTTTTTTTAAGTAGAATAAAATGATAAATAAGCTTTGTGCCCGACCTATAATAAATATATAAATAATATTTACCTAAATTAGGTGGTTAATTATAAAATTCATACATTACCATATGTTTTCATTACAATTATCCAAAGTGACAGATGTCATCTGTTGGCGTAGGGATATATTAGGAATTGTTGCTAACAACTTTTTGAGCTGTCATCCAAGTAAGCTAAGGTCGTGAATGTATTATTATATGTTCATCTAGTAAAATGCTGCTTTATTTAATCTTTGCGAAATGAATCATCTCTATGGGAGTGGAGTGTGATCAATTCTGGACAAAGGGAAGCAATGATACTACAATAAAGGGGGTCTGATGGACCCTAGTATAATTAGAAACTCACACTGGTCTTTTTCTTTTTTAGCATAGTTAAAAGTATTCTGGTGAAGAAAGAAAGGGGGGTGACCTAAACTATGCATGGAATAAAACAAAATAATTGGTGATCTTATAAATATTACCACAATCATTAAATTATATATATATATATATATATATATATATATATATATATATATATATATATATATATATATATATATATATAATTGTAGTCCTAACCCAAATAAAAAGAATAATAATAATAATAACAATAATAATAATGGTCAATTTTGATTGCCGAAATTTTCTCTTGGGTTGTGGCCTGCAAATAAGTATGGCATTTGGCCTGCCTTATAGTTTTGAAGCCGGATTTATTCTACACGCCATTGTCATTAGTAAAGAGTAAGGTCAACTATATAATTTTCTGCCAACCCAACATACATTAATCATTGAAACGTCAAAGTTTATTTCCTGAAGATGGAGTGGGTCTACCCGTTTAAATTATTTTATTTTTCTCGTCAAAAAACCGAGAAGAAGAACTACGCTTCAAAATATTTACTTATGAATGCACAGCAACTTCCACTGCTGCACTTGTTGATGCACTCGTCATTCTACTATTGTACGCAAAGAAACAAACCGCTTCCCTCGGAGGATCAAACAAGCGTCAATATTCCATAAAATAAAACTAAACTTACTTTAAATTGGTGATAACTAGATTATTTTCTAATAGAGTGCCCATAATTATATCTAGAAACAATAAATATTGGTTAAAACAAACTAAAAAATAAGATGTTAACAGTATTAAATGTATGATATACACCAATCAGGATAGTAAACTCAAGCGCTAATACTCAGCTAGGGCACAGACAAAGAAATAACAGATACACAGCCTTAAGGGAGATTTGTTGCGCCCTCGACTCAGGTAGAACTTAAAATATCCAGTGATAACAGTGCTTCCAAGTGAGAATTCTTTGAAACAGCTCACTTTCAAGGATACCGTACTAGTATAGAAAGAAAAGAATTGATAACTGTAAGTATCAGTAACGAAATTTTAATATGGAAAGTGTTTTTTTTATCTAGTAATAACAATCTCAACTTTTGCATCATAATTGTATTTTCATTTTTATTCAAACACTGCTTGTCATGCAGAAAATGAATGAGAGTTGAGAAAGTGTGTCAAATGTTCTTCCTTTACAGACCACCCTAGTAAACATTTAATCCCAGAATGAGTGAAGATAGCAAAAAAGTTGTTTCTTCTGATACGGATCCAATACCGGAGTGTGAGTACTAATATCAGTAAAAGTATTGGGAAAAAAGTATAAAGTAAAAAAATACTAGTATCGAAAGGAAAATATCGCTATCAGTAAAGTAACGATATTTTTTTCACATCCCAACCCATCTATAATGAGGTTAATTATTCGTGGGTATTGAATAAGGTCATTAGTAATTGTGTTGTGTAGACTAGTTGTATTTTTCAGGGCTAAAACATGATGCTTCAATTTGGTTGCTTCCACATTCTTCTCACTTAAAGATTGTCAAGACCTCAAAAACTTTTGTCTATTGGATTATCAGTAATGGATTGAATGCATGTTGACTGGTACTGTGTGAGTGAGCAGTCATTATAGTTGATATTAGCAAAACTTCTAGCAAACATGGACACTTGTGAGTATTTTAAGGGTAGCACAGGTCTTATATATCTGAGACGTTTAAGTTCAGGCACATAATCTAAGGATATACTAACATTAGCACATTTAGAAATGAATTCTCTATTTTTCAAACAAATAAAAAACAAAAACATCTTGGTATGAAAAAAAAAAGTATTAGGAAACTGGTATTAATCTAATGTTTGTAGAATTGTAATAATAATTATGAAAATGTGGTGTAGCATTTTAAAGTTCCCATTAAAGTTTTAATTTATACACATACAAAACATTTCCTAGAAGGAGTTTTTTTTTTTTTTTTTTTTGTTGGTATTAAATATTTCCTAAATAGAAATGAGAAGAATTAATTGTGAATTCTCATCATAATTTTTATAGTATCACTGCGCTAGTTATTTCTTGACAGTTGAAATCCTATTTTCCAGTACAAATTAATTTCTAAAAACCGCAGGTCTGTACGTTAAAACACAATCTTGAAAGTTATTTTCAAAATAATTTATGAAGATAGTTCAAATCATCAACAGTTCAAATCATCAACAAAGTAAAGTAATTCACAAATAAGTAAAATAATTTTTCCTATCACTTTGACACATTGTTTTCAAGTTAAACATAGTAAATATGAATCACTGAGCTATAGATTTAGAGATAAACTTCTTCAACTTGTCATCACTAATGGCCCTGACAAGATAATATCTTCAATTATGGTTGAACATTTCCTCCAACTGTTCTGGGATCATATGTAATATAAAACAAAAATGAGGTATTTTAAAATGCCTTTTAGATTGATAAACCATATCAACTAACAGTAAGAATGAAGATCTTGTCCATGGTCAAGATTGTTGGGATGTTAAGGTTCAGACCATGACCAAGTCTGTGAAACTTGTTCAAATCTTGATAGGGTTGAAAATTATATATTCTAAATGGTGAAAAAACATCAAGATATTAAAGTTTACTATAATATAACTTACTAGTAGGCCTATTCATGTAAATATTTCCTGTAAAAGCAGATTTTTTTAAAAATAGTAAGAGAAAAATCTTAGTAGAGTAACCCATTATATATGGCGAAAATGGAATGTTAATCTTGACGCATATCAAGGTAAAGATAAGGTCAATTTTAAAAATGCATTGACATTTGCACATAAAGGATATAAAAACGGGTTCAGTGCTAGGATTTGAAATATAAAAGGGTGGCTACAAAACCTATAATATTGTAAAATTTTCCGACTTTCCTGGAGTTTACAAACAACATTTTTAAAGGCTGTTTTTACAATATTTAATGTGTGGGTATTATTTGTGGCAGCATGTAAGTGTGGTTTAAAAAACAAATCCTGTAAAATCCTCTCATGTTAGAATGCCATTTTGTTAACATCGAGAAAGTCTAACACTTTATATCAGTTGGTAGTGTGTCTGCCTGTTGAGTTAAGGGCCCTGGGTTCAATTCCCGGCAAGCTGAAAAATGTATAGTTTGTGAAATGTGGGTTCTCCCTATCACAGTGATGAATTAATGGCCGGAGGCTGGTTATTGTGAGATTTAAGTCACTAAAGTTAAGTGGAGATATAATTAGTTCCAGTTCAGAGAGTGCACTTTAAATAGCCTACCCCAAATAAATTAAATGAAAAATTAAACATCAAGAAACAAAATATCTTAGATTTGTTTTAGTGATTAGTTGTGAAATTAATGATATTTAACACCATCATCATTATCATCATCAATTGTTTCCAGCCTGTGGAAAATGCCTCCATTGTGTTACATTTCCTAATTTTGCCTTATTTTTGTTGAATTACTCGACATTTTCCAGTGTTCCTTGACACCAAAAAATTTCCTGGCTTTACAAGGTTGTCCTTGTTTTCCTTGCCTGTAACCACTATGAAAAAAAAAAAGATTTGATTAAATATTAGGCTTAATTCGATCTCCTAGTTCTGTTTTAATTTTCTTTTAATTAGTAGTGTGTAAGTAATAATAATTTACCAGGAAGTGTAGTTGGTCTTCTTGTAGAACCCATCCTCCTTGAGCCCAAACGAAACCACAGTCTCCTGGACTAACATATTCTCCAAAGAAGAAGAGAAGAAGGCATACACAGCTGAGCTGTTGAGGACGGCGCTTGGATAGGTGACATTGGACAGACCGTAATTGTTGGCGTCCGTTGAGTTGGTGAGGTCTCGTTCCTTGGCAATGTACGCAACAGGCCTCCACTGTATGTAGCCCCCCTTGGCCCCTGAGACACTGGAGGGGGTCTGAAGGTCTACCATCTGACACAAATAAATCCATTGTCAAATTGTAATTACCAAGGTAGTTGAATAAAACAGTAGAATGTGCTGTTAAACTGCATTAAGAGATGCGGTGTTAATATATTTTCTATCCTCTGTTTAGGAGATTTTGGTCCATTTCTTATTAGTTACCTCGCTAGCCTCTTATTGATTTTTTTTTGTTGAAATTAAATTCTCATTTTGCATATGAATCCTGAATCTTACTCTAAATCTTGCCAACATCATAACATAAGAGGTTATCTTTCCCACAATGGTATGATTTGTTTTCTAAATTTTAGTTTTTTCACATTATTTCTTAAGTTGCTGTAGGAAATGGAAATAGTAAATAAATGTGTAGATGTTTAATAATGTGAATTCACATTCAGTTAAGTGGTAAATTAATTAACTGGGCTCTTGTTAGGTTTGTCCCATAAATTAATAATTATATTGGGCTAAGCAACATCGTAAGTCCCAAAAATATTCCAACTAAGAATTAGAAATATACATTTTTTTATCTTGAATATGACAGTTTGTTAGAGACTCAAATCTTTAATATCCTTCATAATTTGAGTTAATCAAATTCATAGACTTTAGTAAACTTGTAAAAATAAATTTTAGTTTAATTGTATATTACTCTTAATTTTCTTCATCATACAAGTCAATGAAATATAGGTGTACCTAACATAAATACACATTTAGGGCTTCGTGTTATTTAGAAAACTTGATTGACCAAACTATTTACTAAAAATATGCTAAGAAATATATAAAGTGTCATAAGCCATTATGATGAGTTTCTTGGCCAATGCCAATTATGGATTTTTGATTGCTGAGCTAACACTCAACAGATTTTTTAGGTTGTTATCTTTAACATCAATGTCTAATCACGGCGTCTTACTACCTGTTAAGGTTATATGCACATATGCTAATTACTCTAATTGGATGGGGAAGGAAGGATTCATTTTAGAGGTCATCTACCTACATTTGCGTGGAGGGAGAGTGGAAAACCATTTAGGGAAACCCACCTTTAGTACACCCGACCGCGATTGGGACCCCAATCTCCCCTTCATCAGCAGGCCAGTATAACATGAGAGTAATGCCTTAGACCATTCGCCACTGAAGTGGGTGACACCAATATTATTAACAGCTTAATCTAAATGTTGAAAACCAG
Organism: Timema podura; assembly: GCA_033556935.1. Taxonomy (NCBI): domain Eukaryota; kingdom Metazoa; phylum Arthropoda; class Insecta; order Phasmatodea; family Timematidae; genus Timema; species Timema podura. Next base: position 47,067,006 of record JAVRXN010000002.1, read on the forward strand.
CCGCTGTGCACTTGAACAAGATTTGAATTTCAACCTTCTCCTCACCGGCAATACAGTTTATTGTGAGAATGACACCTTAGACTTTGTGACCACTATTTTGAATACTTGTGTACATTCGCCTAAGGACAAGGAATCATTTGGAATAACTTTTACCTGATATTTTAACTATGTGGAATATTCATACCATGTGTGTGTTAATATAGTTTGAAACAATTTTTAGCAAACAAATGAACCATAAAATTTGGTATTTTCTACAGTTTTTAACATTTAAAATTAAATGTGGGAAAACAATAAAAATGTATTATCATAATGGCTAATTTCTCTTTGCAAGATCTTTGAAAATCTATTTTTTTTTTCAGCATGTTTTTTTATCTGGCTGAGCTATCTATATTTAATTACTATAATAGCTTATAAATGAGAAAGGCAGAATTTAGAGATAATGTACCCACATTTGTGTAGAGGAAGAATGACAAACTATTTAGGAGAAAATAGTTTCAGTATACTTGAACTGAGATTCAAACCCCGACCTTCCCACTACTGGTAAGCCTAGCATGTGTATCCTAGAGCAGAGCTCTGGGCAGTTGGTTCCTGGCAGTTGTTGTAGACAGTTTAGAGTGTGTCGTTTAAGATGAGTCCGGTTAGTGATGAAGTGTTGTGATCACTGTGAGTACGATAATGGTTAAGACAGTGGTTATGACACGGCTAGACAGTTGATTGTGGGCAGTTGTCCAGAAGTGAATAAGTGCCGTGTACATGTTTTTTATGTGACACCTTTTAAAAGAAGTAACAGACTTAGGCCGAAATATAAAATGTGACGAGTTCAGGTGGACCCACCCTCGTCACTAAATTGGCTGTGTATCAGTTCATTTAAATTTAATAAATCCAATATTATTAATCATCGGCCATTTATTCAACTTATCCTGACTAACCCCATCACATTGTAGTCTCACAAAGGGGCCACAGGGTTGCGCCCACACATTTTGGTGATTGTAAAGCCCGCGTCTTTACATTATTAGTGATTGTAAAATATGTACCCTCGCATTATTGATGTCAGTGTGGGGTTTATATGCTCGACATCTTGAGAAAAAAATAGGCCCTGACATCTTAGTATCGTAAGCGGGATTTTCATACATCTACCCACGAGTAAAAGTCCGGGCTTTGACATGAATATACTATCTTCTTTAAATATATTAAAATATGAAAGTAGTAACATATCACTTATCAAATGAAGCAGTATTGTAGTAATTATATAAATCTATTTTGCCACCAAATTAAGTTATTTATATCTGTTAGTCAAATAACATACAGTGCAGAGCAAAGAAGTATAATAGTAGTTATTATAGTTACATAAATTTTGTGAAATTGGGAAAGCACAGGCTGGCCAACCACATAAAATATTATTTGAAATGTTTAATTTCAGAGCACAAATATTCATATTCAGGTCAATATAAGCAGAAACAAAGCACAAGTGAATGGCACAAACATACTTTTATTTTGTTGTGTTTTTCGATATGTGACCTGAACTCAAGTTGACCCACCAGATTTAAGGGTCTCTAAAAAGCTTAATTTTAAAGCACAAATATTCATGTTCAGGCCCAAACGAGCACAAATTAAGCACAAACAACTGAACAATAATAAATAATGGCAATGTGATGGACCAGTATGAGCTATATCAAATAAGCATTTTTTTTATTTCTTAGATTTTAATAGAAAGTCATACCCATATTCTAATTGTACCAGTTTAAACCCCTCTCCCAAAATTAAATTATCACTACACTCATGGATGGTAACATAAATAGTTGGTTGGTTGCTAATAGCCAGCATAATGAAGTTCTTCCATTTGCCATTTTGCATCCCAATAATGGGTTAAAGATTGCCCCTTAGCGTACTTCATTGGGCCAGATTATCTTTATTCATTGTAGAATAAGCTTCTTTACAAAGTACAAATGGTCTAAGGCAACTGTAGGCAAATTATTACCTGTGGGCCGCTTGCGACCCGCGACTTTAATTTATTCAGCCCACACACAAATTGAAAACTTTCGTGATTTTATTCACATAAATTACAAATTAAATATATATTATATTATATTTGGAAGAAGGTACAGGAAAGGTGGATAGAAACATATAAAAGGGACGAACCACCTTTCCTGTACCTTCTTCCAAACATAATGTAATTGCCTCATAAAGCAAAAAGAGGTTTTCCTTATTGAGATAAATTAAATATATAATTAGTGTATGTTTTTGAACATGTGACCAAACGAGCAAGCTCATTTACAATGTTACACGTGTAGAAGCATAAGCTTGTGTTTACGGTAACTATGGAAGTTATATGACTAAAGTATTATTGTGTGAAAATAAAATTCAATTTTTAGTTAAATTAGATTAATGTCACATGCGGCCCACTTGAGAACTTACAGATGTCCACGTGGCCCACCTCTGGTTTAAGGCATGGATGGGCAAACTATGGCCCGCAGGCTCAATATGGCCCACCATTGTGTTCAATTCAGCCTGATGAATAATTTAAAATGTGTTGCGTTGTGAAGCAGGCATTTTTAATTTTAAACACGACAAAACTGGATATTTTTTAAAACCATATCAAAATCAACATTAATAAACTTGGTAAATCATGCCCAAAAATATATTTGGCAACGTTTGCATCCTTATATTCATGCAAACAGGTATTTTTAACTATGATATTTAGGAAAAGTGATCTTAGAAACCAACTTATTCCTAAGTCTTATTTCTTATGTTTAACCCAGATTATGAACAAATGCTGTAAGCTCATTCACAGTTTCACTCTCCTCAAACCCAATAATATAAATCTTCTGAATGAACTAAAAAACATAATAAGCCACTAAGGTATTAGTGAGTGTTATAAATTATCCAGATATTTAAACTTATTTATGTCATTATATTATGTGTGTTTATTGTTTATTCATTTTTATAATTTTCGAAGAAAAATTAATTAACGAATGTCTTTAGTCTTCTAAAAATTGTTTTTATATTTGGCTCTCCTATAAGTAAGTTTGCACATCCCTGATCTAAGGCATCATTCTCATGTTAGACTAACCTGCTGATGAGGGTAAGATCAGAGTTCAAATCCCAGTCAGGTCTACTGAGAGTGGTTTTCCCTAAATGGTTTCCCCACTCTCTTTCCACACAAATATGGATAGATTACCTCTAATGGGGTAGGTATGAGGAAGGAAGAATGTTAGAGTATTTATCATATATGTGTATAACCTGAAGAGGTAGTATGACACAGTGGAAAAGAAAATGGAGATAGTTTAAGTTTAAGGAGGCGAGAAGCCAATCAATTGTGGCCTCTATATAACAGTAAAAGAACAAAAGGATGTATCCTTGGGCTTTCTGGGATAAGTGTATGTATTTATGTCGATTATAATTTTTGGAAATGGAATATGATATAAATCTATAAAACTTCACTCCATATATTATTATTATTATTATTATTATTATTATTAGCACCGCGTCTTACTACCCGTTCGGGTTGTACGCACTTACGCTAATGTGTAATGGTAGGGTGATTGTGAGATGAAATGGAGGACCTACAGTTTAACGTGGAATCCGAACCACGGTGGAGGCCTGGCATTCCTCACATTCACAAGTTGTGATTAATACACATCTTGTTAGAGGTGAAGGAAGGGTTTGGCAATCAGATAAATCTGTGCCGGGACCGAGGATTGAACCCCGGACCCCCAGCACAGAAGCACTCCATATATAAATTCATAAGTAGCTAACGTGTAAATAATTCTCCCTGTGGAAGCATACTTACTGTAAAAACTCCCGGTGTGTATTCATCATCCAAACTTTTGTGCGATTCAAAAGTCATGGTGGTGTTTTTAGGGTCCTGACTGGCTAGAATGATGTCGACGGCGAACCTTGCGTGTGAGAAATGTGAGTTGGTCCCTAATTTGTCAATGACAAGATCTATTAGCGAGGAGTTCTGTGTGTGAACAAGATGCGGTAATATATCGCTGTGATCATTGTATCCATATGCTGAAACCTAAATGACAAAACAAAATAGACAAAATTAATCTTTCTCTAAAGCTAGATTAAAATACTTTTTAAGGAAAAAACACTTAACTTTTAAACTTTGAGATACTAGTACACAATATTATGTATAGAAGGTACAGGCTAGAGGGGTAACAAACAATTGAGATAAAGACAGTTTACATTTTACACTGCCGCCACTGGACGGAATCCTGCCGGTTGTCCATAAGAAAACTAGTTATTTGAATCAATTTCTTTATTTGGTTTCAAATATGAAATTTAACCAAGGAGTTGACCTCGGTGGTCTTGGGGTAAAGTGCTCACCTCAGGATGCAATGTTTGTGGGTTAAACCTAGCCTAAATAGACGGACTTTTCTTGAGCAATAAAAATCCTTAGCACCACTTCCTTTAGAAGGGAAGTAAACCCGTCAGTGCCATATAATAATAATAATAATAATAATAAGTATCAAATATCGATGTTTTAGTACTTGACGCAGTAAAATTCCTAGTCGTCATAATAGCATTTTGGCAACCAGTTTATAAGTTGATTGGTAATTTTTTTTAAGTTCACAATCAAATGTTATAGTCCTTAATTTTAAACGAACCAGGACCATTTTAAATTTATGTAATGCACTTGCGTTCATCATGTTAAAGAGCATAGAAGTTATATACTCGAGACAATGACCAAACAACTCTTGAAACACTTTGATTCGAACCAGAGTTGTTTGAAGGGAAGTGCAGTAGAAGTGATTCAGAGTTTGCTATTAGAGCTGTCCCTGGCAGGCTTGTGTAAAGTGTCTAAAACCATATAAATAAAATAACTAATACGTTTCTTATCAACTCACCATGAATTTTATGTTGCCTCTCTCAACAGCCGTTACATCCCCAGGTTTGTTATATTTGACAGATTCCATGTGAAGTATTGCACCCTCAGTGTCATTTTCAAACTTTGCAATTTTCCAGTGGAAATACTCCGTGTCATACGCTCTCTTGTAATTCTTGTTGACAAGTGACATATTTAGGTAGCCTGTATCATTCACATCATTGTACTCCCATATCTAGAAAACAACACTATACTGTTAGGGATTTTTAATTGTATCGGTGACATTTTTTTATTTAAAATGACAAAATTAATGTAGGCCTACGTCATATGTAAGAGTAAATATTGGGATTGTGCTGACATAAATAAATCAATAATTCATAATCAAAAACTTTCGAATGTCAGTAGAATCATTAAACTATTTAAGAAAAGACGAAAAACACATTTTCCAAGTATTTTGGTGTATCAGTAGAATAATTTATATAAATAAGAAAAAAGGATTAAATAGCCAAGCTATTATAATTAGTGATTATGGTTAAAGCTGTATCTAAGTATAATATTCTTTAAATTGAAAAATTACACCTGGACAAGGGAATCGAAACCCAGACCTTTGGCTTAGCACAATAATGGTCTACCTACTGAGCTATCCAGGAGTCATCCGGTGCCAAGGGTCATTCTTCATTCATATTTTAAGGCAACATCTGTGATGGACATGTGGAAATCATCAGATATATATATGAGTGATCAATTAAGATCACGACCTATCATACAATGCAGCAATCTTAGATTCAGGAGGGCCTTATGCTTCCATTAGTATAATGACTACCAAACAAACATGCGTATCATGATGGATTAAATAGCTGAGATATTATAATTGTTATTTACAGTTATAACATAGGGTTAAAGAATATAAATAAGAAAAGACCAGTTTTCCAAGTATTTTCACACATCAGTAGAATCTTAATGAAATTGTAAAGATGAAAACACATTTTTCAAGTATTTTTGCAAGTCAGTAGAATCATTTAACGAAATATGGTACGATGAAAACACATTTTCCAAGTATTTTGGTATGTCAGTAGAATCTTAACAAAATAAGTAAAGATGAAAACACATTTTTCAAGTATTTTCTCATGTCAGTATTTATTGCATTATCACATAATAATATTGAACTCCAGAGAGCCAATAGCATTTCTAGCTAAACAATAAACATCTCTCGATCTAAACTCTAAAAGGATTGTTAACATGACATTTTCCAACAATATATAACCCTGCAATGGCTAGAGTAGCACAACACATGTATCTCTTTTAAAAGAGTTATGCATATTTCTGCCGCTCATGGAAACATTACCACTGAAAGCAATGTATCTGCACTGGTTGTGATGCTAGAAATCTCACAACTAGGCACGAGGACAGGTGATTATGAGCAGCTGCAGCACTGCTAATTTAGCAGTGCATACTCGTGGAAACCCTACCATTTAAAACAATGTATCGCCAAGGGGTGTTGCTATTAGCCATCAAAATGGGCTCTTAAAATTACCTGAGTTTTACAGGTTTTCTAAACCCAATGTAATTTTCCTTTTCCAAGTTTTCCAGAACCAATGTGTTTTTCCAGCCACTAAATATATTAAGTAGCCTATTTTACAAACCTTATTTTACTAAGCTCACAACTTAATGTAATAATATTTCTAGATACACACACATTCTGAAATTGTGTCACTCTATGAAAGGGTTAAAGAATATCAGCCTAAATGGGCTATCCCTATTGGGTAGTGTAGTCTAAGTTAAATTTCAGTGAGATCATGGTGAGCCATTAATAGATCGCCTTATACCAGTATAGCTTAAAATTGTTGTGAGAAACGTTCTTTTTTAATTTCTTCTTTCTAAAATGTAATCAATTTCTCCAGCATGTGTATAACCATGACTGAACTTTTACTAAAGACAAGCAGTAAAGAGGTGGGCTGACAACGCAAAAATCACATGTTGCGAGAATAGTATTCTCAACTATGTTAAAAGAGGTTCACGATGTGTATACACTGGAAGAAAAATGTTATTTTGACTCTGTTGTAAAAAAAAAAGTTGTGTTTATTTTAGTAAACACATAATAATCCAGAAATTTGATAGAATTCACAAACTTTTCTATGACTTTTTCCTGATCAAACATCTACCTTGATGTCTCCCTGTTTTCTAGGTCACTGGACACCCTAATAAAGTGAACAATAAATATCGGGGTTGATGTTTTTTTAATTTGTGATCTGTAGTTTGTTTATGCACTTACATACAGACCAATGAATACCTAGTGAATGCAAACTTAATTGACGTTTTTTTAAATCAAGATAAAACTAAAGTGAATCAAAATTTTATATACATGTATATCTCAGTCTGCTCTTTCACATAATATACAAACTTTTGCATGGGTCTCAAAATAAATTTGAGTAGCCTAGTTGAGTTAATTTTATGACACACATTGGCATGAATATACTGAGTGAGTACAAAGCACACCTAATCACATAGGTCTATACAGTGTAGGTACTAGCCAAAATTGTCAGTATAGACTTACCTTGTTAACTACCAATCCAAAGCTATAGATAGGTTTCTCGCTGAACTCAATAGCTTGGACACTCGCAAAGATAAAATCTTTCCAATTGATAGTAAGTGTTGCATTGGGTGAAGTCAAAGCAAGAATAATAGATGGTTTTCCTGTGAACCCCCACAAGTAGTGGAGCGTGTCATTTGGCCCATCTGCCCTCACGTGAACAAGGGTCACTTTGTCACAGTAGCCTGCATCCGGATTGCACCCAGGATTCACCGAGGAGGAGAGCTAAAAAGTGAAATAAACCCCGATTATAAATTAAGCCTCAGTAAGAAATTTAAAATGTTTATTGCACTGTACCCACAACGGTGCCCACATGGTTTAGGGCCGAAGTTTTCAACCCGCGGCCTGACGTAACATTTTTTGCAGCCTGTCGGCTCATGAAAGATATAGAATTATTTCAAGAGAAAATAATCAAATAATAAAATAAACACATTTTTAAGTTATTTTATAAACTATTTTTGCTTTATATGTGAAGAAAAATATTACATATTAGTACAAATTTAACTTGAACCGGCAAATGACTTCTCTAGTAGACAAGGGAAAGAGTACTATTTTGAGTGTGTTCGAACAGTCAGGAATGTTCAAGTTCTCTCAATACTAATGAGAGACTTGGGACGCCAAAATAAAAATAATATAATATATCAAATGTTCAATCCTAATTTTGTCAGCAGTATTGTGGCCCACGATCCAATAAGAAACATAAAATTTGGCCCTTGGACCTTAAAAGGTTGAAGACACCTGGTTTAGGGCGTCATTCCCTCAAGAGAATGGAGTGTCGATGACAAGGAAGTATTAAGTTTGAATCTCGGCCAGTGCACAAGGGATAGCTTATTATGTATGATTTATCACTGAGGTTTTCACATTCCCTCTTCAAGCTAATATGAGTGCATTTTTTTATAAACAACCTTTCTCATTCCTAGCTCTTAGTTTAAAAGCTATTAATAATCATATAGTCCTAGTTAAAAGTAGAGCTATATAAAAAAAATAGTTAATTTTTTACCGCGTTTTACAACCTGTTTGGGTTATACACTTATGTACTGGTTACGCTGATGGTTTTATGGGCTAGGAAGGTTATATTTATAGGAAGTGTATTCGAATTTGCATGGAGGGAGAGTGGAAAACCTTTTTTTTTTAACCTTCCTCAGTACACACAACTGAGATTCGAACCTCGACCTTCACATCATCAGCAGTCTATTCTACTGCGAGAGTAGCCCCTTAGACTATACGACCATCAAAGCGTGTTGTATGACTATAAAAACAATATGTTCACTAGGAACTACTATTAAACAGTGATTATTTATTAGATAAGTGTATATTTTTAAGAAGCATTGATAACCAGTGGTGTAGCAAAGGGGCTGGGGCGAGGGGTCAAGTTGGAGAGGGATTGGTGGTCCTCACTGTGTACCATCGGTCAAGGGGTGTCTTAGAAGGGTAGTTTTTTTTCAATAAGCAAAGTAAATTAAAATATGTTGAAAAAATATTTATAGTAGACTAGTTAAAAAAAATATGATTATCATTATATTATTATTAAAAAAGTCATTAAGACTCAGATGGTTCATTCATGGGGGGAAAAAAAATGGAAAACACAAGAACACCACGTGTAAGTTATCCATGTAAAGAGAGGTAAGATATTCCTGAACAGAAAGTATTGGTGAGAGCTTGTCAGCAAACATCCTACCCAGCATGCTGGAGGGGTTCCACAATTATGATTATTAAAAAAAACTATTGAAATCCTTATGTTATTAATTATTATTTAATATGATTGTAAAGTATTCACTTTAAGTCATTAAAATAAAAGGTAAGTATATATATTTGAAAGCTGTGCCACATTTACGCCCTCCAGTACAGGCAGACAGTAAATCAAAATTTCCAAGCTTTCCAGAAAGTCGCAACTTAGGTTAGGAGTTCACTGCTTATCAACCTAACTAGAGTACACACAAAAATAGGCCAATCGTGATTATGGGTACGAAGGATGAGGTTCTTTTTTTTAATAACTCCTCATGAGAAGGCGAAGTCGAAGGAAAATAAGACAAGTGTGGATATTTTATGAGCATCCATTTATTAGTGAGCCGTTGGAAAAGTGTTTCTTCTATACTAGTTATGAAAATCTCTGATTAAATTATGATACTTTTTTTAAGTATTTTCAGATGTCATTGACATCTTTTGATGAACTTCTCAAAAATGTGGGATAAGAAATTCTGAATACAGACATTTTAATGTAAATGGCAATAGCATCAGAACAATGATAGCCCGGAACAAATCTCCTGATGATGACTTCCCAGGCCACCCTCTTTACTATCCTGTTTGAGTAACCATATACTGACATCCAAATTTCCGGTCACTGTTCCATTTCAGATATAAAATAATCAATTTTTAATAATTCCAAAAAACTCATCCCAAAATCACTGCACAAGATATGACTATGCAGTCAAAAACAAACCAACAGGAGATAACCATATAACCTTTCGTACTGCAAATAAATATCAACAGGTGATTGGAGGTTGGTAACACTTGGGGTACTGGCTGGTAATTGTTGCCCTGTGTGAATGACACCATATAAACACGTGATTTACCCAGCAATCGCCAGGTGGGCGATAGTTTGCCTGACTGGCAACTATTCCACAAATCGCCAATAGTGGGCAACTTATGAGCAACTGTGGGCGTGACGGGCAACTTAGTTGCTTTGTGTGAAACACTCATTCTACCTCTATGTTAATCAACAGAATAGTTGACGGGCAGCAGTTGCCTCGTGTGAAACGGCTCTAAGAGTTCATTGCTTTTGCAACCTTTCGTTATGTTTTGCATTCACTGCTTTAACTGCCTTCTGTTAGATTAGGGGTTCACTACTTTGACTGCCTTCTGTTAAGTTATGTATTCCCTGCTTTAGCTGCCTTCTTTTAGATTTAGATTAGGAGTTCACTACTTGACTCCCTTTTATTAGGTTGAAGTTCGCTACATTGATGCTTTTTTACAGAATTGGTTTTGCAGCCTTATTTTTATTTAAGATTTTACCAAGAATCTTATAAATAAGAATTTGGTTTCCACACTGGGTAGGGGCGTCAAAATTGAGACCTTCCCTGGGTATCAAATGCCCTTGCTATGCCACTGGTGATAACACAAAGACATGTCATTACTAAGAGACATAAGCTTACCTACACAATAAAAGATGAAGTCTTATAGTAAATCATTAGTGAATGGTGATTATATTAATAACAAGAAAACCTACTTTGGAGGCCACATGGTCTAAGGCATCACTCTCGCAATATACTGGATTGTCAATGACAGGAAGATCTAAGTTTGAATCCCGATCGGGTGTATAGAGGGTGGGTTTTCTTAAATGATTTCCAGTTCTCCTTCCGCAAAAATGTGGGTACACTTTCTCTAAATTCAACCAACTCATGAACATAATTAGTAGGCCTACAAGATGCTTATAAACTGAACAGGTAGTAAGATGCAGCACTTAAAACATTTTTTAAATATAATTTTATTTTTCATTAATAGGCCTACAATAAAAGAATGGCTATTAAATACCGTATCTATAAGGTTATATATATATATATATATATATATATATATATATATATATATACAACGTGTATCTAAAACATTGCATCAAACTTTGGCAGGCTATTTCTTGGGTGAAAATAGAATAATTCACATCAGCAACCTAGGTCCATCTTGAATAATAAGGGTGGTACACACCCCTAAAGATAGAGCTAAAAACGACTGTTGTGTGAAATATTATGAAAACTGCTTAGGGTTTTACAACGAATATTTGTATACTACTTATTGAAACCTTGATCATTAATAAATTAAATGTGCTGTTACCATTATCCACCCCCATCATGTGAAAAAGGGGGGGTTGTAAGACTATTTTCTGCAATAAAATATGTAAGAATAAGTATTGCCAATTTTGACTTAAGATTACAAAACATGGAGTAAAAATTAACAAAAAAAGGTGTCTTGAAGAAATTGTCTAGCTTTCCCCATTTTCCGAGATAATCACACAAGTTTGATTTCAAAGACAAGTGTTAATTCCTGCCAGGTAGGGAGCCAGTATAGCTGTGTTGTTAGCTGTGTTAGATACATTTGTCTCTGAGCTCAAACTTGTGTGATTATCTCGGAAACGGGGAAAGCTAGACAGTTTCTCCAAGGCACCTTTTTTGTTAATTTTTACTCCATCTTTTGTAATCCTAAGTCAAAATTGGTAATACTTACTCTAACATATTTTATTGCAGAAAAAAGTCTTACAACCCCCCCTTTTTTTTTTACATAATGGGAGTGGGTAACGGTAACAGCACATTTAATTTATTAAGGATCAAGGTTTCAATAAGTAGTATAGAAATATTCATTGTAATGCCCTAAGCAGTTTTCATAATATTTCACACAACAATCATTTTTAGCTCTATCTTTAGGGGTGTGTACCGCCCTTATTATTCAAGATGGACCCTAGGTTGCTGATGTGAATTATTCTATTTTCACCCAAGGAATAGCCTGCCAAAGTTTGATGCAATGTTTTAGATACACGTTGTATATATATATATATATGAAAAGGGTTGTTTAGGGGAAGTATGCCTGCATTAGTCTCTAGAGAAGTACCTACCTAGTGAAAAAAGTTGTACAGTGATGATCTGTGAATTTTGACAGTTTTCAATCAATATGATAAATATCTATTACAAAACTTTTTTGATAAATTTAGCTTTTCTTTTTAGTGTAATTATTTTGTTTCAATGTCTGATCACTAGAACTAACGCTAAAGAGTAAACATTGGTCATAATACCAACAAATGAATTACTAAATAGCCCTGTTGACGTCACTCGCCTAATGATTGGCTGGCTAGATCACGTGATACCCTTCAAGTAACGTTCACTTAAAGTAAAAGACCTCCCAGGACATCTCTTACGTTAAGTTAACTGCATCGTAGATCGCCTCCATTTAAACACACGAGGAGGTCCTTTACGTTAAGTTATGTTAAGTTAACGTTTAAGTTATCGTTCCAGGATACTATCATTGGCAACAGCATATGAAGTCTTTGTCCACGTGCTCATCAGTATAAGTTAGAGAAATAGTTAACATGTGAAACCCACTCCCCATCACCCATCTATCCACCAGGATCTGCAAATTCAATCTGTTGTGAGATAGGCACAAAGTCTGCATACTTTGTATCCTTGCTGTTCTTAAATTATTTAAATGTATGCATACATTCCATATCCTTAATCATGGGATCTGTGCCAACTAGTGGAAGGATTGTCTGATGCCTTAGCTCAGACGGTAGTGTGTTGTTTAGTGAGTTATGGTGCCGGGTTCAATTCCCGGCATGGCCAAAAAATTTATCATTGGTGAAATAATGTGTATTTACCCTTTCACAGTGATGGATTAACTGCCGAGGACTGGATGTTGTGCTTGTCCGTATCTTAGTTAGATGATTGGGTCAGTCCATGTCAAATCAACCAGTCACTCAACCTGACCATTTTGTATTTAAATTGAGTTTTTACCATTATTCTTTCCTTAAATCTAACCACAAAAATATTTTTTTAATATTATTTATCCGCCTTGTTTTTGAGGAATCAATTTATGAAATTTTAAAAAAATTGATTTTTTTTCACTCATGTCACATTTTGAAATTTCAAAAAATCGATTTCTCAAAAAACCAGGCCATTAAAGAATCTTTAAAAAAATATGTTTGTGGTTAGATTTAAGGGAAGAATAATTGGTAAAAACTTCATTTAAATACAAAATGGTCAGGTTGAATTCTTTTATTTTTGTTGATTTGACGTGAAATGACCCTTTAAGACATATGAAGCTACAACAGGCCTAGCAAGCCGATAGTGGAAAATATATATAGCTCTAATAAAATAATGACCCAGACCACGGGCTGGAAACAGTAATGAATGTAAAGAAAAGTGAGAAGAAGAAATTGTTAATTTGTTCAATCAAAAGAAGCTGAAAAAATTAATTTTAGCATTTCAGTAACCAAATTTGATACACAATGCCTTTAGAAATGGTTGAAATTCCCAAAGTCGATCCAACTTCTAAAGTATCTTATGGAGTAAGGACTTGGAATGATTGAGACTGTGTAGCTCGGCTACTGTGAGGTCAATATATTAAAAAGTAGACCTAGAGACAATGGACTTAGTACCATTTAGATATGAAGTGTTTGGACTCAGAAACATACCAACCATTTCAGGTGTAGAATTGTTTGTAAGAAGAATATTAGTTGTTTGTTTTAATCAGTTAACCCACCTATCACAGAGCGGACTTCACATGAGCCTATATTGAGTACTACTGGTAGTCAATTATAATTACTGATGTATTCGAATATTTTAAATATTGGGGCTCTTGAGAGTTTTACAATGTTCCAGGCAAGTGTTTATAATAATGATATGCTTAACATGTAGGCGAAACATTATTTTTACAATATTTGGGTTTATAATGTGTAGTAAAGGAATAATGTGTTTGCATAGTTTTCATGTTAGTGTTGTATGAGATGTCTTAAATTTTCACTTATAGGCTATAAATTTCCTTTTTATAGTTTGAATGGAAGTGTTTCATTGTCTCATAATCATTTGTTTAGTAAAGGAAAGGTTTGGCACATTTTATAATATGTCTCTCTTAGGGTTATGTGTTTAATACATGTATTTTATACATATAATATAGCTAACAGTTACCTTTCGTTCAAAACACAATGAAGACGATACCAAAGAAAATAGTATAACGATGAAGAAAAATATTGACATTTTTCAAATACACTTTATGGATTTATCAACATTCCTTCGATTCCAATTTTGTAAACATTTCAAATATTTTGTTTTGTAAATAAAACAATTCTACCAATAGTGAAAAAAAAAATTAGACGCAATGGTTACTGGAAGAACATAAATACCATGCTAGAGACCATTGCTCTATGCAAAATACAAAGGCATGACGCTGAAGTTTGTCGTCTGCTTGATTGTAGGACAGAGATAGATTTAACGGTTTCTACTTTATTACAATGTTCTAGTGCGAAAACATGTATCTAGTGAGTAATACAAGAAAAATAGTGAACTATTATACCAAATTAGGTGAAGAAACAATTACACTGTAGAATATACTATTCAATTTCACAGGTGATATTGTGCAAGTATAAATAAAATCTTTAATATATTAAAATGTGTACCTGCATCAGAGTCTAAGATATACAGGTATGGCTACTCTTTAGTTCCAGTAATTGCGGAATAGCGCAGCGCAATTTAAATTTTGAAGAGAAGTTTGAACCTCCAAGTTTACATTTTACTATTAGACAGTAATTATCTTATCCCGAATGTGTTAACTAGTGACTAAAAAGAATAGCTCACAACAAATGATAATATACAAATGATATTAATCATTTACTCATTGATGTAAAATAATTTAAATTTGAAATATTGTATTATAAATCACATGCTAATTATTTGTTTGTTAAAATGTGATCATATAAACATGGCTATAAATTATTATTTAAAAAATGTATTGATGTATGAGAGCACTAAGTCATAAATCAGTCTTACCATCTAGCTAATAACATCTTAGGGGATTTTTGATTTAATCCCAATAAGTAGCATTTAGGGTAATTTCTGAATATGAAAATTAGAGTATTTCCTTCAATAAAGGGATAAAGCAGAGTGCAAGAATTAAATAAGCAAACGTGAAGAATGAATGGGAAGTGTGAATTTTGAAATGGATTTTAAAAATATAAATTTACATTCGAAAGTGTGAGTGGTGTTAATTATTTATCTTAGAGGGTACGTTCTTGCAGAAGGCTCAATACCGAGGCAAATCAATACCACTCACATTTCACTTTTACTCATTTCGTTCTTGCATACAGCCTATAAAGTTTCAATATAGTTTTATTTTTTTTTAAAGATTTAAACACAGTACCGTACTTTGGTACTTCTGTCTTTACAGTGGTCCCAGGCTTTTTCCCCGCCTTCAAGTAGACAGGTGACCTGGTGGTCTAGGGGTAAGGTTTCAGACTTCTGTGCTGGGGTCCGGGGCTCAATCCTCGGTCCCGGCACAGATTTATCTGATTGCCGAACCCTTCCTTCACCTCTGACAAGACGTGCATTAATCACAAACTTGTGAATGTGAGGAATGCCAGGCCTCCACCGTGGTTCGGATTCCACATTAAACTGTAGGTCCTCCATATCATCTCACAATTACTCTACCATTACACATTAGCGTAAGTGCGTATAACCCGAACGGGTAGTAAGACGTGGTGCTAGTAATAATAATAATAATAATAATAATAATAATAATAATAATAATAATAATAATAATAATAATTAAAGTATACATTTTTCAAATATAATATTCGACTTAAGCACCAAGACAATTATTGATAGTATCATCCCTAAATATTGTTTAACTAAATTACTGTAGTAGTCTTAATTGTAGCAAGATATTGATTGTTACTATCAAGCTGTAGTACAGTCATATTAAGAGAGTTTAACATGTCAGGATGTAAGTAGTTTCTGTCCCCCATGAATAATTGAATACTTTTTGGCAAGTACCATAAAAAAACTAAATAAATAGTGTTACTTTTTTAATGTGGTGTTGTCAAATACTTTCGAATGTAAATAATATAATTTTAGTTTCTATCGATTCTCCAATTATTTGTGAGTGTATTGATACAAAAAATAATCAATTTTCTTAATATTCAACCAAAAAAAGTGAAATATGTATGGGTAGCGTTTTTTAGTATCGTCCCTTTCTTGCTTAGCCTTTAATGTGCAAATAAATTCAAATCTTGAACAATATTGTTCAAAATAAACCACTTGTTGTATGGATGTTGATTCTAGTGAGATGTCTGAATATTACAAAATCAAATTATATTTAATATACCTAAATATGATTATAGTATCATTTGATTTGTCGTTTACTTGCAAGTATAAATGGTAATCGAAATCTCTTTATGAGTTTCTGTTTTGAAAAAATACGGTGTTTTATTTGTAACAGTTCTAAAGCACCATCCACATTTAAAAAAAATAAACGTTTTTATTTTGGTATATAAATATTGTCTAAAGTTAAGGAAGTAGAAAAATCACTGTTATAAATAAACATACAAGTATCCAACGACATAGGAGTGGTATTAACTAATATCTAACCGAAGATTTTTTATTGTAAACATTGATCAACCCATGTGGAAATAATTCAGAGAAAAACTAATCTTAGATTAGCAATTGTGCACTTACTTTTTGCAAAATTCTTTCATCACTATCTGCTACAATCCACTTTCGTAGAATAACTTTTGGCTAAAAATGTTTTTCACAAAATCTATCAATAGATTTTTTTATTCTTAAGTTCTCTTGACCAGAAATTTTTCTTGTATTTTTTTCTCTCACAACCACGTATCTCGAAATTTGAGGGCGAATAACATAAACTTAAACACGTCAGTTTAAAAACAATCTGGAAACTTACATTTATTTTTGACAAATGAAGACATTGTACTTAAATAAAATTTTATAAATATGAACAGCTGTTGTTATAAAACGTTACAACTATCCGCAACGATCACAACGCTATTATCGTCGCTATTATCGTTAGAAAATAGTAGGGTCAACTATATAATTTTCCGCCAACCCAACACACCGATAAATACTATACATTGTCATAAAATAGAGTATTGAATGTCAAAGTTTTTTTTATATATAGGCCCATTTTCTTACTTTATACAGTTAGTAAATTATTTGAGTCATTAGTGTAATCAAAGATATTTTTTTACTTCAAACATTTTATATCCCCCAGACAACATGGTTCATTGGCAGATCGATTGTTACTAACTTATTGTGTTACATTGATTAAATTTACAACTCATTTAGCAAACACCTACAATTAGATTTGATCTATACAAACTTCTCCAATGCATTCGAAAAAGTAAATCACAACATCCTTACTCAGAAACTGAACTTATATGGTGTTTGCGGAAATCTCTTAAACTGGCTGAAAAGTTAATCAAATGGTAGGAAACAATTTGTAACTGTGGTTTTCGATCTGTTACTTTTCCAGTCACTTCTGGAGTCCCATAGGGGTCCAATCTTGGACCACTACTCTTTTTTATTTTTATAAACGACCTTGTATAACTTCTTGGCTCAAAATGCTTACCACTGATGCTTGATGACTTGAAAATGTACTGTTCATTTGACTCACTAAACGACTGCAAGTTATTACAATTTGACTAGGACAACATTATTGAATGGTTTGAAGTTAACTATCTCGCCCTTAACCTGAACAAGAGTGTGTAAACATTACTTTTCAAAGAAACAAAGTGCTATCTTATTTGACCACTATATAACTCCAGTATCCACTATTAAAGATTTAGATATTAAGTATCCTAGACTCTAAACTGACTTTCTATACCAATATAAATTTAACTTAAAACATTATTTAAATTATTGTTAGGATTTTTCAAAATAAACACGAATGACTTTACTAGAACAAAATTTTTCCTCTATTAATCTCTAATATGCAGCAACTTGGAATTTGGTTTTATTATTTGGTCTCCACGCTATAAAAAGTACTCCCATTTGCTTGAAAAAGTATAATACAAGTTTATTAAATAATTTTTCTATAATAATCAAAATTCTATTCATTTGTTCCATCGGCGAAAATATTTTGATATGAAATTTCTTCAAAAACTTGCGAATGGACAAATAGACTGTGATGACCTACGCTACTGGAACACATTGAACTCTTACTGAATTCGAAACTGACAAGAAACACATAATTCTTCTGTGATGGAAAATCTACTAATTACTTCTACAGCTCACCTTTGTCTCACTTACCTCGTAAATACATCTTAATAAGCAACAGTGTTAAGTCCATAGACCTATTTGACAGCGCACAGGCTGTTTTCAAAAACCAATTACTAATCTACTTTCGAAACCCACACTAAATTGGCTCATAAGTGCGTTTTGGTTACCCTATAATGTGGTAGGCTTACCTTGCATTATTACACTCTCTAAGAGAATGCCATAGTAAAGTCCATCGAGGTAAGACTGCTACCTTTAAGGTTAACTAAATGTACAACATCATTCGGCCTAGGTTCAAAAAATATCCATGCCAAATAAGATTAAATTGGTCCACGGTGTCATTTACTATTGTAACATGCTAATTAGCCATTAGCACGTACACTCAAAATACCTTATTTATGATTATCACTATAAATCCAAGAACTAATAAATTCAAATAATATGTGCTAGATATAAACTCACGGTGAAATCATGTTGCTGGAAACGGCCAATCTCAAGGAAACCTGCCCCAGTGGACGGCTACGTTCCGGAGAAAGTTCTTTACACACAGATACCTTGCTCGCTTGCAATACTCAACTGTTATGACTGTCCGCTTCCAATGTGGTCATCAGTGATCGTCCCCAAGCGCTAGTAGATGTTCTAATTTGTTTTGGAAGCTCACCCTCCACCCCCGTTTATTTCCCTTTCCTAAGACGTCAGTGCATCTTGTATAAAACCACCACCCCTCGCTTCAGATATTGTCAAAGCCACTGGTGCAATCTTTCGCCAGTGCGCTGTCAGGGAGACCAACCCCTCCATCCAAGGCCGAGGCACCTGCCAAAGCCACTCTGCCTGAACCGGTTGCATCCGGTTCATCCCTTTCGGTCGAGGACCCGTCCAAGACCGCTCCTCTCCCAATCCCTTCTCGACCCACCCCACCACCCCGCACCACCCTTCCCAAGCCCCTTCATCCTTCCGACCCCTTCCTACCACTCCCCACTCCAACCCCTGTCAACCTTGCCACCCCCACACCCAACCCTACCCCTGAGGATGAAGCTACAAAGCTCAAAATTTGTATTGAGCTTCTCAAGGAGATTCCGGGACTGGATCCTTGGGACTTTTCATCGAGTCTCTTGAGGAAGGTCCAGGAATCTCCGAGGAGTAACCGTGGCCACCTGGTCATGGAGCATATCATCCTCTACCTGGTCTCCCATGGCAGCGCACCCGAATAGAGGACCCCCAGTGCTGAAGGAGCTCGCGGTCGCACTCTGGAACGCCAACGGAGTCGCGAGGAGGAAGGCTGAGCTGGAAAGTTTCCTGGCAAAGCATCGCGTCGACGTAATGCTGTTGGGAGAAACCCACTTACGCTCCGCAGTGAGGTTCTCGTTGGCGGAGTTCATCTGCCATCGAGTGACCGAGCGGGGGATGTGGGAAGGGGTGGGACGGCGGTCCTGGTCCGAAGGGGCCTTGACCATCACGTCGTCTCTCTTCCTCCCCTCCAACACATGGAAGCAACGGCTATCCAACTGGTGACCTCTACCGGCCCAGTGCGTCTTATCTCCATCTACTTCCCTCCCTACCGCCGGTTCAACCAGGCCACGAGGGCCGACATGGAGGTGCTGCTTCGAGGTACCACGCCTGTTTTAATCGGTGGTGACTTCAACGCTAAGCACCCTTCATGGGGCTCTAGGATTATGTGCGCTCGCGGCGGATTGCTCCGCGACGTCATTGATCTACACGGCTTGGTGGCTTACGGTCCTCCGACCCCTACCCACTTCCCTCTCAATCCCATTGGCTTCCCGGACGTCCTTGACTTCGTTGTCTCCAGAGGGATCAGAAGGCGGTTGGTGTTGAAGTCTCTAGCTGAGCTAGACTCGGATCACAACCCCGTTCTTGTGAACTTGGGATGCGCGGTGTCCTTCATAGACCCCCCCGAAAAACCTGACCTTAAGCGCACTGACTGGGACAAGTTCACGAATGTGTTGAGAGAGAGGTTGGGACCCACTCCTACCTTTCGAACAGCAGCAGAAATCGATCGCGGTGCGGAGTTCATAACTTCCGCCATCAAGGGGTCGCTCGAAGCTTCGACGCCGAGGCACCGTCCTAAGAGGGCGCCACGGGCTTCTTTGCCCGATTCTATCCTCAGGCACGTCCGGAGAAAAATCGGCTGAGGAAGGCTTGGCAAACCTCGCGGGACCCGGTAGACAAGGCCAACTGGAGCCGCAAAGTCCATGCGGTTCGCGAGATGGTCAAAGAATACCGGAACAGTGTCTGGGAGGACAAGATTGAGAGCTTGTGAGTACAGGACAGGTCCCTGTGGCGCATGACGAGGAACTTGATGCGGGTTCCCGCACCAAGGCCGCCTATTGTAGGTCGCAACGGGGTGGCCAACTCCGATCAGGAGAAGGCCGATGCTCTCGCTGAGCACTTAGAGGCGCAATTTGTACCGACTGACGACCCGTCAGACCCGGTGCACATTGGGCACGTGGCTCAGGTCATCGCAGCGGTCTCGCACAGACCCTTGGATGAACCTGAACCCACGGAGGCGGCAGAAATGTCGCGGGCGTTAGCCGCTCTAAGATTAAACAAGGCCCCCGGACGCGACGGCATCAATAACGCGGTCCTCAGAAAGCTGTCCTTGGAGGCGATTAACTTCCTCGTGGAGTTATTCAACGCCGTTCTGCTCCTGAGTCACTTCCCAGAGCTCTGGAAGCACGCCAACGTCCTCTGCTTCCATACACCGGGTAAGGACCCGGCCCTAACTTCGTCTTACCGACCGATCAGCTTGCTCGACTGTTTGGGCAAGTTGTTCGAGAGACTTCTACTGACGAGACTGACCCGACATGTTCGCGAGGCGGGCATCTTGGTGGACGAGCAGTTCGGCTTTCGGGCGGGACACGCTACGTCTCATCAACTTGTTCGGCTCGTGGAGCAGGTCACGAGGAACTTCAACATCAACAGGCTGACTGGTGCTGTCTTTCTCGACGTGGCAAAGGCCTTCGACCGTGTTTGGCACGAAGGTCTCCTTTTCAAACTCCTCTCCTTGAACCTTCCCTTCTACCTAGTTAAGATTGTTCAATCTTATCTATCCAACCGGACCTTCTCCACTACCTTTGGGAACGCCACATCCCAGGTCAGAAGCATCCGGGCTGGAGTGCCGCAGGGTTCCCTCGTGGGCCCGGTGCTCTTCAGTCTGTATGTGAACGACATTCCGAAATCCCCAGACACCAATTAGCACTGTATGCGGACGACACGGCTCTAGTAGCGGAGTCGTGGCGAGGGCAGCTGGTGGAGAGGCGACTCCAGACGCACCTGACGCAGTTGGAGGGGTGGCTGACTACCTGGAGAACGAGTATTAACGTGGAGAAGAGTACAGCAGTGCTCTTCACATGGAAAAGAAAGTTCTACAGGCCGGCCCCACTCCGGCTGTTCGGAGAACAGATCAGATGGGCGGACAGTGCTAAGTACTTGGGACTTACGCTGGACACCAAGCTGACCTGGCGACTTCACTGCACCGAGAGACTGACCAAGGCGAAGCAAAGGCTGAGAATCCTAGGCCCACTGCTTAACAGGCGTAGCGCCCTGTCCACAAGGAACGGTCTGACACTGTACAAGCAGCTGCTCAGACCGATCCTCGACTATGCGTGTCCCGCTTGGGGCCACCTGGCGGACACGTATATGAGGAGGATGCAAGCATTCCAGAGTAGGTGTCTGAGGATCATTGTGGACGCACCTTGGTACGTTCGGAATGTGAATCTGCACCGAGACCTGGATATGCCTACCATCAAGGACCACTTCCGGAAGCTGGCGCAATCCTTCTACGCCAGACTCCCCGGTGCCACCAATCCTCTTATCCAGGGGCTTGTGAATTACGTCATCAACCCTGGGGGGTGCCACCGACGTCCCAAAGCCCTGCTCGGATAAGCGAGAAGTGACAAACGTGGTTTGGGAGGCTCTCACACAGCCCCCCATAGAGTAGTGTCTCCGCACGTAACTCTAAAAACCTCTTAGTCGGTTCCCAAAATTTTTCTTTTATCTAATAATATTAATTAATAATATGCTTTTTGTTTGTTTCAGTTAACTTCGCGAAATGCGACAATCCGTATTAGAATTCCCGAAAACCACACGGTGTGACCAATTGGTCGGTACGTGTTGGAATTTGTTCCCGTGCACCCCTTCAGGGTGCATTAGAGCATGCTTTATGAGTCTGGAGTCTGGAGTCATATATTGTATTCTATTCTAATGACTCGTCGTAGGAACTTCCTAGAAGTCAACGAGGACTAGTAGACGTACAAGTGGTGGTTATGATGTTTGACGCGTCTGTCTCGCCTCCTCGCCACAGATGATGTAATATCGGAGACTATGTGATTTTAGATCTAGTATTTTTGATAGGGTCTTCGCTGTCTGTTTCACTATATCCTCATGATATAGACTTTAATATTAGGGTTTCTGACCTTTTTTCTATGTCCATAAAACATAGTTTTGAATGTCAGAGTTTCTGAACTGTTCTTTTATGTCCATAAGACATAGTTTTGAATGTTATAGTTTCTGACTTGTTTTTCCATGCCCATATTATATAGTCTTAATATTTGGGCCATTACCCGACGCCCTATACTGTGTGGCCATGTTCCAAATGGTCCTACCTTTAGCTATAGCTTTGTTCCATGACCTAGTTGGGTCTTTGACTGATACTACTCTCTAATCTATCTATTGTTGTACTTTTGTACCGTGGTGAACAACTCGTGGGTATGCTACTAGCCCAGAGTAGTGGCCCACGTGGTGTTTATTTTGTCCGGCCCCCTTCAGGCGCCTCTTGAATTAGTTAATGTTTAACTGTTTGCAATAATTGTTATAGTCTGTCGCCAAACTTTTGTTGAAATTTAAATATATTACTAAATGACCTGGCAGTACTAATAAGGAATAGACCGGCCATAATATCCTTACAGCCTAGATTCCTGTTAGCTCGCCTTTAACTATTGATAAACTTATAGTTCTGGTTCTAGGAACTTAACCTTTGTATCTCTTAACTCAATATGGAGTTAACTCACGCTAGCCAACCCGTTTAACTACCAACGTTGTAACTCTTTCTGAATTTAGGTATTGTTTAACTATTATTCTTTTATATGCTTATTAGGTTAAAGTCTAGTATCCATAAGGTTTGAGTAGTGCTATATATTGTTGCATAACCTTAACTCGATAGCTTAAATAATTTAAAATAACCGTTGTTTTCAGGCAAACGCACCTTCGTTTTATAAAGTGCGGTTTTTCTATTTTATTGAGTTACACCCTTTTCTAACAAAGACACAACCATACTTGTCTTGGTTGTGAGTTAAATTGAGGTTCTTCACAGCCAACGCTCCCGATAAGAACAGCGATGTCTAACATAGCTGATATGATTCCATCGATAAACAATGGAATGTTTAGTATATGATCACGTCAAACCATTTGTAATACTTTAGTATTTTTGAATTTAAATAAAATTATTTGTTAAACTTGTATATCTCGCTCATGTTTCATGCAACCCATCCTTCTTTGTATATCTTTGTTATTTTATTAATCACTTCTTCTATCTGATAATAGAAGCGGCGATACACTATGGAAAACAAACAGACAAGCATATTTTTGAGTGGCCAACGTCTTGAAACCGATAACAAAATCGAAAATCTCTGTACACACGTTTTTTTTTTTTTTTAGCACGGTCTTACTCCGTTTCGGGTTACCTTAATCCTAATTACACAAGGGATTACGATTAGGAGTGAATGAGAATGAACCCGCATTTGCTGAGGAATGGAACCTTAGGAAACACCCCCATTCACCACGAGATTCGAACTCGTTCCCCTCCTCGCGGTCTGACTCACACACTGGCGTTAGCAACTACCACGAGGGGTTTACACACGTTGTTTGACTATTCCCAACAATGCCTAGGTTCAAAATATTCCATGCTTTAAATTGTATACACTATTTATGATGGCAAAGATCCAGGTAGACAGATGAAATACTAAATTCTCAAAATAAAACAGTGCTTTGCTTCACTCGGTTGATTAAAATTTGCGATATAATAAAAATATCCATAGTTAAATAACATATCATAGATCAAATACCAAATAGTAACTACGTCTAAAAGCATTTGCATGAATATTTCAACTTTACAAAAAACGCAAATCACAGATCACAACTGTAGTAGATAAACACTAATAGAAAAACTACTTCGGGAAAATTTACGAAATTAGGCCTATTACACAACTAATAAGCTACGGCAAGCACATTAACAAACCCGTTAAGTAAAACTACTTAAAGAAGGTATGTGGTGGAAGTTGAAGCAATTCAACAAGATACATTGCGCAAAGTCATGTAAAGATTCAAGAAGCACATACAACAATGTATTGCATATAATGGTAGACATCTTAAGACATTGTTTGAAAAAAAAAGACTAAATAAAGGCTATGTAGAAAATTTTTGTTATTTTAAACTTAATTTGAAGCACTTAGTAGTCGAAATAGTAACGATAAAGTGTGTCAACACTTACTGCCCCATCCTGTACAATATCACCACGGTAGCCCTATGCCCAATACATTAACCACCTGACTTAGGCTAACTAAAAATTACCTACCGTACATATGTGATATAATCCCCTCCTTTACTAGTAGCCCCATGTTCTATACAGCACACACATACACCTGTGCTTGGTGGAGCTGTATCGATACTTTTGTCAGGCGTTCCCTGAATTTTCAGTCATGCGGTTTAACCATGGGGTAGGAACTTTGATCCCTTAAACTAGTTTGGAGCACTATTGTTAGGAGCAGCTTGCAATTACGTCACAGAGGAATGCGTATGCGTGGACGTGAAATACATAGAAAAGTAAATGTGAGGTCTATGTAAAGATCGCTGTTAGCAAATTGTCGTTTATTTTAAATAAGGAGTTTAGCTAGATTGTCTATATTTTACATTTTATAACGTGGTTTATTATAAAACAATGGATTTAGTTACATTTAATTGAATTTGATACAAGAATTAATTAATTAACATTCCACACTAGAAAATTCTTTGTGTTCCAAGTATAACGTCTCGTTCGAATCTTTTAGTTGGCGGCACTAACGCCGCGAGCGCTAGCGATGTGGTTCTACTTGCTAACATTATAGTGGCTTTTCTATGCTCATCCCTTTTCTATGGGGTTGACCAAGGGGGGTGCGGGGGTTTGTCTAACAATGCATAGCCAGTTTTACCCATCACCCCACCTGTCGCTTGCTATCTACTACTCCCATTTTATGTTTTTCTCCTGATGTATACATCAACTTACCTGTCGATTTGCTATTTACTACTTCATTTTTTATTTCACATAATTGATTTATCTGTTACAACAGATATAGAGCGAATTATATCACTCCATCCGAACTCTACTTTCATTCTGATAGCTATTTCCCCGTTTGTTGCTTATTGCTACATGTTTTGCCCCATCCAAGTGCTAGGGTGGGTCTTTGTGGAAACTATGCCACCCAACTGTTACTTATTTTTCTTATTCAAGCTTGAGGGTAGCTTTGAGGAGTTGTGCCACTTAAATATTTTTTCCAATTTAACTGAGCTACTATCAGAGCCGGCTAACAAAGGCTAGACGATTACCAAAGGTATTTTCACTGCTGAATCGTCTTCTAGATTTTGATTAATGGTTTGCTTCCCCCATAATAGGGAAGGAATGAGTATTTTGCAAGAATCACCTGTGCCACGCATGACCGAAATTGTATTTCAAGTTTTTTTTATATTGATCTTCCGAACCACGTTTGCCAACCCCCATAGCATAGCATAGCAGCCCCATCGTTTTGGAGCCCAACCTATTCCGCCGATGGCAAGGCCTACGAATCAATTTTGAATACGATGATTCTCAGTCTGATTGCCGGCAAATTCCTTTAGGGTGAGACTGAACTTGTACATCGACATTCAATTTTAAGCGTTCTAAGCCCCTTTATCACCTCGTTACAATAGAAGGGAGGGATTTAGAATAACGGTGGGGTATTATATATACTTTTGTTAACATAATAATTATGCTATGATATTGAGAATATAATAATTATTATTATTGTTAGTACTAACAATATACCTACTTAAAGGTAAATATGTGGCCCATACTAGGTCCTATATCATAAACATTAAAGTTATTCATACTATTGCGTTTGCAAACTATGCTTAAAATAAAGTTAAATACATTCATTCCTAGTCTATAATTTTTGGCTGGGTAGGGAGTATAATGCTATCTTGGTAAAGTTTTCTTATAAAACATGGCAAATGGTTACAAAAATTACTAAAAACTAATTTAATTAATCATTCGTAAGGTCATGAGATTTTAAATTGTAATTTGTGATAGTGCGTATCATCCTATATATTATTTCTTTTGTCAACATCCCCTTTTCTCAACTAATACAAAGTCTATAGCAATGAATAAGGTATCAGTGTATAGGATGTTTTTACCGACTTCTGACAGCATTCTCAGTTTACGTTAAAACACATTGTTTGTTTAAAGTTTAATTTAAAAGAAAAATCTAACAATAGTTTTGTATCAATTACCGAAAATAAACTCTCTTAATGCTAGTTTGTGTATACACTTCGCTGATTATTTATTTTAAACAACCCAACAAAAGACAAATTTTTTTGGGGGGCGAGGGGGCTGAATGTGCGAAAGTTTCGCAAGGTTTTACTGGTATTGATAAGTTAATACTAATAATCTGGTAACATGTTATTCATGTTGGCCGCAAGAAAAAAGTTTCTTCATAAAGGCCCTTTTTACACCTAATTTCATAGCTGAGGGAACTGCAGGTCTTATGAAGAAAAGATTTATCTTCGCTCTCTCTCTGTTACCGGTTACCCAACCTTCTAGCTTTCGGTTATATGGAAGTGAGGGGGGAGGTTTTACTTGGAAATCCCTCATTGTAAACAATGCGGTATGGGGAGGTAGGAGGGTACAATTGCCAGGCAAAAATATTTCCTATCGGTGTACAGCCTTTTCTAGAAACATTAACTAATTCCACAATAGTATTTTTTTTTTCAAGATTGAAGTTTATTAACTTTTTCTATTACCCACGTAATTATCCTAAAACTATTTTATGTATAAAGCTTTTTCCTCATAATTAATATACAAACAAATTTATTACAACATGCATTTTAAACTAAATGCTATAAATTACATTCTTACTTGTTCTTAATCAGAAAATTAGGAAGGTCACTATCAATCAAAGCTTTAATTTTCTCTAGGGAAGGTAATTCATTGTTACGGTAAAGTGAATATATCTTTCTGCGAATTACTGCTTGAGAAAAAGTGTCATATTTATCCAAACGCTTCATTTGAGTGCAGTTATTTCCTTTTTTGATTGGTGTCAGTAACTTTCCCTTGGTTTTGAATTCTTGATTAATAGAGATTACTAACTTATAAGACACACCAGCTATCTGCATTGCCACTTGATTTACTGAACAAGTTCCGTCTTAACGAAAATACGTGTAGACTCTTAACACCATTGCCCTTTCTTTATTACTTAATATTTTTTTCTTGGACTGTAATTGTTTGTAACGAGCCGAAGATTCCATAGTTTGTGTTATATTTTAACTCCTAACAATACACTATTATTCAAATAAATATATTAATATAAACATAAAACAATAATTCCACAACCTTACGGCAAAAATACAAAACACACAACCAACACATACAGATACACACAAAATCTTAACGTGATCAATAACACATATTTTTCTACACAGAGTACTAATAAAATATGAGTGTTTATTTAGTTAATGTTTTTGAGCTAGCTATTAGGAACATGAGTCTCAGACTACTGTCACTTTACGACAGTGCTGGAGGAAGAAGTACCAATTACTGGCAACAACGACAGCCCAGTATTGCCAAATTTTATACATTCGAAGGAAGACTGATCACGGAAAACAAAAGAGTGACAACGCTGTTTCTCAATAGTAAGAATGCAGTTCCCTCAGCAATGAAATTAAGTGTATAATGCTCGTTTAATACGTCTGACAACCGTGGAATGTCCTATCCTTTCCAGACTTGTTTACAGTATATTGGCAACCCTGACCGTCACGTTCCAGGTCGAACGTTTTGATGATTTGGCACAGCTGCAAAACAACTCAGCTGTGGTGGGTCTGAATGACAGTACGCCGGCTGCCAGAGGCAGTTATTTATAGACAAGCCTAGGGCAATGTGTGAAACCTTGACGCCGATGTTACATTTGCATAATGCCGCCAACCGGCTTTTATGATAACTCGTGTGTCAAGAATGGAAAATCGTGTGAGTTTTAAATAAATTATTCATACATTTTATTGTTTTTACTTATGGATAAAAGGTGATTTTGATTAATTTTGTGAGTGCATAAAATATATTTGGGAATTCAGAAAACAGATTAATTGAAAAATAGGTGAGTAGATCCGACATTAAAAAAAACTCATACAATTTTGTAATTTTATAATCGTTAGATTATGTGATTTTTTTTACTGATATAACTCATACCAGTACATGTTTATAAAAGTATGAACTGTGTATTTTTATTGTCTGCGCGCATGATAATGTTTTTTCAACCCTAGGCCTACCTTTCGAATAAATATTTTAAGTTACTTTGTTTTTTTAAATTATTATTTATTTGAACATTAGTTGTTAAAAGTACTATTTATAACTTACATTCAAAGATTTATCTTCTAAGCTTTAAAAACGAACAGATAAATTAAAATACAGCACAATAATATTGCATTGTAACAATCAGATGGTCTACAAACCTGTCATTGTTACAATCAGATAGTCTACAAATCTTAGTCATTGTTACAATCAGATGCTCTACAGATCTTAGTCAAAATATATTATAACATATAATTATACATAATTTTTAAAAGCCGTTAATGGTCAATAAATAAAACAACCTTTGGGATTATTTACATATCTCTCTAGGTTCGATATTAATATTGAATTTCTTCACAAACTATGAACTGCAAAAACAATTTAAAAACCAATTCTCTAATACTTTAAAAATACAATAATAATTAAAAAAAAGGTGTGATGCATTATATTATGTCAACAACACTATATATATATATATATATAACACTATATATATATAAACTTATATATATATAAACTATATATATATAACACTATATATATATATATATATAAAACACTATATATATATATATAACACTATATATATAACACTATATATATAATATATATATATGTGTTGTTGACATAATATAATGCATCACACCTTTTTTTTTAATTATTATTGTATTTTTAAAGTATTAGAGAATTGGTTTTTAAATTGTTTTTGCAGTTCATAGTTTGTGAAGAAATTCAATATTAATATCGAACCTAGAGAGATATGTAAATAATCCCAAAGGTTGTTTTATTTACTGACCATTAACGGCTTTTAAAAATTATGTATAATTTTTATTATTTAGCACCGCGTCTTACTACCCGTTCGGGTTATACGCTTAAGTACTAATTACGCTAATGAATTAGGAATTGGTAAGGTTGAATAGAGGAAGTGAACCCGCATTTGCGTGGAGGGAGAGTGGAAAACCATTTAGGAAAAACCACCCCCAGTTCACCCGACCGAGATTCGAACCTCGATCTCCCCGTCCTCGGCGGTCGGGCTCAACACGACTAGCGGGTTAGCCAACTACGCCACCGAGGCGGGTGATATGTATAATTATATATATATATATATATATATATATATAGTGTTGTTGACATAATATAATGCATCACACCTTTTTTTTTTAATTATTATTGTATTTTTAAAGTATTAGAGAATTGGTTTTTAAATTGTTTTTTGCAGTTCATAGTTTGTGAAGAAATTCAATATTAATATCGAACCTAGAGAGATATGTAAATAATCCCAAAGGTTGTTTTATTTACTGACCATTAACGGCTTTTAAAAATTATGTATAATTATATGTATATATATATTGTATATTATATATATATTTTGTAGGCATATAAACTCATTATCAAATTTAGGTATAGCACAGTAATGGTACTTGTAGTTCTGCTCAGATGAACTATTGGAAATAAACTATTTTATAACCATATTAGTAAATAATTTCAAAATATGTCTAGCAAGGGCTTATAGGGGAGGAAGTTCATAGGGTCTATGGACACAAATTTTTAATGGCTAGAGGTAAAATAAAACATTTTAGCTGACCACCCCTAACCCTATAAAAATTAGTTTTCTATTCCCTTGATGTTTAACCTATATCATTTTTATATACAGCTCAAAATATTGTGAATTCATTAATCTGTGATAATAAAACTTCAATCTACATTAACAATTTATTATATAGAGTCCACTTATTTGTGGTGTCATGGTGATAGGGAGGGAGGGGGCTTATGCGGTTCAAACCATCCCTGCTTTCCCTTCTAAGTTTTCTGAAATTTTTAATATTATGCTTAAAGATGGCCTTGTATCGAACTTCAAATAACTTACAGAGGCATTCACTTTTAAAAAATTTGTCAGGGAACGACCCCTCCAAATAACACATAAAGGCCTTTAATTTAAAACAAATTTCCAGGTGAATAATATTCTGAAAGCTTCTAGAGGCATCCCATTTTAAAAAGAAATACCCGTTGGGGCCACTCCAAATAGTTTCTAAATGCATATAATATTTTGAAAATAAATCCAAGCGAGGATCACTCCAATTAACTTCTAAAGGCATTTAATTTAAAACAAATCCAGGTAGCTTCTAAGAGCAACTAATTTCCAATTCTTAAAATTGGGGGAAAAAAATCTCAGCAAAGAACACTCTAAATGCCTTAGTTTCTAGGCCATTCCAAATTTCAAAATAAATTTGGGTGAGGACCACTTCAAATAGAGAGGGCCTATTCTAAAAATCTAGTGACCACTTCTTAAATAACTTTTAGAAGCATCAAAATCTGCAGAAGAGGAAATACTCTAAATAATCTCCAGGAGTATCCAAATTTCAAAATATTTTGGCGGAAGCATTATTTTAAATAGCTGTTAAAAGAGTATGTTTTTCAATATTTCTCCAAACGATAGGGTTGCCATGTTACCATTTTCAATTGCAGGACATTCTTTCAGCAGACTGGACTATCGCATCATTTACACTGGAGCTAAGTTTACACCGGTTGATATTCGTTTCCATTTACTCGACAATTTTTGTTTAGTTTTAAAAATGTCTGCGGACGAAGAAATAATCAATTTAGTTGAGTAGTACCCTATAATTTATGACATTGCTATCAAACATTAGTATGACTGTTATGAAGGAAAATTTATGGGAGAAAATCTTGGAAATTTTATGTTGCATTTACTTTTTGTCATGCACTCACAGAAATGCACAAAACAACCCTCATTGCCTGCTCTTCACTGCTGCTATTACTCATTACCACCAAATTACTAAAATCAATGTACCCTTTTGGATGCTGTCTTCTGAGTGACATGTATTGAATTCCAAACCAGTGTGCGGACAAAACTAATTTTCGTTTGTAGGGTTCTGATTCTGACCATTTCTATCTGTTCCGATCTGATTCAGTGTGTGGTTGAGCTTTAAAGCTTCTAGTCTGGTTTTTAGGGATAAACATTTTAAATTCTCAACTAGTTCGAGCAGCCAATAAAGCCGTTGATGAGCTTATGAAGGAATTTAACATCAGACCATTGTCTATTTACATTTTCTATTTTATGACCAGATAAATGATATCTACTTGCAATTAATATTCTCTTTTTTTTTTTCCCATAAAATGTTATCGTAACACATTTATCAAGGTTGAAAAATTATTGCATTAGTATTACACCATTGTGTTAATTTGTTTAAGTCATTTTGAAGGGTTTTGGAATTTGCAAGAGTTTTATTGCTCAGTTATAGTTTAGCATCATCAGCATAGAACAAGCACTTTGAGTTTATTAACGGAATCAAGTCAAAATCAAGTCAAAAATAATAAAAGTCCAGGTGTGAAACCTGAGGTACATCTGAAGTACCTAACAGGTAAAATGAATGACTGATATTCTTACACAGTTATATATTATTTTCGATTAGAATAGTAACGTTTAATCTAGAAAAGTAGGTAACTTAACATATTTTACCATTGACTTTAGTTTCCCAAGAAGTATATTTTATTAACTTTATCAAGTGCTTTAGAAAAGTAAGTATAAACAGAGTCAACTTAAGGTTTTGTGAAAGATTTAAGTATATTCTGTGTATAGCACATCAAGTTGGTATTTATTGATCTACCTGTATAAAACCTGTGCTGTTTGATAGTAACTATTATATTTTTAACATGAAAACACCCCCTCGGTGGCGTAATTGGCTAATGCGCTAGTCGTGTTGAGCTCGACTGCCAAGGACGGGGAGATCGAAGTTCGAATTTCGGTCGGGTGAACTGGGGGAGGTTTTTCCTAAATGGTTTTTCCACTCTTCCTCCACGCAAATGCGGGTTCACTTCCTCTAAATTCAACCTTCTCAATTCCTAATCCATTAGCGTAATTAGTACTAAAGTGTATAACCCGAACGGGTAGTAAGACGCGGCGCGAATAATAATAATAATAATAATAATAATAATAATAATAATAATAATAATAATAATAATAATAATAATACAATAATGACAATAACAACAACAACAACAATAATAACACCAACAATAATAACAACAACAATAATAATAATAATAACATGGAAAAATATTTTGGGTTGAACTATTGATTCAGATATCTTGCTACTAGATGACAAAAAGAGAAATTGGTCTATAGTTTTTCACATTACAGCAGGAGCCTTTTTTGAAAACAGAAACATTGTTAAGGAAACATCCCTCCACTAAGTACCTAATTTATTAAACAAAATTTGGAGAGGAAGTATCAATGAGTATGCACATTTTTTGTAAAGTATTGAGGGAATATTATCAGGCCCTATACTTTTTTTAGGGTTTATATTTCTTAATGCATTAATGACTCACTAGGGAATATTTGAAGAGGTTTAAGAGAATTATTGTAATTAGGACTATTATTTATAGAGTCTGTAAAAACTTATTTAAAATAGCTAGCTTAAGGGTCACTGATAGTTTTCCCATCACAGGAACTTACTTTGTCATGAAATGCTAAAAATTATAATAGAAAATATAATGTTAGAAACAAATTAATTTTTTTGAAAAATTCAGTTGTACATATCCACAAAAATAATAAATAAATAAAATATTAAGATATTAGAGAAGTGTAACTGTCCTCTTAGGCTAACTTAGTAAATTATATGTTTGTAAAAAAACCATTGGATCTTTAAATGCATAAAAAGAAATTTACATTAACTGGCAACCAAATAAGTAAGTTTTTATACTTTAAAAACATGAACTTCAGCAAAGAAAACCAACGATTTTCTGCACCCAAGCGAGGTGTATAGGAGTTTTTTAAATAAAATATATTTTAAGGGGAGTTTTCTCATCATATCTCCAGGTGAATGCTGGTGAACTTTCTTAAAATTACCCTTCTTTATCATATTTTAAAATTAATGTAATTTACTGTG
This sequence comes from Timema podura, assembly GCA_033556935.1. Taxonomy (NCBI): domain Eukaryota; kingdom Metazoa; phylum Arthropoda; class Insecta; order Phasmatodea; family Timematidae; genus Timema; species Timema podura. Next base: position 47,100,685 of record JAVRXN010000002.1, read on the forward strand.
TGGGGATATTTTTTTCTAATCAACACTTAAAATGACATTAAGATATGCATTAAGGTAAGTTTTGATTCAGGAGGTCAGGATTCAAATCAAATTCTGATCAAATGCACAGGCGTTTCCCCATTTTTTTTCCATACTATCTTTAGACAAATGCTGGTGCTCTTCTTTAAAATGCACCTTTAGGCCTATCCTTTGTCCTTAAATTAGTGTAAGTTGTGAATAATCCAAAGGTGGTAAGATGTGTAACCCAAAAAACTATCAAGCACATTTTGACACAGTAAACAAAGATATTTTGAAACTTTATAATTTCTATAGTGCTTACAATTAAATTAATTTAATATTTAGCACCGCGTCTTACTACCCGTTCAGGTTATACGCTTAAGTACTAATTACGCTAATGGATTGGGAATTAGGAAGGTTGAATTTAGAGGAAGTGGACCCGCATTTGCGTGGAGGGAGAGTGGAAAACCATTTAGGAAAAACCACCCCCAGTTCACCCGACCGAGATTCGAACCTCGATCACCCCGTCCTCGGCGGTGAGCTCAACACGACTAGCGCGTTAGCCAACTACGCCACCGAGGCGGGTCTTACAATTAAAATGTTAGGCCTATTTAATAAATGTAAAATCATTATTTGAAATTTTAGCTAAACCACATAAAAAAATGAGATAAATAGCAATTTTGACTGTAAGATATAGGCCCTAATATTTGATTAAAACAGAATAAGCTATGGAAGGAACTTTTGGAAATTATAAATTATAATGGAACACCTTTTAAAATATCCTCAATTTAAACCAATTATGATTTTTTCAGCTCGTACTTTTCAACTTTAAATAGCTTTAAACAATACAAATTATTGAAAATAAAAAATAATATGATAAGAGTCTTGGTCTCAAATATATAAAAACACCCCCTTAGCTATTTTTAGGTTGGTTAGAACATGAATAAATTTATTATTTTCAATAATTACCAATTGGTGTGCAGGTGACCAAACATTGATTTTATGTTATAAAAGATTTTTGATAACTGTTGGGGTGAAGTTGACACATAGATAAGTTGGTTGCAAACACTCTTTATACTACAGGATTTTTAAATATATTTTTTTACAAATATATATAGTTGTGAAATTAAAATATAAAACACTGAAAGATTAAAATACTAAAGAATAGAACTTATTCAATTTATTAGACCGTTTATGACTTGTTTTAGACACAGGTTTATTCAGCAGGAACACTTTAATCTAAAATGTAGTGTCCCCTGTTGTTAAGTTTATAACTAGGCAATAAATACATGCCCCACTTTGCATATGTCAACAATGATTGAGCTATCTGAGTCTCTTCCAAATTGGAAAGAAATGTTTGGCCACAATGTTTGTTTTTTTCCCTTTTCGGCCATGTACACGATTCACAAATGTTCCTTTGGGTATGTTTTACATGCCTCAGTCATTGTAATTTTATCCTTCAAATATAAATTTAATGCTTTTTCCATGTCATGTTCACTGTTTTAGCACAATTTCTTGCTATTAGGTTTCTGAATATATTTCCTTGGCATCTCTAGCAGCGAAAAAAGTGCTAAGATTAGTTACCGGTAGACAACAATATGAATTTATAAGAAATAAACTGAAAATACTAAAATGCCCTGAGCATGGGTCAAAACAAAATAAATTTTAGTTGGCTATATTAATTTGAAGCTAAGGCCTATTTTGGCTGTCATAATCAAATGCAACTAGATTTAGGGGGGACTGTTGTACCTTGGAACACTTTAGTTTTAAAATAATATATATTTCTTAAGAGGTTGTTAACATACTTATTTTAAAGACTTGTCACCAGAGAGCATTCACTTTGTTTGAGAAGGTCATAGCCATGGTGTTTTAGATTTATCTTCTTTTTTTTAGTGTGAAAAGTAATATTTTTAATCTTTCGTTTTATTTTTTTCTAATTTTTTTTTCCTGAAAATTGACACTTCACTTATGAGAAACATTTAAAAGTGAGTCTCTAGGCATGTTTATTTGTGTGTTACTTTAACCTGACTTAAGAAATTAACCGTTTTTAAATCACTACATCCTCGTGTACTTTATCACAGTAAATCATAATGTATCTTGGAACGATGTTCCAAGGTACATTAGGTTTTAAGATCAAATGTTACCTACTTATAATTTAGGTATATTTAAAAAATGTGTAATCCAACACTAAACTATGTACTTACTAGAAGATAACCTCTTGATTTTGGCTCCAAATAATCATGCCTAGGAGTAAAACGGTTAAACAAAGATAACCTGTCAATGCAGAAGCAATAAATCAAGCAGTAACTGCAGTGTTAAATTTGCCTGATATGAGAATATCTCTAAGAGAAGCTAGTAAAACATATATCAAGTTAACAACATTACACCGGCATATTAAAAATTATAAGGAATATAAAAAAGAGGAAAAATTTGTTTATGATGTCAAGTATGATGTGAAAAGAGTATTCACCCCTGAGGAAGAAATTTTATTGGTTCAATATATAGTTGATGTAGCTCGAATGAATTATGGGTTAACTAAAAAATGTGTATGAGAACTTGCTTACAAATTTGCCAAGATGGATAATAAGAAGTTTTATTATGAAAAATGGAATGTGGAGAAAATGGCTGGAGAAGAATAGATGAGACATTTTATGAAAAGGCACAGTGCTGAACTTTCACTAAGAAAACCTGAAGCAACGAGTTCATCTCGAGGCACTAGTTTCAATAGGATCAATCTAGATCACTTTTTTTCAAAATTTAAATGATGTTCATGCTCGCTTTGGACCTTTTCCTCCAGAGAGTATCTACAATGTTAATGGGACTGGTTTATCAATGGTGCAGGATCCATAAAAAATTATTGCACCAAAAGGGGGAAAACAAATTGGTGTTGCAACTTCAGCAGAGCAAGGGCCAAATTACAATGATCGCAGCACAGGTATAAATGCTATTGGCAATTACATACCACCAATGTTAATTTTACCTAGGGTAAATTTCAAGAATTTTAATGCTGAATGGAGCTCCTCACGGGACTATAGGCGGTGCAAATCAATCAGGCTGGTTAAATATACATTTGTTTTTAATTTTTCTGGATCATTTTATTGTACAGGAAAATTCCAGGTATCTCGAAACCTTTTACGATATTGTTTGTACTGAAAGCTCTATTGTACACTTTGCCAACAGTTTCTGCAACATTATAAATGTTATCAAGTTCTTTAGAACAACCAGTCTTTCTTATACTTGAAACCATGAAGGCCAAATGTCCTTGGAAATTATTGATAAAGCACTTCAAAGTGGCATCATCGTGCTCACTTTTCACCCATATGCCAATAAATTTCAGCCTCTAGATATTTCAGTATTGGGTCCATTTAAACAGTTCTATAACCAAGCAATTTATGCGTGGTTAACTAACAATCCTGGTAAAACCTTCAGCATTTATAATGTTGCAAAAACCGTTGGCAAAGTGTACAATAGAGTTTTCAGTACAAACAATATCATAAAACATTTTGAGACACCTGGAATTTCCCCGTGTAATCCAAACTTTTTCAAGAAGATGACTACTTGATCTCTTATGTCAGTGTTAGACCACCTCCAACTAATTTAGAGCTTGAAAATACAATAATAGCAGGTCAAGGAGCTACTTCTCTTCCTGGGGCCTTCAACAGCCTCCTGACCTTTCAACAATGCCTAGACCAGTTCACCAACCCTGTTTTGAAGCAAGTAACAGCATAAAAATAATATCTCCTGAAGACATTCAACCATATTCTAAAGCTGCTGTTAGCTAAACAAAAAGGAAGAAAATGTGGAAGAAAAGAATTCTAACAGATACGCCCGAGAAAGAAGAAATTGAACTCGGGAAAAAAATCAAAAACAACACAAGCAAACAAAGTCTCAAAGAAACTGAAATAAAAAAGTTCGCCAGTTGCTACAAAGTGAAACAGAAGATGAAGATAATGTCCCTCTAAAATCTATATGACAATTGTCTGACATTTTTTTTGCAGGAGCTTGCAGATGAACAAGAACAGATATCATTCGAAAAAGGGCATTATCTGTAGGTGATTTTGCACTAGTAAAATTTGCAGGGAAACAGACAAACTATCATATGCGGGTAAAATTTGTGGCTTTGACGCTAAAAACTTGGTGTTTGAAATACAATTTTTTGAGATGCTAGAAGAAAACTCAAAAATGTATTAATGATTATGAAAATATTTATGATTTTCTCACATCAGATATCATTTTAAAACTGCCAAAGTCTTTTTTTATCTGGTAGCTCAGCCAGGCAACAGAGCCTATTGTGCTTTTCAGTTGATTTTGAGTGTGGCAATTTTAATGTAAAATAGTTATTTGTCCTGTTCCACAACATTTCCCTGTTAATAGATCATGAATGATATTGTTTCCCCTTTTATTTGATAAAACATATTTTATTACTTGCAGTTATTTTTTTATATTAAAAATGGTAAACCATTGTTAATATTATTTAATTTGCTAAATACAGGTTTATGAAGTTATCTTTCAAGGTACATGACCCTATGTTCAGTGGTACGTACGCGAGGTTATTGTACATTAGAACACTTTAAAAAAAATATAATTTTTGATAAAAAGTGAAATTGTTAATTTTGTAAAGGAAATTTTTAGAATAGCAGCTCAATATCACAAACTTTTTAGAGCAATTTTTAAATGTTTTAAAAAAATAAAAGCTATTTTATTTTTTTCGTAAAAAAAATTAAATCAAAAAAGTGTTTCAAGGTACAACAGTCTCCCCTATAGGTAACTTAATATTGTGATCAATAAAATATGAGAATAATAGGCTTATTGTGTTAACTTGCAATTTATTGATACTTATCTTGTATTTTTCTTAAAAACATAACCTTTAAAATTACCAAAGCTTATTACAAAGCACCAAGGCTGTAGCCAACCATTAATTTCAGGGGGGTTTGGTGGGCACATCCCTCAATTGCCAGAAGCCAGAAAAAATTCTAAATGATAAACATTTCTAGAAGCTATCTGAAGTGTTTTTTTTATGGCAACATAACCCCCTAACTGCCAGAGGCTAGGACAAATTATAAATATTAAACACCTCTAGAAGCTATCTGAAGTATTTTTTTAATGGCAACATAACCGCCTAACTGACGATAGGCTAGGTAAAATTTATTATATTATTAACAACCTTAACTACAAGCTTATTACTGAACGTAGGTTTTCATTTTGGCAACATCCCCTAACTGCTGAAGCCAGAAAAATTCTAAATATTAAACATTCTAAAGCTATCTGAAGTTTTTTTTTATGGCAACAACTCCCTAAATGCCGAGGCTAGGACAAATTCTAAATATTAACACCTTAGAAGCTATTTGAAGTGTTTTTTTGGCAAATAATACTCTAAATGCTGAAGGCTAGAAAAAATTCTAAATATTAAACACTTTAGAAGCTCTCTGAAGTGCTGACCCCCTAATTTGTACTTGTATCTTAATTTTGATATTATTTGAACCATAAATAAAGCCGATATATATTTTGTTCATAAGATTTTCAGGGGGTAGAACCCCCCCACCCCAAAAAACCACTATGGCCTTGCAAAGCACTAAGTATGGATTTTAGATCATTTTTATCAATACTAATCATTAGCACACTTCCAAATATTAATAAATTAATGTTTACCTTGTTTTCTTTAAAATTATTTAATTGTTTTACACATCAATTCTTCAAAACATAAACACCAATGGAAAATCACAAGTGTTGCAGGCTGGTCCATTTCACCCCCATAAAGTGTACAACTTGCACAGTTTTATAATTTTTAGATAATATTTGGATTAAAAATTATTGTTTCTTCTTGCTAACATAATAGTTGTGTTCAAAGTCTTGAGACATTGTTTTTTTTTTTCTGTTAGTAATTTGTTTTTTCAGGTTAAATATTTGAAAAAACAATTATACTACAATATTTTTTTAAATAAAAATATTTCTGATAATTGTTTATAAGCATCCAAACTGGACTACAAATGTAATGAGAATGTATGTTAAAAAAATTAAATTAGTAATTAATTAATTAATATAATCATCATAATAAGGAAAATAAACAAATTTGAAAAACTTGGTCAACTTCACCCCATTTGACAGTATATGATGGATATGCGGAAATCGTCGGCTACAGCTATAATTTAATAATTGTACAATGGCAGCAATAAGCCAACTACCGTGTCAAAGGTTTGGCTGCTTATCTGATAGCTCGTGATCTTAATAAATCACACGTTTGTAGCCGACAATTTCCACATATCCTTCACAGACTTTGCCTTAAAATATGAGTGAAGAATGGCCCTGGGCACAGGACAATTCCTGGATACTTACTGATAAAAGCATTGGCGTACTAAACCATAGGTCCTGAGTTCGATTCCCATGTCCAGGTGTCATTTTTCAATTTTAGATTATGTATATATAGATGTGGCTAATTCCATACTAAAACATGTATAATAGCTTTGGCTATTGATTCTTTTAAAAAAAAAGCTTACAAAAAAAAAAGCTTGTTAATGTTAGTAAATTTGTTGTTCTGTTTAAACATTGTTGAATTTCTAACAAGGTTGCTACACACCTGAAAACTGGAGAGCAGGAAAATGGATGAGTATTTTGTGTCTGAATTAAACAAGATAAATACGACTACTCCAAAAAGATTACTGGAATTTGTTAATTTGAAATAGTAGTAAAATGAACTAAACACACTCATTCAAACACATCTTATCACTCCTACTCCATCTTCCCTAAAACATTATGCTACTTAGCAATTATGTTTTCCCAGAAACTTCAAAGTATTCAATTCTAAACACTAATGACATGACTTTATATTAGTCAATTTTTTTTTAAAAGTGAAATTTCATTCCCTTACAGTATTTACTACAGTGTCTGGAAGATGGTATTACTTCTAGAAAACTCGGTGGAATTAATGTATTAAGAAAACAGTGACAACTCTTTTTTTTAATTAACTTCACTGGTCAGCATGCTTCGAAGAAAGGACTGGAATCAAACTCACATTGTGAAACAGGACAATTATCAGCAATTAAGGCTATATTGTCTGATTCAAGCGTGCCGACTACTCACCTAACTTGAGTTATATTTAACAGCATTACAGACTACATGCACTAGTGGACATGGATACTAAGGAATCAATCTTGTCTCTTTTAGTTTGTAAGTGTCGCAGAAGTCGGGTGTAAAATTCCATTCAGGTGTTTTAAGATGTTTATTCCTAAATGGTTTCACACTTTTTCTTCACACAAATGCTGGTGTATTTCCTTTAAATCCTACCTTCCTCATCTTTATTCTCTTATTCTAGATATGTGTAAAACCTGTACAGGAAGCACTGTATTGAGGGGGGAGAGTTGCAGTACAATTCATATATAATTTAACTCAGCAATTACTCTCCACAGTAAATATGTCTGACGTACTGAAGTTTAATCCGCATGGTCAACCATGCCAGTTAAATAATTAATCTGAGACAAGACTATGTGAACCTTAGAGAGTTTTTTTTCCCGTGAGACCAAACTTGAAACACATGAAGCTAATTTTGTACTAAATTACAGTCCCATTTAGCTTACGTAGCTTGGATGTCAAGGCCGTCCAACAAACTTTGTGGGATGTGTTCAACAGGTGGAATTTCCATTACATAAAGGGTTGGCTTAGGTTTTATTTAAAGGTTGGATTTAATTGTAAGCATATTACTGTCTTGGGTGATGACAACAATAAATAAAAATAAATAAAATTAGAATATGCTGCTATCAATATGGCATTGAATTAATCAACCAGTTCGTTGTCACTTACATAATTTGTGTTTGAGCAATAACCCATAGCCATAGGGAATACATTATTACAATTGAGTAACATCTTGTATGATGCTTAACACCATATAATTGTGGTGTGTATGTGTCCGGTATAGTCCACTTTTTTAAAAGGGTCTTTTAAAAATATGAACATATTTTTTTGGCTACCAAAATTGATAACATTTTAATTTTTATTAGTGTTATTTTATAGATGTTTATAATATATATCAAAAGTGACAATTTCAGATCACATGACATGTATGAAGAAGTGAAAGTAGATCCATTACAGCATTTATATATTGGGTTACCCGCCTCAGTGGCGTAGTTGGCTAACGCGCTAGTCGTGTTGTGCTCGACCACCGAGGACGGGGAGATCGAGGTTCGAATCTCGGTCGGGTGAACTGGGGGTGGTTTTTCCTAAATGGTTTTCCACTCTCCCTCCACGCAAATGCGGGTTCACTTCCTCTAAATTCAACCTTCCCAATTCCTAATCCATTAGAGTAATTAGTACTTAAGCGTATAACCCGAACGGGTAGTAAGACGCGGTGCTAAATATTATTATTATTATTATTATTATTATATTGGGTTGTTCACAAACTTGTGAACCGTTAGTTCTTTTTGGATACTATACTTCATTAAAAAATCAATCAAATTAAACATTCAAAGAATAATTCAAGGATTTAATATTGGAGGAATGGTTAAAACTGCTATATTTAAAACACAAAATAATACACCTACCAAAATAGTTGAACAATACCGTATTAAGGTATTTGGGGTCCCACCTGAGCTATTGAAAATTTAGGGCCCTATATAAGAATTTTCTCCTGGAAGAGGTCCAAGCTTTTATAGAATGTGTGAGTTAATTTGTTGTATAGATTCCAATAAACAATAACTTTTGGAGTTTCATAATAATAAGCATTAGGCCTAGACAAAACTTTTGGAAAACATAGACTTATTACTTAAAGAAAACAATGTTGATTGTAATTTACCAATAACAGTTTCTCTAGCATTTGCGGCGCTAATAGACCTTTTCACAAAAAATATTGAGATTTTCAGCAGTTTTTTCCCCATTGGTTTTTCCTTTTAAATTTCTGTTTCAGCATCACTAGGATATTTTATTTCCATTACTGAAGTTTCAATCGTCATGTCATTTATTGCTAAATAAGTACAATCCAACGTTTTATTTGTGAATTTCTTATTAAAAAATAAGACGTGAGTTTAAAATAGCTCCACAATTGCACTTTGAAAACAGACCAATCGACTAAAAATTTCATGCAGCCCAGTCACTTAAACAAACATATGTAAGTATTGTATCATGTGTGTAACATTTCATTGTTTAGTTATATATTAATTTGCATACATTGATTTTGTTTTGTTAAAGTGACAAATTAAAAAAAAAAGCACAAACCTTATGTTGAGCAGGGGTGGTGTAAAAAGGGGCATTCTCCCCCCCCCTCCCCCCCATGAAAATAATTTATTCCCTCTCCTTTTGAATGTAATAAACTCACCATCCCTTCTAGGACAAACTTGCCCCTCTCTAGATCTATTTCACTTTCTTCCAGTGGCGTAGATAGGATCCTATAAAGGGGGGTTCTCTCAGTGGCAGCAGCAGAGAGGGTTTAAGGGGTAAAATAATAGGTCTTGAAATGCTTAAATGTTGTTCTAAATCCTTGTAAAGTCTGTATTTTTTTAATACGTTTAACCAAACAATTGTATGATAATGCTTATGTTACTATGTTGAGCCAGCCAATGGACAGCCAGAATAATTGGTTAACGGGGGTTTCATTTTTATAAAAGTGAATTGGAGTCAACATGACAATAGAAAATCGCACAACTGCACTGACGAATGATTTATTCCTGTTAAATTTGAACACAATGGATTTGCTGTACAGACGAACATAAACACACAAGTCACAATTATAATATATTTAACTAACTCTTAACATATAATTAGTTTGCTTAAATGATTATTATTTTAATGATAAGTTATTATATGTATTGGAAAAATTTGGAATACATTTTTAAATTGTTTGATTTTTTTTTTGCTTAAAAAACTTGAGAAATATTCAAAAGATGAATTATGGCCTGCTTACGTAGCACTGAGTTTTCTTTGAGGTAAATCATCACACGGTCACTTAGGGCAGTCAGTTTTTAACATTCAACATAACTGAAAATTTAATTGGTGTGGTTTCATGCTGAAATCATCTAACACAGCATTTGGCCTTATTTCAATATCACGGTGAATGTTTAAAAAGTGCCAGAGCATTTAAACCACTATCTTCCATTGAGTTACGCAAGTACGTTTTCAGGCACTTAAGGGTGGAGAAAGAACGCTCATTGGTTGATGTTGTTACTGGCAACGTAGCTAATATATGTAGGAGTGCCTTTGCTGTAGGGAACTCAATTTCACTGCACATGGAATATGTGTCTAAAACATTGTTAGGTCTTTTGGGCTGTGAGGCAAGCAATCAATACCACACATGTAGATCACCAATGGATGCTTGTTCACTGTGGCATATGTATTAACCAGCTGCTTAATTGAATATTCATCAGCAACAGATGGCTTTGTGGCACGTTTTGGAAGCAAACACATGAAACTATATAATAGTGTCTTGTGAGCAAGTAGGTGTTCATTGAGCTGCATTATGAAGTTGTCCAAGAAAGGGATGTATATTGCTGCTCGGAAGTAATCTTCAACACTTTCTGTGGAAATGTTGCATCTCTGCGTTTGTCTTCCTGTCCGTCTAGGTGCAACAATGTTGATGTCAATATCGTTGGCCTTTTTCTCTACTTCCATAAATATTTTCCTAAATTCAGTCCCCGCGTCCTCTCAAAAATCATTCATGGCTTCCTCAACCAAAATAACAGATTCCATTGTTACTAGAATATCAATGTTTTTGTTTTGAAGGACTCGACTTAGAGGCATGCTTATACTAAAGAGCCTATCGATGACACATAGAGCCACAAGGAATTCCGACTGTCTTACAGTCCACAGTAACTGGTATGCCTTTGAAGCAGCATCTAGCTCTGCCCACACAGCATCAAAGAGTTCTAAGAAGATAAGAATTGCATCATGCCATTATACCCAAGTGACACAGTGACTTCACTTTTCAAAAATTTGCCACTTCAAATAAAGTCTATGATAGGCATCTAATTTTCCAAACATTTCCAGGTGAACCCACTCTAAATAGCTTTTAGGAACATTCAAATTTCAAATAATATCTGGAGAAGAACCACTTCAAATATATTTTTAGAGAAATCTAGTTTAAGGGATTAGGAATTAGTAAGATTGAATTCAGAGGAAGTGTACCCACATTTGCATGGAGAGAGATAATAAAAAAACCTCAGTACACCCGACTGGGATCGAACCATGATCTCTCTGTCATATGCAGTCTAGTCTATTGCGAGAGTAGCGTTTAGACTATGTGGCCACCGAAGGGGGTGTTAATACTTGTTATAGTCTTCTATTATATCTTCTTATTATATCTTATATCGTACACCATATTTTCTTATATCTTCTTATATCTTCTTATATCTTATTATATCTTATATCGTACACCATATTTTCTGTACAAAAAATGAATGAATCTTTCCATGAAGATAGATATATTCTCTTGGAAGCATCATTATTTTGTTGTCCCTAATTTACCTTATGACATAATTCTGGAGTTTGGGTTCCTAGCCAATGTATGCTCATATCAGAACAGCAACTATTCACGATTAATTATTGTGGGTAATAGGTTAATTAAGAAAGAAAATTGGCAAACTAAATGAATTTCCAAAGGTGTTATATGAAAATCTAATTCATATAATGGTGAGCAATTTTTCAAACCAAATTTCTAACGCATTTGTGTTACATAAAAGTTGAAAATACTTCCATTTTTTATTATTATTTTGATTTAAAAATACACTATATTTGTCTGGAAATTTAGAAAAATTATAGGATTTCAAATATAAAACCCATAGCAACCCTGATCTGGTACCTAAGCTAAAACTCTTTAATTTTATTTCCATGAGGATTAAAATAACTATGAGATAGGGTTGATTTTCATTCACCAACGGATACAGTAATGATTTGGTTTTGGTTGTAATGTACCTATTACCTAAAACTTAAGTCACATGATATGTTTTAGTTCATTCTTTAATAGTTTTTTTTTTACTAAAGTCTATTTTGGTTCACTTAAGTCTTTGGTAGGGAGGGAACTGGTATATTAATAACAAATTGTAGTCTTGATATTTTTTTTCATATTCTTAATATAGGTGAAACATGCAATCTTTATTTTTATCATCACTACCTCTGACATGTAGGCTCCTCCCATTATGAAGCTTAGATAAAAGCTTTCAAATCAAGGGCTGAGAAGCTATCCCTAATAACGGGATGTTGCCCCATAATGTAATTCATAGTAGTAATCTTAACCACGTCCATCTCACCTCTCCTTAAAAATGTATTTTGTCAACTCTTAAATATAGTTATCTTATTTGCTAAAAAATCACAATTTTTTATGTTAACTCTATCCCAGAAATCCAAACAAACGTTGTTTGTTTTATATAACCAACATACATTTTGGGTTAAATCTGGTTAAACAATAATTAGTGTAAATTTTTTTGCATCAACCTTGGTCTGAGTAGGACCTTAATTTTTTTTTTTATCAGCATTTTTCACTTCCTGTCAGGTTACCACATACTTTAATTATGCTAATGGTGTAAGGATTGGGTGAGGGGGTTAGAATTTTAGAGGAAATTTACTTAAATTTACATGTAGGGAGAGTGGGAAACCATTTATGAAAAATCATCATCAGCACGCCCGGCCAGGATTTCTTGTAACCGGAAAACCTAACTAAAAGAGTCTGACATTCAGTCCATGTGCCCACCGATGTGGGTTATACTTTAAGAATTGTTGACTGCCTCTTTGATGTAGCGGTCAGAGAGCTCTTGGCTATAGATCCAGAAGTCCTGGGTTCGATCCCTGACACTTTCAGAATTTTTCTGTGACTCAGTGGGTCTGGAACAAGGTCAAACTCAACCTCGTGAGAACAAATGAGGAGCTACTCGAATAAATAAGTAGCAGCTCTAGTCTAGAAAACTGAGATTAATTGCTGAAGGGTTCATTGTGATGACCACATGACACCCCCTATCTCCAAATGTTGGCACCATCATCGCTAATGGCAGCAGCCATGTGGTCGGTATAGATCGCTTGCGGCTCACTCCATGGAGGTTTTTTTAATGAATGTGATGCCAGATATTAATAGTTTAATTTGTTTGTCACATTTTAAAACCAAAATGTTATAGAAAAATATTTATATTTTAAGAACCCCATCCATGCATGCTACTTTGCACTTACCCACAAGGTTAACATTTCTGTCCTCATTCCTTGGCTAGTACAAAAAAACCTCTAAGCGCTAGTAATTTGAGTACCTTGGGGATAATGCAAACTTATGATTTCAAAAATGCTAAATTTTATAGATAACTTCACCTTGAACTATTTCAAAACGCTATTTACATAGTTGACTTTCTTACTCACTTTGCCTCGAGTAAAGGCAAGTTAAGCTATCTATTAACTTATTACTTGCTAATTTAAAAGTCATTGGTTCCCATCAAGCAAATTGGCTAGAGCCATAACCATATTTTTAGGGGGTTTGAAGTGTGTATCTGCATTGACTCGTAATAAAATCTTACAAAAAGAGATGTAAAATATATGTTTTATTGTTAAATCACTCTTTATTAATAGTTTTTAAAACACATTTGGAGTTGTAAATTTGTGAATTTTTTTTAAGACTCCAATAAGCTTATCGGTACCTCAAGCATTGATGAATACATATTTTCACTATTTATACTTTTAGGGTGCAGGAGTTGAGCCTCCAAAACACCCTCTCCTATATGGCACTGACATTATTAAGATGTTCTTATTATGCAATGAAATCAAGTGCACTGGACGCAATGAGAGACATTTTACTGGCTGATACTCTTTTTAACTGTATAAGAATCACCATTTTCCCTTAGTTTTTCACACAAATTAGTATTTGAACTATTTTAATTGGTTTTATTGAAAATTATGTTTTCTTTGTGGAATTTACATTGTGACTGAAGTGGAAAGCGACATTTCTCAAGCACAGTATCTTTCATTGTATTCAGTTAATATATCCTAACTATATTTATTTTATTATCTTTATTGTAAGAGTATATAAGTGAGTGTCACAAATGTCCTGAGTTTGAAAAATGTTGCTATAGCTTACTATCTGTTCAAATTTAAAAGCCAGATGTTTGCTAGTTGACAAGTGATCTAATTGCCTGTTTTGGCCTTGAGTATCACTTTACTTGGATGACGCTGACAACAATATGACACATATTTGTTTCAAAGCCGCGGTGTTTCCCAATTGAATTTGTTCGGTCTAATTTAACGGCTCTCAAAATGAGGGTGTCTGAGTATTGTCAGGGGCAACTGGTGTTTCTTTCATAAACTTCACTCTACATATTGAACCGACCTATAAATATTTTTAAATATGCTGAGGAAAACAAACAGTCAATACTATTGAATGAAAGGGGTCTGAGGAGCATTAAAAAAATCTTCAAAGTGAACTAATACATTATTGTATGATGAGGTTAGAGTAATCAGGAACTGAAATTATGATTAAAATTGAATGACAGGGTACTAGATTGACCAAGTAGGCTACTGAAATTATGATGAGAGTAGAGAAACCGAGTACTAAAATTATAAGGTCAAATTACAAGGTACTAGAGTGACCAAGTACTGAAATTATTATGAGAGTAGAGAAATCGAGTACTAAAATTATAAGGTCAAATTACAAGGTACTAGAGTGACCAAGTACTGAAATTATGATGAAAGTAGAGAAACCGAGTACTAAAATTATAAGGTCAAATTACAAGGTACTAGAGTGACCAAGTACTGAAATTATGATGAAAGCAGAGAAACCGAGTACTAAAATTATAAGGTCAAATTACAAGGTACTAGAGTGACCAAGTACTGAAATTATGATGAAAGTAGAGAAACCAAGTACTAAAATTATAAGGTCAAATTACAAGGTACTAGAGTGACCAAGTACTGAAATTATGATGAAAGTAGAGAAACCGAGTACTAAAATTATAAGGTCAAATTACAAGGTACTAGAGTGACCAAGTACTGAAATTATTATGAGAGTAGAGAAACCAAGTATTAAAATTATGATAAGGTCAAATTACAAGGTACTAGAGTGACCAAGTACTGAAATTATGATGAAAGTAGAGAAACAGAGTACTAAAATTATGATTAAAGTGTTAGTGTATTTTTGTATTCACTTATAGGTCTCAGAACTCTTTTTAGATGCAATTGTTTGGTTAAAAAAACACATCTTGAATGCATGGCAAATTAAGGAGAGCTCACTTAAAAATAATTGCCAATCACCTTCCTTGACGTCAACACCTATAATCAGTTGTAATTAAGTGCCTACTAGAAAATGACTTGATTCAAGGTTAAATGCCTTGAGCTGGATTTTAAAATTACCCCGGTAAAAAAAAGTGCTCAAAATGGAAATTTTTCTTTAACAGCTACTAATTGCTTACAAACTATGAGTATGTTTTAAAAATATACTAAGAAATATTTATTAGTTGTAACATATATTACTCATGCCAACCTTATCAATAAATAAAATGGTGAATCTTCACCCGGAGGGTTGGTCCACATGTGTTTCCCATCCATCAAGAGTGGGGATGCACTCAGCCCTTGGCCGGTTAGTGCTGCCTATACCATCTGGGGGAAAGCACATGTCTTAGGCAACTCCTGAAAGTGCAGTAGGCCTAGTTTCTCGTTGCCTTTCACCCTGGATTGATAGCAAGAAAGAGCCTACAAATTTGGCTGGAAAGGTATTTTTTAACATACATTTCAGGGTTTTACATGCTAGAACCAATAGCTTTACTTCCCCTCCACAGAAAGTTGTGCTACGGATTTTTACATCTCAATAAAAATACGTCGACCCCAGCCGGATTTGAACCCACAAATATTAGATTCTGAAGCGAGCACCAAGACCATCGAGTCCCACTCATTAAATATGATATCTGTAATTTAATACTAATTATAATATTACAATTGATTAATACGACACCATAACAAACACCCACTCCCAGGATCATAGAACGTTAAGTTATATTATTTTTGTATGAGTGATCCAAAGTTGCCCACTTTTTCAACCAGGCTGTTGTTGCTAGACAGTAGGTGTGTAATATGGTCATTTTTTATATATAACAAGACTTTGTATGCTTCTCTTCTGGTCACAGTGTTTATATTTCAGCAACCAGGTCACAAGGATGGCCTTATCCTTACAATAGGTAAATTAGTGTCATTGTAATGTACACACACACACACACACACACACACACACACACACACACACACACACACACGTGCGCGCGCGCTTATGCGGGGATCACAATCAACTTAGCGTTAACTTAACGTAACGTTAACTTAAAGTTAACTTAACGTATGTGTGATCACGATTCACGTAACTTAACGTAACAACTCGAGCCAAAATCTTCATTCTCGAGTATGATCTATGATTTGTACTAGTTTTACAGTGATGATCTGTGAATGTTTATAGTTTTCAATCGATATAATAAATATCTATTACAAATTTTTTTGGATAAATTTAGCTTTCCTATTTTAGTGTAATTATTTTATTTCAATGTCTGATCACTAGAACTTACGCTAAAGAGTAAACATTAGTCATAATACCAACAAATGAGTTACTAAATATCCCTAATGACATCACTCGCATAATGATTGGCTGGCTAGATCACGTGATACCCTTCAAGTAACGTAAAGTAAAGTAAAAGATCTCCCAGAACATCTCTTACGTTAAGTTAACTGCAAGTCAACGTTAAGTTAACTGCATCGTGATCGCCTCCATTTAAACACATGAGGAGGTCCTTTAGTTAAGTTACGTTAAGTTAAGTTTAAGTTGATCGTGATCCCGGCATTACATACATGATTTAAGGCACATTTATTTGAAACAACCTTATTATAGAAGCTTATTTATTATTCTAAAAAGGCTTTACAGAAACAAAAACAAAAGTTTCAAGCAAACAGTAATAACGAATCAAATATATTATTATACTCTTAATTTATTAAAGGATTTGTAATAACTAATGATTTGCACATATTCAATGTTTGTATCCTACATTTAATTTTTAGTCCATAGAATAAAAGTAAATGTTAATAAGTCATTTGCTCTAGTTTTATTAAACTAGAAAGTATAGAACCAGAATTGAAATAAATATATATATTTTTAGGTTAGTAAAGGTTCTTATCAGTCCTAACTTTTTTTAAATTGAATTTCATGCTGTTCTTTCTTTAACTTTATTTTATTTTGAAATACTATATTTTTGTGAGGAAAAAAAAGTTTTTATAAAGGGATAAAAAAAAGTGTTTTTGAGAACATTGCAGTAAGCACAAATTAGTTCAGATTCTTGAGGAACTGTCTTATTGTGAAGAATGTTCTCATTTTACTCCTAATTACAATGTACAAGAGGGGGGAATACCTAGAAACGAGAAATACGTAGGTCCTACATTAATTGGACAAGCAGTCTTAAGGGCCCTACACACACCAACTTATCGGCCCAATCGTCGGGACAGCAAATTGGAAGCAAGTCTCCACACTGTTTGACTAGCGGTCCAATTTGCCTTAAGTTAAATAATACCAAGAAACTGATTATAAATGTGTTATTCAAATAACCTGGCTGCTACCTGGCTAGTTTACTTGGAAGGTAAAAAGGGGGTGGGGGGTGGAGGATGCAAATTATAAACATTTTCACTCTCCACTTTCAAATATCAAATAAGAAGTAGTCCAGAGAATGTGTTAGACTGTTAGCTTGGCGCAGAAGTTCTATTAATAATCACCTGTTTAGAGCAGTGGTTCTCAAACTTGTACACTTCACGTAGCCCCTGGGAATATTTATATAACTGGCGTACCCCTTGTATAGATATAAAATATTTTAGTATAATAATAGGTATACAATAAAACATATATATTTATTTGTATCTATTTACAGTTTACTTTACACAACTATATATATATATATATTAATAAATACAAAAAAATACATAATTGATCGAATAAATCTAACAAAATTATCAATATCACAACAAGGTCGCGCTTCACATTCAGTTACTAGCAGCGTTGCCAACTGTATAATATGGATACTACTTGTACAATAATTCCACAACTTCATCGCGTACCTCCAAAATGTGTTCCACGTACCCACTTTGAGAATCACTGGTTTAGCTAATTTGTTAGATGGAATGAAATAAATATCATCCATTGTGGAATTTATTTAAAGATTACAGATCAAGGTTAATATTGTGATGATTCTGGAAGTAAATTATATACAAATTTAATATTTTAACCCTTCAAAATATATTTCTTTTTTTTAGTACATGTCTTACTACCCATTCAGGTTATACGCTTATTACTAATTACACTAGAGGTTTTGGGAATTAGGGAGATTATATTTATAGGAAGTGTACCTGCATTTGTGTGGAAGGAGAGTGGAAAACCATTTAGGAAAAACCAACATCAGTACACCGACCGAGATTCAAACCTTGATCGCGGTACAACTAATTTACCTATTTTGGATTTTGTACATCAGGAAAAAAAAACACATAAAAAAGTACTTAAATTTTGCCACCTGTCGGGATTTTAAAGGCGAGGACACCCAAATAGTTTCAAAGGGCATCCAAATTTTGAAACTTTTCTGTCGTAGTATCACTCCCAAAATCTTGAAGAGGGGTCAAATTTTCAAACATTTCCGGGGTTGAGTCCCTGCACCCTCTTTAACTTGGGGAACATTAGTTTTAAAAACTTTTTCTTACCCTTCCTTACACAAATTAGGCTCCACCACCACTAGGTGTAACACATTTGTATGTATATATACACTACTATTTAACTGGCTTGGTCTCTACTCGTGGCCGAATACACATCAGCTCCAGATATGTCAAGTGTCTATAAAAAATAGGTATTAAAGACTAAATCACAATAATTTTTAAAAAAGTCATTCATTTTGTTGGCATTGAGATAAAAGGAAAAAGTAAGTTAAAACAAGGGATTTAAATTTAATGAGTTAGATTTCACATCTGGTCTACACAAGATAGTCTGGGTCACCACATACCTTGAAAACTGGGGAAAAGAGTTGTTTTTATGGTATTTTGGAAAAACTGGGAAATGTAAGGAACTGTACACAATTAAATACTTTAATGTTTGTGAATCTGCGACATTAACTGCAAGCTTTAAATAGCAGGACTTTGTATATAAGAAAAAAAAAGATCTTAGCACGCTGATTCAAACACATGCCTCCACTCCTGAAATATGGGGCTGTGTAAACAGCTTCAGATATTTACCCAGCAAGCTCTAATCATTCTGTTTTACACACAAACTACCAAGGCTGTGGAGTTAGTGTACCAAGTCTTTGACTCCGAACCCTCTATTTTTATACTGTCAGACTCAAACTCTGACTCTTTCAGAAATGTCTAATGTATACTAATTAGTAATAACAAGTTTACTGCAGTAAAATGCTCAAAACAGTTGACTTCATGATAAGTTTCTTTGGTACTGTAAATTTTTATTGTAATAAATTTGCCAATCAGAATTATAAATATTGTATCTAAAAATAAAAAAAGTATAAAATTAAAATGATATATATTTATCATATATTTTTATAACATTACAAGTTTTTATTTTGAATCTAGAGCCGATACATTTTTACCGACTCCGACTCCACCCGAAACTGCTTCAGACTCCATGACTACGACTCCACAGCCCTGCACATTACACAACTTCACACAAGTTAATTTAATAAAAATAAATTTAACATCTTTTACTGTGTATCTTTTCCAAACATCAATTTAAAGCTGAACTAGACTGTGCTAATTAATTGCTATTTGCTTCTTGGCACTCATTGAGTCTTATTTCCTCCTGATGGGTTTAACAAATAACACACATGACAAGTCTTGATTTGGTCTTGACAGATTTTCTGTTAACTTGTGCATCTGATTTGATTGACAGGCAGCTGACTGCAATGAGACACGACTAAACAAACCAGCAGTGATGGGTGGCCTTGCCAAGTTCTCCCGCCGACAGTGGCTCACTCTTGTTGGGATTGGAAGTGTTTATTTTGCTAGTGCCATTTGTATATCACTCCAAGCACCATTTTATCCCCAGGAGGTGAGTTCATTACAACTTATAGTACAGTCAGAGGAAAAAAAAAACAGTTAATAACTTTGGTATAGTAACATTTAAAAAATATTTTTAAAATTCATTTGTTGAATTATATCAATTCAATTCTCCCCACACCTGTGGTCACATGGTCTAAGGCATCAGTCTTTCAAAATACGGTATAGTCAGTAATGGTAGGCTGAGGTTTATATCTCAGCCAGCTGCAACAGTAGTGGTATCCCACATGTATTTTTTCAATTACCTCTCATAGATAATGTAGCTGCACTTCCTCTAAATTAACTTCCTCCCTCCTACTCCTTAAACTAAGCTGCCAATAATTTTTTGAATGCAATTGCTTAAAAAAAAGTTTTAGAATAATACTAAGTTAGATAAAGTTTTATGCCAAATTAAATTCACTAAAACTTTTTTTTTTCTAAGATCACATTAAACTGTAAACTTTTATAACAAATGTATTAAAATAAATAGTAAATTAAATATTTCAAACTAATGAAATAGTCCTATCTTTATATGAATCCTATATCACATATACCCTGCATATCTATACTTATTGACACCTCGAAAGCCATATGATCCAGTTGGTTTTATAAAATACACACATTATATTTCTTTAGAAAACACTTTAAGAGAAACTTGTATACACACACAACACCATAAGAACC
The DNA here is from genome assembly GCA_033556935.1 of Timema podura. Lineage (NCBI taxonomy): Eukaryota > Metazoa > Arthropoda > Insecta > Phasmatodea > Timematidae > Timema > Timema podura. The sequence continues at coordinate 47,121,352 of JAVRXN010000002.1, forward strand.
TTAAAAATATTTCCGTTCTTTAAATACTATTTTTTTCCTTTGTAATTTAACTTAAAAGATAGTTCAGGTTTTTCTATATTTAATATCAGTTTAAAAATGAGGTGGCCCAATGGCTAGATAATTTTATAATAAAGGAAATTGATAAAACTAAAGAAAAAGGAAAAATAAACTACTAAGAGTAAATTTGATGAAGAAAGCCCACCTAGGGAAAAAGGAAAAATGTGGGAAGAATCCAATACACAAAGGTGACATCTTCTTCCTTTCTTCTTTCTTCTATAGTAGAAGTAGTAACACACACATTTTAACACAAATAAAATAATAATTCGGTATTGTTGTCTTTATCAAACACAAAGAAGAATAAAGAGAGTACAAATAACAAAACACTGGTTTACTCCATTTTGAATTTAAAGAATTTAATGGAACTAAACTTAAATTCAAAATGGAGTAATCCAGTGTTTTGTTATTTGTACTCTTATTCTTTCTTCTTTGTGTTTAATAAAGACAACAATGCCGAAATATTATTCTATTTCTGTTAAAATGTGTGTGTGACTATTTCTACTATAGAAGACAGAAGAAAGGAAGATGTCACCTTTGTACATTGGATTCTTCCCACATTTTCCTTATTTCCCTAGGTGGGCTTTTGTCATCAAATTTACTCTTAGTAGTTTATTTTTCCCTTTTCTTTAGTTTTATCACTTTCCTTTATTATAAAATATATTTAATATCAATAAACCATTTAAAACTTTTAAATGCTGGTCTTAATTTAACTTATTTTAATATGAGGAACTCTATAGAGCAGTGTTTCTCAAACTCTCTCCAGTCTTGTACCCTTTTTGGGGCGATTTCTTAACCAACGTACCCCTTCGTAATTAAAAAAAATGAAAAAAAAATTGCTATTATAAACAAAAGTATAAACTTTTTTTTTTTAATTTCACTAAAATTATATTGTGGATGCCGTACATAAATATTTCAATTTTGTATAGGTACCCACTTTCCTATATAATTGTGATAAGTGATACTTCAACATACAACAAGTAACCTCGCAGTCTCTTTCAATCGTTATGACCGTATCTCTTTGCAATTAACAACCAATACTTGAGTTACACAATAATCCCTGGACAAGTTTAGGCTTGTGATACAACTTTGAGCCGACCCTGGTGTCCAAGATGTTAAATTTATTTTCTGGAAATGTTATGTAGAAAAATAAGGGAGAGATATTCACATAGCATTTTCCTTCTTTTTCATTTTTAAATTGTCTTAGTGCTATTAATGAATGAAACTGTAAACTTCACAAAAAAATCCTACTTTTATATTGATGCTAGTATAATAACCTTGTCAGCGACAGGCGAACTAAACATGAATAATTAGGATGCAACTTATTTTAGTAGTTTAAGCTGAAAAATGCAAATCCCCCCTTTCTTTCAATTCTTGAATTGCTTTTAAAAAAAATTCAGTCAGACAAATTAAAAAATAGTAATTGAAAACCCAGCTTCATTTTGTTCTTTCCCATGGTATATTTTATAAGTGTACAAAGTTTCACTTTTCTACTGTAGCGTCTTATCATAAGCTACAACATTGAATTTCAAAAAACAGAACATTAAATTATTTCTAATCATATCCCACCACAACTTAAACAGTATAATGTTCTAAACTCACCAAGGCCCATTCTACTCTGTACATCCCAAGTTGGCTTTCTCCCACGTCACACAACCGGCTAACGCGAACGTGTTGTTTGGAATGACAGCACGAGGGAATTAGCCGGGTCAACATCGAGTGTTCGCTAAGTTTCGCCAGGAATAGTGAAGTATAACATTTCCAGCACTAGATGGTTCCACGTGCCAAGAACACTGTTTTGGGGTTTTCCAGAGTTTTTTTGTCACATGTTTCCCTTTCACCATTACCCCTTCCCCTCCCCTTTTCACTCTTTATGTCTATTGTGTGTAATCACTAATTCTCCCTCTCTGAGCAAAAGATATCGAATAAATAGTGCCAGAAGGTCGAAGGACGAGTCACTCTTGACATGATATTTATCTTGGGCACGTCTACCTGTTCTCAAAACAAAATGTAAGATCTAAATTAAGTTTCACACTTTGTAAATCTAAATTCTATTTTGGCTTTATATTGTAGTTTACTATTCAGAGTCCTTCCAACTGGTGGAAATTATAATAATGTTTACTATTCAGAGTCCTTTTGACTTGTGGAAATTATAATCATGTTTAATATTCACAGAGTCCTTTTGACTTGTGGAAATTATAATAATGTTTAATATTCAGAGTCCTTCCGACTGGTGGAAATTATAACAATGTTTAATATTCAAAGTCCTTCCGACTTGTGGACATTATAATAATGTTTAATATTCAAAGTCCTTCCGACTTGTGGACATTATAATAATGTTTAATATTCAAAGTCCTTCCGACTTGTGGATATTATAACAATGTTTAATATTCAAAGTCCTTCCGACTTGTAGAAAATTATAATAATAATTTCAGACAAGTAAATTATGTTTAATATTTTTGGAGTCCTTCTGACAAGTTTTTTTTTGGAGTCCTTATGACTTATAAATAAAACTAATAATATTGCAAGGTAAATTCATCTAAGATGTTTTCTATTGAATCAAATATATATATATATATATATATATATATTTTGTTTATCAATAAAACTTGCATTCATCTATTTAACTTTTGAATATGTTGACTTCTACTCTTATTTAACTAAATATTCTCACCTTTCTGGTAATATTCTTTAATCTTTTTTTTTATTATTGGTAGCACAATAATGCTGAGTGGGTTTCATGGAAACATGAGTGTATATATTATATAAAAATATATACTTTTGAGTGTCCTATCTGCTCACTCTGCATTTATTCTCCCCTTGTTTTATCACTTTATAACTTTGTATGCCTGCCTTTATCCTGGAGGATGAAAAGAAGCTACACTACGTTGCTTAGAGTTAGCGGCTTTTTGGAGGGTATGGAAAGACACTCATATTAGGAAACTGTATGTATAGATTTGTGTTAAGGGATACCTGCCTGAAAAATTTTAGTTCCCTAGGTCTTATGGGCTTCGAAATTTTTTTCAACTTTGATATTTTTTCTGAACCCCCCCACATCCTTCCCAGTTTGGGGACCCCCAAAGGAATTTTCTGTCCTTATTTTCACCATAAATGGTCTTAGTGCTATTAATGGCATTTTGGATTAGGGCCTGTTTGAAAAATTTCAAGATATTAGGTCTTCTGAGCTTTGAGATTTTATTGACTTTGGTTTTTTGGAAGCCCCCAATTGGAATTTTCTCTCAGCAACTATTTCTGCAACCTTATCGGCTAAGAGCTACCTGCCTGTAAAATTTTATCTTCCTAGGTGTTTTGGGTTTCTAGATATTTTCTGATGACAGAGGAACTGGTAATTATAATAGTGGAGATAAAACATATTGTATTTTAAAAGCTCACATCTGATTAACTGGGAGATTAGATAAAAGCTTACACTCTAACTATAAAATGTATTGAAGTGCAGTTTTCTGCATTCTTCGAGATACAGTTCAGCAAGATTAGGACTGGTCACATAGTTTTTGCATTTTAAAATTGTTATTTTTAAACTGTTTTGTATTTTTTTTAAATACTGTGGACTGTCTCACAGATCGCATTTCCAATATTACTGTGGTTTCACACGTTCGCCGAAAAACAAGCGCAGGCAGAACAGCGATAGAGTCACGTGACGAGCTATAAGCCAATCATCACAAGATTCCCCTTTCATCAGCTCAAGCTGTTCTGCCAAAGTTCATCTCATCTCTAATGTATCTGCTCTACCTGAGATATTTCGGCACAGGAGACCCAATCAAATCTCAGAACCAACCATCTCAAATCAGTACACATGCACATTTGACAAGGCATGCGCTTTACAGCCAGAAGCGAGCAGACAGCTTTATTTACCTTTGTGAGGAGAGTTGAAGTAACTCGTTAATGTAAAGCATGTGTATTCGATGTATTGGATTGTGCCACGATACAGCGTTATAATTTGAAAACATCTATCAGGAGAATCGTATAAAATATATGTTTTCCACTAGAAAATAAAATATGTTGATAATCAGCTGTTTTAAATTAGCATTGCATTACATCATAGGTCTACATATAGCGTGTGAATTGCTGTGCCACTGAGGCAGATTCTGCTTTTTATTTTCGGCGAACGAATGAATCAAGCTTAATACAGAAAACTGCACCAGTATGTGACCACTGGTTTGAGTTACATTACCTACTTAAGGTTTCTTACAAGTATTATTCTAGTGTGCTTACATACTAGGAAAGTTCATTTCACTGTAATTTTGGCCTTTTATCACAGTTTTAAAGCTACTGAAAACAGTTTCTTATTCATCCATTTTCCCAACTACATTGTTACTAATACAAGTGATGTAAATCTGTTCAGCGTAGGAATTGTTTCTGAAGGCTTTTTCCTACAGAATCTATTATATAGTAGGATTTTGGTAGGAAAAAAGACCTTCATAGAGTAATTCGTACCGTGAATGAGTATAAATTGGTTTCATTTGTCAATGGGACTGAGCATGTTTGCAAGACAAATTAAAAAAACTATTTTCAGTAATTTTTAAGCTGCCAGAAAATATGAATGAAAAAAACTCAGCTTAGAACAAAGTATGGTAATATTGTAACATTAATTGTTATGTAAAGGGCTCTCACACATGTGTCGCACAGTCTTTGAATGTGCGTGTAAATAAATATACAGTGTGGTTTAGTATGTTACACTGACATAGGTTTGTTAGTCACTTGCTTGATTCTGACTCGGATCGTAGACGGATCAATGCCAGACTTGGTTCATTGTTTGCTGTCACTATCCGACACTGGTGTTTCCCATAGGTTCTTTAGTTGAATGCTGGTGTGTTTTATTGACGATTGCTTTATTCTTTGAGGTTACTTTGAGTCGGAACAGCCAACACACTGGCACTAAAGTGTGCAAGCTGAGCAAAATTAAATTAAAGTTTTTGTCAAAACTTCAGAATGCTCGGTAATAATTTGGAGTTGAAATTGCTCTGTCATAAACGTATTATTGTATTAGTATTATATCATTATATCAGTTAGTTAACTTATAGAGATTAAGAAGTGTGTGCAGTGTAGGTTGCACACAGATTTTTTCTTTCTTCTATATTTGATGTTAAAGTTTGTTTTTAACTTTCTCTGATAACAGATAAATTATTTGTATGATTCTTATTTGGAAACAATACTTTGTGTGTAACATTTAATAAACAACTAATCTATTTTCTTGTGCTATTACAGGCAGAGAGAAAAGGTGCCACCGCCACAGAATATGGCCTGGTGTTTGGAGTGTTTGAACTCGTGGCATTTCTATTTTGTCCTGTTTTTGGAAAATATGTAAGTAGTTTAAAGTAAAAAAAAAAGTCACCATTTCATATTTTAATGTTGTTTTGGTTACAAGTGTCTACATTACTTTCACAACATTTAAAATGACATGTGTTAGAATGGAAATGTATGAATGCTTGAAAACGTGTTTTGAATCTGCCCTGTTTGGGGAAATAATCACACTTTCACCAAATTGATTAAGGGGTAGGAATCATAAAGGTAGTTTAGGTTAAGTGCACCTCGATGAGATTCTAACTCTATAATCAACCTGTCATCAACAGCATTGTAAGTCTTAACACTTTAGACCATGCGGCAATAATTGTTGTTCTTAACAATAATAATAATAATATTATTTAGCACCGCGTCTTACTACCCGCTCTGGGTTATACGCTTAAGTACTAATTACGCTAATGGGTTAGGAATTGGGAGGGTTGGATTTAAAGGAAGTGAACCCGCATTTGCGTGGAGGGAGAGTGGAAAACCATTTAGGAAAAACCCCCCCCAGTTCACCCGACCGAGATTCGAACCTCGATCTCCCCCTCCTCGGCGGTCGAGCTCAACACGACTAGCGCGTTAGCCAACTACTCACCGAGGCGGGTTGTTCTTAACAAAATAAGTTATATATCATGGGTCATAATGGTGCAACAAACAAAAATCTTTTTGCTGAGAATAGGATGCACCTTATGCAGTTATCAAAAGCAATAAATGGTGTTGTTTATTTATGTATCAACACAGCGGCATGTTGCACTCATCAGATAACCATATGTTGCAGAAAATGTTTTCATTTTCGTACACATTTACATTTTATCTATTTACTTTCTCTCTAACACAAATAACAATATGTGTAATAACAGACAAGAGAAGCTCCAAGGTTACACCAACACATAAAAACAAATCCCTTCTTCCAATAGCAACTGTAAACTGTTTACAAATGATGTAGGTAATCTTGGATACACTATCAGAGAATGTCCCCGCTTCAGTAGCCGAATAGTCTAAGGCGTCACTTTTGTATTAGACAGGACAACTGATTATGGGGAGATCGGGTCTACTGAGGTTGATTTTTCCTAAATGGTTTGCCACTCTCCTTCCACAAAAATCTGGGTAACCTACTTCAAAAATACTTACTTCCTCATCCCTAACTCATTAGAGTAATTATCATATATTTATATAACCGGAACAAGCAGTAAAATGCATTAACAAAACAACAAAACAGAAATTGTAATAAAAGATAAGCTTGATTATTCAATATTACTTTTGAGTGTAAAAACGATAAATAAAGTTTTCAAGTCTTGGATGATACTGCTTCTGGTATTATAAACAATTTAAAGGTCTGTATAATATAGTTGAAGGTTGTACCATCATGAACTGTAAATGATGGGTACATGCATGCTCCCAGCTCACCTTAAGGTATGATTAAGCACTACTTGACTGATGCTCATCTCAGAGCATGCCATGAAATGTAATGTAAACATGGTGTCAGCATGGCTGCATGTGATAGACAGGCCAGGAATGAACACTTAGCTTACCAACCTCGGTCGCCGCATGGTCTAAGGCGTCATTCTTGTTTTAGATTAGACTGCTGATGACAGGGAGATTGGGGCTTGAATCTTGATCGAGTGTACTGAGGGTGGTTTTTCCAAAATGGTTTTCCACTCTCCTTTCATGCAAATGTGGGTCACATTTTCTAATATAACCTTCCTAATCCCTAAAACCATTAGTGTAATTAGAACATAAGTCTGTAACCCAAACGGGTAGTAAGACGCAATGCTAATATATATATATATATATATATATAAAATTCGGCCTGTGAAGTTTAGGGTCTCTAGGTATCTATTACCAGGGTCGCCACACACGGGGAGAACAGAGAAAACAAAATTAAACTAAAAAAATACTGGAGTATTTTTGAATTTGAGACATTTAACTGCAAGCTTTAAGTAATCTTCCCTTTGCTCGGAAGAAAAATCTAACTGAAAAACTAAGCACGCTGATTTTGAACACATGTATCACACCCTTTCCTTCCCTCCCCCTTCTTTCCAGTGCCCTTTATTTTACTCAGATATATAAGGTTGTATATCACCTGCATACATTTATTTCCCAACCAAGGTCAATTCATCCTGTTCTAAAACACCAATAGCCTGACGTCACACTAATCAATGTTGTGGAAAATAAAATGTAATTCCTCAATACTTCACTCCAAAATATCTGTTAAAAATGAAAATTGCTCCGGAAAAACACAGTGAGCTTGGTATTAAAACATATTTACAGCCCTAAGTATGATTTAGTGTGTTTGTGTCAAAGGGCAGCCGTGTGTGGGGCATACCAGCATTTCCAACTTCACCCGTACTTTAATATTGGCCATCCATTTTGTTCGTCCTTATATACCATCACATTTGTAGTTGTATATAAATAAAGCCTTCTTACCACAGTTTACCTATATCTTATGCCAACAGAAACGAAGAGCACTTTCCATGTTAAATCTTGACCCCTAAAACCTAATTCCCGAGTTTGTCTCATAGCAAAAATCCTGTGTGCTAGCTCCATCCCAGTGCGTCCCTTGTACGTTGACCTTACCTTATTGTATCTGTAGTGGTTTGATCAACATCAATTGTTGCTTACAAAATGGTGTCAAATAAGAATAATCTGACTAACCAAAATAAGAAAGTTGCTTATTTTACCAATAAATATAATTTGGAGCTGTCTACAAATTATAATTATTGGAAACAGTTACAATAGCAAGATTAATCTATTCATCAAACAATTCTATTCTATTGGAGAACATTGGTGAACCCAGAAGTTTGTTAAGAAATTGTAAATTTGCATTTTGTTTTGGTTTGTTTAGATCAATGTAGTTGGTGCAAAGACAATGCTCAATGTTGGAATTTTCGTGGCAGCAATTTCATGTATGCTTTTTGGGTAAGTTTAATTCCTAGGAAAATTTAATAATTATTTGCTGAAGAACTCTTATACCTTTTTTCACACTTAACTTATTTGACCATCTTTATACGCTAGGTACTATTTTGTACTAACAAAACAATAACAATTAACTTTTTTTTGGTCAATATGAATGGAGAATAATACTTCACATGCTTTGTATGTTATAGTAATCACAGATACATCTTCTTCTGTGAATCTGTCCTGAGACAGTTATCAACTAGACATCTTCCATTTTCTTTGGCCCTGAGCGTCTTCTTTCATATTTTTGTAGCGTCTTCCTTTCCTTATATATGTTAGTATTCCTAACCTTCTGCTTCCTCTTCTTCGTTTTCCCTAGAGACATCTATGTTGACATAAATAAAGTTTTCTCACAATTTGCCAATGCCTTAGAATAGAGACATTTATTTTGTAAAATATAGACTTGTTTATATATTAATTTTATTAATTAAATATTTCTTTATTCATATCATAAATAAAGTACGTTATAGTTTTAGTTCTTGGCCACACTACCTTAAAAAAATATATTGTCATATGCCCTTGAAATATTGCTGGAATAGTTTTCAAAATTTAAATACTATTTTATAATCTCAAATCTATTTTCAAGTGAAACTATATGGCATACATAGTCAGCTATAGAAAAATAGTTTATAACTGTTCCCAAACTTTATCTAATGATTAATAATGATGTGCCGATAAAAATTGCTACCTGCATTTAAAAATATTTTCGAATTGATCTATTGGGTGTGAAAACAGATCTACATTCTGAATTAATACTGCAACTGTTTAGCATTTTAATTTCTGGCTCCTTTATTGACAGGTTATTGGATTTTGTCCACGAACATGCTGCCTTTATTGGCCTCTCTTTTGCGTTGAGGATTGGAGAATCTCTGGGTACATCATCATCTGTTGTTGCAGCCTTCTCCATTATAGCAGCTGTGTTTCCTGACACTGTTGCCACCACATTTGTAAGGCAATACATTGATGATATATGTTATTTTATTTTTTTCTTGAATATTTTTCTGTTTTAAGATAATTTATAGTTATTTTAGTTATGTTAAATGTATTTACAAGTTCAGACACTTCATTTAATTATTTAACTATTATTGTAAATTGGTTGCATCAAGAATGTTAAAACAGAATAGAGGTTTTATCATGTCTGAGACTGTTGTGGCTTCAGTCTTAACTGCAAAAAGTTTGTAGTGTCTATAGTTAAATCCTTGGCCAAAGATATCATCTTGAACATTTATTATCTCTGACCCAAGTAGTTCATAGTCACAATAGTAAGAGATGCCCTGGTGTTGTTGTTTTAAAGTGTCTAGGGAAAAACAAAACAATTGGTGCCCTAGTGATGTATTATTGATGTGGGGCTCCTTTCTAGACAACTTGTTTAATACAACTGAATTGATGAGATGTATAAATATGATTGATGGTATTGGAGGCCTTCTCAAATAAAATTACACAATATTATTGATTTTTTTTTGTCCTGTGTGGGAATGACATTTTGACTTGGGGATATATTCGGGTGGAAAATAACGATTTCCCGTGGCAACAAGTCGTAAAAGGGAAAAAAATTTTAAAATAATTTTTCATGTTACTGGTAGGCTTATATATATATTTTTCAGACTTATAATTTTTGTCTAAACTTAGCCTTCCTATTTATTCCAATAAAAAAATTAAAATAATTTGATAGTTTCAATTAAGTTAAATGTAGTGGTAGATGTAAAAATATTTTTGAATAGATTCAGGAAAAGGGACAAAAACTCAAATTCGGTTGCAGTTATATGTATGAACAATAAATTTAAAGGAAATAAAATATGTACATTCAAAATTTTTAAAATTTTAATTTTTCCAAATAAAAACTTAATATTTTGTCTAAAACGCGTTGAGTAAGGTTTTTGATCTAATGTGAATTAAAAAATCTAGGCCAAATAAAAAACTCATGGCATGAACTTTAAAAAATACTTACACAGTAGAACTTCCAAATATTCAAACTAATATGAATATATAAAAGTGAGCCACAGTCTTGTCCATAAGAATACCAAAAACATTTCACAACTGAGCCAGTGTGTGTCTTGTTGACTCTTACATTTTAGTTACTAAACCTCTCACAAAAAGTAATGTTGGCTTTCAAAAATATTAGTTTATCCAAATATTACTATCTTTTATATAAAATAAAATCAATGCCATTCCAAATAATAACTTTTAACATAATAGACTTGTCTGTATGCAAATAAGTGTGGTGAAGGTGTATTTAATGAATTATTTGATATTTTAAAGCCACCTTTATCATTAGTTTGTACTAAGAATATGTTTTCCTGCCTCAAATCTATTCAGGGATAGCTATTTTCCTCAACTATATTATAATGTGGCAATGTTAGTTAATGGCACTCGGTTGTGTTATAAGATAGCTATAAAATAAAAGTGGTTGAAGTTCCGGGTATCCATCTACTTAACGGAAGATAAGGTAATTTAAATTTAATAAATTAACAATATTTTTAACGAAAATTAAATACAAACGTGACTGATAGTTCTTAGTTGTAACTTTTTTTATATTTTTCCCGAAAAATCCTAGGAAATATTTTTCCCGCCCGAGTTTCGGGAACAACCAACTTCCCGAATTTTTTCCCAAAGTTTGAGATCCCGCACAACCCTAGTTTTTTTTAAATTAATTCATTACCAGTTTACTATGAATTATTGTGATTTATTAATAGTAATTAGTCATTGTGTCATATGATTTTTTCACACTTTACACATAATGTTATTTTTCCAAGACTGTACACTTTGTCCTGAAAGGTAACAACTGTACCTTGACTGGTTACACTTTGGTGCACCTTTTTAAATAGAGCCATATTGTAATCAGTTAAGATAAGACTGCCACCTTTCAGGGTAAACAAAAGGTACAAAGGTACAATTTTGGGGGTGAGGGGGGAATCAATTTTAGGGAAATAAAACTATAGGATAGGCCTAACATATATATAGGTTTAAACTCTGATCTCTTGAATAGGAGTCAAACACACTAGCACACATCTAACTCTGTTAGTTTTTTTTTTCAGGCAACTATGGAGGTATTCTATGGTCTTGGGTTCATACTAGGACCTTTGATAGGTGGTGCAATTTACTCGGTAAGCTTATGTCAAACATTTATGTATAGATTAGCTCATACTTTTGGATGTAACAGGGTAACTGGTAACTGTTAACTGGTGTTTGATAGTTTCATACAAATTTACAAGATCTGCAACCAGCCATACATTCATTTGACTGTCTTTTTTATTTTAAAATACATTTTAATAACAGTTCCTTCTTAAAGTTGGTCTTGCAAAAAAATACTCACTATAGAAAATTGTTAAACAAAATGAATTAAGGCTGAGAATGGAATTTTCAAACTTTACAGTGCAATGTGTGGTAAAGTCTGTTCAGCGTAGGAATTGTTTTCTGAAAGGCCTTTTTCCCTACAGAAAGCTATTATATAGTAGCGTTTTGTAGGAAAAAAGACCTTTCAGAGAGTAATTCCTACCGTGAATGGAATATAGGTACCTAATAGTAATATGAAACTATCACAAGGCATATAAAGTTTTGATACATAAGAAAAAAAATATATATGTATAACTGTGGTAACAAAGCATCTTTTAAATCCTACCAATTAATACTCGTTTAGACAATCAATTGTGTTTGAACATTTAATTGAAGTGTTAGTTGTGGAACAACTTTAGAAGTCATAAGTAATGAATTCCTAAATAATTTCTAAAATATCATGGTATTATTTGTAATACCGATCAACTTTTTATTGGTACAATAATAATTTGAGAATAGTTACAAGCTTGGAATTACTATGGGCTAAAGGGAGTAAAATAAAGTTGTTAATAATGTTATGCCATGTTTTCAAGAATATGCGATTTACAATGTCGTTCCAATCAACAATTTGAATAAACCATTTGGTAGCAGTAAAGAAATATTTTTTTTTAATTCAGTAATGTAATGCCACCCTAACATAGCAAGCTAGCTAATGTTGGTATTTTTGTTGTTACAGATTGGTGGTTATATTCTACCATTTATGCTACTAGGAGGAGTGCTGTTGTTAGATAGTGCCTTTATATTTCTTGTCTTGCCTAAAGTTAATTGGAAGAATACTAATGCAGAAACACAAGGTAAATATAGACATTAAAATTCTTTAAATCGCAGCTTTGTAAAACAAAATATGTTTAGTAAAATAAAGTAGAGGTGAGGCCTTTAAATCCTTAATGATCTAAGAATATTCTGAATTACATACATACATACATAATCATGCTGTTCCCTGATGGGGTAGGCAAGAAACTGTGTATATAACCTATAAACAACTCTGTTCTTAATCCATCCTCACTATCTTTCTCCGCACTTCCCTATCCTTGCTTAGTTCCTTTGCTTCAACAATATCCATACACTGAATTATACATGCTCTTTTATTCTTAGAACTCTTAATATTTCTATTTTTCACACATTCGTCGACAACATTTTGCCACATCTTACATGGTCTAACCTTTCCTTATTATCCACACACACATTCTACCTTCATATATTTGCTTTTTCATTCGATCCACACCCATTCTCTAAACTTGCCCAAACCAAAGTATTCTATAGTTTGAAAAAATCTCAGATTCATGATTTTATTTTCTTAAATAATGTTTTATTCTAATTTCTTACTAGATGATTACTGATGGTGTATCCCGAATTAATTAATAGGAAAAACTAGAACTTAGACTACAGGTTTTTAAACTTTTCTCTTCATGATCCCTTTTCATAAGACAAAATTATTAGCGACCCTGGGCAGTAATGGTTGAGTAGGTTTTTTTTTTACATTACATTGTCAGTTTTTGAGCAATTTTAGATCAAGTGATAAATAAAAATAGTGAACATATTTATTGAAAAAAAAATGCATACATGCAGTTATATTTGATATTATTAATTTATTTTTTATTATTTACAAACTTTATATATACATTCAGATAGCCAATGGAAACTATTAGTTTAGCTTAGTTAATTATACGGATGTTTACTTAAATGTCTGTGTTAAACTAAACAAATATAAAATAAAATGTTGTAGTGTGTTATAATTTCAATAGTTCCATGATAAATATTTAATTAACTTACATTTGCCAATGTTTGCTGCGATTTCTAGAAATATTTTTGTGACCCTTAGTTTAAGAACCTGTGTCTTAGACCATTCATGTATTATCACTTAACTGAATGTATAATAACAAAACATGTTATCATTTAACTATGATTTCAATTTTCTATAGCATCTAAAACATGTTTATGAACCAAATTTGAAATGAAGGGAAAAAAATACAAATGTGGAATAGTTTACCTCTTATGTATATTGTGTTTTACAAGATTCATATTCAAATTCATAGGTGAAATAAAGATTCAGATTCAATAAAAAGGGAATTCGATATACCTCATAAATAAAGTAAAATTATAAGATTGTGGGCACATTTTTAGCCTTCCAGGTTTGTCCACTGTTTTAAATCTGACTCAAATCATATGCAACAAAGATATTTTAAGTAGAGACGGGTCCTCGAACCCTTCGAATCCATTTATTCCTTAAGGATATCCAAGAAAATTTTGGATTCGAGACTCGCATCCTTAAAAAAAAATTGTTTTCAATTTTTTAAGTGAAATTTGTTTTAGAGCTCTAATACTGCTTATTGGTGGTTCATAACCAATTATAATTATTGGATGAACTTAACAACCATGCCCCAGACCAGTAATTTAACACTTTACTAAATATATGAATGTTATAATGAATGGATTATAAGAAAGAAGTGTTAACATTTAGTTACTATTTGTATTTTCTATTATTTTATTATATTTATATTTCTTATTATACTATTTTACCCATAACATACAGAAACAGCAATAAGAATATTTTACAAGTTTAACAATTGATTTTTTTGTTATAGATATAGAAACATGTCATTAGGATGTATATAGATTTACAGCTATAAACTATACAAACCATCCATCGATTAGCCATAAGAATATGGAAGGATACAATAATATAAATATGTAGCTGGACAAAGGAGCATCAGGTGTGAAGCACCTAAGTACATCCTATTACCCGCTCTTATTGGTAATAGGTGTTATTAAGAACGCTAGTAACTTGTTAAAGCAGGGCATATACTGATTTATAATATGTAACAATGGCAGCGGCTCCACTGTACTATAACTTAGTGGTGGCAATCAAATATATATATTATACATACATACTAATCATTATTTATAACTTAGATAACTAAACGACCGGTGTTGAGATTAGAGCTCTGGAGAACAAGACACCAGCCTTTGTGATCCTAAGACAAGTCACTGACATGTTGTGATTAATATTATATCATTTTTAAAAAACAAATTAGTTTTAATGTTTATTATATATTCTGATTATGTCACTTTATTTTAATTTCAATAACAATCTTGTAACATAGATAAAACTTGTTTGTAAATTCAAGTTGACATTTGACCAGGACCTAGTCTGGTTTAACTTAGCCATTGTTATCTGTTGTATCATTATTTTAAATTATCCGTTATAATTGTTTTGTTTGTTATTCTATGATAGTTAACTAACAATGGTCAACTGGTTTGAACTGTTCCTAAACTGTATTATATGTGTGTAATAAAGCTAACTGACAAAACTTTCTATTTTAAATTTCATTTGTTTTGTGATGGGTATATTGGTTGTCGACGGGGGTGTGGGGAAGACTACAAAGCTTTAGTTTACTGGGCTAACTCTCCCCATCTATTAACATAATAATTATATATCCCAGTGTGTAAAAAGTTTACATACACATCATTTGGGTATTTAATTAATTAGTTACAGTAGAAATAGTACTGTTTGTTTAATTAACTGCTTTATAAAGTTATAATAAAAACTCTACTGTCCTTTTTTTCAGGCAACTTGTGGTCGATCCTAAAGGTACCCTCAGTTGTATTAGACACATTTTGTACTACAGCCGCTGCAATCAGCATGGGCTTCTACTCGGCCACTTTGGAGCCCCATTTAAGACAGGTAATGCACTAGTGATTGCTTATTGGGACTTGAAGTCACACTCAATTTACTGGGTGTGGTGTGTGAAGTCCACTTTTAAAATTTAAAGCGAAGTTTAATTGAATAATATGTGATATTTCTGAAACTGAATCAAAGTTTGAATATTTGTTTGATGTAGGATGAAAATATAAAATGCCATATTTTAAACAAAATTAACATACATTTCATATTAAAATGATAAATTAAGTTACTATAACAAAATTTAATTTGATTCTTTTAGATTTTGTCCATGCAAATACCAATTTGTGATGCGAATAACAGTGAAAAATAAACATAAATGTGTGTTTTAACTTCTTTTTTTATTTTTTTGGTGGGAAGGTTTATTGTAAAATCAGAAATTTTACTTTTGAATCAAAGTTGAAGCGAACAAATATTTGAAATGAAGTTGAAGTTTTTGAAGCTTCTCACACCCTTATTCAATTTAGTCAGACTAACCTTGGTGCTGGTCTATGCATGCTCTGGGGTATCACACCACCAGGATGACCAACCTAGGTCAAAGTCTCTTCAAGGTTCAAACAAAAAAAATCTAGAGATGGGTCGAACCCGATATTTCTCAAATCAAATTCTTTAATTTCCTGCCAAATTTTAACCTTGAATCCTCGAATTTTTAAAAATTGATTATTTTAGTTAAAGTGAAAATATTTCAAATTCAATTTAGAAAAACTTGTTTAAGGCTCGGACCACTGACATATGCTATTTTGTTTGTCATGTCTATTATGACAAAAATAACAAAGAGAACACGTTTTTAGTAAATTAATAATATGAATACAATTTTGTCCTCTTTTGTGATTTTATTATTCTCCCAGATACACAAACCTATATCATTTCTTTTACCAATTGATTAAAAATTTTATTTCAAGATTTCAAGGGCTACATAAATTGTATTCGAGATAGTTGTGAGATTCTTACCCATCTCAAATCTCAATAGTACCATGAGATTTGAGCATCCCATCTCTAAAATCATCAAATGTAAGCACTAGAGACTTCTATTTAGGAAAACAGTGAAAGGGAGAGGGTCGGGGGAAGGGGGGGTAGTGCATTAAGAGCTAGCCTTAAGATGAGGACTCTTAAGATTATTCCTTTACAGTTAACGTGTTATTATACAGCTATTTTGCCAATCAGGACTGTCTCGATCATTTGTTTCCAATTCCTCTATAGCGATAATTTGATAAACTATCAACATTACCAAGATAATATGCAATTATTACATATACTCATTTTTTAATAAATTAAAAAAATCTTTTATTTTTTGTTGATTAAATTTATTGGTGGTGCCAATATGTAATATGATTAAAAAATGAAGTGAAATATGCTGTGATTACTGCTTGAAGAACTGGTATAATGTTGCAATACCAAAGAGATCAACTCATCATCATCATAAACTGTTTACAGCCTGTGGCTGGGTCAATTTAGTAAAATCTCCCTCTATTCTTTCTACCTTTCTTACTCCTTTAATTGTTTCCATTCTTCACCTCTCACTTGCACACTTTCTGTTATCCTAGTCTCTCCTCAATCCTGATCTCACTGCCATGTGGTGCACTCCAGGATCTGAGTAACCTGGTTAAGGTTGGGTTGAACCCCAACGGAAACCAGGTCAGGTGGAGACAGGAGACTGATCATGGCCAAACCCAACAAGCTTTGAACAGGGTCTGGCCACTTGGCTCCCCGTTTGGTAATCTGGGGGTGTGAGGATTGGTGATTATGAGCTAAGTCATTATCAGCACCCATAGCCTCAGTTATGGAAGGCTACCACCAAGCAAAGGTCTACCTGAGGAGCTATAAGCGGGAGCCCTGCTACTCATGTGTAGTAGGTTTAGTGAGCCGGTGGCCGAAACAAACCAAAGCAATCAAGAAAAAAAGATCAACTGTGAACATAAATTATTTATATTATTAATAATTCATAATATTTATTACAGACTGATTATGGTGATAATGGTGAATGATACGAAAGTTGCACAGAATTATTTATAGGCTTGAGGTAATGTTTTTATGTTTTCATCTTTTCCACGAAGAGTAGGGTCTATATATCAATTTTTATTTATATTTTAAATGAGATAATAAAAAACAGAAAAACTAATATTAAACTACAAGACTACTTTTAAAATAATGTACTAAGTATTATATTATTCAATAATCATTAAAGAAAATACATTTTTTAAAAACAGACTCAAATTCATTTATCATCGTAGTTTTTGCACCCCTTTCAATATTTTACACAGCACCCTTCTTGACAAAGTATAATAGAAGTAACTAACAGTTTATGGTACTCACAATAAACTATCCCTTTTAAGCAGCAACACCTGCTTACCTCCGAACCCCTCACGCCTCCTAACAAAAGTACAAAAGACAAGACTTTCTGCTGAGCCTCAATAGTTTTTAGAATACGTTTACATATTCTAAGCAGAGTGGCAACATCTAAGTTAATGGTGCACACTGTAAATGTTAAGAAAGAAAAAGAAGAGAATTGGCACCCCTGAAGCCAAGTCTTGGTCTGTGTGACCCATGTTCCTATCTAAGTGTCTTATCATTCCCTACTTTTTGTGTTATTGGTTACCTCTTTTAGGAAGTTTCACACTCCATTCTGATGAATTCCGATATAATGAAATCTAGGTTGGGGGATTGGGAAGTAACGATCGTTTTTCTTGAAGAGGCAGCCATTACCTCTTTGTCCAATGGCAGCAATATAAAGGGTGATCTGTTGTAATGAGCCGAAACGTCGTCTGGAAAGCTCTCGTTAGTCGTCTTTAAGCTATGTCATATTGAATTGTATGGATAGGTTGCTACTTTAAGAAAAATACTTTTTCACTTGTTGGCATTTATTTAAATGCATGCATATTGTTTGTTACACCATTTAACACTCGAACATATTGATAATATACATTTTATAACGATAGTTCAAAACCACGTCGGTTTCACAAGGCTTGAGTCTGTATTCCCGTAGTTTTGTACTCTCCAACCCAGGTCACTACTTGATTTCTTTCCATCTACCAATGAGGTTATTTTATCTGAGTACGAAAACTAAAAATAGACGTGGCTTAACTATGCACCTGCTCTTAAATAATTCGTAATACAACCCGGAAATAAACCATGTTTCGGACACATGCATATAAAAGAAAGAAAAATAGAAACGTGGCTGTTATTTAGAAAAGATGAATTTAATTAGAAATAACTTAAAATAAGAAAAATGAAAATATTTACGTTAAAATATGATTTTAAATATTAATAAGGACAGAAAACTTAATGTCATTACACTGTGTTCTTCTTTTCTGTACCTTATTCCAAATATAAACAAAGTAAAGTTTTTCTTTGTAAAATTAAATCTGCATTATAATTTATTATGTGTAGTAATACATAGATGATCAAATACATACCTTTCAACAATAGTTAATATACCCTAATTTTGGTAGAAAGAACAGTATCTGGTAGTTACTAAAGCTAATAAAACAATTTTAATATATTCATACATCAAGTCATGTGATTTGCAGCTGTCACTTGGTAGATATTATAAATAACTATAACAGAAATAATCTAGTAAAATGTTATCAATAGGGATGAAACCCTCTAATCCTTAAGGATATTCGAGATTCCAAGATTTGAGAAAATATCAGATTCAAGACTCAAATTCTTAAAAAAAGATATTTTTAATCTTTTGAGCAAAACTTATTTTAGTGCTCTGATACTGCTTATTAGTGGTTCAGAACCAACATAATTGTAGGACAAACTCAACAACAAGACCAGTAATTTAACACTTAACTGAATGTATGAATGTTATAATGAATTAATTATTATAGTAAAGAACATTAACATTTAATTACTATTTATATTTTCTATTATTCTATTATATTTATATTTCCTCTTAATGTTTATAATTTTTTCTAAAATTTGGATTCGGGATTCGAAGGAAAATTGGAGATTCGGATTCGAGATTTGGATTCATAAAAAAGTGGATTCGACTCATCTCTAATATAGAATACCAATATTGGCATCAACACCTTCAACTCACTAAATTAAAATATAGAATGTGTAGAGAGAAGTTTCATAAAATGCATCAACATTCACTTTGAGCAATAATTGTAGGATATATTATGGGGAAAACACCCGTCTTGCACCCAGATTAAGTTTGAACTAAAGTCCCTACCTCCTGGGTCAGAGTTGGAAATGCTATTTGAACACTTTACACAGAATTGATCCTCGGATTCTTCTCTTATTGACAGTTTAATTATGTTGATTCTAGTTCAAGCTTACACCTGTGATCACGGGAGTGGTTTTTGTCCTGAGCGGCGCAATGTACACAGTAACTGCACCTCTAGTTGGCAGATTGTGCGACACAAAAGTTTATCCTAAGAAATTCATCAGTTTTGGCAGTTTGTGTATCATTGCGAGCTACATTCTAGTTGGACCATTACCTGGGATTCCTTTAAAAACGTGAGTAGTTGCTGGCCGCCATTAAATTAGTATAAGAAATGTCCAAGTTTCTAAATCATACTATTTATAATAACTCTGGATGTGCCCTTGAATCCTTCAAATACCTCGGATCCTAAGAATATTCGAGATTCAAGGATTTGAGAAAATTTCAAATTCGAGACTCACATCCTTTAATTATTTTTTTAAATTTTTCAAGGGAATTTTTTTTAGAGTTTTAATATCGATATTGTTGCTTCAGAATCAATTATAATTACATGCTGAACTTAACATTCAGGCCCCAGACCAGTAATTTAACACTTAGCTGAATGTATGAATGTTATAAGAAAGAATGTTAACATTTAGTTACTCTGTATTTTCTATTCTATTCTATTTATATTTCCTCTCATGTTCATAATTTTTTCCAAGATTCTGATTCAGATTTGAGATTCGAAAGTAAATTGGAGATTCGAGCTCGTAAAATAGTGGATTAAACCCAACTCTAATAATAAGGTAACTTTGTAAATTATCTTGATATATGCTTGATGTACTTGATGTGCTTATCTTAAGTAAATCAATATAAAAATGAACACAACATCTTTCTAACCATGCAGTAAAATTTATTATATTTATTTAACTAGAAAAGGTAATGATCTACAACAGCATATAATCTTTTCTTATGTCTGTGGCACACAGCACAGCAGCTTAAGTAATAGCTGTAAATTTTGATAAACCATTTACAAACTATTGAAATCTTTAAGAAAAAACTGCATGTAATAATACTTAATCTGTTAATGAGCTATAGAAGAAAAATCATGAGTCGTCGTCGTCGTCGTCGTCGTCATCATCATCTATCATCATCATCATCATCATCATCATCATCATCATCATCAACAACAACAACTATTTCCAGCCTGTGTGTGGTGTGAAATGCCTCCATCTTCCTTTATCCTTCCACCAATCCTCCTCCTTTAATTTATTCGATTCTTATCCTCTCACTTTCACACTTTGTTATCCCTCGCTTGTGGCTTTGGGGGTAACTGATCGATGTCGCAATGACGGCAACGTTGTGTTTAGACACATGTGGGTTGGCGAGAGTGTTCCGGCAACGGTAGTTGCGGTGGAACAGAAGGATGTCCCGGCAACGTAAGTCGCGATGGAACAGGAGGAAGTCCCGGCAACGTAAGTCGCGATGGAACAGGAGGAAGTCCCGGCAACGTAAGTCGCGATGGAACAGGAGGAAGTCCCGGCAACGTAAGTCGCGATGGAACAGGAGGAAGTCCCGGCAACGTGAATCGTGGTGGGGGAGAGAGAGGGTTAAAACAATATTGCTCCTTCGTAACATAAGACAATTTAATAGCTCTTTCAAACAGGTGGCACACCCAGGTTGAGTAGCCACACTCCGACTGGCCTCTGACCGAGGAACCACTGTGTTAAATACCCTCCACTTCTGTCTGGCCTTGTCCAATGGGTGAAAAAGGAGCTTCCAACCATCACGTGAAAAATGAGCGATAGTGGTCTAGTGGCTGCCAAGCGAGCCAATAGAAAGAGCAGTTCTCATTGACGCTAAGTACAGTGGGGAACTCGTCATGGACGGCTTAGAGAACATGAAGTGTGGAGCGGTCCAGGCAGTAAAAAGGGTGGTTGGCGCGATCTGTGCAAGTGCGGAGGAAAGATACAAGGGCCGACTGAACAGTGAGGCACAACAACTTTCTGTTATATGCTCCTCCCATCTTTTTCTTGGTCTTTGTTGCGGTCTTTTTTTCTAAATACTTGATTTCCATCAATCTCTGTGGCATGTTGGCATGCCAAAAAGTATGCTTAGAAGGCTTCAATGAGATAAAAGAAGAATCAAGAATGAGTTGGGAAGGCCAAATCAAGGTAATGAGAAGGGAGAGTGCCGAAAATAATGTTGAAGCTGAAGGGTACGAGAAGAAGGAAGTGGGAAGAGCAGATTGTTGAAGGAGTACAAGCAAGGGGAGAAGAGTGGACTAAAATGATGAAGGAAGAAGAATGGTAGAGAAATAGAAAAAAATGGCGGTAATTTATCAAGCTGACATGGCAGAAGGCTGGAAATAGTGTTAGATGATGATGATGATGATGATGATGATGATATAATCAACTATTTATTTGTAAGTAAAAAATAAGACAAGCTATGTGTGTGAAAAAATAGCAAAGACAGCTTAGTATGTAACATTCATTGTTAACAGCAGTTTTAATAAAGGATAAACTGGTGCCAAGTGACCTATGTATACAAAGCTACTATGTAGTTTATCTCACATTGTATTAATTATAAAACAAATTATATTTCAGGACTCTATGGATGTGTATACTTGGTCTAATCATTCATGGTGTAGGGTTTGGTGCCATCCTAGTGCCTTGTTTTATTGATGCCATGAGATCATCCATGTAAGTATTCATCTTATATGCCAAATAAATAGAGAGCTAAGCTCATTTTTTCTTCTCAAAAAGTTCCAGAGTATCGAGTCAGACTTAAATTCAATAACTATACAATTTTAAAACGTAAAAATTTAAATACTAATAAAATTATTACTTGAATTAAAAAAGAAAGTTTTAAAACAAGATAAAAAAGACTAATATTGAAATTAAACACAAGATCAGGCCTACATAGAATATTAAAAAATCTCATTAAATATTGTAATAAAATATCTTACATAAGCATTAATATTTTTACAGTGAAAAGAACACTTAAGCCAACTGCACATTTAACAAACACTATCCAGACAAATAAGAGTCATCAATCACTAGATACACATTACAGCACATAAATGACTACACTTGAGCTCGAAATTCAACTTTTTGCAGACGTCAAGTTTGTTTATTGTTAAGTCAGAATTTCATATTGTCTTTTTACGTAGTGTGTCGTAACTTTTTTTTTTTCAGTATAGAATACAATATAAAACAGAAACAAAGTACTTGTTAGGTACATATATAAAAAAAAGTTTTATTTTATAATTGGATGCATGCATAATCATCAGTTTCTCAGGTTTGTAAAATTGTACATGTTAATTTAATCGAATCCATTGCTAGCTTAATAAAATCATAAAATAGTTGAACTTTAAACTTTAGACTTTTTACAGCGATTGTTATTTCAATGGTAAATTCATAGGGTTGTGCAAAGTTTGAAAATTTAAAAATATGTTTTGTATTGGAAAAACAAAAGTTTGCATTGTTAAATAAACATATACATTCAATATCATTATATATAATGCAAATATGATTAACATATTCCATCCTAAGATGATAAATAAAGTTATCACTAGATCTGGTTTAATTATTTAAAAGGTTGGTCATGGGAATATTTTTGGGATGTACACTGCTTACGGTGAAAGCTGACAACCTTATCCTTATTGTCCCCACTATGGCTCTATCATATAAGCTGCATAGTAATTGAAACAACCAAATAGAGGTCAAAGTTAACGAATATTTAAAGTTAAATCAAAGTTGCCAAAACTTCAGACACTACTTGCTATCACAATTAAAACCCATTCATCATTAATTCTACAGCAATGTTGTCTAGCCAATTAGTTCTACTTATTGGACTGAAGTTTCATATCAAAATGAATTTGGTTTTGATATTTGGAACATTCTCAAATCACTACATACTTCGATTATACACTGTAAACTAAGGTGTGTGTGCAAAGTCAATTTTTTTTCAATTTGAAGCGAACTCGAATCAAATATATGAAATATTCTCGAAACCAAATCTAAGTTTAGATATTTTTTGCTAATTTTTTTTTGCCAGAAAAAATATATTGTAGTTATTTACATAACGTTATACACTAAAATCGTTTAGAAAATGTTTGATTAAACAATTGTTTGTAATATTTCATTTTAATTTGATAAATCAAGTTATTATTTATTACCACTTACAATTCAATTACTCAAGATTTTTTCCAAATGAATATTGGTTCATAATGTATATAACGGCTCAGAATGGCAATAATCTATATTAATAAAATGAAATAATAAAGTTTATTTGTCTGTTTGTTATGAACATTATGCAATATCTACCCCACGTATAGGACTGACATTTAA
This sequence comes from Timema podura, assembly GCA_033556935.1. NCBI lineage: Eukaryota > Metazoa > Arthropoda > Insecta > Phasmatodea > Timematidae > Timema > Timema podura. The sequence goes on from JAVRXN010000002.1 coordinate 47,145,185, forward strand.
AAAATTATTAGCCTCTTCACAAACATGTCCACCTCGGTTGGAATTTAAAAATTTTTATTAGATTTATTTTTAATTTATTAAATACTGGATTGAATAAAATGAAATTAAAGGTTTTTTTTTCTGTCTGTTTGAAGCAAAGAAAAGCATTGCCCAGGGTAACCATGTAATATATTGCATGGTTACCCTTAGCCAAGCTAGGTTCTTCTGCTAGTTGAGCATTAATTGATATTTATTTTGAAGCCAAGTCAAAGCTTCACACACCCCACCCCTACTGTTAACCAATACTTAATTTAATACATTATTTTTTTTACAAAGCCTGAGATTTCACTCATGGTAAAATCGGAATCACACATACTTTACTTGCTAAGTGTTTCTTCAGATGAATAAAATATGTCCCAGTAGGGATTCAAACTTGTATCTTATAAAGGTAGTTTTTCATTGTCTTAAGTTCATCGCTGACATCTACAGCCGAGGTATATTCTACCAAGAATGTGAACTTGTGTGTTTCCCAGAAGCCATGGTTTCCCGGATGATATATCTACCTATGGGCTGGTATCAGGGCTGTGGATGTCGTCATTTTCTCTAGGGGCCTTCATTGGTCCTTCAGTTGGCGGTTTACTATACGACTTAGTAGAATTTAGAATGGGAACATTGTTTGTCATTGTTATACACATATTGGTGGTGAGTACAACCTTTTTATATTTTTATTTTCTGTCACATAGAGGAAATGTAGTAATAGTGAAGATTTTTGACTTTGAAATTATGACGTATCTTGTATTTTCTATTCTCCTAAACTCAAATAAGTTGTTTTTATTCTCTATTCTCTGTGTGTCTAAAATAAGTGTTTTTGTTTTTTTTAGATTTCTTTGTGTCTGTCTATATGTGTGTATCTATACCCAGGGCAACAGCCAAAACTATTTTATAGTTTTCATTCAAACTTGAACCATTTATGTAATCTAGTGGTCAGAGTTTATGGCTACAGATTTAGGGGTCCCGGGTTTGATCCCCGTCACTTCCAGATTTTCTGTGAAGCTATAGGTCTGGGATGGGGTCAACTCAGTGATTGTGGGCTGTGTGTAATTTTTTTTTACCTCGAGGCTAATTATGATTTTTATCCTAGTATTAAAATTAAGGATAGTGTTTACTTAAGACTAGTTTTTGAAAATTTGAAATTTTTAAAAATAGCCCTAGCACTTTTCTTAAAAATGGGTATCTGCGGAGTGTTTTACATTATAAATAACCGTGTTCGTTTGTTTTTTGGAGCAAAATTAACCAAAGGCAGTTTACTGATAGTCAATTTTTGAAAATTTTCTTCCATTTTTAATTCAATTTTTGAACATTTTCTTCCATTTATAATAGACTATATGAGAATGTATGTATGTTTGCTTTGTACCATTGACTTTTTTAAGGAACGTTACACTAGAGCTACTTGGGACATCTTAATTTGTTATCCCTATTTTGCGGCTTCGGGGGTAACTGGTTGATGTCGCACAAAGTTTCATCTTTGGGCAACGTTGTGTTCAGACACGTGTCTTGTGGGTAGGGGTAGGAAAAATGTTGATGAGAGTGTCCCGGCAACGTTAGTTGCAGTGGGACATAAGGATGTCCCGGCAACGTGAGTCCCGGTGGAACATGAGGAAGTCCCAGCAACGTAAGTTGCGGTGGGGAGGTAGGGTGATGGTACCGGCAACGTGAGTCGCGGTGGAAGGTAAAGGAGTGGCAGTATATTAGAAAATATTGCTCTTTCTGATTTTTTACCATTTAAAAAGGTGGCACACCGACCGACCTCTGAGCGAGGAACCACCGTGTTAAATACCCTCCACTGCTGCCTGGCCTTGTCCAATGGGAGAAAATGGGAGCTCTCATTGGCGCTTGAGAACGCGAGAGACAGTGGCCGCCAAGCGAGCCAATAGAAATAGGAGTTCTCATAGGTGTTGAGTACAGTGGGGAACTTGTCACGGACGGCTCAGAGAACAGGAAGTGTGGAGTGGCCCATGCAGTAGAGAGGATGGTTAGCTTGGTCTGTGCAAGTGTGGAAAGTGGGCGTAGGGGCCGAACATTGAGGCACAACAAATTATCTGGAAAGTGATTGGGCTTAAATGAAAGTGAAAGAGAAAATGCTGGACAAAGGGAAGTACTGGAAAAAAAGACAGACAGAAACAAATAAAAGGGCAAACACAATGATTCTTGCATAGTGAAAAAAGGAACACAGTTCGCACTTTTACATTGTTACTAATGAGCATTAAGAAGTGAAAGAGTGATTCTCACCCTGTAAGCGCTTTATTATATTTATTAATGTTTATTCTTAGTCATCATCATTATTTTACTAATCACCTAAATTCATTTGATTGTAAAAGGCTTGCAAGTGCCATCAATTTCCATAGTAAAGAACATTTGGACAAGTTTATACTTAATTTTTACTATTGATGGGACCTTTGAATCCTCAAATACCTCAAATCTTTAAGGATATTCAAGATTAGAGGATTCGAGTCTCGAATCCTTAAAAGAAAAAAATCAACTTTTTGATTGAAATTTATTTTAGAACTTTAATACTTATTATTGGTGGTTCAGAACCAATTATAATCTTAGGATGAACTTAAGCCAGGCCTCAGACCAGTAATTTAACACTTAACTGAATGTATGAATGTTATAATGAATGTACTATAAGAAAGAATGTTAACATTTAGTTATAAATTCTATTCCATTATATTTCTATTTCCTCTTAGTATGTTTATCATTTTTTACAAGATTTGGATTCAGATTCGTAAATTAATGGATTTGACCCAATTCTAATTTTTATCAATCTTGCTCCCCACAATCCCATCTACCCACTAGCGGTTTATCAGTTGATAATATATTCTCACTATCAGTTATAAAACATCCTAATTTTAAGTTTACTTTTGTTTATTAAGCTAAGTCTTTCATGGTCTTCATAACTTTCAACACGTTTACAATTATTATAAGTGTAACCTTAGCTCAACATAATAGTATCTTCTTTTGTATTTATCATAAGAAAGTGTGGGGCTAATTTCTATTTTTAAGATATCTAGATGGTCATCAAAGCTGTAAACAACATATCTATAAAATTTAAATTCAATAACTTTATTTTTATTCTATTAACTTTAAAAATCAGTATTTTTCATTCTTGTAAGGCTATTGTTTAGTTTCTTGATATACATTTATTATTATTTTTGTTCTTCCCTGGAAGCTTGGGATTATTTTTTTTTTACCACTTATGTCTCAAGTAAGGGGAGGGGGCCAGGGGGATTATAACGCCAAGTAGGGAAAATTGAGCGTGAATGGCCTGCTAATCAGTATGGAGACTCCGTACTTCCTGGGGAAGAAGGTTGGTGGTACAGCATTATGACGAATGTTTCCCCATCTTCACTTTTGCACTAGATTTTGTGCTAGCCGGATGTGTTTTTTTGACATTCTGAAAATTTTTGAGAGTCTACACATGATGGGATGGTGGTGGAAAGAGAGGGGACCACTTTGGTCATCCTCATAAGCATTTGTCTCTTTTATTTGAAGATCATTCATAAGTAAACCAATATTATATAATATGTACCAGTAATTGTAATTATCCTTTGAAAATTTTTGTAATTTAAACTTGTTTTTTTTAATATAAACCTTTTAATTCCCTATCCACCATGTGAAACATTCTGACGATAGAGAAATATTCGTGCTTTACCATTAAAAATACTGGCTGTTGTGAATCAAACAGCTGTAGTTATTGGCGCAGCAATTAACCAACCACACTAGAACATTAAAAACAACTTGCAAATACAAGCAGTTATGAATTCACTTAAGTTATTTAGAATCGTCTTCTAACCAGCATACAAATTAAATTCACCCATTTGCAAGATAACTAGCACTTTATATTTTAACTCTAAAAACAAAAAGTGCTCATGACCCAAGTTTCACTATAAAAATAAAGATTCGATTAAACTTTTACTCTCTCTTAATCACTCGGATACTAATTATTTTTCTCTCAAAAATTACCAAAGTGAATCTAACCTTATAATGTGTTTTAGTTTTTGATTAATGTGTTGTCTCAACATTTTTACTCTAGCTTTATACCATTTATAACCAATGTATTAAATTTTGGCAATGATTATTTTGTGATGAATTTTTTTTTTACGTGAATACGTCTTTAAATTTGCTACCATACGGGGGAAATCCAAAAAACCTAATGATAACAAAATCGGGGGATACAGTTTGGTGTTGTAGTTTCGAATCTTTCCTCTACATCCAAAACTAAATTATCCCACTGGATAGCTAAACGATCAAAGAATTCATTATGATAAGCGAGAACAGTGACGCATCGCGCGCGGTGGAGGAGGAAGCGCCGCCATTTTGAGGTTATTTTGCTGCGTATCGAGATTTGCAATTAGTATAACTTTTGACTCGGAGAAGCTACGCTGTTCGTTTAAGTTTAAACGTATTCACGTACAACACACGGCCGTGTTCATGACACAACCACACCCCATTTTTTTTTTGTTGTTGTTGATATCACTTCTTGTTAAGTTCTCTATGAATCAATTGCTCATTGTTGATACTGTCATTTTATTTCTGTTTCTCCCTGTCACAGTGTGTCCTTGCCTTTTGTTTTGTGTGCCTGGAGAAGAGACCGTCTAATACTGTGAATCGAGAAAGATCGGCGGTGGAAGAAGGGAAGGCCATGCTTCAATTTGATGATGTTGATAACAAAATGTCGGGACCTGAAAGTAAACCTAAGATACTTATAACCACGATCTCTAATAACAACGAAATATTTGAGAAAATGTCACCATCAAATGACGTGAAATTTGTACAGCTAGAAATTAGTCAAAAAGAAAACAAAGAAAAGAGCAAGGTTAGCATCGAAGGTTCTGAAAAGGAGTCGATGATAAACGTAGTTGCAGGGGATATACTAGATGACTGAAAGTAGTTTACATTTTAATTAAACTTTAGAACTATCTATCCATCCAGAGTATTCTGAAGACTTTGAGTATTTTAGTTATAGAGTTTATTAGAGCGGTTCCATTAAGTTTCAAGTATTGTAGTTTCTAAGTAATCTAAATACAGTTAGGACGTTTAGCATATGGTTTAACTACTAGAAACAAAAATTATAAAGTTGTGAAAACACAATCTTAGAATTTATGATTAATATGAATTATTTCAAGTAGTAATTTGACACTTATTTAGTATTAGACTGTTAGTTCAAACTATTACTATTTTACAACTGTCCTTATTAAATTATTTTAGGACAAATTATAACTTGCATTTTATTTTATACATAAATTATTTTACTATTGTAAAATAGTGTACACATAGAAGTGCAAGGTTATAATACTATCAAGCTCGTCTAGGGTTCATGCTACCACTAGTATAGTTCATTTGTCAGCTATTATACCTTATCTGTGCCCGGAAAATTACTATGATGTGTTGAGGTATGAATATAAACCTGTGCCTACACTTTTCCGGAAAATGTGTAGGCTTTGATAGTGACTCCGACTGTTTGACTCTCTTTATTCCTTTCTTTTAAAGCACCCAGGCTATCTACATATTTACCCTAATAGTGTAGGGATGAAAATGGTAGAAGTTGAAAGGAAATGTACTGGCATTTTCATGGAAGGAGATGGAAAATAATTTATGGAAAACCACCCTCAGCACACTTGATGAGGATTCAAACCTGGCTATTTCAATCACTGGCAATCCAGGGCTTAAATTTTAATAAAATGTTCTAAGGTGGTGTTGTTACAGGTATGTTACATCTTCCTAAACTTGATCCTATATTAAATAAATCTATCATTTATTTGCACAAAGATCCAGAGAAATTTGAAAGGGACAAAAACAGGAATAAACCTAATAAAGTTCAGTGATTTACATAGTTCATTTCCACCCCTCCTGAGAAGTCTCAATAAAACAAAACCTAGGCCATGGGCTTGTGTCGTTTTGAACAATTTTCTCTCTGTCCACCGACTGCAGTGTGAAGTGTAAATAACAATTTTCTTCCTTTCATTTTTTCTTGTAATCTTTTTACAAGATATAATAAACAATTTTACCTCAAAAAATGAAGATGTTTTTCTTAGAAAGTTTTATTATATTCATTAAAGAAATAGATACATATCAAAGTTATATCATGCTTTATTAAATATATTAACTTTTCAAAGTCTTTTCATCTGTTTTGATATAAGCTTTTAGAATAATGTATTTTTAAAAGTATCATGTTAAAAAATACCATTAAACTGTTACAAAGAACTTAGAAATAGAAGGCCAATACTATTTTTCAAAATTCACTGCCAATAAAATGCTGAATAATTAAAATTAAAAATTCTTATAAAAAAAATCTATAAATTTGATTTTTAATGATAAATTTACATTATTTTATATATTTTTATAAACTATATGCACCTTTACAATCTAGACCAGGGGTTTCCAACTTGTAAGGACTCGAGGGCCACAGTGGAAACCTTAGGCATGTTTGCGGGCCGCACTTTAATAATAGGCCAATTTTCGTATAATTCTGCAAATAGAACAGAGTACCAGTATGAAATAATATGCATAGTTTAATTGAAACAAAGGTTTAATCATTTTAATTGCTTAAAACACTATTTTACAATTGCATAAAAGAGTGAAATTAAAAATAAACAAAAACTATTATACCCAAAACAATTGAATTTCGAAGAAGAGCAAGAATGTTAGTTTATTTGACTTCATATTTTACTAATGGCAAAAATAACTAACCCAAAGTCAAACTGAAATTAATAATGTAATCAAAATAAAACTTAAAAAAAGGGCAATTTAGCTGGAGTACTGTGTTCGATCAGCTGCATCTACCAATGAACAAATGTCCACCTCCAGCTCTGTTGTAGCTAATCTCAAAAGATGCAGCAAGGAAGAATCTGCAGGTCAACTTCTGTACTGATTTTTAATGAATTTCATAGAAGAAAAAATACTTTTACATATGTACGTGCTCCCAAACATTGAAGTCATTTTTAAGTCCAAATTGTCTTAAGTTTGGGTATTTTTCGCTGGATAACAATTTAAAAAAATGTGATCCCTTTTCTTTTCTGGTCTGTAGGAACGTATCGGCTTGTAGATCGCACAGCTCAAGTTGTAGGTGTGGTTCTTGTTCCTCGATTGTAGCACCAATAGGATTCATGTAAAGCTGGACACTGCTTTTCAGTGTTTCAGTTTCCTTGAATCGTGTGTTGAGTTCTTCAATGATTTCTTGAATGTGTGAACTGAGATCTGAAAAATCTGTAGTTTCCTGGCCTTTCTCCGCCGCTTATTGTAGACAGCAGGGGAAATGTGTCAATTCATTGTTTTCCAAACGACGTATAAAAATGTTTAACTTGTTTCGAAATCCATTTACAATTCCCACCATATCTGATACGACCTGGTTTCTTCCTTGAAGACTCAGGTTTAAGGTGTTAAGGTGATTTGTTATGTCTGTTAGGAAAGCTAACTGCTTTAAAAATTCTGGGCTTTGAATTTCTTCTTCTAGTTCAGTGGTATCAGACGAGACAAATTTATTAAGGAATTCAGGGATTTCCTTGCGAATAACAAAAAACCGTTCAAGGCACTTTCCTGCACTCAGCCACCTTACATGGTTGTACAGCAGCAAGTCTCCATATTCTGCCTCAATTTCCAGCAAAAACTGCTTTAGTTGTCTATGCAAAAGGGATCGATTTCCACCTCTTAACATATTAATAATTTTAACCACAAATTTAAAAACTTCAGTTTTCTTCATTGATTTCCCACATAACGCTCTCTGGTGAATAAGACAGTGGATCATAGGACACGTACGCCATTTTCTTTTAGCAATCCCGTCAGACCTGTCTTCTCCCCTGTCATTGCTGGCGCTCTGTCTGTCACAATGGGTGAACATTTACTGAAGCCTCCAACTATGTCGACAGTTTTTTAACAGCATCATAAATGTCCCTCACTTTTGTTGCTCCTTGAAGAGAGCACACATCAAATAGCTCCTCTTTACTGCTGAAATCTTCGAAGGTGGTGCGCACAAATATTAATAGCTGACTGACATCTGACTGGTCAGTGCTTTCATCAAGGCATAGCGAGAAATGCATGCTTTCTTTAACCAATCAATCAGTGATTTTTCTACTTGTTCTCCCATATCAATGACCCTTCTCTGTACATTTTGGTTAGAAAGTGGCACTGATTCAAATTTCTCAGCTATTTTAGCATCTCCAAAAGCCTTTGCCATTTCCATAGCACACTTTTTAACCAGACTGTCTTCAGTGAAGGGTTTTTTTTGCCTTTGCAAGTTCAAACGACACTGCGTAGGAGGCGTCCAGGGAAGATGACTAGTTTGGAAGACTTTTCTAAACATACCTGTATGCTGTTTTAATTTATTTTTGAAGTCTGCGACCAGTGCGTGTTGAGCTTCTTCCTTATATGTTGCATACTTGTTCTCATGCATTGTTGAGTAGTGTCGTTTAACATTGTCCTCCTTCGGTACAGACACAATTTTCATGCATACCAAACATTAAAGCTTCCCACTGTTATTAGTAATTAAATAGTCACTCTCCCAGCTTTCCTTGTAAATTCTGTTTTCATTTTCAATTTTGCATTTCTTTGAGTTTCCGCTCATTTTTTGTACACGTAAAAGACTCAAGCAGCGGTACACTTCACACTCAACACAAAACAAAGCCTTCAAAATGGACACTAACTTGTGAAACATCACTACATGTCAAGCAAGCGTGATTGAGCGTGAGTGGAGACGGGAGGAGTAGCCAGCAAGCCTTGCTGGGTGAGCGATGCAATTCGTAACTTGTAGAACGGCTGACTATTAATTATTTATCAACTTCGTTTGATCATTTTTACCGTATGAATATTAATACATCTTTTGAACAAGCTATGAAATATTTTTCATAACTTTTCTTGAGATTAAAAAAAAAATTCTTAAAATGATTGCGCGGGCCGCAAAAAGTGGTCTCGCGGGCCGCATGTGGCCCGCGGGCCGCCAGTTGGAAACCCCTGATCTAGACTATACACTCTAATTTAATAGACTGTGGAGGGTAAATTTAAGAAACTACATGCACCAATATTCATATTGAGGATGGAAACCACAAATGGAAAAACCCGTCTTCAACGCCAGGCCTCCCGAGTCGAGGACAATCACGTTGGTACATATTCTCCCAGTTACCAAACAGTTTCCCTTACCTGTTTTTATTAGAGGAAGTCTTAGAAGCGCTACATAACTTATATTAACCCTATTAACTGCGGGCTAAGTGCTTGTTGTAATTCTATACTTTATCACAATTTTGTATTTTTTATTTATTTTTACTTCCACAATATTATCGAAGCCTAAAAAACATTTAACAAATAACTTTTTCAACATATCACTTAATAAGGTCTTGAGTTATTGACAGAATGGTAGTAGATATAGTTGAACGAGTATTTTAAATATTTATCAATTAAAATTAATGTGTGTGGTCTTATGTAACTGTTAAATAAATATACTATAGAACCTTGTTTTTCCGGCCCTCATTGATTCGGACTGAAATTTTGCATTGATTAATTATTTTTTTAAAACAAATTTTAATGAATGAATAAGTGATGTACCAAGACAGGTGCACAACTGGAGGAGCTGATGAGTCATGAAGCTATGACCCACCTAGACAAAGTGAGGCTTATTTTGAATGCCAATCAGAAACGACGCCGGCCAAACTTATTGTGGTGAAGCGTCCTTGTGACCACACGGCTCGTGAACGCCATTCATAATTGGCACAACAAATACTTACTCCATATTTTATTAGTAAAAAATGGTTGTAAAATTGTTTCAAGTGTTTTATAAATTTGCTATCCTGAAAATAAATGGAGAGTTGTAGTAATATTTATTATTTAAATGCATTTCCCCTATAGTTTCCGGATTATCAGGATTCTCGTTAATCTGGTGGACACCCGGTCCCAATTGGGCCGAATAAACGAGGTTCCACTGTATTATTATTTTGTGGCTATATGTCAATAATTCTTGCCTTAATCTATGTCAATTCTAATAAGATGTTAAAACCGACACATTAAGTGACATTTATATTGTAATATTTTCAAGATTTTTTTTTTTTTTTTGTGGAGTCTAACTCTGTTTTATTAGTCTTTGGGCAGTTATTTCTTATATAGAAAGATATCTCAAATGACTGAAGATGCTGGTTAGAGATTAGTTAGGAGATCCAACACTAAAAACCCTAAGAATTAAAAAATTAGGGATGTTTCAGATTGGTTTTAATTCATTGTCTTATATGTTGATTTTGCATAATGTTTATTATAGAGTATATTTCATGTTAGCATTGTTTATTAACTATGTTGTGATTTCAATTTATTGTTGATCTAATGATAGTGCATTGTGCTATATTTAATTGTAAAGAAAACCCAAAATTTTCCAACACATTTTATACATTTTATTTACCCTTCAAACACAATTCCCATACTAATTGTGGTTTTAACTAAGAAACTAATTGGACTTAGTGAAAAAAATAAAATCAACAAAATTAGTGAAAAAAATAAAATCAACAAAATTGTTTTAAACTACCAAATTATTTACTAAGATTTTTAATTTTTAACATAGGCCTACCTTTGTAATTATGTTTTTTTTAAATATGCATATTGGAGATTATAAATATTGTAGTGCTGTATTTGTATCATGAATGTAAAGATTTACATTACTAAACAATAACAACATATACAGTTACCATAATTTTCATTATGTTACTACTGAAAGTGTCCCATGTTTTGCATTTTCTGAATTAGGCCTCATTATGAGCTAATGCCAACTTTAAGAATATGTCTATCCTGGCAACTTGGTTGTTGACTCCAGTATGGCTGTAAAGGGGGTTTCAGGTAATCTAGTGCCTAAAGAATGTACTATTTGTATCTTCCTATGTATTATTACCATTATTCACACATGCTGTTAGATTTTTACTTTATTTATATATTGGTTTGGTTTACCTTCTACAACACAACAAGTTTATAGATATTTATTTACCCATTCCCTGACGCGTGTTTAGCACAGCGATCTACGCAGCAGGCCCGGCAGCCATTTTTCTACTCGTATACTCTTATCCGACGCATATTTTTGCTACTATTTTATTTTCTTATTTATTGATTTCTAGCCCCATCTATTACCCCTTCTATGAAGTAGTCAGACTGGTTAAAAGTACAGTGGTTCATTGATAGATAACATTTTATTAAATTATTGCAATGAAACGTTGATTCACATCCGCACCAGGGAACATTTGGGCCAACAAAGCCATTCAATGCCCACGCCAGGGAATGGGTTAAATTATAAATAGATGATTCTACCTGTTTTTATTCTCATAAAAATGTTTACACATGGAGTCTTTTTTTTTTATGGATTATTGCACTTTTTACTCTAAACTTTATGTACAAACTTAAAGTTGCCTTAGTGCTTGTAGTTTTATAGGTTGTTTATAAAAGTAAGAGCTTTTACAGTCTGGCTTCAATGTTTACATTCAAATTCTGTCTGGATTTACAATGGCATTAGAGCACATCTAGATAATTTTAAAAATATGTTGATAATAATTCTTCATTGAATAAGCTAACAAATCCAACATAATCATGTTAATTACATAATTACATATTTGGTTTTTGAAAGTGATTCTTAATATTAAATCATTAGTAATATTCCATCCCATAAATATGACTGGCTTTGCACTTGCTGTATGTAGGTTGCATGAATTATACTAATACCAATTATATTTTTAGAACTTTCTAAAGGAATGTTAAACATAAATAGGAAATTTACAACTAATGTAAATAAGATCTGTTTTTTCATGTTACTTAAATGGTCACTATTTATATACAGCAAAGTCTCAAATGTTCAATGCACGCATATTAAAATGGTTTCTGTTGTAAAGGCGAGATATTTTCTAAAAAAAAAAAATCCTTCAACCCACTCACTGGGCAAAATCTTGACAATTATGATAAAAAAAACGTTTTAAATAAATTGAATCAGTTAACACTACTAGATAACTTAGTAATAGTGTAAAGTAAATGATAGTGAAGGAAGCCAACCTGAAAAGATAGTTGGGTTAGGTCTAAATAGAAACAAATACACTTATTTCCTTCTTTATTTCTTTATTCAAACCCTTCTAGCATGTAGTTCCCTATGATATATTTCTTTATGATGTGTTTCTCCTAATATATAAAAGGAGTATTTCCGAAAATTAAACAATATGTAACAATAAAAGTAGGAAGTGCTAAAAGTGTAAGAATAACTGAAGAAAGAAGTGTGTTCCTATCTAGGCCTAACCTAACCATACTTTCAGGTTGGACTCCCTTCATTATCACTTTACATTATTGTAGTGTTTCTTTGTACACTGTCTTATTATCCATTTTTAAGCCATTAGGCAATACTTAATATTATCAGATAACTTAACATAGTTATGTCCACACTTTTGATTAGTCTACCACAGTAAAGTATTTAAGTAAATATTGTTCCAATTACTTTGAAAATGATAAAAAAGTTTAACTATGAAAAATAATCTGCATAATATATTTATTAAAAACTTAGTCTAGGCATCTCCATTAGTGAAGATATCTAATGTAATTTTTTTCAGAAATATTATTAATATTTAGTCTTATGTTCAAATTCTTATTGCGTATAAAAATGCGTATTTAAGTTAACTAAATCAATAAAATCCCATAAAGCCGGCATAATTTTTATCATGTAACCTTTCTCCAATCTATATGTATTACAAGTTTATATTTAAGTTGATTCCCAAACAATAGAGCCTTTGCTGTTAAAAATTTTAGTGCATATTATATACAAATCAGTATTAATATTCTATGTTTTATTATACAAGTGTTTTTATTGCTATGAGCTATGTTTGATCCAATATTTTTGTTATGTTATTTGTTGTTAACATATTACATATTTTATGAAATAAAGAACTCATTTTTAAAATAATATTGTGTACAACTTACTTTTAACCATCATTATTACATTAATTGGTGCTAGCTTCCTCATCACAGGGGACAGCCTACTTAGGAGTTGGTAATAATGTCTCATTGTTTGTGGAAACGAGCCACCTGTAGTTGGCAGAACCTACTGTTTAAATGTATTTTATGCCTTAGTGTATTTTTCTCAACAATTTTCCAGGCAAGTTTGATGGTTGTTGCTCTTAGTTTAAACAATGATCTCGCCCAGTGGTTTATTAATAACAAGTTCAATCAAATAAGTGGGTTTTTATTTCAAATAAAGTGGTTTTAGAAAATTGTTCTTCTACAACTCTGAAGATTGTCCTTATTGAGGAAGTGTGTTTGATCGAAAAGACATGTTTATTCTGGTCACTGAGACAAATTGTTATTACCTCACCTTTACACAAGTATTCCATAGGAAAAACACTCTTTACAATCCAAACTTTACAAGTATACCTTTTGGGAAAACTTTTTACAACTTCAATTATTTTATAGTAGGGTTCTGCAAATACTCGGATTTTGAGTTTTGAGCCGAGTTTTAAATAGATACTATGCTTGGCTCAAAAGATTTATGGGCTCACAATTTTGAGCTCCTTGAAATAGGCTCTTTATTTGTGTTACATTGTGTGTCTAATGATTAGTGATTAATTGTTAACTCTTCTCTCTACTTGTTGCGATGTGTCTGTGCCATTGAGGTTTTGGAAGTGGGGAGGGAAGAACCTAACAAAAAGGGTAATATGCAGCAGATGGCCATTGAAATGTCATATTATTATTATTATTATTATTATTATATTATTTATTATTTAGCACCGCATCTTACTACTGTTGGGCTATACGCTTAAGTATTAATTACGCTAATGGATTAGGAATTGGGAAGGTTGAATTTAGAGGAAGTTGAACCCGCATTTGCGTGGAGGGAGAGTGGAAAACCATTTAGAAAAAACCCCCCCAGTTCACCCGACTGAGATTCGAACCTCGATCTCCCCGTCCTCTGGCAGTAGAGCTCAACACGACTAGCGCGTTTAACCAACTACGCCACCGAGGCGGGTAAATGTCAAGCTCACTAACTGAGTAAACTGATTTTGTTGTTGAAAGGAAGAGCGTATGAGGCTAGATAAAAGAAGCAAATAAAAAGGTATCTCTGTAAAGCCCAATGATATGATCTTAATTGACTAATGCAATTCCACTAATTTTGCTGTGTGCGCTTAGCTTTCAACGTATAAACAGCCAAACAAGCTACTAATATGCGAATCCACTTGCAATTTCAAAATTGTCACCTTCCAAACTTTACTAATGAAAGTAGATAAATCAAAACAGTGGCAAGTAATAAACGGTGTGAATGTGACATGCTTAAATTTGTTGAGTGCTATGAAAAATATGAGTGCCTATGGAATTTTAGACACAAACTTCATACATATAGGAATGCAGGGGAAATTGTAGTGACCTTTTTTTCCCAGGAATATGGTATAAACGAGATGAATCACAGTATACTGGTTACTTATGTTAGTGATACTTCAATCTGATGGTGCCATGTATGATAGCCAAAATGACATGGCCATTTTGATGAGTATCTTGTGAAAGCGTCTGCTGGATGTTTGATAGGTTTTTAAATTGTGAATACATGATGTATTTAAATTCTGTGTTTATTTATAGTAAGGTTTTATTGTTATAATGGATAAGCTTTTGGTAAAACTGAAATAAATAAATTACTAATGAATCTGTAGAAATAAATGTGGAAATGAAGATAAGAACGAACCAATTGCAAGTGAGTTCCATTTAATCTGCTCCGCCAGCTGTACCGTTACTTTGTACAACTCTTAAGTATACCACAATTACCTAAACTTTGGAGTCACGTATTCAGGCCCTGAAAACTGTCATATTCATAAATGTGTGGTGTGTGAGGGAAAACCTATTAGGCCTAGTAAGACCATGGTTCTGAGTAAATTAAATAGACATTTAAATACAAAACACAGTCATTTGACAAACAAGTATAAGAACTATTTTAGCGGTTTATTATTATCTGATGTAACAAGCAAAATCTGTAGAAAAATACTAGCAATGAGCTTCACATAATTGCTGAGGATTTGATTTTGCCTGCATGCAAACAAATTGTTAAAACCATTTTAGGGGCGTGGCTGAGAAAGAAGTATCTATAGTAACATTGTCAAATGATACAATTTCTTATCATATTGAAGACATGTCTTCAGATATTATGAAAAATGTAGGTGAAAAATTGAGTGATAGTTGAATTTTATCCCTATAGCTGGATGAGTCAACATATATTAGCCAAAAAGTTTTGTATTATTAGAAGAAGAAAAATTAGCACATGTAATTGATAAATACAAAACTACTTTTCCTAAAACTTTGTGACCTAAACTACGAGATAAAAGTTTCAATTAGGAAGTATTTTGAACAGAAAAAATCATTACAGACAAGATTAAGACTTTTCTTCCTTAAGTTCCTTCTTTCAATTTGTATTTTTTTTTTGTATGATAGTGATCGCATGTGAATAACAACTACAGCAAACTAACTTAACATTATATAATTTTCAGACACACGATAGAACTTGAACAAACGCTGCAATGTAAACATATGCCTGCAATAAGCAAGACGTATGACATCACGACACGCTATTGCATATTCACAACAGTCCTGCATGACACCAGTTAAAACTCTTGTATCTCAGAAAACAAACATTTTTTAAATAGTTTGATGACATCATACTACACAGCAGGAACTAAATGGGAGTACTTGGATGGGATACAACTTATTATCTTAGATTTAAAAAAAAAAAAACTGTTGCGAAAATGCAACAGTGCCAGTTACATAAGGTTAGTAGAAGACAGCTGGATCCTCATGTCACTGCTGATTTGTCTGTTGAAATATTATGTTTTGGTTGATTCTAAAGTTTCGAGGAGCTCTTGTAGGCGTCTTGGGGAGCCCCAGGGCTCCGAGGAGCAAACTTTGAGAAATACTGGTCTAAGATATCACTCTGGCAATTGACTGGGAAATAGAGTTTTGAATCCCAGCCGGGTGAACTAATTTTTGTTTCCTAAAGGGTATTTTACTTTACCGCCACTCCAAGTCAGGTACACTTCTTCTAAATTCAACCTTCTTCTTCCCTGACACATTATCTAATTAGTACAACCTGATTTTCTTTCAAAGACCCATCTTAAAGGTCTTTTTTCCTACCATTATTACCTACCTGTATTATTGAACTTCTTTGTCACTGAACAAATGAATGTGAGGCCTACCTGCTTCTGTGGCCACATTATCTAAGGTGTCACTCTCGTGTTAGACTAGACTGCCAATGACACGGAGATCAGGGTTCAAATCCCAATAAGGTGGTTTTTCCAAAATAATTTTTTCACTCTCCTCCACACAAATGCAGATGCACTTCCTCTAAATTCAACCTTACTTATCCCTAATTCACTAGCGTAGTTAGTACATATGCGTATTACCTGAACAGATTGACTTCCTTCCCAATCACTTAAATGACATTATTTTATACTGTTTTCATATATTTCAAAATCATTAGGAAATTATTATTTGTATTGATGATGATAATTTGAAGTATTCACTATCCACATCTGTATTTGTGTTTTGAATATCGGCCAAGTGTAGTGAGGGTGCTTTTCAATATGTGATTTATCATTGTTATTTTCCAATTTCCTATTCTCATTGATGAGGCTGAATTTCTTCTAAACTACCTTACCATACTTAGCCTTTAAATTAAGCCATAAATAACCTTTATACTAATTAAAAATTGTATCATGGTAATCAAATATAACTTTTTAATGAACCACAAAGAACACAATGATTATTCATATTTATAAATTATTGCATTATTATTATTACTATTCTGCCCTTGAACTTTGTATCGCACAATCCACAAATGTGGCAGCACCAGACAAATATTTAAAGACATGTTTCAAGGTTGTGTCGAAATGAACCCGTATCCAACCTGTTTCAATTTCTCCAGCTCCTTTTCCATATCTGAGTATATTAATCTTCTCAAGGCAGCTCGACGCAACTGTCAACATTGTGTAAATTAAAAATAAGATAAAACATTTTGTTAAGAGTGTTTATTAATTAATAATAAATCATTAAGTTAATATTGGGCTCAAACGTGGAAATAAAAGGATTTATAAATCACAGGTTCTTAAACAGTGGGTCGCAACCCTTCCGGAGGTTGCACCAAACATGGTTGTAAATTAAATATTTACTATAGAGCTATTGGAATTATAATACTATACAACTTTTCATTCTATATTTGTTTAGCTTAATGCAGGAGTAAACGCCATATGGCATGGCTTTATGAATGCAATTTTAATAATAATCATTTGTATAAATAACTATAAACTATGGGTTTCCATTGACTTTCTGCAAGTATGAATAAAAAAAATAGGTTTACCCATCATCATTTGATAAAAAAATTGTTAAAAAACTGACACTTGAGTGCAAAAAACTTAACTAAACAATCTCTGCCTGGAGTCACTAATAATTTTGTATCATGAAAATTCAAAAGGGGTCACGAATGAAAAAAAGTTTAAGGATCTGAGCTATAAATGACTGTTCAAAACTTAAAATTTTAATTTTGTATGCCTCATGTTTTTTTATAAATTTATGCACACAAACTCTAGGTCAGAAACTTGGCTTGTAGCTGTTCAAGAACTTGTTAAGAGATCTGCTTCTTGAACAACTAGCAGAAGTACCTGGCATTACCCAGGTTAACCACGCAATCGATTTCTTAAAACAGATAGAAAAAAAAATCATTTTATTTCATCCAAACCAGTTTTCAATTAATTTAAAAAAATCAAATCCAAATTTTAAAATTCTGGCTTCGAGGAGGTATACATGTTTATGACTATAATATTTGTTAAGTGTAAATAGCCGAAGCTATATTAATGGTAGTTGGTTCAGTTAGATATCATTCCGAAAATTGAAAAATGACACCTGGACACGGAATCGAACTAAGCCAAAGGTCCCGGGTTCGATTCCCGTGTCCAGGTGTCATTTTTCAATTTTCAGAATGATATATAATATTTGTGCTTTTAATTATAATTACTGTCAAACACCAAGAAATCAGTGCATGCCTACAATACCGTTCAAACCAATATTTTGTTTTCTAACATTCACTACATTTACTATCACATAGACATTGGTATGCTGTGAAAGTTGCAGAACTTTTGAATACTAATATGAAAGTAGCACTAGTAATTTTTGTTAACTGTCAATCGCCTACCATCTTTTGATAATCACATTATAAATTTGTGATACAACATAATCATTAATTATGGGTTAGTCATATTTTAAACTTATGCTCACCACAATGCTCTCATTCGCATACATCTTGACTTCATCTCGAATGGTGACCACTTCTGCTCTCATCCCAATACTTTTCTTTGCATCTTGACACAGTCTTAGATTCGGGTCCAGACGACTTAATCTCTTGTCACTAACATAATCCAGTGGACAATTACTAACCAATAATATAGAAATATAGTTTGAAAATTCCCACTATGGTTTATTGTGCGTAGTAATTTTTAGGAAATGAATAAGGGATTTTCAGTAAACACTAAATATTCGCAGACAAACTGTTATATTTTATTATTTATTCTGGTTTAATCTGTTGGGAATTAAGGAAAATTCACAGATTTTACTTCACCCTGGAAAAATATTCCAGAAGTTAATAAGAGTTCAATTATAACTCCCATATTTGTTTGATGAATTATGAATTTGTCACAAAAGTTTATAAACTAGCACTTAAAACATTTAAAAATCATTTTAGAATGATGTAAAAAAGCAATGTCTTCGGTGTTTCATCCCAAGCCCAAGTAAATAGCAATAGAAAATACATTTTCCCTTGGATGAAAGAATTTCAATTTTACATGCTCACACCTCTATAAATGTGTTGCTTTAAAATAATAGTTCATTGGGTGCACACGGACTATTCATAATTTGTTTTAAATAATAACCAATGGGTGCATTGTAATGTTTTTATTGTTGTTAAAAAGTGGTACTTTTATTTGTTTAAATATCCCTTTGGTGCTGAGTCTAAAGGCTTTGATGTGTGTCAGTGCAAAATTATACAAATTTAACATAGTTATATTTGACCTCATGTCTTGTATCGGTAGTTCTTTTGAGGACATCTGCCAAACTAAGCATAGTAGGTAGCGGCCAAGTGGTAAAAGGTGCTAGACTTACATTGTACTTGAGACACTGTTGACAGGAAGGTTTGAATCTTGACCTAGTATCCAAAAATTTATTTTATGGCAAAGGTGTGGAAGACCAAAATAAAATTGATCTGCACACGCCAAGTGATGGCTGAGGGTAGTCGGGGTGTGGGCTTTTATTGTTTTCAATGACTCATTGTTAATAAAGTTCCACTAATTAAGAGAATTACAAATCTTAAATCTGCAAGTTTAATGTATTTCAATCAATGATTGTATTTCACTCATTTTATCAGTGCTATATTTTATTAATTATCTCCCCTCTAGGGTACCTGTCCCCACCGTCCCTTTTTTCGGTAAAAGTGCCACTGCAAAGCGGTAATTTTTGCCTCTTTAGTGAAAAGAGATCAATAGCACCTATATATATCTACTTAATAATTTCGATACCTCTAAACTTCCATGTTTTCTTCTAGGATTTCAGTAACAAAATGGACTCTGAGGTCAAAGTACTGGCACTTTTTTATTACATCCTAATTTATTTCGAAAATATGGCGTCATTGGTAACGGGTTCACCCTAAACTTTAAGTAAGACTGGAAATAGGAGAGTAGGCCTACTAAATGTTATTTAACAAAATAAGCAAAGACGGAAAAATCATTTTTCAAGTATCTTCACACGTCAATAGAATCATTTAATAATACTAAGGAAAGATGAAAACACTTTTTTTTAAAAATGTTTTCTCATGTCAGTAGAATCATTTGGTGAAAGGTTACATCATTATTTTGAATCCCAGACTGCCAGTAGCATCTCTTTCTCACCAATAAACCCTTAATATCAACTCTCAAAAGATTAATATATAATCCTGCAATGACTAGCTTAGCACAACACGTGGATCTCTTTCGAAAGAGTCAGCCGTCCGTAGAAACAACCATTTAAAACAATGTATCTAGACCGACTGTGCTTCTAGCAGTTGCGCAACTAGTCTTGAGGACAGGCGACCGTGTACAATTGCTGCACTGCTAATTCAGCCGTGCAATATTATGGAAACACGACCATTTAAAACAATGTATCTAGACTGACTGTGCTTCTAGAAGTTGCACAACTAGTCATGCGGACAGGCGACCGTGTACAATTGCTGCACTGCTAATTCAGCCATTCAATATCATGGAAACACGACCATTTAAAACAATGTATCGCCAAGCAGCACTGCTAAAAGTCACACTTCTAGAATCAATGGAAATGGGCTCTCACTTCTGCCTAGTGCTCTGGTCATAGAAAAGCACAGTAAGAGTTATATTTCCAAAATTGTTTTCAATACTTATAATTGTTTATACAAAGTGTAAAGATACGATCACACTAAAAACTTACATCTCTTTACTTTGCTTCACAATAAGCATTTTATTTAAATTTAATTAACAAGCCAACAGTACAGTTCAATTGTAAAACTATTAAATAAAAGAGGAAGTTTCTATAGATGTATCAACAATACAATTAGCTACAATTATTATGACCCTAGGCTAGGCTAGGCTAGGTTGGTCTATGTCACCCTTGTAATAGAGTGGATTGCTGATTGATTACGAGAGATCGAGGCTCAAATCTTGGTCAGGTGTCCTGTCCCTCCAAGCAAATGCAAATACATTTCCTCTAAATTCTACATTATTGTTTTAAGGCTCGCAACCAAACCAAATTCCATACAGTAATTAAGATTAAGTAATTGTGACATGACTGGGATTCTAACTGACCAATAAATCAGAACTGGTTAGTTAACGCATTGAGGCATAGTTCTTTAGTGGTATCGATAACAGCATTGAGCCAATGATGAATCAAAATGTATTTTAAACAATTATAATTAATATCTACTAATGTACTAAAAAAATCATAAAACCTACAAGCTTAATTTTTTTTAAACTTAGAAAACCCTATACACAGGGACGGGTGAGTTGCCCAGGGTTCCAGTTCAAGGGAGGCGCCAAACATAACACCAACCTAACCTAACGTAACTTGGGTGAAATGGTGAAGTTACTAAGCATAGCAATCATTCACTTTCAGATACCTACCAACATAAAATTGGAATAGGTATGGTTTTTTTGTGGTGAATAAAATAAGACTTAGTGCCACTCTTGATTAAAAAGTTATTTTACATCCACCATTTTGAAAAAAATACTACCCTAAATTGGTTTTTTGCAACTATCTTTTAAATTGTTATTATTATTATTATTATCACCGCGTCTTACTACTCGTTCGGGTTATACACACTTACACTAATGTGTAATGGAAGGGTGATTGTGAGATGAAATGGAGGACCTACAGTTTAACGTGGAATCCGAACCACGGTGGAGGCCTGGTATTCCTCACATTCACAAGTTGTGATTATTGTTTATTATATCCCAGTTGTTTGTTATAATAAAAAATAAAGAAGAGAACATTGTCTCCAAAACATGTTACTATAGGTCTCTTTGTGATCTTATCTGTTTTAATACAATCTTACAGTGAAACGTTGGAGTATGATTCGGAATAATTACCAATTGTGGAATTTACCTTCGGATTATTTTCTTATCACACCCAGGATATGTTAGGCTTGGGGGTAATTTACCCATCATGCCCAGTTTATGTTAAGTTTGGGGATTATTCTCACATTTTCCTATCCATGGGGCAGGGGAGGACGATGGTGGTGATCACCCCTCCTCTCTTGAATATAAAATAATAAAAAAATATTGAAACCAAAACCTTAAGGGGGGGTCAAACTCACTGGTCACATGAGATCCTTTCTGTGATTTTGTGAGGCCCATGGACTTTATGATGATCCATCATGTAATACAAACCCACTCAAAACTAAGGAAATACAATATTTTGTAATTGGATATTTGGAGTGTGAGGTTGGTCTAACAAATCTGTTCTCTTTCTTCAACATGGATCAATTCCCAAAAATTGTTAGATTTCCACACCAAATATGTGCCATTTTTGACAGTACATATGTATGTTAACAGTTGTTTTCCAGTAAGAAATTAATAGCGTGAATCATAGCAGGCCCATCTCAGCTCCCGGCTCGCAGGAGGTATGGAAGTTAAAGGAAAAAAGTAAAGACCAAGATAAGCCAGAAGTGTGTGCTGTGCATTCATATTCGAATGATTATCCAAAATTTTCCATGTTGACGATGGGGGACATGGCGACAAAGTTTCTTGTTAATAACTACAGTTTGTCTCTATTAAGACAGAATAAAGTTTTATGCACAATGCTTAGCTGTGAAGCCATTCTAAAATGGTCAAAAATGGTCTTTTCAATGGAGTTTTCATCCAAATATCATTTCTTTTCTTTCATCAGTAATTTTTATTGTGTTACCAATATACAGGAACAAACTTAAAGTAAACATAAAAGGAAATAGTTACTCTCGCCAACCCTTAAGGGTTCTCGGAAGCAGAAAATATAATTGTCAAAAATAAAATGTTTTTTCAAAATTGTTTATCCCCATATGGGGTACATATCATCATGTAGTGGGGAAAATAAAAAAGTCCTCCCACGTGGCACATTTGATCTAATTGATCTCTTTCTGATGGCAAATCTATTTTAACGATGTTCTATATTAGTAACATCTATTAACTCTTTAGTCTTTATCTCCATTAATGTTTAGTCAGAAATTATCAAGTTCAATATGTTTTGTGTAAATCTATGATTTCAAGCTGAATGTATCACAGAATTGATGGGCATATGATGCACACTCTTAAACCAAATACTATGAAATCTCTTGTTTTATGGACACAGATCTGTAAACTATATAAAAATTACTCACATAGTATTTGAAGCCTAACATTAGCACCATTGTTGCAAATAAAAGGTTTTATATTTATGGTAAAAAATAATATTTGTGGTCTACTCTTTTCATTCTATAATTGTAAGAAAAGCTGGAAATAAAATAGTGGCAATTGATACAATTTTTTTTAATGAGAACCCTTCAGTATTTTTAATGTTCAATATGCCACCTATAACCTATGCCTGCTATAGAATGATAATTAATATTATTCAATTATACACACTTTGATTGATCTATTTAAAAGATGGTAAACATTTTGTAAGGGTTAAAAGTAATTGCAACAGCCAGCACAATTACCTGACCCATTCTGAATTAGAAATGGTTGAAACGGCAGGCTAACGACAAGTTTAAAGATTCGAGATATTTTCATCCTGAAAGAATGATCATCAGACAGGAAGTATACGTTTGTTTGGAAAAAATTAACCGTGTTTTATGTTTGTATAAGAGTTATGTCACAACAATTATTCTTATAACATTATCCAGGCAAGTGTGCTGGTCCTTCCTAATACTGTTTGGTAATTATTTAGTCTAATGCTTTATTTAAAACATTTATTCAGAATGTCTTAACAAGATAAATTAAAACACACCCTAAATTCTATCAATGTTTATTTTGTTGTGTTAATTATTATAAAAACAATAAATAGAACAGCTACTAAATAAGTAAAACATCAATAATGACACAAACTTTTACAAACCATTCACACGAATAATAAAAAAAAAAGTGACAAAAAATAACATTCTAGTCCTCTAAACTAAAGGATAGCCTAGAGCAAATGTTTAGCCTGTCACTACAAAATACAAGACCAGTAGGGCCTAAACCAAAATTATAATCTAATTAATGTAGAAGTATTGCTGTGGTAATACATATTCAAAACATTACAACTGTGTTATGCATCAATTTAGCAAAATTGGGATGGCTCATCGAATCCCTCAAATCTTAAGACATCGATGTTAAGGTTTCAACAACTTTCGATTCGAGACTCAAATCCTTAAAAAAATTGTTTTAGAGCTTTAATACTGATTATGGTGGTTAGGAACCA
The DNA here is from genome assembly GCA_033556935.1 of Timema podura. Lineage (NCBI taxonomy): Eukaryota > Metazoa > Arthropoda > Insecta > Phasmatodea > Timematidae > Timema > Timema podura. Next base: position 47,169,149 of record JAVRXN010000002.1, read on the forward strand.
ATTATAAGTATAGGATGAAATCCAACCACCAGGCCCCAGACCAGTAAAACACTTAACTGAATGTATGAATCTTATAATGAGTGGATTATAAGAAATAATGTTAACATTTAGTTACTATTAGTATTTTATATTATTCTATTTATATGTTCATAATTTTTTCCAAGATTTGGATTTGGGTTTCAAAGGTAAATTGTAGTTTGGATTCGTAAAATAATTGATTCCACCCTACCCTAGTAAAAATATATATATTGTCCAGTGACAAATATTTAAGGATAGGCCAACTGCCACTAACTTATGTGTGTTTTTATGCATTTCTACTTTATATGAAAGAATAAAAACTGAAAATGAATGTAATAATAGGGTGTTTGTGTGCCCAGAAAGAGTATGATGAAGGAAGTCTACTTGTTTATATCAAGGACAAATTCATTTCTATAGTTTAGCTTCCTTAGTTAACACTTTAACTATAGCTTATGGTGTTTTTTATATTGTTTCCAATTACCTATTGTGCCAAAGAGATCTCTCTGGTAGACATAAATAAATGGTTTGCACATAATATTCTGGTCTAGGAATAGTTACTAATACTGCAGTTTTTCATCAAGTCTGCAGGAGAACGCTATCATACAAAGCAGGAAATTAATTAATATGTCAAGTCATGTGATCTGCAGCTGCCACTTTCAATAGATAGTATCAACACCTATAATAACACTAGAGCTATTAAAATATTATCAACTTTGATAAACAAAAATGTTTGTATTTTAAGCTGTTCTTTCAATCGTGCTATTACTATTGATAGATTTAGGCCTTGATAGAAACAAATAAGTAAAATTCTCTCTAAATTTATTCATACAAACTTTATACTTTCATCTTTTCTTCACTGGTCCTACTCCCAGTCATACATTATACATATTCAACATAAACAGCCCTTTATCAGAAGACAAATCACACAAAGAAAATGGCAATTACAAGATAAAATATTGAAAATAGCTTAAGCTTTAATCGTTGACAGATTAAAATATTAAAAATTGCCAGATAGATAACACAAGAATGATTGAGTGGTGAATAGATTGCTTACAAAAACTGTAATTATTTTAAATATAAAACTGTTTCTTTTTGATTTATATAATATAAAATGTTCTCCTAGTGAATTATTTCCAATCACACAGAAGAGAGTCAATAAAAAATTAATTCAACAATTATGAATCTTTGCCAATAAAAACATTAAGAGCGAAAATATGCATTTATGTACAATGTTTGAAGACTGGAAGAAGGGAGTTACAATACCTGTTTTCAAAAGGAGACAGGAAGAGGTGTACAAATTATAAGGGATAACGCTGATGTTCCACCGTATAAAAAATATATGAGACGATACTGGAGAAGAAAATAAGAAATAAAGTAAAAGGAAGGTGGAGAGAGGAAGATTTAGAAGAGATTTAGGAAACAAAGGTCTACAATAGACTTGAGTTTCGCTATAAGACAACTTCTGTAAAGAAGGTATGAATTTGGGAAAGACTTGGTTATTATATTTATGGATGTGGAGAAGATGTATGATAGCGTGGATCATAAATAAAGTTTGGAAAGCAATGGAGGAGAATGAAGTGGAAAAGGGGAGTTGTCATGAGATTGAAAAGCATGTATGAGGATAATATGAGTTGTGTTAATTTGGAGAGGGGCAGGACGGAGTGGTTCCAAATAAAAAAAATGGAGTGAAGCTGGGGAGTACCCTTTCACCTCTACTATTTGTACTGGAATAGAAATGGTCATGAACAAAGTGGCAGTAAAACTCACAAAGAAAGACTGAAGAGGTAGTACAGGAAAAGTTACAGTAATGGAATGAAAAAGTGAAAGAGTGTGGATGATGGTGATGACAAGGAAGTAGATAAGGCCGAGTAGATCTATAAAGTTGGATGGAGTAGAGAGAGTTGTTCTATAGTTGTGTAAGACACCTGCTACGGAGAAGAGAAGTCCCCTTGAAGTGAATGGAAGTATTGTACAGAGTGTACTTTGTACCCATTGTCACATATACAGCAGAAAAATGGACTAGAGAGACTAGAAAAGTGAAGGCCATGGGAATGAAGTTTAAGAGGAGCATGTTAGCTGTCACGAGGAGGAACAAGATTAGGAATGAAGTTATCTGGGAAAGAGTTGGGTTACAGGAGGGAGTACATGAGATAGTAGAGGAAGCAAGACTGAGAAGGTATAGGTATGTAGTGAGAATGGAGAAAGACAAGATGTCAAAGAAAATATTGGAAATGAAGTATGTAGGAAAAAGACCGCAAGGGAGGCCAAGAATATGATGGGAGGAGCAAATAATAGAAAGTGTACATGTGAGAGGAGGAGGATGGAAGCAATTAAAGGAGGAAGAATGGTGGATAAAGATTATGATTATGATGATGATGATGATGATGATGATGATTTGGCATAAACCAATATATTTCAAACAATTGTGCAGTAAAACATTTTATAAATTAGATTTAGTGTCTAAAGTAATATAAATAATATAATACATAAAATGATTTTCTTCCAAAATTAAACATAAAAAAAAATCACAATTCAATTCTGGTTTGGGAATTTGTCATATATTCAGTTCAGCCTTACTTTGGTTGAAAAAAGTGTACTTTTCACACCCCTAAAAGACATAGTTAATAAAGTCAAAAGTTTAAAATTACACAAAGCAAGCATTTTTATTTCACCTGTGTAAATGTTATGGTACACCTCAAGAGTAACCTTTATGAAAAAACAATGATTTAAAATGTTAAAAATCAAATAAAAGTAGTGTGGCGATATAATGGTAAGTAAAATTGTATTTGTTGAAAGAGTTATTAATAGCCAAGTTCTACTAAGATCAAAATGTATCTTGTGCTCGAGTTATGTAATTACTAACCAGTAACCACTTGTCTGTTCATGAAGCAAATTTGAGAAGCAAGCCCTCACACAAAATATGAAAGTATTTTTATTTCCCTCCTTAGCTCAGATGGTCTTGTTGATGCCGAGCGCGTCCTTCATCATGAAGTCTCTGAGCATCCAGAGAGCGTTCACAACACTTCCATGATTACCGGCTCCGTTCCCCAACCAGTGAGTGGGCAGCCGAGACTGGTCTGGGACTGGTGTGTTCTCTGTATTGGCACGCAGCTGTTTGTCCCAGTTAGAGATGTATTTACTGTCTGCTTGGAGTCCTTCAATGTATCTGGAAATAAGTCATAACAAACTGGATATTATTGAGATTCAAATAGAAAAAATAAATCTAGGGGTGAGCCAAGTCCAATTTTGTTTCAAATCTAAGTCTACAATAAGTATTTTTCATATCTGAATAAGGATGGGCTTATATTCATGCATAACACATAAGTAGTAATGGTAGTAGTGGTGGTGGTGGTCGTGGTGGTCGTTGGTAGTGGTGGTGGTGGTGGTGGTAGTGGTGGTGGTGGTGGCTGTAGTGGTGGTAGGGTGGTAGTGGTGGTGGTGGTGGTTTGGGGGGGGTGTGGTGGTGGGTAGTAGTGGTGGTAGGGGTGGTAGTGGTGGTGGTGGTGGTAGTGGTGGTGGTGGCTGTAGTGGTGGTAGGGGTGGTAGTGGTGGTAGTGGTGGTGGTGGTGGTAGTGGTGGTGGTAGTGGTGGTGGTGGTAGTGGTGGTGGAGGTAGTGGTAGTGGTGGTGGAGGTAGTGGTAGTGGTGGTGGTGGTGGTAGTGGTGGTGGCTGTAGTGGTGGTAGGGGTAGTAGGGGTGGTAGTGGTGGTGGTGTGGTGGTGGTAGTGGATGTAGTGGTAGTGGGTGTAGTGGTGGTGGTAGTAGTGGTGGTGGCTGTAGTGGTGGTGGAGTAGTGGTGGTGGCTGTAGTGGTGGTGGAGGTAGTGGTAGTGGCTGTAGTGGTGGTGGTAGTAGTGGTGGTGGCTGTAGTGGTGGTAGTGGTGGTGATGGTAGTGGTGGTGATGGTAGTGGTGGTGATGGTGGTGGAGTGGTGATGGTGGTGGTAGTGGTGGTGGTGGTAATTTTTTTTTTTTTTTTAGCACCACGTTTTATTACCCATTCGAGTTATATGCTTAAGTACTAATTATGCTAATGGGTTATTAATTGGGAAGGTTGAATTTAGAAGAAGTGAACCTGCATTTGTGTGGAGAGAATGGAAAATTATTAAGGGAAACCACCCCCAGTTCACCCGACCGAGATTCAAACCTCGATCTCCCCGTCCTCGCCAGTCCAGCTCAACATGAAACTAGTGCGTCAGCTAACTACACCATCGAGGCAGGTTCAGCTAATATTAAATAGTGTATGGCGTACAGTGCACACAAGAAGGACCAAAGAGAATGATGGGAGATGAAGAATGTAGGAAAAAGACCATACGGGAGATCAAGAGAAATACAGGATAATAATATAACAGAACATGTGCAAGTGAGAGGAGAAGAATGAAAGCGATTAAAGGAGAAAGAATGGAAACAGATGATGATTATGATGATTATGAATTGTTTATAGCCTCTCTCAACATTATAATTATGCATATGCTCACATACAATATGAAAGCTAAAACAATTTGATGCATTGTAGGCTATTCACTAAGTATTTATTATTAATGATCAATGAAAAATAATGTGTTTTAACTTTTTCCATACTGTGCTATGCACTATTCACTATTATTTATGCACCATCCATGAATAAAAACTAGAAATGTACCGATTCACCAAAATCAATTACCGATTGTTTAAAATAATTGTTCATGTTACGATTATTTACACTAATTAATCCTGATTATTTATTGATAACTATTGGGAAATATGCTTAAGAGAATGATAACAGTTAATGTAATTAATACAAAAATAGTGTAAGTATACAAAAAGATATTTTATGCATAACCAGCGAAAGTTGGAACTAGATTGTTAGTTTTATCACTGGTACGAACTTATATTTCTTTATCTGGTTATGTAATCTTTGCAAGGCCCGCAACCCAGATGAAGTGTGTATATAAGAAGGGATGGACGGGAATGACATTTTTATATCGGGACGGGAATGGGAAATTATAAAAATGATGCTTTAGATTAATTCTAGATTAAAAATATAATAGTTTTATACTAATATGGTAATACTTGTAAAAGTTTTGACACTATTTAATATAATAGCCTACAAATAATATATCATGAAAACATAATATAAATATGGGTGTGGGAATAAATTTTTTTTATTGAAACGAATAGCAAAATTTTGAATAAAACAAATCAGATAATTAATTTTAATACATTATTTTTACTAGTTTATCTTTTTTGAAAATGGTGTTTTATTTTTAATTACTGTTGGAAGAATGCAAAAGATAAAAAAAAATTACCCTTCTTAAATATCCTCTAAAATCTTAAATGTTCTCTATTTAACACCTCTTAAAAGCTATTTAGGTTTGAAACACTTTAAATATTCTTTAGGTCCAAAATCCCTTGGTTATCTAGATTTGAAACCCCTTAAATGTTCTCTATGTTTTGAATGTTCCTTAAATGTTCTCTAGAATTAACACTCCTCAAAGGTTCTTTGTTTAACACCCCTGTAATCTGTACACTTTTTTGGTTGTAACAACATTTGCTCATAAATAGTTGACCTTGGAAAGTTACTTCCTCCTCCTTCATTTCTATGCCCCAAAATAGGGTAGAGTATAATATATCTCTGTCCTTCTCTAAATTTTTGAAGCTCTCTCTCTCTCTTGTTGAACCCAATAAACAACTGTTGATAGACAGAGCAGTGTGTCTCATCCACAGGCAGTAAAATACCCCCACTCCCGCTTTCCTCTCCAAGTTTGTTACAGAACAAAGAAGATGACTGTCTCCAATAGAGATTGAGCCAATGCACTAATAAGCGCCTGATAACGATTCATTAGTATCTGCATCGGTACACCTCTAATAAAAACCAAGCCTGATTTAAGTTTAATTTAAACAGCAAATATAATTTACAAAATGTTTTATTGAAAAATGTTTAGTAGATTTCATACTAACTTGATGAATAATTATTATAAGAGAATGAGTAAACATTTTGTACTTTAAAACAAACAAAACCAATTTTGAAACTAATCTAATCAAATAATACAAGTAATACTGAGTGTATCATTTTATAGAACTAATAAGAATTTAACATTCCTTTTCTAAACATGTTGAATGGATCAGTACTAACAAACATGTCCAATAATAAAACAAACACAACATTCAATACTGTAACGAACAATTAACTAAAAATAAATATTCAGCCTTGCCAGGAATTGGACCAAAAATCCCTAGCTCAGTAGAAAGCCTTGCTAACAACCCAGTTGTAAGACAATGATTAATTTTAAGAAAGGAATCAGTTGTCTTAACTCTTAATACCAAAGTACCTCAATTAGTTAGGAATAGTAAGAGTTATTTTGTCTCCCCATTGGGTAGTATTATATTATTTAAAGAAAGTACTGACTTGATGTATGCCTCAGAATGCAACAGGCGCTGTGGTCGCGGTGGTACACTCACAAACATTGGTTCAGCCGGACGAACGTTCATTTGACCAACACCTGAAATAACCATGAAGCATTGATAATGCTCACCATCACCAATTTAAACTGTTAATTACTGGTATTATCAAAAATTACTTGAAAACAAATAATATAAAGGCTAGTTAATTAAAAAGTTTGGAGTTAAAATGAACATAAATGGTAAAAGTTGGAAAATGGAAAGACTACTAGAGTAGATTAAATAACTTATTGAAGAATTCATAAACATTACTCTTTCCAAGAAAGGTAAATTCAACCTAAATATAAACAAAAACTTTAATTCTACCTTTCTATACAACAATTTAGGCTAAAAAAAGCTTGCCCTTGAAACAACTTTTACCCTAAAAAACTTTAGACACATTTTTAGAATGATCTAATATTGGAGTAAATACAGTATATAACTTAATAATCTTCACTCACTGAAAGATATATTAAAATTTAATAACTAAAATCATTTAATTTTTTATGAATTGTTCAATTGTAAACAATGGAAAAATGGCGCCATACGGCTAAATTAAATTAAACATTGAAAGGAGAACAGAAGGGCAAGCCTACACACCACCCATAGTCCAGTCTGTGTTTTAATTGTGAACTCTGAGGTCTACAATTTTCTGTAAACTGTGTAGGCCTTACTTACCCTTCTACCCTCCTTTCAATGTTTACGGTTTAATTTAATTTTTTTACTATAGTGATTGCTAATTTTATACAGCCAATACATAATTGTAGCCATGATTATTATAATCCACTATGCTTAAGTTGGTGGACTTCTAGTCAAAATAAATTATGAGTAAAACATCTGAAAATAAATATGTATTCAGACTAATGTTATTACCATCAATACATTTTAAAATAGTTACATAATCTAAATTGATACATTACCTGAAAATTGAGTATGGGGTGATGGTGTTTGTCTTGACATGCTCTGTGGCGTTGCAAGAGCAGGGTTGCCAACTGTAAGAAGACAAACACAATGACATGCTAAGAGCACCATGCAATTAGTTGGCAACACTAAGGTTAGTGAATGCTGCAACAAGAATAATAATCACATTCCTTCAATTTATATACAGGATGACACAAAAGTAAATTTACTTTTGCTCCATCTTGTATAACTCTATGATAGATAGCGTTTTAATTTTTGAATATCAAATTGTCTCATGAAAAGATGGAGTGAAAAGTGGAGAATTAAGGAAAGAGCAAAGTTTTGCCCGACTCTTGCTTTTCTTAAATTTGATACATAATTTGTTTTTATCCGCAGCTTTCTCATAATTTTGAATAATCAACCAAATATTATGTTTTTAATAATCCCAATTATAAAAACCATATGTATAAATACAGAGAGCTGAAGAAGACGGAAAAGCCTTTAAAATTGTATGTTTTATAAAATTTAATACTATTTGTAACGTGTGTGTGTTTTAAATATACATGGTTTGTAAGAGTGATTTGCAATCCTGAATCTGACAACTGTGGTTTGATTCAAACTATCTGCATTGGGAATAATTTGTTTTCACAATGTGGGTTTGTTGAAGAATTTATTTAAATTTCAATCTATTTATCATGTACATTTAACTAAATACATTATATGTATAAATGGATATCTATTTATTATTAGTGTGTAATGATTCATTTGAAAATTGATTGTTATCAGCCGGTTATTGATAGTTCGGCAAATAAATTAAAATATCAATTAAATAAGAGAAAAAGCACCATCATCACCATCATCATCTACATAATCTTCTTTCCTTATACCATTATTCCTCGCTTATTTACTTCCATTCTTCCTCTCCTCTCACTTGCACACTTCTGTTATCTACTCTATGCATCTCTTTCTTGGTCTCCCCTGTGATCTTTTTCCTACATACCTCATCTTCATCATTCTCTTTGGTATTTTTTTATTTCTCTATTCTCATTACATGGCCTTACCAACTACTATTTACACATTATTTCTTACTCATTTGCAGCTAAGTTACAAGAAAAACTTTTTTTTTCAAAAGTAAAATCAAATTTTAATCAATTTTAAATCAAAATTAAAATATTTTAGGGGGAACCTGTTGAGAATAAATTATCTGGATAATAACATATTTGACCTGAAATTAACTAAATAAAGTGCCTTAACATAATACAATGTATTTAAATAAACATGTTTTAGTTGTTAAAAATAACACACTTTAAAAGTAAAAATATGTATATTGAGATATTATTTATTTATTTATTATATATTTTGGCCAGACATCTTATAATTTTAAATCCAGGCCGTATTTACACATTGCCAAAGAATTTTCTACTACTATACAATTTCCAAATTTTCTTTTGTTTAAACAGGTTCGACACCTAAAGTACCTACTCGAGATACAATTTCAGTCTCGTTCCAAGTGGTACACCCCGGGTGTATTACTTCCCCGGTACCCTCCTCTGCTGGTTACCCCACCAGACATGGTTTCTCATCCCAGCCCACACCCCCTATCCGCCACCTGGGGAGGCGCCCTATTGGAGTTGGTGCTCAGTCTACTCTTAAGCACAAACCACTTCCTTTCTTGTCTTACCCCTATTTCTACATACCCTGAAATTGTTTCTCCTAACATACCCATCCTATTAGCCTCCCTTCCCTATCCTATCCTATCCTAGTCTTATAACTAACTAATATAAACAAATTCTTACACTCCGGGAACATCCGATGCCCCGATGGTACAAGGGGGCTGCTGAGCAGCCACCTATCTCCATCTTGACGCAGAGGGCCCTTGCCAGACCTGATCCTACTTTTCTTGTTTCCAAGAAGAGGGATCTGCAGTCACAGGGTTCCCCCTGCATCCTATTTCTTTCCCCAATGTTCGGCTGGAATGATAATCTTTCGGATTACCGGGGTTACCTCAGTAATCCTCCTGATCCATCAGCCGAACTGGTATACCAGTCCTACAAAGCTTTGTGTTTGCCACTTCTCAGCATCTCTCCTTGTTCCTCATGAAAGGTTGTATATCAATATTTCAGCAAAAGCAACCTTCTCCTTCCACTATTCACCCCCCGCTGAGACTTACAACCGGGGGCCGGCTCAGTCCCTTCCCATATTTCTGTCCTTGTCATCGTCTCCGTCTTCGTCACTGTCACTGTCACTGTCCTCGGCACTGTTGCTAGTCTCTCCCCCCCCCCTTTCGTCTGTGGCCCTCTGCCTGTTTAGTCTTTGTCCAAGTCTTTGTCTCTCTCGCAGTTCCCTTACGTATTCCGTCTTAGCCCTTTCTGAAGCTTCCAATGCTAGTCTAGGAACCTCCAATGGGTGGGATCTCTCAGGATACTCCCCACCAGTCTCCCCTGCACTTCTTGCTGGTTCAGTCTTCTTATCTCAAGCGTACAGGCACATTCCAACACAACATGTTCTGGGGTACTCACCTCACCGCATTCACACAGATCAGATTCGACCAATCCCATCTTCCTTAAAGATTCTGGGTATGACCCCTTACCCATGATGAAATGGACCAGACCCGGGGATGGTTCCAGATGTACATTTGCAATCCTTTCAACCACATTGGGAAAGAGTTGATAAGCCCTCCTACCAGTTTCACTGCCCTCCCAGCATCTCTGCCATTCCCTCAACAGAGCAATCTCTGCGTCTAAGGATGTTTCCACTTCAGGTGAGGTGAGTATCCTAACTTTCTCCCAGTTATTCTTCCTTTTCCAGTACTCAATTGCTTTCTTATTAACTAGGAGGTCAAACAGTCACACACCTAGGGTAACACACAGTGCATCTGTCGCCAATGTCCAGTAGGCGCCCGCAAGTCTCAGGAGGACGTTCCTCTGTATACTCTGGACAGCTCTAGCCGACACGAAGTTGTTTAGTCTGTGGGTCCAGACGCATGCTCCATAGCCAACAATAGAGAGAAGGAATGCGTGGTGATATGTCTTTATTATCCGCATGGGCAGATGGAACCTCCTCTGCCCAATGCTTATAATATTATTCATGACCCGCTGAGCTCTCCCCATCACTTCCTCTACATGCACCGTGAAGTTTCTGTTCTCATCAAGAGTGAATCCTAGGTATCTGACCGTTTGGCTCCTTCTCAAGTTCTTTCCCTTGACCTTTATTGCATGATTTCGCATCAATCTCCCCCTGAATAGCATAAATGTTGTCTTCACCGGTGCCATCTTAATTTGACACTTTTGCACCACCTTCCCAGCCCATCTAGCACTCGATTACATCTTTCCTCCAGGCTGTTCCTTGAATTACCTTCTACCACTATTAGAAGGTAGTCCGCGAAGGTGACTATTCCATGCGTTTCAGGGATTTCCTCCAGCATCTGCAGCCCCGGCTCCAGTCCCACATCCCAGAATATCGGCCCGCAGACCGATCCCTGGGGGCATCACTTAGTCAGTCTTTTCTGCACGCTGGTACTCAAACACCTCAGGGTGGCATACCTATTCCGGCAGTAGTACTTCAATATTCTGTACAATTACCCTGGACACTGCAGTTCTCTTAACCAGTTGAACAACGCCGGCTACCATAGGTTGTCAAACGCCCCCGAGATGTCTAACGAATATCCCCACCACGTATCCATCAGCGGCCGAGTCGATCAATTCCATTGCTCTACAGATGGCATCCTCTGTCAATTTACCCTGTCTAAAGCCATACTGCTGTTGAGGCATGCCCACTTCTGTCCTGTGCCTTAGTAATCTTTCACAGTATTTTTTCCTGTAGTTTCCCATATTGAGATAATAATTTTTTCTCTGAAATTGCTACCACAACATAATCCAACTTTTGTTACTGCATTAGAACCTTGTTAATCTGAAATAATACGGAGTGAAGATTGTTTGAATCAGCGAAAATTCTCATTAAGGGGAGAATATAGGAAAACAGTATTTTCACAAATTTTAAATGACAATTGAATGAATGTTGTCCAGGGTATACCTTGGAGGTTGTCTACATGTAATACCCTCAATGAGATGATGTAATGATAGTGAATATGAGGGCGTGGAGCAGTTTTAAATCTTAAACCTAACTTAAGTCTAACTAACCTAACCTGGCTGACCAAAGGAACAATTCCCCTTTCGGAAAAAATACCTTGGTACCACTGGGAATCAAACCCAAGACCTCTGGATCAGTCACCAGGAGCGCTGACTACTGGTTCAAGAGGCCAGTCAATGGTGACTTATAATTGAAGTATGAATGCTTTATTTTTAAATACATTGATTGGCATAAACAATTTGGCTTTATTTATTGGTAAAACTCTAGCATAAATAAAATAAAATAGTCACTGTACCCAGGCAAAATAATGCCATTGTCAACTTTCTTGCTAATCCAAATCCCATCGTTTCTTGTCAAGTTCAGCAACAGTTCAGAAGTTTTGTGAGTTTTGTACAAATCTACAGTTCAAGACATTTTTTGAGACCTAATTAACCTTTTATGATATTCGGAAATCAGTTTTAAAAGTGTCCGTACATTCAATTACTAAAATAAGGCTATGAATAAATATATTTACACAATGGATGCAAAAAAAAAAAAAAAGGGTTAAGGTGTTTAACAGGCGTGAATTTGCTTTAGAAGCGGGAGGATACTGTTGACAAATATGACAATCTGTGGCAGGGAAGGAAAGGAGACAGGGGCAGAATACAAAGTAAAAAAAAAATCTGTGTAGCATTTCCTTTGTATGTAAAATAGAATTACAGAAATGACCACAAACTGAAAAAATACGATACTCACGGGTAATATGCTGATAAGGGCTCGGAGGGTTGCTGAATGAGGGGAAGAGCTTACAAGGTTGTGGAGGATGACGTCGCGACAGTACATAGTTCCTAGTAACAACACGGTCATGCGTGGTGAAACAAGCATACATACATGCAAGCATATTTGTGATCACTAATATTAAACTACAGAACATACCAAAAACAAAATATAGTTTTTAAGATTAAATAATTGAAAATAGTTTTGAAAATATAATGTAGAGCAAAAAAAATTAGTGCATAGCTTACAAATTAGGTTCATCCAGAAATAAAAAGTCTTGTATTAACAATACTACATAATACATACTACTGTCATATGTCTTTATCTCACACTATTCTTTATTTATTAAGTGAATGAAAAGAATTTTAGGTATATTTGTTTAAAATATTAAGTTGTCCTATGTGAAATGAAAGTTAGATATAAAAACCATTCAAAAAAGTAATGAAAATGTTTTAGATAAATTTAATTAACTTAAAACAAGGTGTGTTACATGCAAATCATAATACCTTAATTGGGTGTGCCATCTTAAAACTATAACCTCATGGCTTGGTCAAGAAGCTAAAATTAGACTTTGCATGATTTGTTTATAAATTATAATATTATGGATTTCCAAGCACACACCATCTATGTTCAACATTACTTTTTTAAACAGGAAACAAGAAGCAGTGTGTTTGAATCTTAAGATAATTCAAAGCTGATAGATCAATCTTTATTGTACAAAAGAGGCCAAATTTAATATGATGTGATGTGTTAAGGTGTTGTTTATAATGGCTTCATACTACACGGTAAGTGTGAATAAGTTTGTCTTCTTTTTATAATCATGTATTAACTAAGCAATTATATATTTTTTTACCAACAATAGTATGGTTATTATAAAATATATACAAAATGTAAAAAAGTACAGTGCAGGTATTAAAAACATTTAAGGAAAAACTGAGAGGAACAAATAAAACAAAAATATTAAAGATGGCTTGCACAATAAAAAGAGGAGCACACTTAAAAATGAGCACTGCCACCTTATTTCCTTGACCTAACTGTAGCAGGACGGCTCCTTGGAGGGAACCTTACATATTTTTTTCAAGTGGCAGCAGTGTAAAAGTGTGAATTGTTTTTCTACATTTTTACTGTGCAAACCAAGTGTATAACATGTGCTTTCTTCAGGACACAGTTGCAAACATCGCCAAAATAACATTATAGTATTGGACACAATAGTATTAAAAACTTCTAATTCGGAAAAAATAAAACAAACAGCTCTTAAAACTTTATAATGCCATGTAACTACAACAAATGCAGAAAATATATCAGCCAACAGCTACAATATACTGAAAAAGGTAAATACAAAAAAAAAATCAGTTTGGATAACAATCAAAACCAAGCAAAGTCAATAAAACAAACATTTACACACGGTACACTCCATCCACCACTTATCAGGCTTTCTGAACAAATGTTTTCACACAATCTAGTGCAAAAAGTATTAGTAGTTGTATAAAAATAGTCTAGAAATAGCTTTAAAATTAACACATAGGCTAGACTGGGATATAATAGTTTCTCATCTTTCTACAAAAAAAGTAATGGATGGACTATACACATGAAAAGAATGAACAAACCAGGAGCTTCATTAGGAGCAGATGTTGGAGTGGGAGGAGTTGTTCGAGAGCTGACGTAATTCCTGAAAATAAGTAACATCACAGCAAAAATATAAATAAGGGTGAAACTACATACTACCCAATTTTTTTTAACAATAAATCCCTTTAAAACTAGGGATAACCTTAGCTTTATGATTGTCTTGTACTTAGATAAATATAGCATTTGAAGAAAATTATTCCAATTTGATCGTTCTTTCAAATGGATAAACAAATTCTGCTGTGACTGGTGGAGAGATCGAGATGCTGTCTTATTAAATTACCTGCTACGATCTTGGGGGAGTATGACTCGGCCATTGCCCTTGAGTATATGGACCTCTTTGATGTGCCTTGACAAACGTTGAACGTGTGGGAATGGTTGTGCCCCCTTCTTCACACGCCCACAACCGCGCCATTGGCACTGGTACTCTGCTTCTACAAATAAATAGTTTTTTATTTTATTGGTGTACTTCTGTGCCAGTTTTATAGCTATTGCTGACAAAACTTTCTCAACTAAGGAAAACAAATTTAGTGTAGTTTTTTTAAGTCACCAGCATTTGTCTAAAGCAGGGATTTCCAACCTTTTTTAAGTTCGCGGCACCCTTGTGAAGGGAATAGAATCTCTTGGCACCCTTGTGAGAATTTTTGTGAACATTTAGTTTTTTTTTGTTTTTCAAACATTTTATTTTTTATTTAATCTTTTAATTATTTAAAATTAAAATTTCTTCCTCTTAATGAGTAAATTGAACTTGATATCAATAACAAAAATTGAATAAAATAAATAAAGTTTCAGAGTAATAGTTTTGGGAATCAATAAACTAGCATATAAGCCAACTACAATGTGAGACTTTTGATTGATATTAAATAGCACAAAAGATTGATACCGGGCCTAAAGATTGACAATGCAACGTGCATATCATCCTCAAAACTTAGCAGTATATTTCAATTTCAGTCTATGTCTCACATCAAGTGCTGTGGCATGTACAATTCAGAGAAACACTAAAAATAAAACGTTCCCTTTATTTGTTTTCATTATTTTTTGCTGAGTGCCAATTTTTTTTTAAAAAAAAATTCTTCTTAAGATTCCCCCACCCCCTCTCAAAATCTCATGGCATCAACCACTTTACATCTAGTAACTAGAAGTTGTGTTAATATTTTTAATATCAGATTGATGCCAACTTTAAAAATATTAAATAGTTAAAATGAGTGCAAAAATAGCCAGGAATAAAAAATTAGCATAGGATAAAAATGTTTTACTGTACTAGAGTTAATATATGGAAGCTTTTTAAATAAAGAATACTATACGATTATATAAATTTGAAATTTTTTTAAATTTCGCATTAACGGTGTCTTACCATTAGACGGTATGTTTGCAAAGTGCATGAATACATGCCCATGTGGCTCCTGGGCGGCATGGTCATAGCAGTCGATGATATCTTCGAATTGAAAGTCACAGTTGTCCCAGCAGCATTCAAAAACCTGGGAAAAAATAAAGTTTATCCAACTTTACCAAAGAGCTGGGCCAACAGCTATATTTAGATCAGGCTTATGCCAATCATTTATATAAAGGTAATATTAAAATGTTAAGTAATGAAGAGGTTCAATGGCTAAATTATTTTATAATAATATAAATTGATAAAAATAAAATAAACTACTAAGTAATATTAAGTAATTATAATAAAACACATGTGTATTCACTTAGATTGTTTTTATTTCATTCAAGATAAAATGGTTTGATTTCTGAAAATTTAAGATAATTTATAAAAATATAATTCAGATTTTTAAATATAATAGATATATTGAAAAAAAAGAGAGAAATATGAATGGTGTACAATATAGGAAACAGATAAATTGAATATTAATATAAGATAATTATTTAAATATAAAAATTTTACAAGACAATACAAGAAAGCTTGAACAATGTGGAAATAAATAATATACGAATTAGAGGGAACATTTAGAGCATGTTAAGTTACAAACCTCTAAGAAAGAGATAATTTTACACATTAAAAAATACATTAGATGTTTGAATCAGATAAAACTTACAAAGTCTTCAAAATACACAATTTACATAAGGTCCCAGTATGATGATATAAATTAATTTATAATCACTTTAAAATGTTTGAAGGCTGATAAAAATAAAATATACTATACAGAATTTATATTTTCTTATTTGAAATTTATTCCTCTCTTCCTTTCAGCTAGAACCATATGTTTTTAAATAAAGATCATATTGCAATATTTAAGGATAAAACCTGATCATTAACTACAAGTGGCTTGAGCACAAGTACACCAGCCGCGATAATGTATTCTAACAAATCATAAATATATTATGGAAAACCTCTTTTAACTTTATGAGGTAATTGTATTATATTTGGAAGAAGGCATAGGATGATGATGCTGCTGATGATGATATGGATGATGATGATGATGATTATTATTCATTATTAATTATTATTATTATTATTATTATCACCGTGTCTTACTACCCGTTCGGGTTGTACACACTTACGCTAATGTGTAATGGTAGGGTGATTATGAGATGAAATGGAGGACCTACAGTTTAACGTGGGATCCGAACCACGGTGGAGGCGTGGCATTCCTCACATACACAAGTTGTGATTAATACACATTTTGTCAGAGGTGAAGGAAAGAGGTATAGGAAAGGTGGATGAAAACATATAAAACGGACGAACCCAATATGGCTTTTACAATGAAAAGAAGAACACAGTTCACACTTTATAGTGCTACCATTGGACAAAGAAGTAATGGTTGCTTCTTAAAGAAAATCTATCGTCACCACCCAATCCCATGACCTAGGTTTCATCCTATGGGAACTCTTCAGGGAGGAGTGTGAAACACGCAACGCAACTTTGTAAAAGAGGAAACAAAAAAAACACAAAAGGGAGGAAATGGAAAATTGTAAAGCATGATAGGACACATAGATAGGAACATGTAAGCGAAAAGAGGTTTTCCTTATAGATATATATTATATATTTGCATCCATTGTCCTTTTCCTGTGTTTGTCCTTTATAATATATCTTTTATATGTTCCTATCTATGTGTCCTATCATTCTTTACAATTTTCTATTTTCTCCCTTTTGTGTTTTTTGGTTTCCTATTTTAGGAAGTTATGTTGTGCGTTTCACACTCCTTCCTGATGAGTTCCGATAGAATGAAACCTGGGTCGGAGGATTGGGTGGTGACGAATGATTTTCTTTAAGAGGCAACCATTACTTCTTTGTCCAATGGCACCAATGTAAAATGTGAACTGTGTTCTTTTCATTGTAAAAGCCATATTGTGTTCATCCATTTTATACGTTTCTATCCACCTTTCCTATACCTTCTTCTGAATATAATAGAATCATAAATATATTGTAATTTATAACAACACAAAACATGCTTTACATTTTTTCTTTCTAAGAGAGTTTAAGCTAATCTTGTATGAAAAGTTTAATATTTGTGGTTTAAAACCAATAATTAACCTAATATTTAAGAAATAAATAGTAAAACTAAAAACAAATTCAGTATATTATATTGAAGATCATATTTATCTTAACAGGTTGAATTGTGTTTTTTAAAGTACTAAACATAAGCTTTAATTTGACACCAAAATTAACCAAATTAGATAATAAATAATGAAGATTTTAAGTAATTACAACTCAAATCGGAGGAACTCTATAAACAAGAAACACATTTTTTTCCCCAAAATGGCACCATGGGCCAATTAAGCATAGAAAAATCTGAAGAAAAAAAAACTAAGAAAATCTTAGATGTAAGGGCACATTGCATTAGGAGATTGGACATGGAATGAGCCCTTTTGCTCTATTCCAAATAACCTTATATCTCCTTTATAACATTAATGATAAAAAGCATACTTGATTCTCTACTGGTGGCCCCACAGGAATGGCAATGGCTATCGAGGGGCTCGGATACTGATCTGGATCCGCCATTTTGAGGGCACTTTCTTCATTGACTTTGGCTGCTTTTTCTTCCCAAGACTGCTTCTCTTGAGCTGGAAGGTTGCGCCACTACGACACCAGAAAATAAAAGTCAATGGCCGCAAACATGTCTTAAATTAAGTCATAAGTACCCTGGTGATTATTATAAAATAAACATAATTTTAATTGGCTCAAGTTAAACATCCACCACAACAACATACCTGGTTACCGATGATGCGACTAATCTCCCCGAATGTTGACTCTGAGTGGTTAGCAGTGACCGATCTCCGAACCTCACTACAGTACAAGATGTAGCCAGTCAAAAGTTTCTTGCCAATCTGCTTCTGTGGAACAGGAGTTGACAAACTTTTATAAAACAGCCACTAACCTCATTACCAACGATGCGACTGATGTCTCCAAACGACGATTCCGGATGTTTGGCAGCGACTGTTCTCCGGACATCCCCAGAGTACAAGATGTAGCCTGTGACTACTTTCTTGCTTAACTGCTTCTGTGGAAAGAGGAAGGGACACCATTGACATACTAAACTGTTCCCATGATCTTCTTACGTGGATCAGTTTCCCTCGGATACTTTAGTGTGTTCAAATAGCCCTAGATTTGAGTAATTTTTTTCTCTCGCAAAAAAAATAGTTGAGAATTGGTGGTTAGTGTTTTTTAAATAGCATTACGATTATAACTAAACTTATTCGTTTGTATACATGGGTTTTAAATTGGTCCATTAGATCAATATTATAATCATATGAAATATTATTCAACTAGTATAAAATTATATACAAATTTGAAAATTAAAATCAAACGATGATGCTACTAACATAATATGTGCATTCGCACATGAAAAATGTGGGGTTAAATTGTACAAAAATAAAACAATCAAAAGAATATTAAAAACTTCTCATGCATACTACGCAAATCGAAAACTAAATTATGATAATGCAAGATATGCAAGGAAGCTAAAGCCTGAGAAGAACATATAAACCAATGTGTACCATTCTGTATTGGGAGAAAAAAGAATTACTAAAACAAGAAAAAAAATGTTAGTATGATTATCAGTGTAGATGCACAGAGTTAAATTAAAATATGAAAAAAAAAAAGTTTTAAATTTGTAATACTTAAAGTAGAAGTGAAGAGGTTTTTTCTCACAATCACTGACATCTGCTGGAGAGTAGTAAAACAAAATATGTGAAAAATAAACTGAACAAAAAAAAAAAAAGAAGCCAAATCCTTCACCACATTCAAATAACAAAATAAAATAATTTTTAAGCTGGCTGGATAGATGCTGAAATAAAGGCAAAGCATACTAAGAAAAGATAATTCAAACTGTACAAAACATATTTAAATAAAATGAAAAATAAATTAAAATGTAATTGCAAATGAAACATGCAAAAGATAACATTCCTGCTAAATAAACTATAAATTAATTAAAAGACAAATTAAATCTACATTACAAAGACATGTTTTTTATCTCGGAGGAAAGGAAGTCATTCCATATTCTAGAGCAAGACATACCTTTCTTGATGAAATGGGCGTGATCATATTAGACATTGGAGTGGGCATATCCCCGGAGCCCACTGAAGGAGGTCCTCCATCAAGCGAATCCTCCATCATCATATCAGGATCTACCTTTATTGAAGGAGATGCTTCCTAAAAAATCACTTTCGGTTAGGGATGTCAAACTTGATTACTCAATACTCTCAGTTCTTGCTTATATTGAGAACATCTAGAATCAATTTCAATATTATGAATTTTGATACCTTGCTCTTGACTCTAAAATTCTTTTGAATAAAAGTTTTGGCAATGAAACAAGTTAGGAAAGTTCAAAAATGAGCAACAGCCAATTAATTGCGTCAATTATTAGTTTTTTGCCATTTCATTCCAATACTGGCAAATTGTCGTATGCACTGAAAAAGGATGATGTAAATCTTGAGGAATTGGACTTAAGAGAGACAGGAATAATGACAGCTCTACTTTGGATTAATTTCTACTTTCTCACAACCCCTCGAAGAAAGACCTATTGGGATTGTGAACAAAAATCAGACTCAAGATCTCGATGTTTCATGACCCCCTGAAATCGAGAAAGGGGTTTTCTCGATGCAGTCTGTGCGTTTGTCTGTCAGACTAGACCCGAAGCCATTTTACCAATCGGGCTAAAACTTGGTATATAGAGTTTTCAAAAAGTTCCCCCGAGGTATTTTTGGAATTAGATATCCAACATTAAAATTAAGAGTAGTTTAAGGAAGGGGAAAAAAGAGAAAAACGATTTTAATTAAAATTTGTATTCAAGCATTGTTTAACATTACAAATAAAATGGCAACTCTCGTTTTCCCATAAAAATGACTTTAAGAGTACTTTACATAGGCAGAAATTTCCAATTTTGATTATATCTCCGCAACTATTTGAAATACACAATAATAGGGATGTGTGAATTCAAAGAGGTTGAATCAATATATAAAAGATACTTTAAGTCATATTGTAATTCAAATATTTTTTGTTAGTGGTTTTATACTTTAAAAAATATATATTTTGTTTATTTATATAACCTTAAGTACTAAAATTACTTGGAAAATGTGTTATTGCACAATTGTTCCAAATATTTAGTTTAATTCTGATAAATCAACTTACAATTCAAATACTTAATATATTTTCCATATGAATATTGTCTTGTACTGTATATAATAGCTTAGAATGGCAATAGCCGACTATTATCAGAGAAAATTTGTAATTGTCAAAGTCAGATTTTTTTTAAGCAAGGTCAAAGCTGATATTATTTCGAAGCTTCACACACACACCTAAAAATAACTTATCACCATTTCTTTTATTTGAAATATTTTTATAAGACCAAAAAAAACCAATTGGTTCTGAGCTATAAGCAAATATACAAGAGGGGGAACACAAAATAAGACACAAAATAATTTGATTACATTTATTTTAACACAGAACACAACACTTATCTAACCAATATGGGTTTTATGTGTCTTGTACCATTGTTTATGATGAGCTGCATTCACTCGGTAAGTCTAGTGACCATAAAATCACACTGCTGTATTGTAACATTCTGCAGAACCATATCAATGTTCTCACCAAATATCTTGAATACTGTGTGGAATGGGTTCGAAGCACTGTTATATCAATAATCCATACAAAAATGCATCACACACTGACAGGTCAGGACTTGGTGCAGGATATGTAAATTCTGTGCCTTTAGAAATCAAATGCCCGGGAAACATCTGTTACAGTAAGGTGATCATTCCTTCGACCAGTATGGGTGGCACCTCCATCTTGTTGAGACACTTGCTTGCCCATGTCAAGATTGTTTAGCTCACAAAATGTTGTCATATCTCCCTGGAAACGTTCAATAACCTGGTATCTGTAGATTTGTGCAAATACATTGGTTCTGTTGCCATCTTCATCTTCAATAAATGTGGACCAATGATGTGATGGGTGGTCACAGCAATTGTACTGTTACTTTTAATAAGGTAAATGTTTATGAACATATTCATCTGTTTTTTTTCCCAACCAAGGAAACAATAATTCTGCTTATTGACGCGTCCACTGAGTAACACATGACATT
Organism: Timema podura; assembly: GCA_033556935.1. Taxonomy (NCBI): domain Eukaryota; kingdom Metazoa; phylum Arthropoda; class Insecta; order Phasmatodea; family Timematidae; genus Timema; species Timema podura. The sequence goes on from JAVRXN010000002.1 coordinate 47,190,481, forward strand.
CTCCAGACCCCCCATCAATTTCACAGATAATAAGGATCTTCATAAACATCGGCCAGAACATGTGCACTATAATACACACAAGCTTTGAAGTCTGCTTCTTTCAGTTCATGGAATACCTGCATTAGATAAAAGTGTGCTCCAATATCCACAACCATGAGCTGAACACTAGAGTGTGCCATACCAAGTTCTCTTGATTTGCAACATTCACTTTCCTTTGGAGAAGTAAGGAACTTTTGCAGCACTCGTCCAGTATTGTTATTGGTTCTTGTGCTTCTCGACCTTCAGATCTCCCTTCGTTATGATTATCAAATGAACCCGTCTCCCTAAACATTTCCACCCATTAAGAGAATTGCTTTCTTCGATGGTGATGATTTACAAAACTTCTCTTCAAAAGCATCCTTCACAATTTGCAGAGATGGTTCAATATTCGTTCCAGCACTATAGCTGCGAAAGTAATCTCCAAAAGCCCAGGACTGTAGACTAGATTCCCGATGACGAGGAGATTGAAGTTCGAATGTGGGTCAGGTGTAGTGAGGGTGATTTAAAAAAATAAGTCCACTCTACCTACAATCAAATTCGGGTACACTTCCCCAGTCTAAATAAAACCTTCCTAATCCCTAAAACCATTAGCATAATAATTAGTAAATAAGTGTATAACCCAAATGGCAGTAACATATAGCCTGAACAGACAGTAAGAAACTGACTCTGCAATTGTGAATTAAATTATCCCATTTGAATTTAAAGAATAGGGCCAAGTTTAACGGAAATGTCCTAACATACAGCTGAGGAAGGATGGATAACTAACATGGTAAAAATAAATGCCACCATTCATATTCAGTTAAAGATCAAACATCAGTCTTCCGTTTGACAGTCAAGCTGCTAGCATAAAGCCCTTCTTAGTGCTCCAAGACAGATTTATTAATCAATCATTAGTTTAATCCTTTAGACTTTAGAGTAAACAAGTTTAATATATTTTTTTAATCACATTCAAAGCTGAAATGTCAAAGTGTTTAAAACTAACAGAATGCATGGAAATAGTATAGGAAAAATAAGTTTTGTATGCAGACTTTACTGCAGAATTTTTAGGAACAGCATTTCTATTTTGCTAGTCCATTATAACAATACATTTATATTACAATTTAAATACCCCTTTAAAATAAATTCTAAAATTTAAAATCAAAGTAATTTAAACCAATATTTTGTGTAGTGAAATAAGGATTAAACATAAGTATTTTTATCTCTACACTTTAAACTACTTTTTTTTTCAGTTTCAAAGGCCAAATGAATAGATGACAAAAAATTTGAAATATCCACAATATCTTATAAAAATGTGAGCTGTGTCGTGCTATATCTAGGGGAATATCATAATATGAGTGAATTTTATTCAAATACCCTTTTATATTATATATTTTTAAAGCATTGTTTTAACAAATTAATTTTATAAAATCAAAAGCCCCAGTCTGGTGAATTTAATTAAAAAGGGCTTGGCTGTATTCCTTTGTATAATCGTTTTTGTGGAGAGATACACAACAAATATTTCTCTGTTTATTATATTAAGGATGTGCGCAGGCCACTTTTTAAATGAGAAGGCAAGTCAAAGCGAAGCTTGAAACTTGCCAAGAAAAGTCGAAGTCGAGGCCTTTATTAATAATTAATGAACAAAGGCTTACTGATATGTTTGGTAAATTATCAATTAAGTTTTTATATTTACTTACATCATGGAGTAGATAAAATTATTTTGCAAATTTTACACAGCATGTCTTTTTATCTGCATTTCTGTGATAATAATTATAAATTAATTAATTCTGTTTTCGTTTCCCACTTTTTGTATTAGCCATTTTGAAAAATCAAGAAAACGCGAAGAAGCTATGAAAAAACTTCTGTTGCAAAATGCACTTATAAATGTGTCACAGTTAATTCCAAAGAGATAGAATATTAATGACTAAACATTAGACGCGAGCTGGGATGATTGCACAACTAAAGCGATTTCTCTGCTACATACCAGTGACTTTGGTGTTATTTCTTTATATGTATTTTTACAAAATTATGTTGGCGATAGTGAATATAATATATTAACATTTACTTACCTGCTTTTGATCCATGCTTTAGTTATGGTAGTTAAATTACTTTCGGTGTTAAATTCTGTTTAGTAACGGTTTTAAAATGATCAAATATTGAAACATGTAATATTTATTAAGATAAAATTAAATCGTTTGATAAATTATCTATGTTTATCCTTCCTTCAAATTTTTTTGAATATGCAAAGGTTATTGTAGATGTCAAAGTCAAAGCCGAAGGAGATTTGACCTTCAACTCAGACTGACTTTTCGAAGCTTTGCAAACCATCACTTTATAAACTTTGAACAGAATCAATATTTTAAAAATAATTTCATTTTTAATATAGAATCGAGCTAATGTAAACATTTGAATGAATAAATCTAAAGCTAAGTATACATTTAAAGTTAATTTTACACAATATACTTACGCGATCAAAGTTTACAGACTGCTGTTTAATGTCAGGTAGACTTTGAGCCGACTCACTTCCAATCTGTGAGGAAAGTAATAGAATAAGATAAAAGTAGTTACTATTCGTGTAAAACCATAGAAAAGAATAAATAAAAATAAACATTGCCAGGAAGAACAAAGTGAGTTCAAGCAATGTAAAGCAGCCTTTTTAAAACATTTCAAGGATACAATTAACGCGTTCAAACAGCAATAGTTTAATGTGTAAGTTATAAACTAGCTGTAAATATTAGAATTTTCTAATAAACTGCAAAATAAATTTAAGTTTAAATAAAAATAGATTGGAGAAAAGAAAAAAGACAACCAAACACCATATTTCAACTAACATGAAAAGAATTATTATTATTATTAGCACCGCGTCTTACTACCCGTTCGGGTTATACGCACTTACGCTAATGTGTAATGGTAGGGTGATTGTGAGATGAAATGGAGGACCTACAGTTTAACGTGGAATCCGAACCACGGTGTAGTCCTGGCATTCCTCATATTCACAAGTTGTGATTAATACACTCTTGTCAGAGGTGAGGGAAGGGTTTGGCAATCAGATAAATCTGTGCCGGGACCTGAGGATTGAACCCCGGACCCCTAGCACAGAAGTCCGACACCTTACCCCTAGATCACCAGGTCACCCAACATGAAAAGAGAAAAATAAATTTACAATGAATAAATGTTTGGAAATCCAAAAGATTATAGCTTTGTCGATTAATCTTTTGAACCCTAAGGCATTGGTCTCTTAACATAAAAATTGGCTAACCTTGGGTGGATTAATGAGTCTCCTGAAGAAATATATCTCATCCTCCGAGACAGCATTACTATGGCTGTATTTCTTTAACCCTTCCCTCATCAGTTTCTTCACTTGCTGCTTTGATTCATCATACATGCTCTCGCAAACAAACACATCCGACTCTGGGATCTCTGTTGGGCGACCTGGCGAAAGTTTGTATCAGATATTAGTTGCAATACATGGATATTATTAACATAAGAGAATTAAATTAAGTACCATGGCGAAAATAATAGATAAGTTCCCTAAAGTGACATTAAGTGTGACACTTTGCAAGTATGATTAGTAAGAATATATTTGAAAGTGTAATTGATCTATAAATATATCAAAGTATCTATTTATATGGCCATGAAAAACTATAATCACAGACATACATTTAGTTTAGCCTCCAAGCTTACTTTGCTTGTTTCCACTTTGGTGCAGACATAGTGGAACCAATTAACTTAACAAATTGTATCAATCAATTATTTCTATATATTTTTGAGCAATATACCTAAGTCTTAAATTCTAAAATATATGCTCTAAGGCAATTACAGTAATGATTTTTAAAACTTAAGCTGTGTTACTAAGTGAGAACATGAAAAACAAAATTTTGGATTGTATGGCCTTCCTAAATGTTTATTGTCTATCCTGCAGTTAATAATACATATTTGGAAGAAAGGTGGATAGAAAACATAAAAGAACTGAACGAACACAATATGATGAGACATTCAGTTGATAAGATAATCTTACTTACAAGATATGTACTCGGCATGTTCCAACACAGCACATTTTCCTGCTATGCTGTCCACAGAGTGAGTATCCTCTAATAAACTAAGAAACACTTCTTGTTTGTAGAAAAGTCTGGTTGGCGCATGAGGAATTTCTGGCGGGTCACCAACCACGGGCCACGAAAATAACAAACTCCCCTGAATGAAAATTTGTATCACTTAAAAGTTGTATTTTATTTTTTATATTTGACATGTAAATTTTAATCACAAGAATATGTCCCAAAATAGCTTAACCTAGGACAGTGACTAATGTTATAAATGCAAGAAGTCAACACTAGTAAAAAATGTGTTTGTAATAAGATTGATCTAGATAAAAAAAAATCTTTTAGGCACCCTTCATGGAAAAAGCACCCTCAATACACCTAGCCAGGGTTCAAAACCCTCTTTGTCACCAGCAATTCAGTCCAAGAGTGACCCTTTAGACTATGCAACCACCAATCCAGGTAAATAATATTTTAATGTTCCAATTAGACCTGTCTGCTGGAATGACATTTTGACTTAGGGAAATTTTCGGGCGGAAATTAATAATCTCCCACAGACACAGGACAAATGTCAAATATAATTTTCCACTTTATGGTTATATTTTATTTTTAAGATTTATAATTTTAATCCACTTTTAGTCCTTACAATCATTCAAAAAAATACTTAAGGATGAAATTAGAAGCTTATGGTAATTTGATTGGAATCAAATTTTAAAGTTTCAAATAAGTTTAAAATAAGATGATTAAAATATTTTTGGAAAGGAATAAAAATAATGGACACCTAAAACATTTAATCTTGATCTTTTTTTAAATTTATGTTTTCCAAATAAAAACTAAATCGTATTTTGACAAACAAGTGTTGATTAAGGTTGTGACATAAGAAACTAGCCTAGTATTTCTATTGTTATTTTGTGTTTTTAATCAATCATTTTTAATATATATAAAAAAGCAAATTAAAAACTTTTTTTAAAGATTGTGTAGTAAAAAAGTGTGAATTTTAAAAACTACTTACACGCTAAAACAAAAATATTTAAACAAATCTAACTAAATCAATGCAAGCCAGTCTTGTTTATAAAAATATAAAAAACCTTTCTCAATGGTGCCTAGTTACCTGTTAGGTTTTAGTTACCAAGCTTCTGACATAAAGTGCTGCTACTGTCCAAAAATATTAATATATCCAACTATTACTATCCATGCTGGCATGATACAGTAGATAATAATATAATAATAAAATAATATAATATTAGCACCGCGTCTTATACCTCGGGTTATACGCTTAAGTATTAATTACTCTAATGGATTAGGAATTGGGAGGGTGAATTTAGAGGAAGTGAACCCGCATTGCGTGGAGGGAGAGTGGAAAACCATTTAGGAAAAACCACCCAGTTCACCCGACGAGATTCGAACCTCGATCTCCCCGTCCGCGGTGGTCGAGCTAACACGACTAGCGCATTAGCCAACTACGCCACGAGGCGGGTGATACAGTAAAAATGGATGCAATTCAAATAATTAGCTCAACATATAGATATGTTTTGATGCGAATAAGTTTTGTAGTATTTTGTGATAATTTGATTTTAAAAGCCACTTTTATCAATATTTTATGATAAAAAAATTTATTTACTCAAGTAAATCTATTCAGAGATAAATATTAACATCAATTATAGGACTATGTATTGTGGTTAAGTTATTTAATGGCTCAGTTAAGTTAACTAGGTAGTTTAAAATGAAAGTGAGTGAAGTTTAGAATAAAAGTCTACTCAACGAAGATAAGGTTAATAATTTAACTCTAATAAATTAATAATATTGTTAATGAACATAGACTATATACCTGACATTGATAGGTATTCAATAATTGTAACCTTTTTTATGTCACTTTTTTCCTAAAAAATCTGGAAAGTAATTTTTCCCACTCAAATTTGGAGAATATCCAATTTCCCGAATTTTCCCCCCTCGAAGTTTGTGATCCCATTGAGAACTGGTTTCAATTTATTTGTATTTGAATGTTCATCTACTTACACCTTGGTGGTCCATATAGTGTCCACCTGAGCTATGAGCTGTCTGCCGCTGCCATTTTTCACATACACACAGTCTCCAGAGCGTATCAGGCATGCCGGTGCATTGTACTGCTCGTAATATGTGTGCCCTTCCACACCTTGAGGATAGAATATCTCCACATTCTACAAAAGAAAGAAAGACTCAGGCTGTAGTCAAGGTTGTAGAGGAGTGGTGCTTCAAACTTGGTGAAACTACCGATACATTCTGCAAAGGACTCAAGCTGTGGCCAAGATTTTAGTCGAATTGTGTTTCTAAAAATAATGAGAAGATTTGGTTTGAATCTTGGTGAAACTACCAATATATTCTACACAGGGGTGTACTAGTCTGTGGTCAGGATTGTAGAGATGTGCTGCCAGCAATGTCTGGGAGGATTAGGTTTGAATCTCGGTGAAACTACCAATACATTTTACATAGAAAAGACTCGTGCTATAGTCAAGGTTGTAGTGGAGATGTGCTTCAGACTATGTCTGAGAGAATTTTTGTTTGAATCTTGGTCATAATAAAGTATTTGTGTGTGCACAATGTCTTTTTACTTGTTTGGGTTTATATATATAATAAGGGGTTAGGGCTGAGGAAGGTATAATTTAGAGGAAATTTACACAAATTTGTATTGAGGAAATAAAAAAACCGCGGGGAGACTACACTCAATACACCAGAAACAGCATTCAGACTCCAATATCCTCAGCATCGGCATGCTAGACTGACACCTTAAATTAGGATTCACAAACCCACGACCCTCAAGATATATTTGACCGGCTTGCTTTTAGTAACACTTTTATATTACTATTCAGCCTGCAGTAATATATACATAAAGAAAATTATGGTTTCATTTTAGTGTGTACATAATTTTGAATAACAAATAAACACTTTAAGGTATTTCAAATTGTGTTGTATTTTTTTATCACTAAAAAAACCTACTTTATTTTGGACATTTTTACTATCTTAATTTCGCTAATCCCCCAAAATTCTGAAAAAATATAAGTTTAAAAATATTTTAAATATATATTAATGATTATAAATACATTTAATCAAACAGCTAGTGTTGTGGCCTTTTTGTTGTTTGGAAATGCCAACCGGTCAGAGCTCTTGACATTTTTTTCTTGTTGGTGGATTGATTTCGTTCCCCCTCTCCCTCTTGGTTTTAGTGTTATGTTTATTCGACCACCTGTGTAGATAAGTTCAGTTGACCGTACACTTCCCAATGTATTGCTTCGCTTTAGAGCGGTATCTCACCCGCCTTGTAGATGTGTGTTGTATAGTCAATGTTTCTTTTTTCTTTTGTATGTAGTTAATCTTGTTTATTGAGTTTTTTTGTCATCCTATATACGAAATGCCGACTTTCTGACCAACATTCAGTTAGGTTATTAAAAGAGAAAGAAAACCATCTTCTGCTGGGCCGCACAACTAATCACTTTAAACTCTTACTAGCTGTCTTTCGCGCTAATATTGAACATTTTATGGCTACCCTTCTCTTATCCCGAACTTTCCACATCTAATCACCCGACCCTTCCGAAGCTATATTCAACAAAAGTCAAAAGGTGACTGCGAGTGCAACAGCAGAGGTAAGTGCTTATCTCACCAGAGTATTATTTATAATTCGTCCTTCATCCCTTGTCTATTCAAGGGTGGTCCTCTGTGGGTTCTTGTTGGTGTTTTGTCACAACTGCGTCTCCAGCTAGAATAGATCTATATTGGTGGGCACAAGGATTAAATATCATGCTCTTCTAGTCTAGTTAGCTTATATTGGAGGTCACGGTTTGAATTACAGCCGTTTGTACAAAGGGTGGTTTTCCTAGATAGTTTCTCACATTCCCTTCACTCAAATGCAGTTACATTTCCATTAAATTATATCTTCCCCATCTCTTACCCACTAATGTGATTTAAATGTGCATAATCCAGATGGGTAGTAGGAAGTGCTGCAAGAACAAAAGTATATAATATCTTTAAGCAAACATGTTTCTACAGTGTGTGGCCTGAAACACGCTCAGAGTTTCTTAGTCTGGTGAGTTTGAGATAATTGCCTTAGTCCACTTGACTAATGAAGCTGGTTGTCATATTATTTACATATTCAACACAAGGGTTGTTAACAACTTAATCCAGTGGTGGTGGGTGATCAGCATAAAATACACCCACTTTACATTTGATATACATTTGTTCTATTTTATTGAAACAGTGTATTCAATGCTTTTAACAATTCTTTTTCCCATTTCCAAATAAAAAACCACCGAGTTAAATTCAATAGTGGAGCAAAAGTCGGTGATAGGCTACAGTCTCATGGATGAAGAAAAGAAGAGGAAGACCATAAACATCAGGTAGTACCAAGTGTGTCCTTAGATAGTGACCACAGGATGTTTTTGGTGGCAGACAGAAAGGGATGGGAATGTAGAAGAGTGGTAGTAAGACAAGAAGCTTAATACTCAAGGATGAGATGCAAAATGTAGAGGTTGAATGGGAAAGGGTTAAGAACAGTTTGGAGGGAGCTGCAGAGGTGGTATGTGGGAGGACAAGTAATAGGAAGAACTGGAAGGAGACACCCTGGTGGAACGACAGGGTGACGGAAGCAGTGAAGGAGAAGAAGAAAGCATTGAGAAGAAGTTTTAAGAATAGGAATGAGGAAAACAGAAGAGGAAGAGGAAGAAGAAAAGAGTGAAGCCAGCTGTACGGGAAGCCAGGAAAGAGTGGATGAAGAAATGCTGGAAGAAAGTTAAAATTAAGAAGGTGTTATAAAGCCAGGTAGGAAACAGGAGTGAGAAAAGACAGGAAGTTAGAATGGTGGATGAAGAAATAAGAATGTTGAAGACAGGAGAGGAAGAAAAGGAACTATGGATGAGATATCTTGAGAAGATGTTCAACCGGGAAGAGAAAAGTGATGAGAGTGAAACAGAGGAGCAGGAAGAAATAGCAGAAGAGGAGGAAAGAGGTCCTACAAGGAAAGAGGTGGAGAACAAATTAAAGAGGATGAAACAAGGGTGTGGACAAACTGAAGGTAGAATGATAAGAGCAGCAAGTGAAGTAGGTATACAATGGTTATACAGGGTGCTGAGAGTGGTTTGGAAGGAGAACAAGGTACCAGAAGACTGGAAAAAGGCAGTTACAATACCTATTTTCAAGAAACGAGACAGGAAGAGGTGTAAAAATTATAGAGGAATAACGCTAAAAGATAATTAATTCATGTTAAAGTGAAATGACACACATTATTTTTAATTGATTGATTGTAAATTGATAATAGATTGAAAACTTGAATAAACATGAAAGATTTGTTGATAATGAATCACAAAATAAAAGAAGAAATACTTACATTTTAAAAATCTTCAATATTTCAATGCCACACGCTGAAGTGCAGTGTTTCTATTTGTGGCACACTAAAGATTTAAGGAAGTATGCGAAATACCAGAGTTATATTTACCATTAAATATTTGATGATAATAGTGAGTCTAATAAATGAATTAACAGAGATTTCTACGTGATATTATGAACTTTCATTAGCCTTTAATTCCTTTCCTCACTAATTTTTTTATGGTTAAATTTGTTAAAATTTAGATTGACCATTTCAAATTTAAAAGAAGCAGGAATTTGTTCTATTATAAAAAGCTGAAAACGGTACATGGCCTCAAGAGGAATATATGATTAGACAAAATTTAAGAAACACTGTCATAAAGCTGTACAATATTGAAATGCTTTTAAATATATGATAGTTTTTAATTGTATTTGTGTTTCATAATTTATAATTCAATCATATCTATTCAATTACGTACATATTATAAACATAAATTCAAAAACTTTAATACTCAAAGAACAAGAACCTAATAAAGAACAAAAACATTTGGATTTTTTTAAACTGGAGTTAAACCAATTATATGTAAATATTTAGGTTCAAACACTTGCTTAGGCTCTAGAAGCAATATTAAAATATATAAATGTACATTCCTTACCGGCTTCTCTTTCTCAAGAAACTTCTCCCTCTCTTCCAGTTCTGCTATTTCCTCCTTGTGTTTCTCAATCCTCTCACGAAACACAGACATAATACGTTTGGGTTCAATCACTTCGTCTCTTTCAAGCAATTTCAAGTTTTGGGTCATCGCAAAAGGCCATACCTGTTTTTACAAAAAAATACAATGTATCACGATTTTAATAAAAACAATAAAACCACAACAAATACCGTAATGATACTTTTAAAAATATTCATAAAAACACTACATGATTAAAAAAGCCAACACACAGATGAGCTGTGCTGTTTTGTGAACGAATCAAATCTAGTATAAAAAGGTTGTCATTATTTCAGTAGAATGTGAAAAAATTAGACAAAGGGTTAGAATTTATATCTAATATTAACCCTTTTTTGGCCTTTTTATAAGAGCCCAATTCCCCACCACTATCCCCTTTATTTTTGATAAAATGAAAATTTGGACAAGAGTCAATTTTATAAGCAATAGCTCGAGATGTAATTAACATATTATGTTGACATTTTTAGAAACAACTTATTATATTATGGATCACATTGACATTACTAGGAACTACATATTATAGTCCAAACAAACTATTTAATTAATATTTACAATTAGTTTTCAACTCCAAGTTCCCTTTTCTGGTGGTATTCAAGAAAACAATCAATTCTGCAGAGGTGCAAGTCATGTGATTACAAATTATAGGGCATTCAATGTCTAAGCTGTGCCAGTAATCAGATGTTTCTGGTAAATCAAATACACCCATAAAAACCAATATTCTTATGTAGGCCATCATTTCTTCCTCAGTAGTTTCATACCACTTTACCTATTTTTTGTTGCCTAAAATTGGAATATTTATTTGTACTTTCGGCAAAGTGTTGAAAAATGTTATTACCTAACACTATTTTAATATAACATAGTTCATTGGAACCTACAGGTAAGTCATGCACAAGACCAGTATTGCCCACATATTCATTTGGAACATCAAATTGTAGCCTGTCAGTAAATGTCAACAAAGGTGGTTGAAAATGTCTTACAGCAACAGCACAATCACTATCACTATTTAAAATTGTTTTCCAGATCACCATCACTTATATCAAATAATTCAGGATCATCATTATTATTATTACACTCAATATCAATATCGTTATCATCAGAACTATCAGATTCACTGTCAGATACGTCTTTATTGAGCCCCAAAACAATTATATATTATAAGGAGGCCATTCTAAAGCAAAGCTTACAGTTAAACTAACAACACTAAGAAAATAATAAATTTAATATGAGATAGACCTCTATATTCAAAAATAACAACTAAATATAAAATAGTTAGAAATAGCCCAAAAGATGGCTTAGAGAGTGCTGAAATAAGGTGAGCGCTTTTGAGCGTTTAGGCCGGAACGACAAATTAACAGCGAGTGCTTTCAAGCGCTTGGGCCAGGAAAGGGTTGATGAGGAGGGCAATGCTTGCAAACTTATTTGAAAATATGAAGGTCTCATACAAAATAACACAAACTAAATGTGTTATTTTGATCATTTTTTTGCATTGATTAAGTCAGAGAACAACTGTTGTATCTGTCAGAATTTGATTTCTTGTGTCTTACTTAGAGTGAAATTTGATCAATATTTAGTTAACATGCGTTACATTTGGAGATTAACATATTTTATAAAACAAAAACAATAAAAATAAATAATGATGATAGTGAGATTAGTCTATTGTAAGATTAGATGATATTGATGATTATGACAGTAGACAATAGTGGATTTCACAGTAACCATGATCTCAAAACGTATTACAGTATTCTTTGGTTTAGCCATTGCTTTTTTTCCAAATGTCCTCAAAATGTATTGTCGAAGTGCAACTCTAAGATTAAACATAGTTGGTAGTACTAGGTATGTTCCAAAAGAAGTAATGAAATCTTGAAATAGCGCCCAAAACAATATGTTGTGACGATGTGCAGAAAGTGTTGCTATTTAGCTGCAAACTAAGGGGATTAGTCTACTGTCTGTCTCAACATTCTTTTTACATAATTATGTGTTTTGTGTGTTTTAATTGTGAACTTTGAGCCTAACAATTTTCTAGTAGGTGTGTTGGCCTTGCCTTATATCCTCATTTCAAATCATTATATATTCATTCTATTATTATTATTATTATAATAAAATACATAAAAAAATAATGATAATAACATAAAATTTATGATAACGATAGCTATTTCGTTGGTCTTCCGTACTTCCTCTACATTAATCTCACCAGTATGCTCATTGTGTCTGACACTTTATCTCAATCAGTAGTGTGTCTGCCTACTGAGCTAAGAGTCCTGGGTTCAATTCTCGGCTTGACCGAAAAATTATCATTGATGAAAATATGGGTTTACCCTTTCAAATTGATAAATTGACGGCCAGGGAATGGATATTGTGCCCGTGCTAGTTTTAAGTAAATTATAAGGCATATGACGCTACGATAGGCCTAGCCAGCTGGTTGTAGAAACTTTAGGACTTGAATAAAAACTGAGCCAGGCATAAGGGAAAGAGTAATGGATGTAAAAAAAACTATGCTCACTTTTTAAGAGGTTATGCAGTGTATGTTCAATATTATTTCACATTACTTTGTCTAAATGTGTAGTTTAAATATTCGTCAAGGCTCAATTTTACCGGCAAAATTTTTTTTACTCAAACAATCATATGGCTTCGCTAAAAAAAACTATTGGTAGCTAAAATATGTGTTTATGTTCAATTTGTGTCATTCTGTGCTATTATACACAAATATAATTACTATCCTGAAAGGTAGCAGTCTTCCAGCAGTTTTGAATAAACCATATATATCTCCTTGCCAAAACCCAACATTTATCCACCCTATTCAATTTACATGCGTAGATAGGTACTAAAGCAAGGAGATAGGTATGGTTTATTTCTACCGCTGTTACCTTCCCAGACTACACTATGGTCCTATCTTATAAGCTATATCATAGTAGAACCATGAAAGGTAAGCTGATACTTTTCAGGGTTAACAAAGAGTACATTACAAATGTTTCACATGGGAAAAAACGGAGGTAATTACCGGTAAATTAAATTATGTGATAATAACTTTATTTGTCAAGCAGAGATCTGTTGACCCGCAATGATGGCGTAGTTAGCTAACGCGCTAGTCATGTTGAGCTCAGCTGTCGAGAACGAGGAGATCGAGGTTCGAAACTCGGTCGGGTGAACTGGGGGTGGTTTTCCCTAAATGGTTTTCCACTCTCCCTCCACGCAAATGCGGGTTCACTTCCTCTATATTCAATCTTCCCAATTCATGACCCATTAACATAATTAGTACTCAAGCGTATAACCCGAATGGTAGTAAGAGCGGTGCTAAATAAAAAAATAAAAAAAAATCTGTTAAATATAATTAATGTAATGCAAAACTGCTTTATTTCCTAAAGTTATATAAATGTTAACAATTTAATTTTAACATAAAACTATGCTTTAAATATTAAAACCTCAATTTGGCTTCAGGAATATTTTATATATTTGATTTGGCTTTACATTGAATAAAACACATATGTGCTATTAGCATAAATGTGCAAGGGACGAGGAAGGTTGAACTTAGGGAAATTGTACCCACATTCTCATAGAGGGAGAGTATAAACACCCTATGGAAACCCATCAGGACATCTGACAGGGATTTGAACCTCAATCTCCCTGTTATCAGCAGTCCAATCTATTGCTAAAGTAACACCTTAGACCATGCGTCTATCGAAGCAGGTTTAATTGATTTCTTTAACACTTTTAAGAAGAAAGAAAATGGTGCTACCTTTATTTTCTTGAAGGCTCTAGCTCGAGAGGAATATCTTGACTCACACACATACACATCCTTCTCAAGGAAACCTTCTGGCTTTGAGCAAACATAGTCTTTAACATGAAGAACACAGCACTTCCCCAACACCTGTTCCAATGGAGTAGCCTTGTGGATATCACTCTTGAACACTTCCTGAAAACCATACAATATACTTGTTTACGTAAAATATATGTTGGAAAATGACACTGGGAGATAGAAAACATATCTGGGAGTGTTTCCCAGGTCCAGGTTTAATTTATCAACAGCTTATGTTTTAACTATATACAAAGAATAACACTAGTCAAACATTAACTGCAATATAATACAAGCTAATGATAGCATTTCACTTTAGGTTTTTCATTTTCTCTTTTCGGCCAATACCATAACTGCCACAAACAAACAAAACATAAACCAAATAGTTTGAAGTCACAAATCGTAGTACTGTATGTATGGAACAAGATACATTATGTAGAAGCATGGTACTGTATGTAAGGAGCAAAGTACTATCTGTATGGAACAAGGTAGTGTATGTATGGAGCAAAGTATTGTATGTATGGAACAAAGTAATTTATGTATGAACAAAGTACTGTATGTATCAAACACGCTACTGTATGTATGGAACAAGGTATTGTATGTATGTAAAAAAGTAATTTATGTATGAACAAAGTACTGTATGTATCAAACACGCTACTGTATGTATGGAACAAGGTATTGTATGTATGAAACATGGTATTGTATGTAATGAAACAAAGTACTGTATGTATGGAACAAGAAATTGTGTGCATGGAGCAAGGTACTATATGTAAGAGCAAGATAATGTATATTTATGGAACACGGTACTGTGGATGTGGTATCGAAAGAAAACTATCAATACTGTACTCATTAAAAGTATCGAAAGGAAAATATCGATACTATACTAGTATCAATAACAGTAAATATCGGTATCGAAACTTTAATCTGGAAATATGTTTTTTTTAATATTGTATTATTAATTTATTTCCCGCTTTGGTGGCCGTGTGGTATAAGGTGCTAATCTTGTGTTGGACTGGACTGTTGAAGATGGGGAGATTGGGTTTCGATCCCGGCCAGGTGCACTGAGGGTGGTGTTTCCTAAAGTATTTCCACTCTTCCTCCACGCAAATGCGGGTGCATTTCCTCTAAATTAAGCCTTCCTAATTCCAATACCATTAGTGTAATTAGTACATAGGCGTATAAACCTAAACAAGTAGTAAGACAATGGGCTAAAAAAAAATCTCAATTTGTGCATCATAACTGTACTTTCATTTTTATTTGAACACTGAAAATTATAATGGTTTTTAATACTTTAAAAACCAATTCTATAAGATGCTTTTTCTGTATACAACTTCTCAAAAAACTCCCATAATTCACTTCCGGGAGGTGCCATTTTTTTAACTACATTCGTTGTTTGAATACTATATCAAGATAAGATTATTAACTATTGATAAGCAAATAGAGATGACAATTTTCCAGGAAATTTTGAATAGGAACATTTTCGAGAACATTTTCTGCAGTGGCGGCTTGTGTTGGAGGGTTTAAATTATAGAGGTGGCACCTAGAGCCTATTACACTTCAAAATATAGTGTGTTAAGAGACAAGTGGGTTATCATCAGGGGGCACAGGGCTGGGGAAAGTAGTTAGGAAGCACAGAAAATAGGGGGGAAAACACAAGTTGGGCCAACCTTAAAATTATTTTAACTTACTTATTGATGATAAAAAATTGAAGTATTATTTATGAACATAACGGGTCTACAAAGTTTCGCATTCATTTGTTTCTTTACTACTTTTTTTAGCACTGTGTCTTACTAACCGTTTGAGTTTTACACCTATTTACTAGTTACTCTAATGTGTTAAGGGTGAGAAAGGTTGAAATAAGAGGAATTGCACCCGTGAGAGTGGAAAACTGTTTAGGAAAAACCGTCCTCAGTGCAACAGACTGGTGCTGAAAACCAATCTCACAGTCATCAGCAAACTAGTCTTTTGCAAGAGTAGCGAGGAATTGCATTCATGAGAGTGGAAAACTATTTAGGAAAAACCGCCCTCAGTGCAGCTGACTGGTACTGAAATCCGATCTCCCTGTCATCGGAAGTCTAGTCTTTTGCGAGAGTAGCGCTTTATACCACGCGGCCACCCAAGCTCGTTTGATGATGTTTCTGGTGTTAACGCCCTTAGGAGAAATTAAGTATAATTAAGTATAAACGTTGACATTTGGGATATCTATATCTTGATTACATTATAGTTCCATTTAATCAGTTGAAATTACTTTACAGAAATAATAATTGAAAACTTTCCTATTTGGAAAATTTTCCAAAAAAAAAATAGGGAAAATTGTATGTCTCACATCTCTACAAACAATAGAAGAATGGATGCTATGTCCTGCTTGGAGCACCTTGTGAGTACATCGAGTTACACAAAAGCTTCTTTTGTTCAGTTTGTGATGAGTGCTCATTGATAAAGGAAGGGGTAGTAGACTGGTCTCCACTCAGCCCAGTCAACCGGTCAGGCGACTGTATTGTTAAATAAAGATGAAAGAACAACTATAAATTATGATGAGCTAAAAGAGATTAAATGCTAGAGTTGCTTCTTTTTACTTGTCATGTAAAAAATGAATGAAAATTGAGAAATAGTATCATTTATTTTTCCTACACAGTCCACCTATTTAAACGTGTGATCCCAGCATGAGTGAAGATAGCAAAAAAAGTTGTTTCTTTCAATAATGATTTGATACCAGAGTGTGTGTGGTGAGTACTAATATCAGTAAAATATTGGGAAGTAGGTACAAGAGAGGTGGAAAGAAACATATAAAAGGGGAGGAACACAAATGGCTTTTACAATGAAAAGAAGAACACAATTCACACTTTACAATGCTGCCAATGAACAAAGAAGTAATGGTTGCCTCTTAAAGAAAATCAATCGTCACCGCCCAATCCCCCGACCTAGGTTTCATTCTATCGAAACTCATCAGGGAGGAGTGTGAAACGCACAACGCAACTTCCTAAAAGAGGAAACCAAAAAAACACAAAAGGGAGAAAATAAAAAATTGTAAAGAATGATAGGACACATAGATAGGAACAAGTAAAAGGTAAAACATAAAGGACAAACACAGAAAAAGGACAATGGATGCGAATATATATCTCAATAAGCAAAACCTCTTTTCGCTTTATGAGGCAATTGCATTATGTTGGGAAGAAGGCACAGGAGAGGTGTCCATTGGCAGTATTGTAAAGTGTGAACTGTGTTCTTTTCATTGTAATAGCCATATTTTGTTTATTCCCTCTTATTTGTTTCTATCCACCTTTCCTATACCTTCTTCCCAATATAATGCAATTGCCTCATAAAGCAAAAAGAGGTTTTCCTTATTGAGATATAATATCAGTAAAAGTATCGGGAAAAAATATTGAGTAAAAAAATTCTAGTAGTGAAAGGAAAATATTGATATTAGTAAAGTAACAATACTTTTTCCACATCCCTACAAGGTACCTAATTAAGATTTTCTTTCAACAAAATTTCTTAATTTTCAAGGTTTTCAAGAACAAATTCGTATTCTCTCAGACAACTTAGATTGAAGTATAAAGGAATGAAATTACACTTTTCATAAAATTGACTATTGTGAAGTCATGTAACTAATTGATGACTAGAACAGGATGATTTGACTTTAATAATAAATATGTTTGAATAAACATCTTCTATAGTAATGTGTTTAAGGATTACAGTTCACTTGTTCCAAATTCACAAATAATCCAGTAATTTGAATTAACTTATTTTGGTGGAACTCCCTGAGTTAGCTCTGTTTATTTTTCTAGACAAAAACAAATTCCCTTTGTTATTTAAGTTTTCCAACTACATAAACACCTTTAAACTATTATTTACATGAATATGGTTGCTATTTAAATGAAATTGGCTTATACCACTTCAATCTTCAACCTGTTTTAATTGAACCCAAGGTCATGAAGAGGTGTAAAATGTGTGCAGCACAATCCTCTGACAAAATAAACTAACATGTATCACAAAAAGGTGAGAGATAAAAAGGTTAGGAATAAAAAGGATAGAGAGAAAAACCAAATATAGCTAATCCATTTGGCGAGTTCATGATATTTTTTTTAAGAAAGTTGAATTAAAATGTGTTATTTTTATTTTTATATTCAAACATATGTGAAGATATCCTATATCATTTGATAGATAAAACCAGTCCAGGTTTAAAGCAAGAAAAATATTTATATAATGTAATAAGTTGAGCTTTTATAAAAATCTGTTGATAAGAAATAGTCGGACGACAAATATGACAAAGAGATCTTGTTCTAATACACATAAATGACTCGAATGGCAAGCATATTGTTTTAATATTAGCTTAGCATATAGTTCAAATAAATAAATAGATGTATCACAACTAAAACTTGTATCTGAACAAATTGTGCTTGACCTTCTCTAAGAACTTGCGAGTGGTGACATGGTAGGTCTCGTTGGGCCGAAAGAAAACATTGCCGTACATCATTTGTTGCCCTTCTTGATTGTTCCACAATCTCTCGATATGGATGATGCTGGGCTCCATGCCCCTCTCCTTGGGTTCCGCGTACACAAAGTCGCTCACGTGGTAAACTTGTTGGTTGAAACTCATTGACTCGCCGCTGGCTTCCTGTTTCAACAAATGTATGCAGAAATATCTTGGTGACAGAAGAATGTTAACATACACACTACAGTTTCTCAAACAGAATTTGGTGATAATAGCCTAGAGTGTAAACAAATTAGTTCAAAAAACTTTTTAAAATATTTAGTTTGCATCAATGATGTTATTTGTTTTAGCAAATTTTGTTTCCCTCTTTAATTTCCATGCTCCACTTTTATTAGCTGCCTGGGCTGTCTGCCAATTTACACTAATAGAGTAGGGATAAGTTAGGAGGAGGTGTACCAACATTTGCATGAAGGGAAAGTGGGAAAATATAAGGAAATATTTTTTTTGGGTAAACCCTATCAAGATCGGAACCGTGATTTCCTCATCAAACTAATGAGAGAGGGGGGAAAAAAGGCTGACACAATGTTGAAATGCCAACCTGTTCAAATCTCGCTTGCTGTGTTTCTAACCTCATAATTCTAAATTAAAATGTGTTCATGGTGTGCGTCTTTTGAAATGTGTCAGTTTCCCTATTACATTCATAAAAAAATTAATCAAAATGTTGCTGGAAATTACAAAATACTAAATAATTTATTTGTAGATATAACTGTGCACATTTTTCCACACGAATAAGAATGTTACTTAACAATGACTCAAAACTTCCATTCCCTAACTATTCATAGAATTTTAAACAAACATTTCACAATTTCTAGGTTCTCTAGCATTGAGTCTAAAGATACAAGATGAGGAGTTTGAATTTCAAGGAAATGTACATTCACAGGCAAAGTGTAAATAGCCACTCTTTGTGGATATAGTTGGTTGTATAGGTCAAACAAGAACACTTCAACACATAAGATGAAAGGGTTAGAGTATTGCAGTTTATAAATATAGTGTGTTATTTTAGTAATTTAACTGAAGCCAAAAATAACATAACCAATTTTAGACGACCATTTAATACAGAATTACTCAAAATACAAAGTTATGATTAGATTTGGTTTGGTTTGGTTTTATGTTTAACACAAGGGTTATCTCTCAATCTAAGGGTGAGAGAGGCAAGGACATTTGGGGGAAGAGGGGAATTTTCCATTGTTAACCTGTTATAAACAACTTTGTTTGATGAAGGATACAACTATGTCACTATGTTACTATGTTACTATGTTGGTCTCAGAACTATGACATTTTGTTAGGAGAGTTGTTAAAAAAAGAGCTGATTTCACCTTTTTAGGATTTTTTTTTTAAATTATAAAAATCCAAGGATTTTAATCCTATAGAAAATGGACCATATTTTGAAATAATAAACCTATTCTCAAATAATGTGGAATTTCTGGATGTTTGTGGTACATCTCAGTGCTCTAGTAGACTTTTTTCAAGAATACAAATATCATGCTTATATTTTAAATTTTAAAGGGTGCAACTATTAGTTTTAATAATGTTTTATACTTGAATACACACCAAGCTGGAGAGCATTTAAACACCTACGGTATAAAGGTCATTTATTTAATCAAAAACCTCTAAATCTACTCTCAGAAGTACCATAGTTAAGGGCGGTATGCAAGAACGTTAGGGAATGCTTAGTGGACCGACAGTGTGTTCCCGAGCACACTATCAGCCCACCTTTTAACCAGAACCCACGCTAGTGTCCACTTAGCATCCACTTAGTCAAGTTCTTGCATACGGCCCTTAGAGTTGATCAGGATTTCTAAAAGCTATTTAGCAAATCCATCGTACATAGATACATACATACACACATACATACATAATCACACCATTCCCTTAAGAGGTAGGCAAGAACTGTGCATATAGCTCAAATAACAACAGCTCATACTTAATCCATCCTAATTAGCTTTCTCCACACTTCCTATTTTGCATACTCCCTTTGCTTAACAACATCCATACACATACATACATGCTTTTATTTTTAAGACCCTTAATGTTTCTCTTTTCACAATATTCGTCTACAACATTTGCCATTTCTTACATGGCCTAAACCTTCCTTTTGATCCACAAACTCTACCATCATATAATTTGCTTCATCACTCAATCCACAACTCATACTCTCAACATGCCCAAACAAAAACGCCTTCGCATGGCGTAGTTGTCTAACTGCCCCAGTTCTTCATTATGACTCTGCCATCATTGCCGAGGACGGGGAATCAATGGTATTCGAAAACTCGTCGAGTGAATTATTGGGGAAAATGTATTTGTCTAAATAGTTTTCCACTCTCCCTCCACGCAAATGCGGGTTCACTTCCTCTATTCAACCTTCCCAATTCCTAATCCATTAGCGTAATTAGTACTTAAGCGTATAACCCGAACAGGTAGTAAGACGCGGTGCTAAATTAAAAAAAAAATGTCCAAACCAATGTAAGACACTTCTTTCCCATTGACTTATTGAATTTCTTTTCAAACTGCACTCCTTCAGTATCCATTCATTACTGACTCTGTCCATCATAATGTGTCTCAATGCTTTTAGGCATCGGTATGCAAAATCTACTTTTTAAAATAGATGTGAGGACAAATCGAATAATATCAAATATTCATGAAGCTGAAAATTGTAATTAAAAAAAAATTAATGTTGGGAAAAAATATAATATTGTGTATAACTAGTAGACTTTAGGTATTAAATATAATTTACAACATATCATATTGAAAACATGATTAAAATACAAAGTTGATAAGTTATATTTTTATCAGAATATGTTATTTTAATATAATTTTGTCATGGTAGCATTGATTTATAAACTACATAGTAACATAAAAAATACAAGTTTTAACAAAAACATGTATTTTAACTTATTTTTATTGGCGAAGCTTTGTAATTGTCAGATCCAAAATTTTACTTTTGAAACAAAGTCGACAAATATTCAAAGCAAAGCCAAAATTATCGATAGGCTTTGCAAACACCTACTTTTAAGCAATGCTTCAAAATTTTGAATGTGAACCTAGCTAGGGTTCAAATCATGAATCTAGGTCGGGGGATCAGGCAGTAACAATGATTTTCTCAAGAGGCAACATCTTTGTAAATTAAACTTAAGACACTATATGAATTAAGAACTGGGTAGAGTGACCTGGCGGTCTAGGGGTAAGGTGTCAGACTTCTGTGCTGGGGTTCCGGGGTTCAATCTTCGGTCCCGGCACAAATTTATCTGATTGCCAAACCCTTCCTTCACCTCTGAGAAGACGTGTATTAATCACAACTTGTGAATGTGAGGAATGCCAGGCCTCCACCGTGGTTCGGATTCCACGTTAAACTGTAGGTCCTCCATTTCATCTCACAATCACCCTACCATTCACATTAGCGTAAGTGCGTATAACCCGAACGGGTAGTAAACGTGTGTGTGTGTATTGAATAATATGATAGGTGGATATGTGTGAAGTAATAGATGATGTGATAATGATTGACAATAATAATAAAATAAAAACTGGGTATATTTTTTACACCACTAAATATGTAAGTGAGAAAATTAATATCTTATCTCAAATTAACATCGTTCCCATTATGTTTCTAAGATTTAAATTTGAATTTCATATTCATAAGTAACCTTTTCAGAGGGTGATTCTTTACAACAAAACCATATGAAAAATATTAACAAGTCATAATTTTCTAAATCGGTGACACCATCAAATGTGGTAAATATACACACCATTACTTCCAGGCATGGTAATGAAAGCCACAATATGAATAGTGAAAATATTTACTCCATGTTTTCCTACAAAGTGTGTCATTTCATACTAATTATATTAAATGTTCAAAATGGTCAGAGTGAATTTTGAGACAGATGGAAAATGTGGCATTAAGTATCACGTAAATGCCTGTAACGACAGTTGTATAGTGCTGCCTGTCTCACAAACTAAATATCAGACATCAAATGTTTAAACTTTTGGTTCTTTTTAATTTTTCATCTAAAGTGGAATATTGTAATAGTCAAAAAATTTTATCTCAGATTATAATGAATCTATTTTATGTGGCCCCAAACTTTAAAAAGTGGATTTTTCAATTATGTTTGCCCTCTAACTGGCCAATGATTGACTGGTTTGATAAATTTTTTCTAACTTGATATTTAGATATTATATGCAATACCTTAGGATTGGGGATTTTGACACTAGCCCTTGAATTAAGAGTAGGTACTAATGAATAATGAGTTGAACTATGGTTTCAAATGGTTCTACAATTTTGCTTAAAATGATATCAAGGAGTATTTTATCTCCAAATAACATCGTATATTTGGTTTAAGGTGAAAATAATCTAAGGTAGCCTATTTACTGATGATTTTTAAAAATAGATTATTTTGAAAATGATATACGATTGTTTTAAATTGAATTGTTTTAAATGCTCATGATTTGTCAATATGGTACACTAAGTTTTTTACAATGTTCTGTATATAAGGGGTTGCTAGCTTGAAATTAATTGGTCAGACAAAATCCTTAACTTGCTTGAAAATCTGCTTCGCAATTACGAGCTTCGCAAATATATTGACAGCTAAATACTATTAGTAATGTCATTGCTTTATGTACTACAGACAATATTTATGGAAAAATCTAAGTATATTGATTGTATTGGATAACTTTATTTGCAAAAACAATCTTACAGAGTATATAACTTGATAATTATTTTGAATTTAACAATTTGAAATAGTTTAGTATTTTTCAAAAAAATCTGCCATGGAATTTACATAATTGAATAGTTGTTTATTTCTGTTTTAGCAGCTTAATAAATACCACTGATCAAGTCAGGCTGACATTGGCTCTTGAAAAAAGGTTTTTTCATTGCCTTATATGTGTCTAGTGTTTATGATTGTTACTTGTTCTGTATGGATATGGTTTAAATGTAGGAGTTTCAGAGAGGAGGGGAAGGAGACACAACGGTTAGTCGCTTCTATGAATGTCAAGTCACAACGAGTAACTGTTGATGAGGGTAGGTTTAAAAATAGAAAGCTCTTTTCCCTGAAGGCAGAACACTAGTTTAGTGCAAGACTGTATCAAGTACACCCTAATGCAACCCGCTACTATGCATATCCTAAATATCATAAATGTTTAACTTCTATTTCTGGTAAGAGGTCAGTCGATCTTTGAGTCTTTAAAAATATATCAAGTACTTTCGAATCATATATGAGTGTGACCAAAATTACCTTGATTGGTCATAATCGGTAATGTTATAGAAAAATTAAATATTTTAATATAAAAATCAACATTTTAATTATTCCATATTTTTAAGCAAAAGTGTAGTGGACAATGGAAAAATGGTGCCAAACAGCTATTTTAAATTAAACATTGAAAAGAGGATATAAGGTTAAGGCCTACACACTTACCAGAAAACTTTAGACCTCAAAGTCACAATTAAAAACAACAAAACATATATTTCTGACATTTTTGGGGTACATCAGTCTTTTTCCCGATTTCATAATTATATGTTTTGTTGTGTTTTTAGTTGTGAACTTTGAGGCCTACATTTTTCTGGTAAGTGGGTAGGCCTTAACCTTATATCCTCTTTTCAATGTTTAATCCAAAAGTGTAGTGGAGAAACAATGACATTTGACATTTGAATTGATAATTTACAAATCGGGGCTCAAAAAGGTTGCACACACCTGATTCAGAGGGTTATCATAACACATAACAATTAAATAAATCTAAAATGCTAATTTATTATAAAAACAAATCTTAATCAATATTTCTAATGTGTGAAAAGTTATATAAAGTTAATTCTACATGATTAGTTTTTTTTGTATGTGTAAATTTTAGAGCTCTAAAAACAAAAACAATTATCGATATTAATAGTTGACTAAACAATAATTTTATATTTATCAAGGCTTCTATATATACTGGGAGAAAATATAACAAATTTAAGGTTTCAAGTTTCAACACAATAAAGGAAAAAAAAAAAAAAATTAACAGTGTGATGGTAAAAGGCAAACTAACCATTTTCACAAAATATTCAGGCAACTTCCATGAACAAAGAATTCCCTGGTGATTAAACAACAGTTTTCACCGGTTTAGAAAAAAAAAAAAAAAGCATGTCAGTGTCAATTACAATCAAAATAAAATTAATTCCACCACCAGTAATTTGAATGAAGGAGTAAATGTTTTCCGCCTTTTACCTTTGCACTGTTGTTTTCAGCTTCCTGACTCACTTTCATAGAGTCCTCTGAGCTCCTTGTCTCCACCTCTTCCTCTGGCTGTTCCTCCAAGAGTTTGTGTTGCCTCGTGGATTCCACAGTTGCTGCCAGGTGGAGTAAGGAGAAGTTCAGAGCGGAGAGTGGAGCAAGTCCCCGCCTCGGCAGAGTTCATCTCTGACACACACGAACAATAAACAGTGAAAATACCACCTGATCCTGTAGCTGAGTAGATAAGGATACTGACAGTAGATAGGGAGGGATACTGATTACAAGTCCAGAGGAGCCTGATTTTAGAAATTCAAGTACTCACAGACCCATACAAGATAGTAAGATTTGTCATATTCAGTCATCGTTTTGTAAAATAAAAAATAATTATGTAAATATTAACCATATTGTAATAAAATTTACTCAAGTATATCTATTACTGGTATAGGAACACAATTTATGGTATTGATTAGAGATGGGTCGACTAATTTTTTTCTAACCCAAATCTTTAATTCACGTATTCATTTTACCAACAAATTTTTAATGTGAATATTAGAAAAAATTACAAACATAAAGGTTGATTCAACCATATTAATTCATAGGTTGCTATAGAAAATAGAAATAGTATCTAATTTTTTTAACATATTAACTATAACATTTATTAATCGTTAGATGGTAAATTAATGCTTCAAATTCTATTATGATTAAAAATAATTATTTCAATTTTTGAATTCTCAAATCTAGACTATTTGAAGAAACAGTTCCTACTACTTCTATCAAAGCATTTATTGGTAGAATGTGCTATTAGTACACTTAGGTTAAAATGCTGTGATCCCAATAAAGAATGATTCTATCTTCAAATAAATGTTTACCTCTGCTTGATAAAATATGACTGTAGCTCTATAGAATCTTCAAACACTTGTGAATCTGTCCGTGACAGACGTCTTGCTCTTTCTAGACAAGCAAATACATCCTCCTGGAATATATCCAACCGGCGATACAAACCTCGGTCCAGACGACGTTTTATTAAGTCAAAAGATAATGCACGAACTCTATAGAAATAAGAGAAAAAAAAGTATTAAAAGGATTTTCCTGCAAGCTAAAAGGTTTGTCTGTACTAGGCCTGTGTGGGGAGTGGGAATTTTACTTTGGGGAATTTTCAGGTTGGAAATATCAATTTCCCCTGATAACGGGACGAAAAAAACTTTTAAAAATAGTTTTCCACTCTAAGCCTATATTTATTTTTCCTATTTTTAATTTTAGTCTAAGCTTAACCTTTCCATTCATTACAATAAAAATAATTTTATGATAAAATTAGAAGCGAAGGGCAATTTGATCACGAATAGGGTTGGAAAAAGAGACAAAAACTCTCATTAGCTTGCAATTTAGAGGTCTGAACAATAAATATAAATTTTGAAATCTTATAATATTTTTTTAAAGAAAAAAAAACTGTCCACACAATTTTTATATTAATTTATTTTTAAAATGAAAGTTTTCCAAATAAAAACTAGATAGTATTTTGTCTATACATTTGAGCTCTTAATTTAAATATTGTCAAACACTACCAAAAATAGGAAGTTAAAAATATCTAATTTTCTTTTGTATTTTAAAATATTTGGCTTTGGTCACAACATGACTGCTATGATAGCCGGTTTAATATGTATTTTATCATTGTTCATTAGGTGAGACTTGAGAGAAATTAAATTCTTTGAGTGGGGGATTTTTTTTTTTTTAATTAACGGGAATGTTGTTATAGATAATTCACATTCAAACAAACAAAATTGATCAGTATTTTCATTTAAGAGGTTATGCTTTAAAATATTATATATGAAAAAAGTGCATTGAGCAAAAACATTTAGTGATAAATAAAATGATAGAATATTAGGAAAATGGTAGAGCACAAATAAAAGTAACAACAATGACACATATTTACACACACTTCAATATTTCGATGCTATTGTAGCATCTTCCTCAGGATGCTACAATAGCATCGAAATATTGAAGTGTGTGTAAATATGTGTCATTGTTGTTACTTTTATTTGTGCTCTACCATTTTCCTAATATTCTATCATTTTATTTATCACTAAACATTTAAGAGGTTAAGTATTATTTTGTTAAATATTTTATCTTGTGCATTTATCAATTACTATTAATTCAAAAAATGCTAAAATGAACTCTTTTGAGGGCCTCGTGCTGTAGCCGATCATCAGCTCAACCAATCGTAAAATAGTCCATCAATGATCGGATCAGTGATCAGTATTAGTTCAGCTCTATCTAGTAGTATTCCATATCACCACCCTTGGCTGGGTCAGTTTAGTAAAATCCCTCATCTTATATCCTTCCGCCATTCTTCTTATTTTAATTGCTTCCATTCTTCTCCTTTCACATGCACACTCTTTGTTATCTGCTCCTCCCATCTCTTTCTAGGTCTCCCTTGTGGTATTTTTCCTAAATACTCCCTCCATCATTATCTTTTGGTATTATCTCCTCTTCCATTCTCATTACATGCCTGTACCATCTCAGCCTTGTTTCCTCTACTATCTCATGTACTCCCTATACTCCCAGTCTTGTTTCCTCTACTATCTCATGTACTCCCTATACTCCCAGTCTTGTTTCCTCTACTATCTCATGTACTCCCTATACTCCCAGTCTTGTTTCCTCTACTATCTCATGTACTCCCTGTACTCCCAGTCTTGTTTCCTCTACTATCTCATGTACTCCCTATACTCCCAGTCTTGTTTCCTCTACTATCTCATGTACTCCCTATACTCCCAGTCTTGTTTCCTCTACTATCTCATGTACTCCCTATACTCCCAGTCTTGTTTCCTCTACTATCTCATGTACTCCCTATACTCCCAGTCTTGTTTCCTCTACTATCTCATGTACTCCCTATACTCCCAGTCTTGTTTCCTCTACTATCTCATGTACTCCCTATACTCCCAGTCTTGTTTCCTCTACTATCTCATGTACTCCCTATACTCCCAGTCTTGTTTCCTCTACTATCTCATGTACTCCCTGTACTCCCAGTCTTGTTTCCTCTACTATCTCATGTACTCCCTATACTCCCAGTCTTGTTTCCTCTACTATCTCATGTACTCCCTATACTCCCAGTCTTGTTTCCTCTACTATCTCATGTACTCCCTATACTCCCAGTCTTGTTTCCTCTACTATCTCATGTACTCCCTATACTCCCAGTCTTGTTTCCTCTACTATCTCATGTACTCCCTATACTCCCAGTCTTGTTTCCTCTACTATCTCATGTACTCCCTATACTCCCAGTCTTGTTTCCTCTACTATCTCATGTACTCCCTATACTCCCAGTCTTGTTTCCTCTACTATCTCATGTACTCCCTATACTCCCAGTCTTGTTTCCTCTACTATCTCATGTACTCCCTATACTCCCAGTCTTGTTTCCTCTACTATCTCATGTACTCCCTATACTCCCAGTCTTGTTTCCTCTACTATCTCATGTACTCCCTATACTCCCAGTCTTGTTTCCTCTACTATCTCATGTACTCCCTGTACTCCCAGTCTTGTTTCCTCTACTATCTCATGTACTCCCTATACTCCCAGTCTTGTTTCCTCTACTATCTCATGTACTCCCTATACTCCCAGTCTTGTTTCCTCTACTATCTCATGTACTCCCTATACTCCCAGTCTTGTTTCCTCTACTATCTCATGTACTCCCTGTACTCCCAGTCTTGTTTCCTCTACTATCTCATGTACTCCCTATACTCCCAGTCTTGTTTCCTCTACTATCTCATGTACTCCCTATACTCCCAGTCTTGTTTCCTCTACTAT